>CP131459.1:34397500-35022500 GCA_030664755.1 Microcos paniculata | reverse complement strand
TGTCAGTCAATCTCAAGCTGTGTGTTGCGATATTGTGCAAGAAATTTGTAGCTAGGGTTAATTCCCAATATCTCCCACTAGAGTTCCCACATGTCCATTATGAACTGTTTAGCAATAACATTTACATTTGTCTAAAAGACATAGACATTTCCATGTGAACCTTTCTTAATTTCCATCCATTGCTTTTGATCGTACAGTTAAAAATTGAAAGGAAATGAAAATGAAACTATTTCATCATTATGCTCTTTGTATGTTGGGGTAAAAGTGGTAAATACAAATTAAAAACTTATGGATAATCTCGTAAATATATATAAATATATATATATATATGTTATTCTTTCAAAAAGAAAATTATTAAATAAAAAAAATTGAAACTAAAGAACAGTTCCTACCTATTTTATGCAGATGTAAAGTGTGTATTACATGGGAGCAAAAGAAACAAAAGAATTGCGTACATGATCAAGTGGATTTGGGTGGTTATTAAGTCGACAAGTGAAATTGAAAGGAAAAAAAATTAGAGGAAAAAAAAAAGGAAATGAGACCCAGATGTACTAAAAATTCAACTCAAAGATGTAGTGTATGTGTCGTTTTGTAACCAAAAAAAAAGTTGTACGTATTGTTTGCTCAAAAACTCGAATTAAAACCTATATTAGGATTACCTTGATCTCCAAAAAGAAGAACCTCATGCAAGAGAGAAATATATATTGATCTTGAATTTGCATTAATTCTTCGAAAATTTTACCATATATATATATACGTGAAAATATGAAAACTTTGGTTTAAAATTTTAAAACCTTTTTAACTTTGATTAACATATCAAGAAAATATGTAAAATAATTTGAATATCTAGCCCATATTTACCACTGTTGATTAGAATAAAAGTAGTTTTGAGTGCAAACTGCAAAGTTCCCAAAAAGATTGATGATTTGGGGTGTGAAGAAAAAGAGAAAGGAGGGAGAGAAGGAGGAGGGGGGGGCACAAAGGGGGTTGTCATTTTGGAATGTTACTCTTAAATTAGTGCACATGGGAACAAGGCTGTCTATTTTAGGGTTTCTCCCTGTGCAAGAGGTGGGGAAATATGCTTTAGTTGACCCAACATTGGGGTACCCACTCAAACCCTCCTTCCCTAATCCTGTCCCAATACTCCCAAGACATGCTGGGGGCCATATGCCCCTTCTTTGGGTCCCTACAAATTTAATTTAAATAAATAACCCAAAAAAAAAAACAAATAACTCACAGTATGTTAAAAAGTTTTTTTTTTCTTTTTTAGTTGTATAAATTTTTGTGAGAAATGGTGTCCTTGACTTGAAAACACAAAAATACAAAAAGTTAAGAGGTTTAATTAGATGTTTAGATTAGACAAACTAAGCTTTCAAAGCCTTTTTCTTTCTTTCTTTCTTTCTCTCTTTCTTTCTTTCTTTCTTCTTCTTCTTTTTCATTTTTCTGATTTTTCAAACATCTTGATTCAATCTGTTTGAATAGATTTGACTCCATCAGGTGGATGTGTTTAGAATGCAATATGTAACCAAATTATAGTGTTTTCTCCCTTTTTCCCCCTTAGAAACAACTTGGTGGCTTGTGGTGAAGACATCCTTTTGTCAAAAGTGCAAAGATGTTTGTGGTATGCTCTCTAATGAAGTTGAAAATTCAGGTTAGGATAGATGTCATATCATGAAAATGAACAAATATTCATTTCACTTGATGAGTAGAGGATTGTGAAGTTTCCTTTCTCAATTCGCATCATAAGTAGCTAAAAATTAAGACCTTATTTATTGCATTTATTACTATAAGATTTAGATTTACAATAATAACCCTTGCGTTAGAAAAACAAAAACAAATATGATTAATAAAGTAATTAATTCATAGCCATGTATCGATTACATGTAAATGCGAAAGAAGTATTCAATTTCAACCCATCAATAATTTTATTCTTTATGTATAAACAACAATTATAGCCTGGTTAAGTGATATATATATATATATATATATATATAGATAAATAGATAGATATCCTTGTTGAGGACATATTCCAACACATTAGACTTGATAAGATTTTATCTTAGAGGTTTCGAGTTTCAATTATGATAAAGAAATGGTGAGATTTTTCTTAATACCATATATATAAAAAAACAATAAAGAAAACAAGAAGATATAATTGTGAGAGAGAGAGAGAGAGAGAGAGAGAGAGAGGGTACTCTGCTTCAAGCTTCAGCTAGGAACACACACAAAGGGCAAGAAGGAAAAGTATCCAGTTGGAATTAGTTTGGGTAAATAAAAATTCAAGGAGATGTTTTGGAGGAATTTTGATCTTCTTACACGTCAAAGAAAGGAGGGTACTGGAGAATAGGGCATCAAATTGAATACTTCTAAGACGATATAGATACATGTACTGAATTCATAGCTAGATACATAGCTGATACATTGTGAAGCTTTAAAAAGGGAAAATTATTAATTAGAGAATCAACTGATGATATGATCATCTCTCTGCTCAAAAAAAAAAAATCTTTTGGGTTGTGGCAGATGATCGAAGGCAAAAGGACAAAGTATAGCTAGAATATGCAATGACTAATAACAAGTATCTGGAGTTTTCGAAAATGACCAATATAATTCCAACAAAGAAAAAGCCTGCGGATCATATGGTACCTTTGCTACCCAATTTTATTATCATTAGTATTTCTTTTAGGCCATATCTTTCTTTCTTTCTTTAATTTATCTCTTTTCTTTCATTTTTTGCCTCTTTTCTAAACAATTGAATTATGCAAAATAAAGCTGCCAACTCCTTGCATTTTTGGAGGAAACCAAAATAAATGCTTACATATATATATATATATATAACTTGCCTTTTTTTTTCCTTTTCTTTCCTTCTAATTTAAAGGAGCGAATATGCGAATTCTTTTGGTATATATACAGGAGAAAGCTTCTTAACCCATTAAAATTTTATCCTACCAACTAATTTGTCTTACGTAGCATATGTTTAGTTATAATTTTCAGAAGCAACTATTGTTAAGGGTAAGTCTTGAATTTTAGACAAATTTTGTGATAAGATTTTAATGGTTGAAATTTTGCAACATCAGACGAGTCAATTGGTGGAATGAAATTTAATGGAACATGTAGCAATACTCATATAAATATCCATGCTTATTTAAGTCAAATGCTCCCAATTGGAATAAATCTTCTTTACTACATAATATGAGGCCCAAATCACAACCAATTGAGTAGGCATGCATGTCATTTGAAGTCTTATTTAAATAAAAAACATCATCTTTACTATAGTTAGAGTTAAATTCTTAATTTGCAATTAATATCTGACTGTCTTCCAGTTGTTGGAAAAATAGATGTGCCTTGGATTAGTTACTAGCTAGTACAATTCAAGAATTTTGTTTAAAAAAAATGTGGAATACAAAACAGTACATCAAATTGCTTTAAATTTTTATTAAAAATCATAACAGATCAACCCTAGTGCTAGTACTGATAGTTATGAAAATCATGCACTAACATCAAATTTGGAATGATTAGAAAAAGTTTTGAAAGCAAATAATTGAAGGGGTCAATGTTAATTTTGGACTCATATGCCAAAGAAAATAATTGACAATAATTGGGGCAAATTGATTCAGATCACTTTGGTTTCCCTCAATATCTGTGGGAAGAAGTGAAGAAAGAAAACTTTGAAAGTAATTAAAAGAGAAAAAAATCAATACAGTTGGTGAAGTCAAGAGGGAAAGAAGGGATCTGCACATATGATTTGCTAGCAAATCCCTCTCCAACCACCATATCAAAATCTTCTTATCATTAACCTCTAGACCCTAAAAATTCATTTCCCACAATCAATTTCTTTTGTATAATTAACCATCTTTGGAGTGTGGCCACATGTCCTTCCATTTATGGCATAATGTGAAAAGGGGAAAACCCAAAAAATTAAAACCCTTGACCTTCATAATAAGCGAAATATTTAAAGCTTTGAAGGATATCCATAGCTACTCGATGGCAAATCCAATTTGAAAGAGATCTCTTAGCTTTCATTAACATAATCATGCCATTTCTAATATTTGTGATTATTTTTCTTTAGGTTTGAAACAATGGGCACTTAGATGGTCAAGCAATTAATCAAGAACTCATCTCCATGATCACTAGCAAATTTGCATGCGCATGCCAAAGAAAAAAAAAATAAAGTCGTTCAACTTTGTATCCAAAGAAAAAAGGTGGTTCAACTTTGTGAAGAAATCTTAGGATACGATTAGATGATCTTTACTTTTAATTATCTAATCTGATTGACCCTAAATCAAGCTTTTCACTATGACTTTATGAGTTGAAAAGAGGCAAACCATCAAATCACAAATAATTATCAACAAAGTTTAGCCCATTCGTTAAACATATTTCTTTTCAATGTTGGACATACACTTTAATTTTCACATCCCCAAATTTGGCTAAATTCATATGCTAATTAAGCTTAAAAAATAGAAATAAAAATCCATTTCCCGGCCTATATATATTAGTCACATCACATCTTTCCTTTTATTCGTTGGTTAAAATTAAGTTACAAAAGAGCATTCAAAAGTGCGATTCTACTGCTCAAATTCCTTGTTCCATCAGATTAAAACTCTCTAGTTTACCAAAGTATGTGACCATATATGTATATATGTTCTAGGATTCAAACCATATGTTTTATACGAGAAAAGTATAAATCAAACATTGAGTTACATGCTATCTGACAGGGAATTCGATTCCCAACAGAGACGATGATGGAGAGAAAATCCCTCCTCAAATTGGAAAAAAAAAAAAAAGAGGCTGGGGACGAGAAATAATGAACAAGATCAGGGATGGGTAAACCTTTTTCTATCGTCGGTGAAAATTTTCTATTTGAAAAACGAATAAAAGTGAAAGTGAGAGAGTTGTGCACGTTCCTAAGGATTAGGTTTCTAAGTATTTATAAAAAATCAACAAAACAACTCTAGTGATATGGTAATTCAAATCTTTTAATCCTTAAAGAACGTTCGAGATTCAAAATCAACAAAACAACTCAACAAAACAACTCTAGTGATATGGTAATTCAAATCTTTTAATCCTTAAAGAACGTTCGAGATTCAAAATCAACAAAACAACTCTAGTGATATGATAATTCAAATCTTTTAAGAAAGGAGAAATTTTTTTTTAATTAATTGTTACGAGTATTATTGTTACTGCTATACTTTTGTTTTCATGAATTAATGTATAATAATTTTCTTCGAAAAAGTTAGGAATCCTTTATTAATATTTTTTATAGACAATATATATATTTCCAAATAATTAAAAATTAATAAAATTATTATATAATAAAAGAAATTGCAGCTTTCGGCATTAAAATCCAATCTCGAATCATGACCGTATGGTTAAATCAAAGTACAGTGTATTTTTGTAGTAGTACTTATCAAGATAACTGAAAAGCAACAAAAGAATAAAATGTAATGTGAATTTGTTACACAAAAAGGAAAAATGAAAAAGGCAGCGAGATGATGATGATGAGAAGAAGGAAAAATGAGGAAAAAACAAAAAGTCGCAAGGAGTTTTCGTCCACGCAATCAACGGTGTGACGGGTCGTTCGTAGCCGCTGCTCTGTACTGTCTTTTAGGTTTTACATATCAGAAAAAACTGCATCAAATTAAGATTCGCCATGTGTCAACCAATCATTTATCCGCCTTCCCATTTTGTCCTCTCCCCGTTTCTCATTTTACATTTATCTTCGTTCTATCACCTCAATTTGCAGCGCCTTCTTCCCACTTGCTGGCTGCTGCACCTTTCCTTCCTTCACCTAATTACCATTTTACCCCTTTCTTCCTTGCTTGGCTTGGATAATCACTATCATCATATTCATCAATTTATAATTTTTAAATTTAGCACATGGTATTTTAATACATTTTCGAGAAACTCTATCTACACATCTCGCATCCCATGTCTACTCAATGTTCACCCTAGCTAGATTTTGATTAAGAGACGGGAACGATATGTTGATCTTTATATATTTGTATGTAAATAAGATATTGATAGATATATGATATATATGAGTAACATAGTCTGAGATTCAGATAATATACTTTAGAGTAAATTAATTTATTTATCGATTTCTTAAGTTAACCTTAAAGTTGAAAATCAAGTATTGGCGTCGATAAGATTGTAAAATACTTTTCATCAATTACAAATTTTATGAAATCTTTAGCTCCAAAAAGACCTAATAAAGTGACTTTTAATTCGTTTCGGTATCATATCAATTCTTGGTTTAGAAGTGTAAAAATTACATTCATTTCTTCTTTTTCTTGTGTGTGAAATTTTGATCTCGATCATCTTATTTACTTTCTCAACTATAAGATCATACTTCAATCATTGAATCGAGTAGTGTTAACTTACGATATACATTTATTTAGAGTAATCGGAATCTTTTAAAATTCAATGAATCAGATTAAGGTTAGAATGATGGAATCTTATTTGCTTTCTAATCAGATGAATTATTGTTCCAGAGTGCTACAAGATGAAGTAAAAAGATAGACAATCATGGAATCATGCTCTTAGCTTGTAAGGTTAGAATGTGAGGCCTAATTGATTGGATCATTCGTCTAATTATAATCTTAACTCAGGAGAGGCACAAAGCTGACAAAAGGGCAAGTCTTGGAAATATAGAGATAAAAATGAAAGCACATGAATATTTTTTTAAAAATATTTTTATGAAAAAGAAAAAGAGTGAGTCAGTTTTACTAGTATTTAAGAGTACAAAGATAACAACCTCTGGCAGTGATAGAAAGAATCAGACAGAGGAAATCCGTACTTTGGTTTTTGGCCCTCGTGAATCGAGGGGCTGTGTTGTGTTTGTTTTCACTTTTTCAGTAAAATCCCCTTTTCTTTTCTTCTCCTGCCCTTTTTTTTTTTTAATTTACACTTCACTGCCATCTATGATGACTACTCGGCCTTTTTCAACCTTCCCAAGATTTTCTATATATATTTTTATTTATTTAATTTAATTTATTCTACTATTTATTTATTCTTTTACTGTTTAATACTATTTTATATATTTAATTTAATTTAGTTGAATTTTTAGAGGAAAACTAAACACAAGTTACTACAATTCATGCCATGTGTTTTGTCCCTTTAAAACCATCCTTGTCTATTTATGTCTCTCTCCAACGGCCATGTCTCTGTCGCGTTGTATTTTTCAAAAAAAGCCCCTTTTCCTTCATTTCTTCTTGAAATCCATCATTTTCTTTTCTTTTAACAATAACAATTTTTAATATACTATTACTACTTAGTAAAATAAACTTCTTTTTTAATTCTATTGAATGAGACTCTCTTTGAAAGACAGTGCAGCACGTTTGGAGGCTAAATGTGTTGCATTGCCCCAAAAAGGGCCTTAAGCCTATGTTTGATAAAAGGAAAAGAAATAGTAAGAAAAAAAAATAGATGAGGAAAGAAAATAGATAAGGAAAGGAAATAAATTTATATTTCCTTCATCATGTTTGGTAGTAAGGAAAGAAATAAGACGAAAATAAAAAAATTTATTATTTCCTTTGTTTAGTATAACTAATAAATAGAAAAGAAAGAAAATTTATTTAATTAATTTGATCATTTTACCATTGTTTACTCTTTAGTTAAAAATTCATTTTTAATATCTTTTACTTGTAATTATAAATTTTGTAATTAGAAATAAATTTTAAGGTTGTAATAGTCAATTCTATTTGTTAGACTCAACAATCATGTTCTTTTCCTCCTATTTCCTCTCAATTTGAAAGAAAATGATTTCTAAGGAAATTGACTATCTCATTTCCTTCTTATTTCTTTCCTTAGGTGTATTTCTATCCTATCAAATAAAAGAAAGTTGTATTTCTTCACTCACTTTCTTTCCTCCCTATTTTCTTCATACCAAATACAGTATAAGTGTATGAGTGGTGCGATGGAGATTGCCTATGTGGCAATCCTCTAACCGCATCATCTCAAACACAACTTAAAGCTGCAGTGGAAATTTTCTACTCCCACCGTAGCCTTTTTTTTCAAAAATAACCTTATGTCTTTTTTTTTTGTTATATCACTTTAGATTTTATTAATTAATATATCTTTTAGTTATTTTCCATTCTCATCTCACTATTACCGTTGTTTTATCAAATATATATTTTCTCACCGTTAGTTTTATTCTTACCATTATAATTTTAATCTTACCACTACAGTAATTAATCTCAACATTTTAATCTCACCGCATTCAATCTCACAACTCTACCAAAACGAACTTGAGTCATCTAAGTTGAGAGCATCATGTAATGCATTCACAGGACTTCCTTTTCTTTAATAAATAAATGGAAAAAATCTTAACTTTTTTACCTTTAATAACTTAGGATTATCTCTCTTTTTACCTTTAATCCAAAGGATTAATACATCTTAATTTGACCAAAACAATCCTAACCTTCTTTCAAATAGTAATAATGTTTAAAATTAGACATTTTTTATGAATGCATAGAGAATCATTAATTTCAAAAACTTTTAACAAATGTCGGTCTTTTGTTTGGTCAGAAAGGGGTGATGCTACTAATAATATTTTATCTATCTTATTATTGCATATATTTATGTATAAAAATAGCATTAGGGTAGAAATGTAATCCTGAAATTTTCTTTTTCGAATGTAAGATTCAATAATAATGGAAAATTGTATGACCACTAAATGTGAAAAATTGTAGTGGGCAAATAAGCAGTGAATGCCCCATCCTCAAATAAATTTGTGGGCAATTTGTTGATTTAGTTTGTAAGAAACAGTTACAACTTTGTCTTGTTTACCCATCAAAGTGATGTTGCATAATGTCTTTTCATATCAATTAGTACACAAAATAGCACAAACTTATTTATTTATTGTGAATGTTGCCACCATTGCAACAGTTCAAGCTTGTCTTCTTACTCATGAAATTAAAAATAAGAAATAAAAAAAAATAAGTGGGGGGAGGGGGAAAGGCTGGGATTTCTTTGTGATTGATTCCCCTATGCAGGGCAACAGCTTCTGCTTCTAGTCTCAGTCTTTTACAATCATGAAAAAGGAATCTAAAGAAGAAGAAAAGATCAATTGGCTTGATAACACAAAGCCAGCCACAATAAATAAATAAATAAAAATTTTGTTACTACCACTACTACAGATTTCTTTTTCTTTCTTTTTTTTTTTCATTTTGTAACTTGACTATCATTGTGGAATCAGATTTTTTTTTTTTTTCATAATGCTGGCACTAGCATGGCTATGGAGTGTCAATCCATGGAATGACAGGCAATTTAACTGATCATGCAGCCTTCTGGTTAGCAACACTTTTGGATGTAAAGAGCATTTGTTTTTTTTTTTAATTTTATATTTATATATGCATGATGTTGATGATGCTAAATAACCAATAATTTGTTCTTAAAAAATATAGCATAATAATTGGATTGGAGGAATATATATACTTTCTACCCTGTTTCATGCTGCCAGGATTTTTGGGACTCAGTCCGATATAAGATATTATCCTTCTTAGGGCTTGTCATCGGATTTTGTCCACGAGAACAAATCCTACCTTCCTTAGGAGTGAAGTGAAATTAAGGGTTAGTTTGGAAGGAAGGAAAATGGTAAGAAGTGAAATTTTTTTCGGCCTTTTATTTAAGGATCAGTTTGGAATGAAGGAAAATAATAAGAAGTGAAATTTCTCCAATATAATGGCTGAATTATTATAAAATAATATTTATGATTATTAATTACAATCATCAAATTGAATAAATTTCTTTCCGTACCTTTTTCTTTCTTTCCTGTTAAACAGATGTATCAAATTAATGATAACTGTACTAGTAATTTCGCCCCGACATTTGTATGGTTGTATGAATCATAACGCAAGTTGTGTAAAATAGCAAAGCTTGTATTGAGGAGAGTTGAAAGCATATACACATAAGAAGCCAGATCAGAAGAAGGAGGCTGACAGAGAAAGGGGGGATGAAGGTTCCAGTCCCTCTAGCAATAAATTCAGGTTTGGGTTGGGGGCTTTTTCTCTTTGGCAACCATCAACAATACAAAGCAATATGGGATGGACAATGACAGTTGCTTCCTATCCTCCCAATCCCATTTATGCCTCTTCCCCGTTTATGTGTAAGCACATGCTCCCGTTGCAGACCATGTCCTGTTCCAAGTTTACATGAATTCAGAGCCTACTTAATTAATTTCAGTTTTTTTCCTTTCTTCTTTCTCTTTATTTTAATTTCTTGTTCTTCTCCCATCATTCACCATGCCCTACCCTCTATACATTCATGTTCCCTCTTATGTATGTCAATTGAATTTCGTATCTTCAACATGATGGGCCATGCCATGAGGGGTCGCAATCTGTAATAAGTGCTCTTCCTCCTCCTCTCCAAGTACTTATATAACATAAATAAAATTTCTTTGGATCGTTAGTTATAATTCAAGGCAAAAAATAATAATAAAATTTTTTGTGTTTGTTGTTTTGGCAATTGGGTGGTTAAGTCCAGTAGTCCACTGAAATGTCTGTAAGGTTATTCGTTATGTATGGATCCCCAATTCAGAAACATGTCTGCATGCATGCATATCTGCCATGCTAAGTCTATTTCTTAGTAGCATTGGGAAATCTAATTCATATGTTCTTGTTGCTCTTTGTTTCTATTCTTGAAATCTAGTCGCTTCTAAGTCAAAAAAACAAACACACATTTGGTGACATGACTTTTGCATTGATTGCATTGTCGGTGTGTATATATACATTGTTCGTAAATTAAAACTCACTGTTTCTTTTGATATTCGGGTTTTATGTCTGTCGGTAATTTATAACTCCATTGACGGTGTATGAGGTAATTTTTCTTATAAGTTTACTCGTACAATATGCTTGCATTGGACTCAAGGAAAGAGAAATGAGAGAGAAGAGAAAGGGATAAAAATGTGGCCCTTTTTTATGCATGTTGACGTGTGAAATATTCATGATTTATTACTTACCAGAAGGGCATGACACATATGGATAGATTAACAAAATTGGAGGACACGGAAACAAAATACATATTCATATGCAAAAGGAAAAAGGGAAAAGAAAGAAGGGAAAAAACGAAAAACAGCGAGGGGTGCTATGATAAAAGAAAAAGAAAGAATAGCCAATTCACCAAAAAGAAGCAAGACAGCAGGATCATAGCAAAGAGAGCCCATTCAGGATAATAGCAATGGAAGCTGACTTTTGAAAAGAAATGAAGAGCAAGGGCCTGACACTAAGTAAAGCCCAAAAGGGGGCTGAAAAATCCGACCACCCACCGACAGTGAATGCCCACCTCGATGCTAAAATTAACCCAAGGCCTAAATGATGGGGCCCTTTTAGGGGTAATGAGCCCCTGAAAATTAGGACAGTGTCCTTTTGAGCCCACCCCACCTTGCGTAAACATGCTGGCAAGGGCTAAGACCAGCTTTCATTTACCCCACTCTCGGTTGGAATGATGTGGATGCCTGCTGGGCATGAAGTAGTGCTGCTTGTTTAAATCCTTTGCGACAGCCAATATACCCCTTATTGCCCTCTGCTCCCAACCAACACCGATTGGGACTACTCCCTCTCTCGCTTCTCTCTTTGCTGGGGAGGGTGACTAAGTTCAAGTTTGTAGGAGCCTCGGTTCTCTTTTTACTAAACTCATCAATTAAAAGGAGCCTTTATGTTTCTGTGGGTTTGGTCCTAAAATCGAGCACGCGCAACTCATTTAACTTTGCGCGTATTTTGGCACTTCCAAAGACACAGGTAAGTGATGGGTGTCTGTAACTGTGTCTGTGTGTACATGTATATGTATGTGCAATGTGTGTGCTGTGCGCGTACAAAGCATGGCCGCCGCGCGGGATGTCATTATACTGTCCCATGTGGAAATCACATGAGATGAGTGACCAAATTTTGAGTAACACTGAAATGCTGCTTTCGGTCTGCTTGGCTATATATGTACACAAGACACGCCCAGCCAATTTTATTATACACCAAAACATGAAAAACTTTTATTGCCAGACAATTTGCAGAGGTACTATGATTTTTATGTTTTGTCAATCAACAATGAAACGTTACGTTACCCATACCCATGTTTGATCATTCAATGAAGGCCTGAAAATACGGTGACACACACAGCAATTGAACACAAAT
Source organism: Microcos paniculata (assembly GCA_030664755.1). Taxonomy (NCBI): domain Eukaryota; kingdom Viridiplantae; phylum Streptophyta; class Magnoliopsida; order Malvales; family Malvaceae; genus Microcos; species Microcos paniculata. The sequence goes on along the minus strand of CP131459.1, from coordinate 35,010,381 downwards.
TTCTTTTCTTTTCTTGATAAGAGAGGTCAGAACTCTGATCCTGATCTGATCAGAATACTGTAAGGTCAATTTGTCGTTGATTTTGATTTTGACGCTGCACTGGCACTGCCTATTGTCTTGACTCCACAATGGCAAGTCTCCTTCCTTGTCTCGATGACACACATTGCATGATAATATGTATACATTTCGGGCTAGGCGATTTCTTTTCCGTTGCTAACATAACATTCTACACCTGGCCAGCCCAAACGAGCGAATATGCTATTGCCTTTTGGTTTGGGCCCTTTGGGGACATTCTTTTTATTTCATGAAAACAAAGATAACTGTGAGATTTTATGCGTGAGACTGAGAACTGAGAATGGATGACCAGATAATGGCATAGGGTCGTCTTACTAAGTTTTTGTTTACTATAGCGCTATTTTGTTAATTAAAAAAAATTAGTATTAAAAGTTAATCGGAAAAAACATATAATATACCGATATCATATTACTCTATTCAATAAAGAAACACAAGCAAGCAACTAAAGTGCAATTAAATTTTAACAAATAAAAAGAAATGATTTGGCGGTGAAAGTTTACGAACTCTTGTGATACTAATGAGAGTACCAAAATCCAAGAATAGGAATCAAGACTCATAGAGAAAGTTCCTGAAAGAGCTTAAGGTAAATAGGGTCGGTCGGAAGGCGTTTGAGGACAAATTAAGCCTCCGTCTACTTTCATAAACCAAGAATGAGGAGTCCTTATTCCTCGTATGTCTAAAAACCCAATCTGCCAAGTCTTCTCTTTTGGAAGCCACTGAACGTAAGCAAACAAAAGGAGACCGGGTTGTCTGTTGATCGATTGAACTTGTCTTCCTTTATAAAAAGCCTCCTTGGCTGTAACCTTGAATACCGGTTAACCCAAACTTACAACCCAGGGCCTAAACCGTGTTCATTCAAAGCCCATTTAGGCCAAGGGAGCGAACAATCCCGCTCTGAGACGGGCCTTCCGGGAATCCGAACCACATATGATCAGTTATTATTATCATCACTTTCTACGGCACACTTAAACAAAATACTATTGGAGAACTTCGAATATTCTTCCCACTAATTTTGTTCGAATTCAAAACATATATAGAATTAATTAGCGAATAAAAGGAGGATTCCACCGAAAGGAAAATCCACAACCAGTGATAACATAACACCCACCAAAAGACTCGGAAACAAATATACGCGAAGATTCTAACTACCAATGGTCCGCTGTCCTCAATAAAGCTGACAACATCCCCTACTTCTAATATCCAAGCTCTGCCATATATAATTTGAAAATTTTAAGAAAGATTTGACAGCACATCGAAAACGAAGTTGAGAGAGGAGAACAAATAGGGAAAAGCAGCAGAAAATGTTGTAACGCCCCTCAAGCTGTGAATAGCCGTCTATTCGATCGCCTCATCATCATCATCTGGAAGAGGCTGCGCAGCTGCTCTTAAAAGCTCGGCTTCATTCCTACAACAAACCCAAAGAAGTCCATTACAAAACAAGACACTGATAACAGTGTGAAAGCCAGTACCAAAGTAAAAGCAGATAATCTTACTGTTGCTGTGTTTCCAAGTCAATGTGTACTTCTGGAGGAGCAAGGGCAGGGGACTCCACGAAGTGAAGGTTAGGATCACTAAAATCACCAAGGGCATCATCAATATTAGGCATCAATCTCATCAATAGCATTAAAACAGCAAACATGCAAGAAAATAAAATCTTTCATTACCCAGCAAGCTTCCTGGCAAGGTACAGGAAGGGCTTCTCAAAGTTGTAATTGCTCTTGGCAGATATTTCATAGTACTGCAGATTCTTCTTCCTGTGGAATGTCACCTGCTTTGCCTTAACCTGCCTGTTCTTCACATCAACCTTGTTCCCACAAAGAACAATAGGAATATTCTCACAAACCCTGCATTGCAAAAACATAGTTACATTTAGCTGTTACCACTGAACCAAAATCAAATCACCGGCAAAGCCATAAACACCCAAGACTGTCAATAACTTCTAACTGACCTGCAAAGATCACGATGCCATGTGGGAACATTCTTGTATGTCAAGCGGGCAGTGACATCAAACATAATAATGGCACATTGCCCATGGATACTGCAATAGAAAATAGAATAATGTAAGGAATCACACTTATTTTGCCATAAACCCATTATCAATATAATGTTAAAACAAGAACGTACTAATAACACATCATGGCTTAATCCACAGAAGGAAATGAAAACGCTGTGTAAACAATAATCTTCACTTTTTCTTAAAAGAATTTCATTCACAGGTTTATATGATATAACCCAAAAGCTATTTATCAGAGTTATTAAGTAAATAATCATGACTCAACCAAATACATGTTAACCAACAGAACATCAACTAGTTCACAATTCACACCCAAAGGATTATTGAACCAGTTAGAAAAACACAAGGCCAACACAAATGCAAGCATTAACAAAGCACTTACTAGTAGCCATCTCTAAGACCACCAAACTTCTCTTGCCCCGCGGTATCCCAGCAGTAAAAGCGGATTTTTCCACAGTTGGTGAAGAAATCCAATGGGTGAACCTCGACACCAATGGTTGCTGTAAGATCAAATTCAAGCTCAAATAAGCCCCGATAACAAGCAAATCAAATGCTCAATCAGCAAATACATCATAGATAACTCTTTCAGAAATGATAAAAATGATTAAACACTTACGCTCGTATTTCTTTTCGAACTCTCCAGTCAGATGCCTCTTCACAAATGTTGTTTTCCCTGCAACCATCACAACAAGTTCAAGTCTCAAGAATAATCTAGAAGTCTTTATTTCCATTGAGTCAATAACCCTAGGTGAAACGGTGCTCAGTGGAATGGTAAATTTTTTTTTTTGTAAAATCAAATTTAATCGTATAAAAATTCCAAAACGAAAAACCCTAAGAAACCAAATCTAAGAGTGTAAATTAAAAATTAAAAAAAAAAGAAAAAGAAAAAGAAAAATTACCGGTTCCTCCATCGCCGACGATCACGAGCTTGAAGCTCGGATATGTAACTGTCTCTTGGTTTGGCAAAGCCTGCATCATCACGAAAAGCAAAAACCAAAACAAAAATCAAGATCTATACCAAACTAAAACCCTAAGATTATTAAGATTTCAAAACCAAAAACTTAAAAAATATATATATATCGAGAGAGACAAAGAGCGAGGGGGCGAGAAATTCACCATTGGTTACGAAAAACCAAAGAAGCAAGGAGAGAATCTACGAATCTGCGTTTGTTTGACGAGAGCAGAGAGAAGGGAAAATAGGGAGAAGTGATTAGGGAAACGGCGATAGCGAGGGTTTATAAGGGTGAGGGCTTTTCAGGGTCTCCGGCTCTTACTGGCTTTAGATTGACGCAATTCTTTCTACCGTCGGATTTGTTTACTCTCTCCTTTTTCTTTCTCCTTTCTAGAACCCGTCCACCGTCCGATCTTTTTGCCTGGGGTCCACCTCGCTATTATGCCGCGCTGTGTTTGTTTTTGGTTTTGGAGGAGTGGAATGGTAATTTCGGATATTTTTGACATTCTTTTCCTTTTCAAAACTAGAGTGTTGAGACGTAACAGGTCGCGTACCCATCCGTCCTTGCCAGCTCAAGCTTAATTTCAAAGCAAATGCAAACTTTCTTTTCAGGGCTTTTACTTTTTTTAAAAAAAATATTTATATATTCATTGAGAGTAATAATTGAAAAATAGGCCTCCTTTATCAGTAGTACTAATTCTAGTAGCTCATGGAATGGAATACATGTGAGAGTGAATCTTAAGAAGAAGAGCGTTTGGTTTTGTTCTTAGATTCTATGGCCAAAAAGGAAAAACAATAGTCCTCATTGCTAGTACATTGTTCGACTTCTAGCCCTCACAAAGGGTAGCACAACTTCACTTTTTTCCTTTCTTTTTTTAGTTGTGCATTGAAACTTATACTATTTAATTGTAGTAATCGAATAAAGGATGCAAATGATACGTTTATAATTGCAAGTTACATGTGTTAGATTTTCTTTAAATTGTATGAACAAATTCACACAGAAAAATTTAACATCTTTATTTAAAAAAACTTGATGCGGAAAATTAAGAATTGAAGATCATACCTCCAGCTATTGAAAAGCAGCTTTCCTTTTGCTTGGATACTTCTAGTCTCTCACAAAAACTTTAGAAAATCTTTAGATGGTGTCAAGAAATTTTATATATCTATTGAGACTAGGGACCCAAGTGGTTATTTATATTTGCAGTAGTCCTGCCATCAAGGACTCTTTTTCAAAACAAAAAACTGACGTGACGTGATGAGATCATGGGAAAAGATATGGGCCACTTATCAGATAATGGATGGATAATTACTTATAGAGTAAGTAGTTTATTTTATTCAAGACTACTTATAGAATAAGTAGTTTATTTTATTCAAGACTCCAAATTGAATAAAACTCTACATTCTCCCACTTGGCCCATATATTTTTACAAAATCCATGAATCTTTTAAACTCAAGAAAGAAACGAAATACATGGATCATGGCGACAAGTCCTCTAATAGTGAGTATTATCTTCCATATATCACTATGCATTTTGTCACTCCAATGTCAGTCAACTTTATGAATAAACCTTATATTTATTTCAAAGTCCAACCATAATTGTTGTCTTTCAAACCAAATGCGTACACCATAATGAAAAAACAACCAAACAAATGAGTTTCAACATAGAAAATTAGGACTTATTTCATAAAATAGAACCAAGTCCTAATCGCATTATAAGATCCTTAAAACCCATCGGTGGCATGCCTTTTGTTAAAAGATCAGCTAGCATCAATTCAGTGCTAATGTGCTCAATGACCACTTTGTTTTCCTTGATGCGCTACCTTATGGCTAAATACTTAATGTCGATGTGTTTATTTCGACTACCACTTTTGTTGTTCTTAGCCAAGAAAACAGCAGCTGAATTGTCACAATACATCTTTAATGGCCTAGAAATAGAATCCACAATTCTAAGCCCAGATATGAAACTCTTTAGCCATACACCATGTGAGGTAGCCTCAAAACAAGAAACGAACTCAGCCTCCATGGTAGAAGTGGCAGTCAATGTCTGCTTTGCACTTCTCCAAGAAACGGCTCCGCCAGCAAGCATAAATACATATCATGATGTTGATTTTCGTGAATCAACACATCCAGCAAAGTTCGAATCTGAGTAACCAACTATCTCTAAATTGTCGGTTCTCCTATACATAAGCATGTAGTCTTTGGTCCCTTTAAGGTACCTTAGCACCTTTTTCGCAGCTCTCCAGTGGTCCAAACCTGGATTACTCTGATATCTTCCCAACATTCCAACAGCAAAAGCAATGTCAGGTCTTGTACAAACCTGAGCATACATTATGCTTCCGACAGCAGAAGCATATGGAATGTTTTTCATTTGTTCGTTTTCAAGCTCATTTTTCGGGCACTGATTCAAATTGAATCTATCACCCTTCACAATAGGTGCTACATTTGGTGAACAATCTTCCATACGAAATCTCTCTAACACTTTATTGATATAGGTTTTTTGAGATAGACCTAAAATGTCTCTAGATCTATCTCTATGGATCTTAATGCCAATGACATAAGATGCTTCACCCATATCTTTCATATCAAAACTCTTAGAGAGAAACTGTTTCACCTCATATAGCAACCCTTTATCATTTGTTGCTAACAAAATGTTATCCACATATAGAATAAGGAAACAGATCTTGCTCCCACTAACCTTCTGGTATATGCATTGATCCATGATGTTTTCTTCAAAACCAAATGAAGAGATTACATCATGAAATTTCAAGTACCACTGACGGGAGGCTTGTTTCAATCTATATATGGATTTCTTGAGCTTGCATACTAAATGCTCACCATTATTAGAGGAGAATCCTTCTGGCTATTTCATATAAACCTCCTCCTCTAGATTTCCATTGAGGAACGTCGTTTTTCACATCCATTTGTTGCAATTCAAAATCAAAGTGTGCAACTAACGCCAAAATGATACGAAGAGAATCTTTCTTAGATACAGGAGAAAACGTCTCCGTGTAATCAATTCCTTTTTGTTGAGTGAATCCTTTAGCAACAAGTCTAGCTTTATATCTTTCAATGTTGCCTTTTGAGTCTCTTTTTTGTCTTAAAGACCCACTTACATCCGATAGCTTTTGCACCATCAGGCAACTTGACAAGATCCCAGACTCTATTAGATGCCATAGAATTCATCTCATCTATCATAGCATTATGCCACAAATCAAATTCTTTGCAACTCATGGCTTGTGAAAATGTTTCAGGATCATTTTCGGCTCCAACATTTTAGTCAGCCTCTTGTAGATACACAACATAATCATTAGGGATTGCTGATTTCCTTTCTCCAGTTGATCTTCTTAATGTTGTATTATCTTCCTGCTGAGGTGCAGGTTGTACAACTGGTTGTTCAACAATTTCAGGTATTTGTTGAACAATTGGATCAACTGGATTATCAACAGTTTGTGGATTTTCAATGGTTGGTTGTTCAACACCCAATTGAACTTGAGGGGTATTATGAACAATAACCAATTTGTCACTTGAAATGGAAGTTTGTGCATCACAATAATCCTTCTCAAAAATGAAATTTTGATATTGATTACTCCCACTAATCAAGTCATTTTCAAGAAATTTTGCATTTCTTGATTCCACAATCCTAGTGCTGTGAGATGGACAATAAAATCTGTAACCTTTGGACTTTTCAGCATATCCAATAAAATGCCCACTTATAGTCCTTAGGTCCAGTTTCTTTTCTTGTGGGTTATAAACTCTCACTTCAGACGGGCATCCCCAAATGCTTATATGTCGCAAACTCGGTTTCTAACCTTTCCATAATTCAAAAGGAGTTTTTGGGACAGCCTTAGTTGGAACCCGGTTTAATATATACACAGCCGTTTTAAGAGCTTCAATCCACAAGGATTTGGGAAACTTAGAACTACTAAGCATACTCCGCACCATGTCCATTAATGTTCTATTTCTTCTTTCGGCTACACCATTTTGGTCTGGAGACCCAGGCATGGTGTATTGGGCAACTATCCCATGCTCTTGAAGAAATTTCACAAATGGACCAAGCGCTTGTCCATCCTCAGTGTATCTACCATAGTATTCTCCACCTTTATCTGATCTCACGATCTTAATTTGCTTTCCGCATTGTTTCTCCACTTCTGCTTTGAACACTTTAAAAGCATCCAATGCTTCATTTTTATTATGAAGCAAGTAGAGATACATGAATCGTGAATAATCATCTATAAAAGAGATGAAGTATTTCTGACCATACGAGTCCATATCTGGACTACAAATGTCTGTATGTATGATCTCTAATATGTCTAAACTCCTCTTGGCACCTTTCTTTGACTTGTTAGTCTGCTTTCCCTTTATGCAGTCTACACAAGTGTCAAAATCAGTGTAGTCTAGAGTACTAAGTACTCCATCATTCACCAATCTTTTAATCCTTTCAATGGATATATGGCATAATCTACGGTGCCACAACATAGAGGATTCCTCATTCATAACACATCTTTTAACACCACTATGAACATGCAACACATTTTGAAAAACATCATTTTGCAATTTGATTTGATAAAGCCCATCAACAATTGTACCAGTTCCAATAAGTTCAGATTTAAAATATAATTTCAAAGAAATATCCATACTAAACGAATAACCCAAAGGTGTAAGTCTTGCAACTGAAATCAAATTCCTAGAAAAACTTGGTACATAAAATGTTCTTTCCAAATTTAAAGCAAAACCAGAACTTAAAATTAATTGGCATGTTCCCACTGCTTCCACAAGTGATGACATCTTGTTCCCTGAATAGATGTAGTGCTCACTTCCCACCGGCTTCCTTTTGTTTAGAAAGCCCTGCAAGGTGTTTGCAACATGGATTGTATAACAAGAATCAATCCACCAAGTGTTATGACAAACATCAACCAAATTAGATTCATAACAAACAAATGAGATTGGGGTACCTTTCTTCTCAAGCCAAACTTTGTATTTGACACAATCCTTCTTCATATGCCCTTTCTTTTTACAGAAAAAGCATTTGAATTCCTTTTTGATGTCAATCTGAGCAGGTATCTTACCTTTTCCATTTTGTTTGGCTTGTCCCTTGTTCTTTCCTTGTGTTACCATATGTGCACTTTCTTCCATTTCCATAGTCAACCTTCCTTCCTTTTGTACACACATGGTCAGAAGTTCATTAATTGACCACTTATCCTTATGTGTGTTGTAAGAGATTTTAAAAGATCCATACTGAGGTGGAAGGGAATTCAGTATGAAATGCACAAGGAAATAATCAGACATCTCAACCTCAAGAGACTTTAATTGAGCCGCAATGTCCCTCATCTGCATGATGTACTCACGCACACCTCTTACATTGGTGAGCTTCATTGACGATAACTTGGTTATTAGGGTGTTGGCAAGGGCCTTATCTGAAGACTCAAATTGTTCATCAATAGCCTTCAGTAAATCTTTGACATTGTTACACTCCTTAATTGAACCACGGATGCTAGCATTAATTTTTGTCTTTATGAACATCATGCTGAGGCGATTAGATCGCTCTCAACGTTCATGAAGAGTGATTTCAGCCGGAGTGCTAACATCAGTAAGAGCAGGCGGTTCATTTTTCCTTATAGCATAATCAATGTCCATGCACCCCAAATGAAGAAGAATTCTTTCTTTCCATATCTTATAGTTATCGCCATTCAAATCAGGAATATCACATTTTATCTCAGAGATACTCACAGGTTGTATAACTCCATAAAATAATAAAACATGCTTATTTCATAAAATTGAGGCAAATAAACAAATCATGCTTTACCAATGTAAAAACATGCATAAATATTTCAAATTTATGAACCATGTAACAAATAAAAACTGCCTGTGGGCTAAGTTAATATTTAAAGATTCATAAGTATTCTTTATGAAGAAACTAACAAATTATATTCCTTTCTTAATTCCTGTGGGTAAATTAAGAAAATAACTTGTCGTTTCATCTATGATTAATCATAAAAATATAATAAAAATTCCTGTGGGATAAGATTTACTATATTTAATATGAATAATCACAATGAATGTCATTTTTCTATATTTGTGGTCAAAAACACTTTTCAAAACATAATGTGTAATTTAATATAATTAAAGATGCTGTGGCTAATCTTTAACTAATTAAATTTACACTAACCACATGACATTTCTTTCATATTAATATTTCAGGAATGTCTTTAGTCTACTGGATATTACAAACTAGGTAACATAATAGACAGATTCATGTAACAAAAGGAAACCAGATTCCCGTAACATTGTACTCCATCTCGTACAGACGAGAAGAAAACCAAATTCACAGTCAGTTCTTTGCTTTATACAAGTTAAAGAAACCAAATTTTAACCCGATTAAAACTGACAAAAAGTATAATATTAAGATCCCATTTTTTTTATCTCATTAATAGAGAAAAACCAAGAAAGAAAAACCAATCAAGACAGAGGATAAATCGTCCTGATACCAATTGTTGACTTTCTTTAAACTGTATGAACAAATTCACACAGAAAAATCTAACATCTTTATTTAGAAAAACTTGATGCGAAAAATTAAGAATTGAAGATCATACCTCCAGCCATTGAAAAGCAGCTTTCCTTTTGCTTGGATACTTCTAGTCTCTCACAAAAACTTTAGAAAATCTTTAGATGGTGTCAAGAAATTTTGTATATCTATTGAGACTAGGGATCCAAGTGGTTATTTATATTTGCAGTAGTCCTGCCATCAAGGACTCTTTTTCAAAACCAAAAACTAACGTGACGTGATGAGATCATGAGAAAAGATATGGGTCACTTATCAGATAATGGATGGGTAATTACTTATAGAATAAGTAGTTTATTTTATTCAAGACTACTTATAGAATAAGTAGTTTATTTTATTCAAGACTCCAAATTGAATAAAACTCTACAACCTGGGCTCAATTCAAGAACAATTCGAGCTAGCTTTGTAATTGTTTAGTCGAGCTCAAGTTCAAATTGTCAAGTGAGCTGAGTTCAAGTATTATAGTATCTATAGTTTAAGTGCCCATCAAGCCTAAGCAAATATTTACGTATATATATTATTATTTTATTTATAAATTTATTATTTTAACATAGTCGAGCTTGAGTACGATGAAATTTACCTTTTTATTACTTCCTCTGTTATTTTTTATCTATTCTCTTATAGAATGTTTACTTATTCCTTTTTATCAGTCATTTTAATAATTCAATAAAGTATTAACTTTTTTTTTTCAATGTTACCCTTACTTGTCTCTATTAGCTGAAAGAGAGAGAATGAGAGAGATATATAAAGGTGGAATTAATTTTGATAGAGTATTAAATTAGGGGTAAGTTTGTAAAGATGATATAATTTTTGATGGATTTAATATTATCATCTAATTTTCTTAATCTATGTGAAACGGTTAGAAGTGACAGATATATGCTAACAGAGGGAGTAGTTATCAAGTTTAATCAAGTCAAATTCGAATAGCTTGATTTATGTAATGAGTCGAACTCAAATTTTGAAAATGAAACTCGATCCAATATGAACCATATATCAAGCTACAAGTTTCAAATTGAGTTTGAGCTTGAACACCTAATTGTTTATCGGCTGGAATTTAATCAATTACACCCACTAAAGGATAACCATTTATTTTATTTAAATAATAAATTAAAAAACTAATGTTTAAGTCATAGTTACCGATATTCCTCCACCCCATTGGAACCACAATCCGAGATCCTCGATTCGAATAATGGTACTTTTGTATTCCAAGATCCATGAGTTCCCGATCCAGTTCTATGAAATTGACGTTCTGAATTTTTTTATATAAAATTTAAAATTTTGAAGAAATTAAGATTAAAAATGATGAATTTTAAATAAATAAAACAAAAAAGAACTTATTCACTCAATTTTCTTACTAAATTTGATTCTGAATGTTTAATTTTTTTTTGTAGAAACAGTGGGTGAAATGAAGATAATGAGTGTCATGAATAGAGAAAGATAAAACTTGCGAGTAAATTATTTATTACTTGAATAAATATTAGAAAATAAGCCCTCTACATAAATGTTCTAACAATCAACAAATGGGTAAAATTCTTAATTAATATATTTATGTACCAAAGTTTTTTTATGTTTTGGTTTTAATTGTTTTATATACTTTAATTGTTTATGAAGATTGATTTGTATTTATAAAAATTTTTTCATAATATATACTATTAACGATTCAACAAATTTTTTCTAAACGTATCACGACCCGAAATATTGTATCATCTAAGTCTACCACTTCGTACCACGTACTACGATACCACATTCGTATTACGTATCGGAATGTATCATGTTCTAGGTAACTATGGTTTAAGTTATGAAATTAGTAAGCCACGTGTTGCTACCTGATTTGCGGCCCAATTTGGGCACAAGCCCATTGGTCAATCAATGGATTTAGGATAATGCTGGATCTAGGGAAACGGCATGGCAAAAAAGTGAAGGGGCTTGGTTGATTTGGGCCCAGACCAAACACTATTCCATCTGCTATTCTTCTACCGAGAAGTCTAAAACAGCCTCCCAAACCGCGGGCGAGACAGGGGACCAAAAGGAAAAGAAAGCGAAGCCAAACTAAAGAACTGAGTTTCACCCGAGTCAGATCATATAACATAACCCGCCATCTTCACTTCCCGCAAAACTCAGTCACCCCCGGAAGCTCTCCATCATGTCCACCCCTTCCAACCCCTCTAATTCGTGAGTCCCCTGTTTTGTTCTCGTTATTTGTTGACAATTTTTCTTTTTAATCCTGACAACTCACCTTGGAATATTTCTGATTTAATCTGTGTTTATAGAGAGGTTGTTTACCGAAAACAAAACAAGGGACCTCCTTTCAAGTTCCTCGTGCCTTTAGTCTATGCTCCTGCTCTTCCTTTAAGTACGTTCAATATCTGTCTCTCATTTTTTTCCCTTTTTTCGGTGATTTTGATATCTGGGTTTTGTTCTCCACGTGTTAATCTTATATGGGTCCTTTTTTTATTTCTTTTAGTTCGACTTTCTTTGAGGAAGAATCCAGTTTTAAGGGACCGCTTGTTTACTCTTGTGTTGGCTGGGGCTTTCATTCATGGTTCTTATTTGGTGTATCCTTATATATTTTGCTTAAATTACCTGATTGCTAATTCTCTGCTATTTGATATCTCTTCTCTTAATCATTTGTGGTTAAATTATTGAGTAGTGCTACTGCATATTCTCTTTATGTGCTCATTTGCTTTACGTAAATTGGAGATTCTTGTTCCATTTTCTGTGACCTGAACTTTATATGCTCTACGCTTACTTAAGCTTCTATCCTCTTTTGACTGTTAAATTATTAGTGATTTTTTTATGATAGCATGTATGTTGTCTTTCTTGGTGCCATATTTTCTATCCTAGCTAGAACTTGTGAACATTCAAGAATTGTAAACTGTCGGGCCTGAGTGTTTTGCTAGGTGCATGAATTCTCTGGCTGAAAGAGTTGGGTTTTAGACTTTTAATCCCCACTTCCCCAAAGTTGTATTTTGATTTTTTTTTTTTTTGTAAAAAAAGAAGTACCTTTGCCTCTCACAGCCCCAGAGATAGTTGTATTGTTGGCTGGCCTTTGACTAAGTTTGGTATTCTAAAATGTATCACAGTAGGTTGCATGATTTTCTATAAGAAACTTGATTTTTTATAAAGGGTCATTTGTGTTTGATGTTACATTTTGGTTGCGCAAAGCATGGTGCAGATTTTATCTTCGAGAGATTGACTGTAAAGATTTGGCTGGCGTATACAACTAAGATTGGGGTTTTAGTTGATTTATTATGCCTTCAGGTGATTGGTCTACTTAGGATGGATCAGGGAAAGCATTGAGTCTATGGCGCATGGGTTTCTCAAATGCAGTTAACTAATTCTGTGAAATTTAAATTTTTGCACTGATGCTTTAAGTTTTTTGGATCCAACTTTTGCAATTGTTAAGGTGCAATTTACTTTTCTGGTACCTTAGGCCTCTATAGGGGGTTTACATGCGTGGGTTTGAGTGCAAGAAGTATTTACAAGATTATTTCTCGTATTTGTAACCAGTACAAATAAACACAACCAAAGCTAATTGGAAATGTTAAGATTCTTTCTTGTGAAATATGTTTATGCAGTTGGAAAATCATGCTTTATAATCAAATAAATAGATGATGATTAGTTTCAATCTTGCAATATCTAATATGCATCACTGCATGCATTAATCTTCCTTCCTTTGAAGGCAACTGTCAATAACTTGTATTTCTTGGTGTCTATTTGTTAAAGTCAAGTTTGAATCCATTCTGTTTCACTTTAAGGTGCAAATTTATGGTATTCATATTTGCAAAAGCATGCCTATAGTATAAATTCCCAGTTTTTTCATAACTGGCATTTTCTGCAACACCTTCATCCTCCATGAAAAATATGGTTTGAGTTGAAAGGCTTTTTTCGTCACTTTTCTTGTTAAAATGTGTTGCAATGGAAAATTTCTTTTCTTTTGAGTGACAAACATGGAGAGTAATAGGCATTGCGGGAGAAGCATGCTGGGGCTGTGTGACATGCATGGAGAATTGGGATAGTGTTTGTTAGTTGATTCAGGAAAGATTTTTTATTCTCTCGTCCATTTTGGCTGACATTTAGCTGTGACCTTTTCCAACGCTGTGTCTTTCAGAGTATAGTTACTGCCTCAATTGGCATGCATGAGTATAGTTACTGCCCCAATTGGTGTGATACTATTTGTATGCACATGTTCACATATACATCTTGTGCATCCGCCTTTTCATTGCATACACACAAGTTTCAACAGGGAAAATTTAGCATCATCGTTCTTTCTCCATTTTCATTGGTATGTGTTTGTTTGTTTGTGTTTGTGTGTATGTTGTGGTGTGTTGGGGGGTTGGGGGTGGGGGGGGGGCGTGGTCGGGTTCGATTATTGCTTATGAAATCCCGCATTTGAAAAGCAACATTCGTATGACCTTTCATGATTTGCAACAGACTTCCCGGGGAAATGTTCTTCAAGAGATGTTTTTATTTCTTCAGAAACAAAAGGGTGGATTATCTCTTTGGAATATACAAGGGCTATTTATCAGAGTGGATGTTCAGTTTGGTTTGTGGAATTATTCTATGATTGAATCTTTTATCCATTAGGAACATCTGGATCACCTAGTTCACCTATTTCTCTTCATTCTGTTGAATGTAACTTGGTTTATGTGTATTCTGATTTTTCTATCCTCTCTACTTAATCATCTCAACTTAAGATATCATGTTGCTGTGGCAGTGAAACAGATATTATCTGTCCTACTTACTTAAACACCTCTTATAGATGGTATATTGTAGTACGCTCTTAGTTATGCTTTTCCTCCTTTCCTTCTTTTCCTTAATATTAATATTCAGAGCGGATCTATACGATGCTGAGAGCAAGTGAAAACACAAAGTATGGCTTGAGAACTGATTAAATCTCTTCAACAATTCTTTTTGATTTCGGGATCCTATGCAGCTCGATCGTCTGAAATTAGAATGGCTTAGAACAAGTTGAAGATTGTATTCTTCTGATTCCTTCTATTGGGGCTTTGATAATTGTAACTTACATTTATGAATTATTTTTGGCGAAAGATTTAAGCTGCACATTGCGGAATTAGTTCCAATTTTCGAGAGTAATAAGATAAGGATGAGATGTTTTTGTCCATTTCGTAACTGCGCTATTTGTTTGGAAAAAAAATGTTACGTGATTTATGTGCAGGTGACATTTACACGCATTTGGAGCGCGGAACCACACCTCTATACCGAGAAGTTTGCCTGAAGAATTGGGCGAGTCCAATATGTTTTCGGAAACAAAAACGATTGCCATCCAAGCATTGTGCACTACATATCTGCCCCATTATCTTGTACCCATTTTGAAGACATTGGCGTTGCAATAAAATTTAGAATGATTTTCTTTGGGCAATATTACAGAAAATCTTATGAGTTAGACGTCCAAAACTGGAAACACATACTAGTAAACGAACCCAACTAAAACGTAAAACAGACCCAAGAAGACCAGTAGACAAACATCAGGGCCATGAAAAGGATGCAGAGGTTCACATCCATAACCTCTGTAGGTTGAATTCGTTATTCCAGTCGTTTGATGTCATGTCAGCCGGTGAACCAGAGTCTTTCCGAGCGTGGGATTTCTCCGTTCCACCGTGTGTTCTTCCGTCCTATTTTTCAGTGAAATCTCACCATCTATACTAGAATATATTTTCCCGGGTTTCTCTTTTTTTTTTTTTTTTGGTTAGATGGACTTTTAATTTTATATTAATAGTTTTATTTAAATTATGTAAAAAATGTATTTTTTTTATAAATATATTTAATAAATATATTTGTGTCTCCATCTTTATAGTGAAAACATTTTTTAAGAAAAAAAATTTAATTGAGCAATATAAGAAATATAAATGAAAAAAGATTGTGTATAGATTTTTTTTTGGCCGGATGTGTGTAGAAAATTTTTAAATGATTTATTTTTTTTTGCTATCTAGGAAAAGAGAAAAAGTAATAGTTTAATTATCTCAATACATACATACGTATATATATTTTTTATATAAATTATAACTAATGCTCCCTAACAACCCTCACTCTAACTCTTTCAAAAACACAAAAAATACTCAAGTTCAAGCCTACGTTCAGATAAATTCGTTTTGTTCAATAAAAAGAAAAAACAACTTTTAAATAAAAAGGAAAATAAAAAAATAAAAAATGAAAACCAAACACAAAAAACGAAAGAAAGAAAATAAAAAACAACCAATGGAGGGATGCCATATAACACCCCATCCTTGTCTCAAAACCATCAAAGAGCCTTTGTTTTTCCCTTTAATTGCTAAAGATCATAGATTATAGATATTGTTGTGAAAAGTATGTTAATTAAAATTGACTAAGTAAGAACAAGAAATAAGAATAGGAGAAATTGAGAATTAAAGGAACAAGAGAAAGAGAGAGAGAGAGAGAGATGGAAATGGAAATAAGATTGAAGGAATTGTAAGTATCATTAGGGAGAATGAATCTCAATTTATAGGCATCAAATGGTAGGCTATACAAGTTGGCAATTTGCACATATTAGCCCCATTATTATCATCACAATAATCATAATTTGGACAATTTGTACAACTTGCATTTGTCCACTTTCATAACCTAATTTGCATAATTTGCATTTGTCCACTTTCATAATAATTTGCACAACTTGCATTTGTCCACTTTCATAATACTCCCCCTTGGACAAATGCTACTATTAAAATTGGACGTGTACTGCCTCGTTAAAAACCTTAAGTCGGAAAAACCCAGTGGGAACAAAAACCGAACATAAGGGAAAAAGAGTACAATACAATTAAGTCCGTCTAATATGTCTTCAGGACAATATGTGCTTGTCTTCAAGACAATATAAGTGGGCCTACTTCAGTGTCCTGATTGGACGTGCTATTACTACCTCATTAAAAACCTTAAGCCGGAAAAACCCAGTGGGACAAAAACCGGATAGAAGGAAAAAAGAGTACAGTGCACTTATGTCCATAATCGCTCCCTCTAAGATAAAATAAACTGCTACTTCTGGAGCATCTAAACATTTCCACTTCTGGGGAATTCAATCTTGCATTTTACTGACTCGCCGCATACCAATGCCATAAACTAATTTCTCAAATGTTGATGTTGGCAAAGATTTGGTAAATAAATCTGCAAGATTATCGACGGAGCGAATCTGTTTAACATCAACTTGTCGACTTTCCTGGAGTTCATGAGTATAGAAAAATTTCGGCGAGATGTGCTTGGTCCTATCACCTTTAATATATCCTCCCCTGACTTGTGCAACACAAGCAGCATTATCCTCATAAATTATAGTGGGAGAATCTATCACCGGTTTGAATCCACTAGCATTGTGAATATGTGATATCATAGATCTTAACCAAACACACTCTCTTCCGGCCTCGTAGAGGGAAATAATTTCAGAGTGGTTGGAAGATGTAGCAACTAGTGTTTGCTTAGTGGAACGCCAAGAAATGGCTGTATCATTATAGCAAAATAGATAACCGGTTTGGGAGCGAGCTCTGTGTGGATCAGATTTATATCCTGCATCAGCATAACCTACTAAACCAGAGTTAGTAGTATTCTTAGAATAGAATAACCCCAAATCAATGGTTCTTCGGAGATAACGGAAGATATGTTTAATCCCATTCCAATGTCTCCGGGTTGGCTCAGAACTGAAACGTGCCAACAAATTTACCGCAAAAGCGATATCTGGTCTCGTGCACTGTGCCAAGTACATCAAAGCCCCGATTGTATTGAGGTATGGTACTTCAGGACCAAGTATATCCTCACCAGATTCTTTAGGACGAAACGGGTCCTTTTGGGGGTCAAGAGACCTTACAACCATAGGGGTGCTCAATGGGTGAGCCTTGTCCATGTTAAAACGTCTAAGCAATCTTTCAGTGTATGCTGACTGATGGACAAGTATTCCATTCTTATTGTGCTCAAGCTCTAGACCAAGGCATAGTTTGGTTTTACCCAAATCTTTAACCTCAAACTCCTTTTTCAAATATTCAGCAGTTTCAGATAACTCTTCAGAAGTCCCAATTAAATTCATGTCGTCGACATAAACTGCTATAATAGCAAATCCGGTTTCAGATCTTTTAATAAACACGCATGGGCAGATGGGATCATTTATGTACCCTTCCTTAGTCAGGTATTCACTTAAACGTTGGTACCACATGCGGCCGGATTGCTTTAACCCATATAAAGATCTTTGCAACTTTATTGAGAATAAGTTGCGGGGAGTGCATGCTTCAGGCATTTTGAAACCTTCGGAAATTTTCATATAGATATTGGAATCTAATGAACCATATAAGTATGCTGTCACAACGTCCATAAGACGCATTTCAAAATTTTCTTGGGCAACCCAACTTATAAGGAAACGAAAGGTAACTATATCCACTACTGGTGAATATGTTTCATCATAATCTATCCCAGGCCTCTGCGAGAAACCTTGGGCTACGAGTCGGGCTTTATACCTCACGATCTCGTTTCTCTCATTTCGTTTCCGGACAAAGACCCATTTGTATCCAACAGGTTTTACATTGTCGGGGGTTTTAGTAATAGGCCCAAAAACATTACGTTTGGCAAGGGAAGTCAATTCAGCTTGGATCGCTTCCTCCCATTTAGGCCAATCTCGCCTATGACGGCATTCGGTTATGGACCGAGGTTCATAATCATCATTCATAATCTCATGAGCAACTGAGAGAGCAAATGCATCATCGATGATTATCTCATTTCGATCCCATATCTCATTACAATAACTGATGGAAATTTCAGTATTCCCAAGATTGGTGATCTTTTCATGGGTTTGTACCACTTCAGGGGCAATATGCTCATGAACTTGTGCCACTTCAGGGGCAATATGCTCTCTTTGAATATTATGTTGTGCCACTTCAGGAGCAATTTGGTTTCCTCGAGAAAGATTAATAAGCTCATCTGGAGCAGATTCTAAATTCCTCCCCCTTCTTTTTCGAGGAACAGTGTCTTTTGATCCCATCGGTCTACCACGCTTCAGGCGCGGGCCATTTAGATCCATTTCGGGTGGTTCTACAGGAACATCAATCCTAGCTGGAACATTCGCAGCTGGGATGTGAGACTTTGTAACTTTAGCAGTCTCATTAAATGCATCAGGCATTTGATTTGCAATAGCTTGTAAATGGATCAATCGTTGCACCTCATTTTCACATTCAGGTGTTCTTGGGTCTAAATGAGACAAACTTTTCTCATTCCATGAGAAAATCTCGACATTTTTCTGTTTTCCATTTGTGGAAGCTTTTGGTATCCCAAGTGATGGGAATACTGTCTCATCAAAATTACAATCCGTAAATCTAGCGGTAAATAAATCACCCGTCAATGGTTCAAGGAACCGAATAATGGACGGTGAATCAAACCCAACATAAATGCCCAAACGGCGCTGAGGACCCATTTTGGTCTTTTGCGGTGGTGCTACAGGCACTTGTACCGCGCAACCAAAGGTGCGAAGATATGAAATGTCTGGCTCCTGGCCCAAGACTAACTGAAGAGGGGAATATAAATGAGAAGTAGTGGGGCGCAATCTAATTAAAGATACAGCATGTAAAACAGCATGACCCCACGCTGAGGATGGGAGCTTTGTCCTCATCAATAAAGTTCGAGCAATAATCTGAATGCGCTTAATCATGGATTCTGCTAATCCATTTTGAGTATGAACATGTGGGACAGGATGTTCAACTTCAATTCCTAATGAAGCGCAATAAGCATCAAAACTCTTTGATGTGAACTCACCAGCATTATCCATTCTTATGCTTTTAATTTGATAATCTGGGAAATGAGCTCGAAGCTTTATTATCTGTCCAAGCAAACGTGCAAAGGCGACGTTGCGCGTTGATAATAGGCAAACATGGGATCATCTGCAGGATGCATCCACTAGTACCATGAAATATCTAAATGGTCCACTTGCAGGCTGAATTGGCCCACAGATATCACCCTGAATTCTCTGCAAGAATGAAGGGGATTCATAATCAACCTTTGTCATGAAAGGTTTAGTAATGAGCTTTCCTTGTGAACAAGATTCACAAATGTAATCATTGGATAACAACACCTTTGTATCTTTTAAAGGGTGTCCACGAGTATTTTTAAGGATTCTTCGCATCATTGTAGCTCCTGGATGACCAAGGCGATCATGCCAAAGTCCGAACACATCAGGGTTCACTAGTTTCCAGGGCATCGTAACATATGATTCTATAGCTCGTATTGGGACATAATATAATCCCATACTAGAAGCTTCCAGCTTCTCATGGATGGTCTTCTGGCCCATCTTGTAGGAAGTGATGCAAATAAATTCCTTATTTTGCTCATTAATTATTTCTAGATGGTACCCATTACGGCGTACATCTTTGTAGCTAAGTAGATTTCTTTTTGATCTACCGCTCAACAATGCATCTTCAAGATACAATGTTGTGCCATTTGACAAAATAACTGTGGCAGTCCCATAGCCATCTATAATATTAACAGGACCAGATATTGTCTGAACATTTGCCTTACGCAATGTCACATTTGAGAAAAAGTGTTTGCCACAAAGTATAGTATGCGTTGTAGCACTATCAAGCAAACATATATCTTCCTTTTTCTCAATGTGTCCCATTTGCATTTATCTTGACAACTTCAGGTGTCAAGTTCCATAAAATTTAACAAATTAATAATATGATGCAAAATATAAACCAACAAATATGGAATAAAACTCATGATTTTATTGACGGCCATATTTATTTAATATCTTCCTTGGTAACATAATTATCCAAGGGTATGGCAAAACATAGATGACAACCCTCAGGATCTATTTCTGGGGACTTGTTATTTTCATCAATATTATATAAAGAAATCAGAAACCTCAAAAGGCTTTTCATTGCCAAGAATATGACAGTTTTCATTGACCAAAACCTTATTGATTTCAGCATCAATCTCAGTTAGGTCAATGGCATGGGTCTCAACATGCTTGCTTTTCTCCTTCTGGGATGCTTGGTATAGATCAACCAAATGTTTGGCCGTACGACAGGTACGTGACCAATGACCAGTCATTCCAGAACGATGACAGGTACTATCATCATGCTTCTTCATGGGCTTTTTACCTTTAGGGTTGTGTAGGGAGTTATTTATATTACGGTTAAATCTCCCACCACCCTTACGGAAAAAATTCCCATGCCTGCGCTCACGGCCTCTAGGACGGCCAACATTCTTACTTGAGCCGGCATTTGCTTCAGGAAATGCCTTAGAGCCAGCAGGTCTTAAATCATGATTTTTAAGCAGCAACTCATTTGTTTGTTCTGCAGTCAACAGGACTGAGATCAATTCAGAATATGTTTTAAACTGGCGCTGCCGGTATTGCTGTTGCAATACAATATTCGAAGCATGAAAGGTGGAGAATGTTTTCTCTAAAAGCTCAACCTCAGTAAGCTTAACACCACAAAGTTCAAGCCGTGACACAATATCATACAAAGCCGAATTATAATTGGACACGGACTTGAAATCCTGCAACCTCAGATGTTGCCAATCATAGTGTGCTTGAGGGAGGATGACAGTTTTGGTGTGATCATACCGCTCTTTCAATCTTGTCCACAAGATCAAGGGATCTCGGATAGATAGATATTGAACTTTTAGGCTATCACTTAGATGCCGACGGATAAAAATCAAAGCATTTGCCTTATCTTTATCATTAGCATTTCCATTTTCACCAATGGTAGCTGCAAGACCTTGGCCTTGGAGATGTAGTTCAATATCGAGACACCATGACAAGTAGTTATTGCCACTTACATCCAAAATTTGGAATTTGGGCTTTTCAATATTTGCCATAATTCTGAAAATAATAGTCTCAATTAGTTTGACAATTTCTGGTGTCAAAAATGTTTAGAAGGAAATCTTTACACAATGAAAATTAAAATTATCTTGTGTATAGAAAATAAATTTTGTATGGAATTAAACCTTCAGAACTTACCAAACTTCAAACTTGCTTTACTTTATAACACTCGTGCTGATAACGTGTTGTGAAAAGTATGTTAATTAAAATTGACTAAGCAAGAACAAGAAATAAGAATAGGAGAAATTGAGAATTAAAGGAACAAGAGAAAGAGAGAGAGAGAGAGATGGAAATGGAAATAAGATTGAAGGAATTGTAAGTATCATTAGGGAGAATGAATCCCAATTTATAGGCATCAAATGGTAGGCTATACAAGTTGGCAATTTGCACATATTAGCCCCATTATTATCATCACATTAATCATAATTTGGACAATTTGTACAACTTGCATTTGTCCACTTTCATAACCTAATTTGCATAATTTACATTTGTCCACTTTCATAATAATTTGCACAACTTACATTTGTACACTTTCATAATAGATATATATATATATATATATAAACTATTCCTAATACTCCCTAACAACCCTTGCTTAACTCCTTCAAAAGCCTGAAAATACTTAAGCCTAAGTTCACATAATTTTCTTTTGTTCAATAAAAAGAAAAACAACTTTTAAATAAAAGTAAAATAAAAAACTAAAAAAAATGATAAATGAAAACCAATCACAGAAAAAGAAAGAAAGAAAATAAATAACAACCAATGGAGAGGTGCCATATGGCCTCCTCATCCTTATCCCAAAATCATCAAGGAGCCTTTGTCTATCCCTTTAATTAATTATTAACTAGCAATTGACTCCCGCTCTTCGTAGGGGTTCGATCATATTTGATGAATTTTCTATATGTAAACATATTAATTATAAATGAAATACATAATAGGTTGTAAGTATTTTTTTAAAAAAAAAATTATATATACATATATAAATTAAGATAAAATTTAGTAAAATAAAAAATATTCTAAAATGATAATGCGACCGTTAAAATAAAATTTAACAAATTAAAGAAAGTTCTAAGGTGACAGTGTAACTGTCAAATTTTTTTTATCACCATAATATATGGCAATAAACAATTAGTAGATTATATAACAATTGTAAAATTTATTAATATTACAATAATCTTATACTTTAATACCTAATCATATTGTCAAAATTTCAAACTTTAACAAAAAAACATTATGTCAACATCTTTATTCCGTTAATAACCTCATGAAAAAAAATTGTCAAAATCTTCAAAATCTCTCAACATAACCAATTGGATACACATTATATATATAAAATTAAAAAATAATTTTTAAAATTTAACTATTTCCATAATAGTTTACTTATATATTGTACCTTAATTTTATAAGTTTAAGTAGTAGATGCATCATACTTGAAACTTTATGTCTCAGATTAAAATTTTCACTTATATAAATCCTTAAATATTGACCCCTATTACGTAGATAAATTAATCTTTAAACATTGACCCCTATTATCTTTGGAAATTTATATCTTTTTTTTTTGTTTGTTAATCGTTATAATGTAAGCTTTTTCTTTAATATGAAATATTTTACTAAAAGAGAAAGAGTTTACAATCAAGTAATAAAATCATCAATCTCTAACAATTCCTAACTTAGTAAGAGAAAAAGCTAAGAAGTTATTTTTCCTATAAATATAAGAAAAGTTGCTATAAAATAAAGTTAATTCATAATTTTTATTAAAAAAATTTATAATTATGAAAAATAATAAGTTGGATAATTACAAAAGTAAAAAAATAAATGAAAGAATAAAAAAGATAACAAAAAAAAGAAAAAGAAAATAAATTAAAAAAAGAAAAAAAAATTACCGCCCCCCACCTCCCTCTGTCTCCCCCCACCCCTCCAATAGAATGTTGTCGGATGGCAACAAAACAGCAAGCTTCTCTTACTTTAAACATATATTGACTAGAAATTGTCCAGCTTGGGATTTTTTTAATTTTAAGTATTTAAATTTTATTTTTTAAAAATATGTGAGGATTAATAGGGATAATAATACCTAAAGATACAAAAAATGTAACATATAATTATTGATATTACATGTAAATCAAAATGTAATACAAAAATATATAAAAAATCATTTTGATGTACACACAAAAAATAATGTTAATTAACTAATAAATAAAAATACACATATAAAATATTACATATAAGTTAAACATGTTGATTAACCATTAAATAAAAATATATAAATCAAATATTGAATTCTTAAATAATAAATGAAATTTAATAACATATAAAAATCAAATATTGAATTCTTTAATAATAAATGAATTTTAATAATATATAAAAATGTGAAAAATTTCCTTAAACCCAAAAAAATCACCAAACTAAACCTTTTTTTTAGACTTTTCAAGGGTAAAAAAAAATTTTACAAAAAATATATTGAAAATTGTAATAATATAAGTAAATATCAAAAAAAAAAAAGAACAAATGGGCCCTTTAACCCAAAAAAAAAAAATGAGGAATCAATGAAGGAATAACAATTACACCCCTTCCTCCTCTAACATGCTTGAACTTTCATATATGAGAGTATAGATATAAACTAGAGCATGCCTCCCTCCCTCGCACTGCTCGGGGCTTACAAGTCCTATACATATATATACACACACATATAAATATATATATATATATATATATATAATAGTTTTGACAAATAGGTAAATAATTAATCATGTAAATACCAAAGCTCATACCAAAGTAAAGTCAGGTTCCATATGCACAAAGAACAATCGTTGTATATTAAGGAATTGAATCAATTAAGTAAAAACAAAAAAGTGAACAAAAGGAAAACAAAACTCATGGCAGTATGTAGTATTTCAAACGTAATATACAGAATACTACATGAGTCCCTATAAACATGAACTTTTTTAACAAAATTTTTTTATGTATCTTGTAGCTGCCGCATGTTGACAGAAGCACCCCGTAAGAACTATTCCAATCTAACTAATTAAAAATGTTCCAAGCATTGTATTGGCCCAAGAATCCATCTCAAATATCTATTTCAACATTTTGCAGTAGTTTGCTCTGCTAAGGACCAGTGAGCATCGGCGAATATTCAAGCTGCAAAACCAAGAAAAGTTCAGGTTAAAAGACCTGCCAAAACCTGTAACATACTTGTATGACCATACTATTATCAAATGCATTCACATTTACAAACTGTCAAACATACCAATAACACAGCTGCCATTTCCTTTTTCCATGTTCTTAAAACTCCAATCGCCCATGCAACCACCAAAACAATTAATTTTGCAATTAAAACAAAACCCAATAACAAATTTCAAAATAAAAATGAAAAATTTGAAAAATTACCTTTTCCTCTCCCAAATCTCAGCTAGCTCTGTCATCTTTCCTCCATATTTGACCAATCTAACTTGCCATGGTCAGAACCAACCTCAAAGGGAAGACCTCATTAAAGGATCTATCTGCACTTGTTTCTCACATAATAGGAAATTAGAAATACTTCCTTCCTAACTTTCTAAAACTGATTTCTAACATAACATTTTTTGGAAATGGAAATCGTAAATAGAAAATAGAAAATAAAAAAAAAAACCAACTGATACCTGTAGAATTAAAGAATAGAAAAAGTAACTTGTACCCCTCTTCAAATGCCTCAAGTGCTCCAGTCCATTCACCACCATAATCCAAACAACAGCTACATTGATTTTTGCCAATGTTTGACCCTAAAATCAACAACAGTTAATAGATTACCCGCCTCCAAACATATAATACATTGAAGGAAAACACATAAAATACAGAACTCTTCTCCAAAACAGGTGCTACTATTAATGATTGATGACATTCATTGCCCTAAGATAACACTATGGAGGATACTTAATTTGTAGTTACTCTTGAACAGCATTAGGGAAGGCAACATTTTTTTTATTTAACAACCACATTAATCATCAAATTTTAGAAGAACCACATCAAAAAAGGAAGATCTGCCAAAAAAAAAAATTGCCATATTATGCTAAAACAATCTCACTTCAGCCGTAAAATATGAAAGGTAAGCCATGAGAATCATAGGAGCAAACTCACGATTTGTTGAGAGCCTGAATTATGATCAAGTACATTCAAAAATAAGATCTACATTTCTACCCACCAACACTGAAATCTACAAAAAAAATTCATGTTCAATTAGTCCTATGTTAATTAATAACTATTAATATTAGAAACGATTAAAAAACACCCTATTTTTGAGCAAGCCTTAATTCCCTACAGGAGCATAGATTCACACAGAATTATTTTCAGATTCTTTGAACTGTCAGATCAGAATAATAACTAAACTCATAATGCACTACTGAACATTTATCACACATCAAGCAATGATTATTCCACCATGCATGAATATAAGATAAAAAAAAAAGGACTTGGATAACTTTTTTTGGATGAATTTATATCTCATTCGCAATATCATGATGATTTCAGCCTCTATACATAGCGCTTTCAAATCACCACAAACAAAGTTTGAATCTTTCTTTTTTTTTTTTCAATCATCATGCAGGAACAATCTAACAGTTACATGGGTTGCAGCAAACACTTTTAAGCTAATATCCAACAACTAATTATCCCAAAAGAACTTCAATGAGGCAAAGGTCAAAAATATAAAGTTCCTGTCTAGTAATTTAAAGTCTGATACTATTTCCCCTGAAGCGGTAAGGTCCAAGTATTTATTCCATTTTTCATACCTCAAATTTCAGAAAAGAGATAGCTCTTCCTACAGATTTGTAAAGTCTACCCATTCATTTTTCATACCTCAAATTTCAGAAAAGAGATAGCTCTTCCTACAGATTTGTAAAGTCTACCCATTCATTTCATTTTTCCATACCTCAAAATTTAAAAAAGAAGTAGCTTCAATTTAAAATTTAGCATAAACCACAAAAAACAAAGTTCACAAAGATACATTATCACCTTTTTTTTTTGGTCTACGGCTCCTTGCCCCCCTCTCCCAATCGTGTCTGCAACGATGACCAAATAGACAGGAAACACGTCATTCTAAGATACATGCAGGTTTAATAAAAACTGAATACACAACAGGAGAGACTGAATTCAAGAATCCAAAGGCAAATGATTATATTTGGTATTGAATTAACAAACCTTTATTTTCTTGACAGACTAAGTTTGTGAGAGATGAGCTAAGAGAAATTTCAGAACAAAGTTAAGAAGAAAATTACTGCAATCAAACACAAAACAATTGCTTTCGTATTTAAAACAACACCCATTGAGAAATTTCAAAAGATAATGAAAAAAATCTCAAAAATTACCTAAACCCTCTATCGTTTCCTTACAGTCGTCGGAGAAGACCTCAAGTTAGTTGGACAACCTAGCCCCTCTCCCACCGCTCTCTCATCTCTTTCTGCATTTCTCACCCAACACTGGATCTGGTACCGCCCTTTCTCTTCCTTCTCTCCTCCTCTTCTTCTTCCCCTCCTCTCTTTGCATGTAATTCCAGAAGCTTTTCCTTCCCTTTCTGCCCTATTGCTTTGGATTTGAAGGAGTTTTTTTTTTTAAATAAAAACAAATTTGAGAGCCAATGGAGACGAGACATATGTCCCCTCCACCGTTGAAGCAGAATGCCTCAGGAGGCATTGTCTTCTCTTTTTTAATTGTTGTTAATAATAGGTTATTGTTGTAGAAAGTATGTTAATTAAAATTGTAACAAGAAACAAGTATATTAGAATTAAATGAACAAGGGAGAGAGAGAGCTATGAGAGAAAAAGAAACGAAAGAAGAGATTGTTTCTCTATTCATTATCAGCGCTTCAATTTATAGACGGTAAAATTACTATGCAAGTTTGAAATTTTGTATATGTGGGCCCACGATTTGAAATTTGTACATGTGGGCCAGAAAAATTGAAAATTGAAATTTTTAATTGATATTCATCCTGCACTATACGCCAAACATATTCATCAACTTGTATTTTGTCCACTTTCATAACACTCCCTCTTGGACAAATGCCACTATTAAAATTTGAACGTGTACTGCCTCGTTAAAAACCTTAAGTCGGAAAAACCCAGTGGGAAAAAACCGAACATAAGGGAAAAAGAGTACAATACAATTAAGTCCGTCAAATATGTCTTCAGGACAATATGTGCTTGTCTTCAGGACAATATAGGTGGGCCTACTCCAGTGACCTGATTGGACGTGCTATTACTGCCTCATTAAAAACCTTAAGCCTGAAAAACCCAGTGGGACAAAAAACCGGACAGAAGGAAAAAAGAGTACAGTGCACTTATGTCCATAATCGCTCCCCCTGAGATAAAATAAACTGCTACTTCTGGAGCATTTAAACATTTCCATTTCTGGGGAATTCAATCTTGCATTTTACTGACTCGCCGCATACCAATGCCATAAACTAATTTCTCAAATGTTGATGTTGGCAAAGATTTGGTAAATAAATCTGCAAGATTATCGACGAAGCGAATTTGTTTAACATCAACTTGTCGACTTTCCTGGAGTTCATGAGTATAGGAAAAATTGGGCGAGATGTGCTTGGTCTTATCATCTTTAATATATCCTCCCCTGACTTGTGCAACACAAGCAGCATTATCCTCATAAATTATAGTGGGAGAATCTATCACCAATTTGAATCCACTAGCATTATAAATGTGTGATATCATAAATCTTAACCAAACACACTCTCTTCCGGCCTCATAGAGGGAAATAATTTCAGAGTGTTTGGAAGATGTAGCAACTAGTGTTTGCTTAGTGGAACGCCAAGAAATGGCTGTATCATTATAGCAAAATAGATAACCGGTTTGGGAGCAAGCTCTGTGCGGATCAGATTTATATCCTGCATCAGCATAACCTACTAAACCAAAGTTAGTAGTATTCTTAGAATAGAATAACCTCAAATCAATGGTTCCTCGGAGATAACGGAAGATATGTTTAATCCCATTCCAATGTCTCCGGGTTGGCTCAGAACTGAAACGTGCCAACAAATTTACCGCAAAAGCGATATCTGGTCTCGTGCACTGTGCCAAGTACATTAAAGCCCCGATTGCATTGAGGTATGGTACTTCAGGACCAAGTATATCCTCACCAGATTTTTTAGGACGAAACGGGTCCTTTTAGGGGTCAAGAGACCTTACAACCATAGGGGTGCTCAATGGGTGAGCCTTGTCCATGTTAAAACGTCTAAGCAATCTCTCAGTGTATGCTGACTGATGGACAAGTATGCAATTATTTTTGTGCTCAAGCTCTAGACCAAGGCATAGTTTGGTTTTACCCAAATCTTTAACCTCAAACTCCTTTTTCAAATATTCAGCAGTTTCAGATAACTCTTCAGGAGTCCCAATTAAATTCATGTCGTCGACATAAACTGCTATAATAGCAAATCCGGTTTCAGATCTTTTAATAAACACGCATGGGCAGATGGGATCATTTATGTACCCTTCCTTAGTCAGGTATTCACTTAAACGTTGGTACCACATGCGGCCGGATTGCTTTAACCCATATAAAGATCTTTGCAACTTTATTGAGAATAAGTTGCGGGGAGTGCATGCTTCAGGCATTTTGAAACCTTCGGGAATTTTCATATAGATATTGGAATCTAATGAACCATATAAGTATGTCGTCACAACGTCCATAAGACGCATTTCAAAATTTTCTTGGGCAACCCAACTTATAAGGAAACGAAAGGTAACTATATCCACTACTGGTGAATATATTTCATCATAATCTATCACAGGCCTCTGCAGGAAACCTTGGGCTACGAGTCGGGCTTTATACCTCACGATCTCGTTTTTCTCATTTCGTTTCCGGACAAAGACCCATTTGTATCCAACAGGTTTTACATTGTCAGCGGTTTTAGTAATAGGCCCAAAAACATTACGTTTGGCAAGGGAAGTCAATTCAGTTTGGATTGCTTCCTCCCATTTAGGCCAATCTTGCCTATGACGGCATTCGGTTATAGACCGAGGTTCATAATCATCATTCATAATCTCATGAGCAACTGAGAGAGCAAATGCATCATCGATGATTATCTCATTTCGATCCCATATCTCATTACAATAACTGATGGAAATTTCAGTATTCCCAAGGTTGGTGATCTTTTCATGGGTTTGTACCACTTCAGGGGCAATATGCTCATGAACTTGTGCCACTTCAGGGGCAATATGCTCTCTTTGAATATTATGTTGTGCCACTTCAGGTGCAATTTGCTTTCCTCGAGAAAGATTAATGTGCTCATCTGGAGCAGAATTATACTCATCTGGAGCAGAATTATGCTCATCTGGAGCAGATTCTAAATTCTTCCATCTTCTTTTTCGAGGAATAGTGTCCTTTGATTCCATCGGTCTACCACGCTTCAAGCGCGGGACATTTAGATCAATTTTAAGTGGTTCTTCAGGAACATCTATCCTAGCTGAAACATTCGCAGCTGGGATATGAGACTTTGTAACTTTAGCAGTCTCATTAAATGCATCATGCATTTGATTTGTAATAGCTTGTAAATGGATCAATCGTTGCACCTCATTTTCACATTCAGGTGTTCTTGGGTCTAAATGAGACAAACTTTTCCCATTCCATTAGAAAATCTCGACATTTTTATGCTTTCCATATGTGGAAGCTTTTGGTATCCCGAGTGATGGGAATACTGTCTCATCAAAATGACAATCCGTAAATCTAGCGGTAAATAAATCACCCATCAATGGTTTAAGGAACCGAATAATAGACGGTGAATCAAACTCAACATAAATGCCCAAACGGCGTTGGGGACCCATTTTGGTCCTTTGCGGTGGTGCTACAGGCACTTGTACCGCGCAACCAAAGGTGCGAAGATATGAAATGTCTGGCTCCTGGCCCAAGACTAACTAAAGAGGGAAATATAAATGAGAAGTAGTGGGGTGCAATCTAATTAAAGATGCAGCATGTAAAACAGCATGACCCCACGCTAAGGATGGGAGCTTTGTCCTCATCAATAAAGTTCAAGCAATAATCTGAATGCGCTTAATCATGGATTCTGCTAATCCATTTTGAGTATAAACATGTGGGACAGGATGTTCAACTTCAATTCCTAATGAAGCGCAATAAGCATCAAAATTCTTTGATGTGAACTCACCAGCATTATCCATTCTTATGCTTTTAATTTGATAATCTGGGAAATGCGCTTAATCATGGATTCTGCTAATCCATTTTGAGTATGAACATGTGGGACAGGATGTTCAACTTCAATTCCTAATGAAGCGCAATAAGCATCAAAATTCTTTGATGTGAACTCACCAGCATTATCCATTCTTATGCTTTTAATTTGATAATCTGGGAAATGAGCTCGAAGCTTTATTATCTGTGCAAGCAAACGTGCAAAAGCGACCTTGCGCGTTGATAATAGGCAAACATGGGACCATCTGCAGGATATGTCCACTAGTACCATGAAATATCTAAATGGTCCACTTGCAGGCTGAATCGGCCCACAGAAATCACCCTGGATTCTATGCAAGAATGAAGGGGATTCATAATCAACCTTTGTCATGAAAGGTTTAGTAATGAGCTTTCCTTGTGAACAAGATTCACAAATATAATCTTTGGACAACAACACCTTTGTATCTTTTAAAGGGTGTCCACGAGTATTTTTAAGGATTCTTTGCATCATTGTAGCTCCTGGATGACCAAGGCGATCATGCCAAAGTCCGAACACATCAGGGTTCATTAGTTTCCAGGGCATCGTAACATATGATTCTATAGCTCGTATTGGGACATAATATAATCCCATACTAGAAGCTTCCAGCTTCTCATGGATGGTCTTCTGGCCCATCTTGTAGGAAGTGATGCAAATAAATTCCTTATTTTGCTCATTAATTGTTTCTAGATGGTACCCATTACGGCGTACATCTTTGTAGCTAAGTAGATTTCTTTTTGATATACCACTCAACAATGCATCTTCAAGATACAATGTTGTGCCATTTGGCAAAATAACTGTGGCAGTCCTATAGCCATCTATAATATTAACAGGACCAGATATTGTCTGAACATTTGCCTTACGCAATGTCACATTTGAGAAAAAGTGTTTGCCACAAAGTATAGTATGCGTTGTGGCACTATCAAGCAAACATATATATTCGTTTTTCTCAATGTGTCCCATTTGCAATTATCTTGACAACTTCAGGTGTCAAGTTTCATAAAATTTAACAAATTAATAATATGATGCAAAATATAAACAAACAAATATGGAATAAAACTCATGATTTTATTGACGACTATATTTATTTAATATCTTCCTTGGTAACATAATTATCCAAGGGTATGGCAAAACATAGATGAAAACCCGCAGGATCTATTTCTGGGGACTTATTATTTTCATCAACATTATAAAAAGAAATTAGAAACCTCAAAAGGTTTTTCATTGCCAAGAATATGACAGTTTTCATTGACCAAAACCTTATTGACTTCAGCATCAGTCATAGTTAGGTCATTTTCAGTGGCATGGGTCTCAACATGCTTGCTTTTATCCTTCTGGGATGCTTGGTATAGATCAACCAAATGTCTGGCCGTACGACAGGTACGTGACCAATGACTAGTCATTCCACAACGATGACCGGTACTATCATCATGCTTCTTCATAGGCTTTTTACCTTTAGGGTTGTGTTGGGAGTTATTTATATTACGGTTAAATCTCCCGTCACTTTTACGGAAAAAATTCCCATGCCTGCGCTCACGGCCTCTAGGACGGCCAAAATTGTTACTTGAGCCGGCATTTGCTTCAGGAAATGCCTTTGAGCGAGCAGGTCTTAAATCATGATTTTTAAGCAGCAACTCATTTGTTTGTTCTGCAGTTAACAGGACTGAGATCAATTCAGAATATGTTTTAAACTGGCGCTGCCGGTGTTGCTGTTGCAATACAATATTCGAAGCATGAAAGGTGGAGAATGTTTTCTCTAAAAGCTCAGCCTCAGTAAGCTTAACACCACAAAGTTCAAGCCGTGACACAATATCATACAATGCCGAATTATAATAGGACACGGATTTGAAATCCTGCAACCTCAGATGTTGCCAATCATATTGTGCTTGAGGGAGGATGACAGTTTTGGTATGATCATACCGCTCTTTCAATCTTGTCCATAAGATCAAGAGATCTCGGACAGATAGATATTGAACTTTTAGGCTATCACTTAGATGCCGACGGATAAAAATCAAAGCATTTGCCTTATCTTTATCATTAGCATTTCCATTTTCACCAATGGTAGCTGCAAGACCTTGGCCTTGGAGATGCAGTTCAATGTTGAGACACCATAACAAATAGTTATTGCCATTTACATCCAAAATTTGGAATTTGGGCTTTTCAATATTTGTCATAATTCTGAAACGAATGGTCTCAATTAGGTTGACAACTTCTGGTGTCAAAATTAGGTTGACAACTTCTTGTGTCAAAAATGTTTAGAAGTAAATCTTTACACAATAAAAATTCAAATTATCTAGTGTAAAGAAAAAGGTAAAATAATAATTTTTTTTATATGGAATCAAACCTTAAGAACTTACCAAGCTTTAAATTTGCTTCACTTTAGAACACTCGTGCTGATAACGTGTTGTAAAAAGTATGTTAATTAAAATTGGAACAAGAAGCAAGTATATCAGAATTAAATGAACAAGGGAGAGAGAGAGATATGAGAGAAAAAGAAACGAAAGAAGAGATTGTTTCTCTATTCATTATCAGCGCTTCAATTTATAGACGGCAAAATTACTATGCAAGTTTGAAATTTTGCATATGTGGGCCTCACGGTTTGAAATTTGTACATGTGAGCCCCAAAGTTTGAAATTTGAAATTTCTGATTGATATTCATCCTGCACTATACGCCAAACATATTCATCAACTTACATTTTGTCCACTTTCATAATAATAATTATATTATTATTATATATTAATATATATATTAGTTATTATAGATTATAAATTATAAATTTAGTCCAACATCAATTATAATTTTTTTTTAAAAAAAGAGCCGAACAAAAATAAATGAAAGAAGTGGAAAATACAATCCATTTCATCATTTCCCCTCTTTCCTGTATCTTTTCCCTCCTTATTCTCCCTTTTCTCTCCATCCATAACTCTACTTTTTTTTTTCCCTCTCCTTTTCAAGTACCCTCTACCTATTTGTTTTCCCCATCTATATTTTGGTAAATGTAATGATTAAGTTTGAATAGGTAAAATCAATTAATTGCAAATATTTTGATAAATGTAATGATTATAATTGCAAATATTTTAATAAATGCCATGATTAAGTTTGAATGGGTAAAATCAATTAATTGTAAATATTTTGGTAAATGTAATGATTAAGTTTGAAATATTTTGACATATGTAATGATTAAGTTTGAATAGGTAAAATCAATTAATAATAAATATTTTGGTAAATGTAATGATTAAGTTTGAATTGTAAAATCACTTAATTGCAAATATTTTGGTAAATGTAATGACTAATGATCAAGTTTGAATAGTAAAATCAATTAAGTGCAAATATTTTGGTAAATGTAACGATCAAGTTTGAATAGGTAAAATCAATTAATTGTAAATCAATTAATTGTAAATATTTTGGTAAATGTAACTATCAAGTTTGAATAGGTAAATGTAACTATCAAGTTTGAATAGGTAAAATTAATTAATTGTAAATATTTTGGTAAATGTAACTATCAAGTTTGAATAGGTAAAATCAACTAATTGCAAATAAAGAGGAGGCACATGTACTTACATGTAAAACATTTTATCTAAATGAGGATAATTAAGTATATTGTTATTTCACCAAAACCACAATTTTCTTTTAATTAAGAAAAAAACTTTAAAAAAAATCCTCAAAATCCTATAGTTCCCTAAGACATCTTTAGGGATAACTTTAAAAAGGACTAGATAGGCTGTCCTGCAGTAACACCACAGGTGAAATTTGTAATATTTAATAAACTTGTTTATATACGGTATGGAAGAAACATTGATGTTGATAATATTAAATATTATATTACATGAATATATAAATATGGAAATACTCAAATTAAAATAGCAATTAAAACAATATAGTTTAAAATAGAATATATGAATCATTCATTTTTAAAACAACCTAAACGTTTTCTGTTCTTGTTTTCAAAACAATTTTATTCAACTCACTCAATATTATTTAATTCGTTTCCAATTTAACATTTTTATATTGTTTTGCCCAAGTTCAAGCGTTTAATTTTGAGGAAGAGAAATTTTTATAAAACAATTTTGGGAAGATGAATTTTCGGAAAAGAAAAAATAATGAATGTTACATTTAATTAACTTTATTGCTCTTAATTTTCTTGTTATGAAACACAAACTTTTCATCATATATATCGATTCATGCATCTTAATAATAATTTTAAAAAACTAAAAAGTCATAGGCATTTATTACTATGTAAATGTAAATAAATTGAAGAGATAAAAAGTATTTTTAAAAAATAATGAAGAAATCTTAAAAAACTATGTGGAGTAAGACATAAGATGTACGTATAGATCCTCTTTTGCCACCAAAACACTCAATTTGTGAAGGTAGTTGCAAAAGGCTATGGCATTTGCAAAAAAAGTTCACCAGTTCTTATTTTATCACATTGGATTCACATGGGAAGAACCTTAGCCATGTTGGTTCCATCAAGTGCCTACGAGCCCATTATTGGAAGAAAAAAGTATTGGAATTGGTTTCCATCTCAGAGGAAATGAAAGAGAATGAAGCGTGAAACTCGGAAAATGAATAAACTATCAACAAATATTGATAATACTTTTAAACTAGTATCTATTTCGTCTAGAAAAGGGTAGACATGAAAATAATTTATTTGAATCTTCTTCTTCTTCTTCCTATCGCGGAGTAAATGTTAACGATTGATGGAGAAAAGTCTTCGTCGGAAAATATATATTGTCTTTTTCGCGTAAAATTTGGCTGATTTACATTGCACTAGTGCTTGGCTGGGTTTTTAACCTTTAATTAAACAATTAATTAAATTAATTATGCGATATGGTAAAAAAGATATTAGAGAGAACTTTTCAATTTCATTCCTACATCTAATACATATACACTTATACACATTGATTTTGTATAAGAGTTAGTAGTCAAAATCAACTCGTAGCATGTTTAGAAAAGCACATGAAAAAGCGTCATCAATCAACATAAATATTAAAAAGCAAGCAGCAATCAACCTTCAAAAAAAGAAAAAAAAAAAACTCATACATGAAAATTTTAACATATTGCAATCTTTCTATACAAATCGATATCAATCTTTTTTTTAATCTTTTTTTTTATATTTGGATAATTCATTGAATATCAATCATTATAGCATAAAATTAGTCAACTCATGGTGTATGTATTATTGATATAAAATAAATTACCAAGAGATTTTTTATATTAAGCCACTGCATAAATTACTAAAATAAATATGAAAAATTGATTAATGCTCACCAAGCAGAGAGGTTTCAGAGGTAGTTCTATAACAAAATTTTAAACATTATTAAAATAGATAATAATGAATCGAAGAATTTTTAACTCAGAATATATAAAAGATAATAATATTGAAAAAATCCATTTAGAGAGAAGTTGAGAAATACAACTCGAACCAGTTTGAATAAAAAGGCAATACCTGAAATAATACGAAAAAAATATTAAAAAGTTAGTAAAGCAATAACCTTTTACACTACTTAACAACAAACTAAGAAAACAAAATCACTGAAATCCCCACAATAGATAGAAAAATAAACATTGAGAAAATCCACAAACAAATCAGTGGAAAAAGAAGCAAAAATACACGTCCCCCCTCTCCCTACCCGTTTGTTTCTCTCTGCGCTGCCCTTGGTCACCTTTGTTTTTCGTTTTTTTTTTCATCTTTATTAAAGAATAAAAACAAAACAATACAAAACAAATATGCATGATTGTCACTCCCTAACATTCCCACTTCTCTATTCCCTTTCTCTTATTTAAAAAAAAAAGAGAATTGACTCGGAAAGTTTGGTGATTTTTTTTTGTTTTGAATAGAAGAAGATGAAGGGAGGTAGGGGAAGAGCAGTTTCTCGATCCATCCCCTCACTTTCTTTTCTTTTTTTTTTAATGATTTGATGGTAGGATTCGTCACTTTAAGAGGGAAGAAAAATGTGGAAAGCTTTTAAGGGAAATGTCTAAAATGATGGTTCTTTTTTCAGCCAGATAAAAGAATTGAAGGTTATTTTAATAAATTTTGAAGGAAGCTACATATTCATTGGTTAAACGATGCCGTTTTAACCTTGAAATTTTAAAAAAAAAGAATTGAAAAGGAAAAAAAATGGAGCAGCCAACACGTGGTAGCTCTCAAGCTCTCACCATCTTTTCGATTCTTCTCTTCTCATCTTTTTTTTTTCTTTTTCCTGGTGCTCTACTAAACGACGTCGTTTTGGTTAGTGAATGACAAAAAAAAAGTCATCTAATTAAGAGCTGACAAATGGCCCAATTTTTCACAAAGGAATTCCCTACACTTCGTTTTATTTTTTATTGAGAAGGTATAGATATGAAATGACAAAAATTCTTTAACATTCCAATTCTCTGTCGCTGACTGCGGGTCAACTCATGTATTTTTTTCTTTTGCCTCAAAACCAACCATTTTATTTCATACTACATTCGTCTCATTTTATTTATCTATTTATGATCAAAATATACTAAATTTTGATAATTAATTATGAAAAAGTTATAAAGTTATAAATTTTTTAAAAATAAGATTAAAAAATTTAAATATTAAACTTTTTAAAATTTATTTTTTCAAAATTTAATTTTATATAATTTTTTTATAATTTATGATCAAAATTTAAAATATGTTGACCACATATTCAATTTGCAAGTAGTTAGAACTAAAAATTGTCTAGTCACATCAATCCTAGTTAGCTTAGAGTCAACAATCTATCAACTCTCCTGACAGCTAAGACGCCCATTTACACAGAAAGATTAGGTGGAGCAGGCAGGGACTCTATCCTTATCAAAGATACGTTTCAAAGAGGATGGGGACATTTGCACCCACTTTGAAACGCACATACCCTTTTTGTGCTGACCAACTATCCAGTCTGCAGCCAGATTCGCATTACGCTTTACCCATCTCCACTGTACTTCTTCAGACTCCCTTGTCATCTTCCTGATATCTTTAACTCATGTTCAGACCAAGAAAATTGAAGAAAGAAAGCAAGCAAAGAAGAGTCTTGGTCTGAGATTGGAATTTATTTTCTTTGATTGGAACACAAGGGCTTTACCCTCGTGAAGTTTTACTATAAATAAAGGTTGTTGGAGTAGGGGCTTGATCATACTAAAGCAAACGGTGAGAGAGTTGTTTTCCTAGCTTATTATGGTTTTTTTTTTTTTACAATCACATGTATCTATATCCGTTTAATGATCTAGGACTAATTCTTTTCAAACCGCATCAA
Source organism: Microcos paniculata (assembly GCA_030664755.1). NCBI lineage: Eukaryota > Viridiplantae > Streptophyta > Magnoliopsida > Malvales > Malvaceae > Microcos > Microcos paniculata. The sequence continues at coordinate 34,972,519 of CP131459.1, read as the reverse complement.
ACCTCAAATAGGGGAAGCTCTTTCATACATGTTTTTTTCATATACAAGATTCAAACTCGATACCTTATTAGAGAGACATTAAATTCTTTTCAATTTCTACTCAACCCAACATGTGTTAGTAGTTTATTCTGATTTTTCAGTCCACCCATTTTTGCATATAGAAGGTACACTTGTAACTTAAACCCATCAAAGAGTCTTACAGAATTTTTATATTCTGGTTTTTCAGTCTATACTTCATTTCTGTATACAAAGGTTATAATTTTTGCAACCTGAATTTTAGGTCAAATTAGGCAATTAGTCTCTATACTATACATAATGTGTGGATTTAATCCATCTACAATGATTTAATCAAATTGAATCTCTCTATTAGTATTATTTATGATTAGTTTCAATCTAATAACTAATGGTATTAAATTTTACATCGTTAATTATGCTAATGTGGTGTTAATTATTGATGACATGTATTTTTAAAAAATATTAAAAATTTTTAGTTGACCTTTTTTACCACATCGTATATCTTTTAGATCATTTTTCATGTTCATTTTAAATGTTTAATTTATATTTTTATAATAAGAGATTTCATAATTACAACCAAAATATATTTCAGAAGGGTAAAAAAACCCATATGTAATAAAAAAAAGCCATATAAAAAATTTTTAATATTTTTTATAAGTACACATCATCAAAATTAACACTATGTCAATATAATTAAGGCCGCAGTAGTTTAGTTAATATGAAACTTTAATATCGTTAATGATTAGACTGAAATTGACAATAAATATAATAGTAGATGAATTCAATTTGATTAAATCATTGTAGAGGATTAAATCCATACTTTCCATGTAGTATAGTGTCCACTTGCATAAATCACCTAAATTTTATAAGATATTCTTATCTCATCTAGATCGTTTACTACTACTACTACTACTATTATATGTATCTTCCTATAATCTTTGCTGTTTATGATTGCTTAATTAGTTCTTTGATTTTGATACTAGAAAGGGCTTTCATTTTTGTATCTATAAATCTTTCTCTTCTCATGATCATATATTGTTCTAAATTATATTAGGTTCCTCGATCATAGACGCTCAAGCTACATAGATACTGGCTTGGAAAATTCTTCTCTAAATGGCTGTTGCACGAGTCCAGGAAGTCTCCTACACTTATCACGTATTCTTGAGTTTTAGAGGGCCAGATACGCGCAAGAACTTCACAGATCATCTATACGCGGCTTTGGTGCAGGCAGGAATACACACGTTTAGAGATGATTATGAAATTGAAAAGGGAGAGAATATTAGGGAAGAAATCCAAACAGCAATATTACAGAAGTCGAAAATATCCTTGATTGTTCTCTCTAAGAATTATGCTTGCTCTCCGTGGTGCCTTGATGAACTTGTGAAGATAATGGAACATAAGAAATCCTCTCAACATGTTGTTTTACCAATTTTCTATGATGTGAATCCAGCGCAAGTCAGAAACCAGACAGGGAGTTTCGCAGAAGCATTTGCCAAACATGAAGAGCACTTCAAGTCTGATATGGAAACGGTACAAAGATGGAGGGCAGCACTGACACAAGTTGCAGATTTGGGAGGCATGGTTTTAGAGGATAGGTATCCTTCTTAAAATTTGAAGATTATCCATTTTCACTTTTTTTATATTTGAAAAATATCCTATAGATGGAATACTTTCTAAATTTCAAATAAGGTATATTCATGAAAATTTACTCCAACATTACACCTATAGCTATAGGTGATTTCACTATAAAGAATGCCAAGAGGTAGGGGATGTTGCTCAAACTAAAACCACCCCCTGATGATTTTTTTTTTAAAAGTTTTTCTTTCAAGGTGTTGGGACTTAGTTGAAATATTATATATTATGAGCCCATTTGGTACAACAGATATGATGAGATAATATAAGTAGAAAATTTATGCATATAATTTGTAGTATGGTTTATATTATTTATATAGGTTTGAATTGTGGAAAGGATTAGTCATTTTAATCTTACACTAATAGGATGTCTAATCATTTTGACAATCAAATCAATATGTAAATTATGCAAATCATAATACAAATCATACATAACTATTCTTCTTATTTTGTCATATGAGAAAATATTTGATTATGACTGTTTGTAAAAAAGAGGTTTTACATCCTCTAATAATTATATGTCACTTCAGATTTTTTAAAATTTTCATAAAACTTTATAATAGATATTGTTGCACACAATTATTTCACAAATAAGCCTAAATTTGCTCAAAGTTTAGCCTAAAGTTTTTTTTCTTTTTAAAAAGGATTTGTAGGGTAAATCTTAAAATTTAAGATATTATTGGAGTAGGGTTTTAGTAATTGTAGAAAAATTTTCGAGTTTGTAAAAAAAAGAAGTAATTTTTTTTAATTAAATAATTATGTGTGCTGTAATGTACTATAAGATTTTATCAAATTTAAAAAATTAAGGTGATACATTATTATTAAAGGGTGTAAAATTCCTCTTTTACACACATTCTTGATTAAATTTTTATTCTTTATCATATTCTTTGTATCAAACGAGGCTATGTATTTTGATTTATTTATTGGTTTGGGTCTGAGTGCTTTTTATTTGGGCCTTGGTCATTAATATTTTTATGGGCTAAGGGTTATGTCGGGTTTTCATCCCTAAATATGGGTTGTGGTTTCCTCTAAAAATCTTAGTTTTAAAATTTTTAGCATGGTTCAGTTTCAGTTTTCATCTTCCCTGTTTTGAATTTTTTTGATTCATTTTAACATTAGCTTGATCGAGAATTTAGGCTATGGTATATGAAAATATTTTCTATTTTCATTCTCTAAAAAATACAAAGAAATCATCATATAGATATGTATAGTTTATATAAATGTATGTATGTTTTAAAAAATGAAAATGATAATGAACCTAACATTAAGAATAATTTTTTTTAATCTCATTTCTATATCCATTTTCATTTTCATTTTCATTTTCTAAAACATATGTACATTTCCTCTCACAACACATATCTTACATGGTAGTTTCTTTGTATTTTAAAAAAAATAAAAACAGAAAATATTTTCTCATACCAAACATAACCTTAGTGTTCCCGTTTAAGTTCCAGACTTTCTTTCTTTTCTTTATTCCCGAAATGTATCCCTTGGTTTTAGTTCCTCATGGTTTCAAATTATGGTCGCGATCGTTTTATCGGTCGCGTTTTGCGTGTAGCGGATATGGATATAACAGACACCTTTGGCAGTTATTATAGGTATCGCACTCGTAAATTTTTTTAATTCACATAACTTGTAATAAAAATGTATTATAAATAATTTTTATTATGAATATTCTTATTTTATAAATTCTCAAATAGTTAATGGCACCCATTTTTTTACTTATAAGTATAAGAAAAAAAATAACAATTTTGAAACATAATACATAGTTGAGTATCCATTTTAGAAAATTATTTATTCATATATCAACATATTTCTATTAGTATAAATTCAATAAATACAACAAAATACTTAAAATTTAATTTAAATCAATATAATAATTATAAACTACAAAGTAGAACTAAAACACGTTAAATATGAAAAGAAATAAAGAATAATATAAACAATTTGTGTAGAATCATTGTAGGTAATAATTTATAGTAATTTATATATTTACCACCATTAAACTTTCCCTATTAAAATAGGATTTTTTTAATTTTAATTGATTAAAGATTTTTAACTTGATTAGACTTTCTAAATCACACCCCTTCACGTTCTCTCTCTCTTTCTTTGGCTTTAAAAAAAAAAAAAAACTCTGTATTTGAAGTAATCAAGTTCAACTGTTTAGGCTACATCTACATCTCTTATTAATTATTATCCATATTTTGCAGCAGTCCGTTGAGAAAATTGAAAAAACAAAAAACAAAAAGCAAAAAGAAATCTTACCTTGCCAGCCGCCCCCCTCCCCTGTTTTTCTATCTCGAGCCACCCTTTGTTTTCCTTTCTCAACGACCGTCCCTCTGTTTTTCTTTCTCGAGCAAGCAAACAATCTTTCTGAAGCAAGCAGGCAACAGGTAAGGGCAAAATCTATCTCTTCTATCTCACACAGACAGAAATTACAGAGACATGCTACTCAAATCAAAAGATAATTTTAAGCTTACAGTAAACTCATCAGATACTTCTTTTATCAATTGAAGTTCTTCTTTGGTTGATTTTGGTTTACTGTGGAAGGCTTGATTTAGATTTGGTAATATTTTGCTTGGTCTGGCAATGTCTTTTTTTTGTAATATATATATATATTTAACGGAGCGCTTTTCCCGCTATTCACTGTTATCATGTTTTTTTTTTTTGCGGCTATTACGAGCTGCTACGAGTGTGAACCAGAATCTCATCCGCTACTATTTGAGGAACAGCGGTGGCGGACGGCACTGCTATTGCGAAACGGCGGCCGTTATTTGACCTTTCGTATTTTTATTTATTCAATCATGTCCCAATATTAACATATCCAAAATATAGTAAATTTGAAAATTATTGCTTGACTAATTTTGAATAACTTTCGTATATGTGGATATGTAGGCATGAGGCGCACTTCCTTCAAAATATTGTGGAAGAAGTACAAAAGAAACTTCAGCGCAGCACTAGTGCTCTCTATGTGGCTCCTTGTTTAGTTGGCGTGGATGATCTTGTGAAATACATTACTTGGTGGTTAGAGGATGGATCAAAAAGGGTTGGCATTGCAACAATTTGCGGAATTGGAGGGATTGGAAAGACAACCATTGCCAAAGTTGTTTACAACCAAAACATCCAAAGATTTGAAGGTTACAGTTTCCTTACTGATGTTAGAGAAGTATGTCAAGAACGCAATGGCTTGGTTCGTTTGCAGAGGCAACTTATTTCGGATATCCTGAAGGGGAAAGTTAACAAATTATACAATGCAGATGATGGAATCATTAAAATCAAAGAAGCTTTATGCTGCAGAAAAGTTCTCCTTATGCTTGACGATGTTGATGATTTGGAAAAAGTGACAAAGATAATCGGAACCCCGATTTCTTTACATCCAGGAAGCAGGATCATCTTAACTTGCAGACAACGGTATCTACTGTGCAAACCTTTTGTTACGCAGATGTTTGATTTTGAAGCATCATCAGCTTATGGGGATTTCTGCAAGACATTTGAAGTAAAAGAATTAGCTTTCAATGAATCACTTCAACTCTTTAATTGGCATGCCTTTGGACAAGGTTCTCCAATTGACAGTTACATGGACTATGCAAGGTGCATAGTGAAACATTGTAGTGGGCTTCCATTAGCTCTTCAAGTCTTAGGTTCTTCTCTATCTGGCAAAGGCTTAAAGGTATGGAAAAGTGCATTAGAAAAGTTGGAAGCAATTCCTAATAGCAAAGTTCAGAATATTCTAAGAATAAGCTATGATTCATTGCAAGATGATCATGACAAAAATTTATTCCTTGACATAACTTGTTTTTTTATTGGGAAAGATAGAGATTACACCACTACAATTCTAGATGGCTGTGGTTACTATGCAACAGTTGGAATTGAAAATCTTATAGATAGGTGTCTTGTAGTTGTTAATGAAAAAAACAAGCTAATGATGCATCAAATGGTGAGAGATATGGGAAGAGAAATTATTTGCCAAGAATCTCCTGAGCCTGGAAAACGAAGCAGGTTGTGGCATAGGGATGCATTTGATACATTAAGAGACAAAACTGTAAGAGACTTCTCCTTCATGTACTTGTTTCTTGATTGAATGTTTTCTCATATTATTATTAATCCTTTGTTGTTCAAAATCTTTCTCCAGGGTACCAAAACAATTAGATCCCTCAGTCTTGACACATTTGGAAAAACAACTACTAGTCTACATCTTGGAAATAGTTCCAAAAACCAATCTCTCAAGTCAAATGAGGCAAACATAGAAACTAAAGCATTTGTAAAGATGTGTAGACTTAAGCTGCTTCAGTTGGATTATGCAAAACTTAAAGGAGAGTACAAAAACTTCCCAAAAGGCTTAGTATGGCTACGCTGGCATGGATTTCATCTTCAATCTCTTCCAACAAGTTTTGATATGAAGAGGCTAGTGGCACTTGACATGCGTAATAGTGGCCTAAAACATGTTTGGAAGGATACAACTGTATGCTAACAATTCTTTATCTTATATGTGCCTTTTTAAAAGAAGAGTATTAATTAAGAACTAATTGGTTTGCTTATTTTCATCTTTGCAGTGTCTTCCAAACTTGAAGATCCTTAATCTCAGTCATTCACAAGGTCTTATAAAAACTCCAAACTTTTCAGGGTTCCCAATTCTTGAAAGATTGATATTGAAAGATTGCATAAAGTTGATTGAGGTCGATCGATCCATTGGTGTGCTAAAAAGACTCAAGTTTTTTAACCTTAAAGGTTGCAAAAGTATTTGGAAACTTCCTAGGACAATTGGTATGTTAGTATCTCTTGAAGAGCTTATTTTATCTGGTTGCTCAAGACTTAATGATGTTCCTAGAGAGTTGCAAAATATGAAATCACTAATGGTGCTTAATTTAGATGAAACTGCCATAAATCAATCAAGTTCATGGTTGCCTTGGCTACCATTGAAAAGAAGCAAAGGATTAGGTCTTTTTTGGGCATCTTTACCACACTTTGTGGTAAAGTTGAGCCTTAAAAGTTGCGGACTGTCTGATGAAGTCATACCTAATGATCTAAGCAGCTTAACTTCCTTGAAATCCTTAAATTTAAGTAGGAACCCATTTCGTAGCGTGCCTGAGAGCATTGGCAACCTTATCAAGCTTGATGAACTTGTACTGATTTCTTGCACAGAGCTCCAAGTGATTCCAAAGCTTCCAATATTCAGTCCGATTATCGGGCTTTATGTGGGAATGTCTCCACTATCTGCCGTAATACTATTAACTGTATCTCGCCTATTGCTTCGGAGAAGGTGTTTTATTTTTGGTTGTGAAAAGCTATATGAGGTTGAAGGTGTGTTCAAGTTGCAACCAATTGAAACTTTTGGAGTGGAACAGTTTAAAAGATTATTCAATATGGACTATTTTGAAAGCAACAAAGCCCAAATCTATAACTGCCTAACAGACACAAAAATAGTTTCTTCCAACTCACAGGTACTTTCTCAATCATCAAGCTAGTTCTACGTCTCTCCATTTTTTCTCACTAGCTAACAATTTTAATTGATATTCTCAGGTAATTCATGAATGCGGGATAACTAGCGCATTTGTTCCGGGAAGTTCCGTGCCAATATCGTTTGAGCATCGCAGTAAAGTGTCTAAGATTGGTTTCTCAATGCCACCATTATCTCCTGGTAAAAAGATCGGTTGCTTGAAATTATGCATCGTTTTTTCTCTTGATAATTATAAGATATTCCCAACTTTTCCAAGTGTGTCTATTTACAATGAGACAAAAGAGATCTTGCGGACTTATTTATCAAGTTTCATTGGAATTCCTGAAGTCGATGACAACACCATGTTGTGGTTAATCCATTGGCCTGCAATGGATTTCCAATTGGAAGGTGGAGATTTTGTGAGTTGCATAGTAGTGCCAGTCGATTTTGAAGTAAGAGAATTTGGGGTTTCATGGGGATCACAAAGCAACATTGGATATGACTATGGCTTTCAACACAACTATTTAGGTATGAGTACCTTTATGGTCGTGTTTTACTACACATTTTAGTTTTATATTTCTCTACGTGCTACCTAAATTTTATTGGATGATTAGGAGATGCACATGTTTGATTGATGGTGTTAATTAGTGTTGTGTTTGTTTTGAAATGAATGGACTTAACAATAATTTTTTAGCATTCATATAAATAGTGCTTCATATATTGAGGTGAAAAAAAACATTTAGCCCCACCGAAATTGTTTTATCAATTTGTCTAGATGTGATACAATATTTAACCATGAAATAAAATAAAAAGATTTACAGAGTAAATCCTTTAAGACATTAATTATTGTAGATTTTAGTTTGGATAGTGTAGGTATAATTATAATCACGTCATATTAGACTTGTAAATTTTTTAAATAATTTTCGTGAGGCAAGTAGTGTAGTAAGTCTTAAAGTACATTTTCTTTTATATTCTCTATTAAAAATTTGTTGATCATTAAAATTAATAAATGCATGGCACATCTATTTATGGCATCTTTCAGGAAATAATGATGAGATTTTGACGACAAGAAACATTGATTTGCAACAAATTAGAGACTCATTCGATTTGGACTCTTCTGTGAATGTCCAAGGGCAAGTTTACAATTATTTAGAGGAATCAAAAGCGGTTACTTTCCCACGGGTAATTTTTTTGTCTCTTTTATTTAAACTATAATTAGTTTAATTTAATTGTCAATGTGTTTTGTTTTTTTGTTACTTAACTATAAAAATTAGTGATTTTGTTACTTATGTTTATAAAATAAAATATTTTGATCATCTAATCTTTTGGAGATAATGGTTGGCTAATGTAGCATAACATGTCATTTAAAATGTCACTTGACATGGTGACGTGATAACATCGCATTATTTAGTAAGTTACATGATATAGCCACATCATGTCACTTGGCAATTCGAATGTTGTAATCATGACACATTAAGGGTCATTAGTTTTCGAGGATTGGATTACCAAAATATTGAATCTTACAAAGGGTTAATATCACATTAGTTTCATGTACTTTGTTAAAAGTTTTAATATGGTACATCTACTATAAAAACCTCTAATATGGTATCCGTACATTAATTCTATGTAGTAGTGTGGTTTAAATTTTTAACACAGTTAACTCAATTGGATGATGTGGCACACACCCATTAAAGAGATGACATGTGATACAAAATGATGACATGGTTTCCATGTATGCTTAAAATTCTCTCTCCCAAAGTGTGATGTGGTGCCCATGCGGAATCCCATATGGACCCACATTAAAAAGATAAAAGTTTAAAATTAGAAAAATGAGGCAAAAAATAAAAACAAAAAGGAAAATTTTGAGACTCCGTTAAAATTCTTTCACCCTCTTTCTAATGTGAAAAGATTTGGAATTTTAAAAAAAATTGCTTTTTTATTTTTTCTCTTAATTTTAAGCTTTTATCTTTTTAATGTGAGCCCATCTAAAATACCACATGAGTACCATGTCACACCTTGAGAGAGAATTCTAAGTATACATGAAAGCCACATCTCGTTTTGTGCTAGGTGTCATCAATTTAATGCATGTGCGCCATGTCATCTAATTGAGTAAACAATGTTAAAAATTTTAACTACATTGATACACAAAATCAAAGTATATAGATACCATATTAAATTTTTTTATAGTAGAGATATTACATTAGAATTTTAACAAAGTACAAAGGCCAAATGTGATATTAATCCTTTTACAAATATAAAGTGACTACTTCGTTAGTTTTCATATAGTTAGATTACCAAATCAGAAAACTTCTTAAAGTTAATGACCAACTATGTAATATACAATATTTTTCTTTTTTTAAATAGAATTGATATTTATTTTTGAGGAAAAATAAAGATTCAAACTATATATATATATATATATATATATATTATTGGATACAACTTAGGTGCATTTTATGTAAGTATCCAATAAAATATTGACATATGTTCCTTTATATCACTAAACATTTAAAAAAGACAAAAGAAAGTTAAATTTCAAATGACACATAGTAATATCTTATCGGATATTTACATGAAATGTATCTGAAAAAAATGCACCTAAGTGCCTTATATCCTTTAAGTAGAATCATGCGCAATTGCCGAGTTAAATTTTTGAATGCAAATTAATTAAGGGTAAATTACATGTTTGATCACTTAGCTTTTGGGTAATTTCTGTTATGGTCACCAAAAATCACAATTTAATCATTAAAACTTGTGAAATTAATTTTTTTTAGTAACCTAATCGTTAGAGACTAACGAAATGATAACATGGTAGTCAAAGTTTGATGACAAGTGCCACATGGTATAGATATGTCATTCCATATGCCATGTGGTAATATCCATGTGGCATTATAGTATTTTTTTTTTAAAGAAAATCAAGATTAAAAAATAAAAATTGGGTTTAAAAACCGGGATTTAAATTAAATATTTAAGGCATATTAAAAGGTGATTTTAAGAAAATTAGTGTAAGAAAGAAATCGAAGGTAACTGGGTTCGTTAGCTTAGAAGCAATAGAGATGGATCAGAGGGTTTTCTTTTAAAAAAGGATTTTGGTTTTCTAATCACGATTAGGTTTCAATTTGTGATTTTTTTAATCTAGGTTTAGGATTATTGATTTAGATTTTATTGTATTCTGGGTTTTTTTTTCCGATTAATTAGGTTTTAATTATAAGTAGCAACCCTTTTTCTCTTTGTATACACCTTTTTCGGTGTTGTTGGTCTCTTCAATTAATAAACAAAAGATGGGAGAGAACGGTGCTAGGAAGAATCACCTTCACAAAAACAAAGTTTTTGACCTCTCCATTGATGTGCTTCCATAAAGCGGCTGGATCTCTAGTTTTTGGAATTCTACTTTTCTATAAAATTCAAATGAGGAAAACAAAAGTTTTTTTTTTGCCAAAACAAAAGAGCTTATTATATTCAACAAATCAGGATTACAAACTATTCAGCAGTCAACTAAAGTCCTAGGATATTTTGAGTATCTTTGTAAAAGATTCTTTACATTTTCCTAGGCTATCATCTACTCCCTTGGTAGTGCTGGCAAACCATCTCTACTCAGTATGTGGACCAAAGAAGACGAGGGTTGAGTAACCCAGTTTGTATAGCTCATCTCCTTTTTGGACTATTCAGCCACCCAGTCTTCCGCTTTATTAGCTTCTCTACTCACCCAAGTGAATCTCATCTCCTCAAATCTCCTAGCTCTGATATCTTTATTATAGGAAAAATCTTCCAGTTTGTTACTTTATTGTACTGTGTAATCTGCTTGTATACATCCTTTGCATCTGTCTCAACTATGATCTTCTGTATCTGCATTTCTTATGCTATTTTTAAAGCCTCTCTAATTGATAGAGCCTTTGCTATTATGTTTTCTTTATAATAAACTTTCCTTCATATTCCCCCAACCACTTCATATCTGTCATTCCTTATCACCACCCCTATGCCTACTTCGATTCCATTTTTGCTTACAACTCCATCGCAATTTATTTTCTTCCAACCATGTGCAGGTTTCTTCCATTCTGTTACCTTTTATTCCTTTTCGTGCTCAACTTTTTACTCCATTTGGTTTTCATCCATCATTTCATTTGCAGCCCTTCTTGTTCTCTCCTGTACCAGTTCTGGGTTAACTTTTTGTTTTTTGAAAACAACTTCACATCTCATATTCCATATCTTCCAACTTGTTATCGCCAATGTTATCCTGATCCTTTCCTACCCATCTTTTCTAATATTCCCATATTCGTTACCCTTCCCATCCATGCATCAAAGCTAGTAATTTCGTCTTTATTAAGCTTATATCCTATATCTAACCCATACCATACCACCTGAACCCAATCACAGAGTAATATCGCATAGTCCATATTTTCTGGTTCTGTATTGCAGCAGGGACACATTGGATTTTTCCTTACTTTCTTTTAAGCAAATTCCAGTTTGTTGCTGTACTATTTCCACATGCTTTCCATAAAAGTTCCTTTAGGTATCACTGGAGTTTTCCAAACTGTTTTCCAAGTCTTTTCCTCCACATTATGTGAACTTGATGGCCCTTTTTCCTTTTTCCTTCTTGTCATCCCTTGTCGTATCACATGGTATCCACTTTTAACTGTGTACTGCCCTTCTTTTGTCATTGACCATATCATCATGTCTTCCCTTCCATTTTCACATATGGGCATAGTTCTTATTTCATTTACGTCTTATTATGTACCAACCCCACCAAAGATTCGACTTTCCATACCCCTCTGTCCTTATCCAAAATATCAACAACTCTTTTCAGGTCTCTATCCATTCCTTGTGCTATATCCCTTTTATTGCCTTCCCAGTTATCTACTTATCTTTCCATCTTTTTATCTTATTTCTGATTAATACTTGCCATGCAATGTGGCCTTTCAAAAAGTCTCCGCCTTCTAGTAAGCTTACCCCGCACCAGGATGCTTTTGCACCTTTTTTTGCTGTCAAGAAAGAACAGTTTGGAAAGTAGATGCCCTTTAGTACTCCTTCCCAGTATGTTTCTTCATCATTCATCAGTCTCCAACATTGTTTTGCAAGGAGAACCCTATTGAAATCATGAAAATCTGTGAATCCCATCCCTCTCATTTCTTTGCTCAGTGAGAGATTTTCCCATACTACCCAATGAATTCTCCTTTCAGCCCTTTGTTGTCCCCACCAAAAGTTAGCAAGTGCAGCATTTACTTCATCGCATACCTTCTTTAGGAACTTAAAGCACTGCCTTGTGTATGTTGGTATGGAGCATGCCACTACTTTGATTAGTATTTCTCTTCCTCCTCATATGAGTAATCCTCTTTTCCAGTTGCTCAGCTTGTTTAGATTTTTTTTTTAAAATAATTCCAATCACTGCACTCTGTCTTCTCCCAGAATGATGGAATTCCTAAATACCTTCCCGGGTTCTTTGCTACCTTCATCTGCAACCTTCCCCCCATGTCTATCTTTACCTGCTCAGGTGTATTTGCATTGAAAATAATATTCGATTTGTCCAAGTTGACTTCGTGTCCCGAAGCACAACAATATTCTTGTAAAATTGTTAGTAAAGTTGTACAGTTACTACTATTTACACTAAGAAACAAATAGAGAATCATCAGCAAAGAATAAATGTGATAGAGTAGGGTAGTCCTTATGACTTTCAAACCTTGCAAAACTTTTGACTCTATGGTTGAATTGACCTTTCTCAAGAGAACATCGATGACAAAAAGGAAAAGGTAAGGGGATACAAGATCCTCTTGCCTAAGACCTCCAGATGGGAATATTGTGCTAGATTGTTTTCCATTAACAACTATGGTGTAGGTAACAGAACATATGCACTCCATTATCCATTGAACCCACATAGCCTCAAACCACGTCTTTCTCATTATTGCCTCTAAAAGGTCCCAGTCCACTCTATTATAGGCTTTATACATGTCCATTTTAATATCCATGCTACATTTCTTTCCTTTTTTCCTCAGTTTTAAGTAATGGAACACTTCATTGGCCACAATTATGTTGTCTTGTATTCGACTTTTCTCTACAAAAGCACTTTGGTTAGTGGTAATGAGCTGCTCCATCAAAGGTTTCAATCTATTTACTGAGACACTTCTTCCTCCTTTTGAACTTTTGGAACAAAACATACTCTTGTTCTATTTATATCCCACAACATGTGGCCCTGGTGGAAAAAACTCCTAACAAACTTTATTATGCTCTCTTTAATTGTTCGCCAGTAATGCTGGTAAAAAGTTCCATTGTATCCACTAGACCGAGAGCTTTCAAAGCCCCAAGCTGGAAAACAGCCTTCATTATTTCTTTTTCCTCCACTCGTTTTACTAAATCTTCATTGATCAACTCTGGAACCACTTCCAAAATATCCCCTCAATCCCTCCTTCTTGCTGTTCTAAATAAATCTTCATAGTATTCCTTAAATTTCTTCTGAATATCCTTCTCATCTTCTATCCATCCCTCCTCTTTTACTTTTAAGGCTAAAATCTTATTTCTTTGTCTCCTTTGAATTGTTGTCTAATGAAAGAATTTCGTGTTTCTAACCCCCTAGTTTCAGCCACTTTATCCTTGACCTCTGTCCCTAATACTTTTCTTCATTTCTCCATGCTTTATTCAGATCTACCACTAAACCTTCCACATTCTTCAAATCCTCAGCCAATCCCTTCTCTTGTAATTCACCTGTCCTCTGCACCGAATCCTCAATCACTCTTATATTGTTTGGAAAGGCTTTTTTGCTCCATTTTAATGTTTTATCAACATTTTCTTGCATTTTTTCTGCTTCTGTATCAATTGAAAATCATGTAAACCTTCAAACCTCGCCCTCCATCCTTCCTCAATGATAAGTCCACATTCTTTATTCTCAATCTGTTCTACATTTATTTAAACTCTATTTTTTTCTTCCGCAAGCAACACTTAAACTCAATTTTTCATCTTATATTTTTTCACAGAATACCCAAATTAGCTTTCAAACTATACCAAAAAGGACAAATTGACATTTAAAACTTTTATTTGGGACAACTGATCCCTCGACTTATTATTTTGGGACAATTAATAGTTTTGGGTGGTTAATTATCCTAAAATAATAGTTTGAGGGGTTAATTATATCGAAATAATAGTTTAAGGGGTCAATTGTTCCAAATAAAAATTTAGGAATCAACTAATATATCCGAAAAGATATAGTTTAGAGGATAAATTAGATATTCAGCCCTTTTTATTCTTTGGCAAGAACTCTATAGACTTAAGTGCTCAAATGATTGGGTCTGGTCTTTGGAAAAAGAAAACAAAAAATCTATTTTTGCTGAAGGAAGAAAATTGAAACCCTTAATGGTGATTAGAAAACCTAAATCCCTTTGCAAAATGAAAACCCAATTGAGTTTTAATTTTTTTCTCCTCGGTAATGATAGTGATAAATTCAAGTTTTGATATTCCTTAAATATTTAATTTAAATCCTCATTTTTAAAGCCTAATTTTTATTTTATAATCTTAATTTTTTTAAAAAAAAATTAATACGACATGGCTATACAACGTGCCAGATTTCATTAGACTTTAATGGCCACACCATCATTCCGTTAGTCTCTAACGGTTGGGTGATCAAAAAAATCAATTTCACAAACTTTAGTGATTAAATTGTGATTTTTTATAGTTAGATGATCAAAACAAAAACTACTTAAAAGTTAAGTGACCAAATTTATAATTTACCTTTTAATTAATTAAGTACTCTTTTAACTTCATACAATTATATTATCGCAGGTGCACTATCATTGTGGCATAATTACGGAATATGATCCATCCAAGGATACGCCGGTTTTTCATTATTGCCATCATCGGGCTCCTAATCGTAAGATTTCATTTACAGTGCCGCCAAATTCTAGTCAAAAGATCAGTTGGCTAGAGATCGTTATTGCTCTTACTTTCAATAGCGATGAAACCAGAGAATTTTTACTACGACTTGAAGTTGTGAATGAGACCAAAGGCAAGAGGTGGAGCCATTGTGAACACTTTGATGGATTGGGCGACACCAAGAACACTGCAATATTAACTTGGTTCAGTGGTTGGAGATTCAGGGGTGAAATAGAAGCTGGTGATCATGTGAGTTTTATAGTGCTTTCGGATTTACATTTAGTCAAATATGTTGTCGATCTTGTATATGAAGATGAGACAGTCCCTGTTAATGTTGTGCATAAATCCGACTCTCTTGATTGCTACTTGAGAGGTAGTACAAAATGTTCTAGTTATCTACTGGGGACTTACATGTATAATTTGTTTAAATCCCAGAGAAACTTGTATAGGATGCAGAGTTTGGTCAGCCAGTGAATTTTAGAGGATTTTATATATTGATCTTGTTCATCTCCTAATAAAATTCAAAATATGTATTTGTGGAGAACACCATTGTTATCAAATAGTCATCGAATTGGAATATCTCATTATACAATTTACAAATGTAAAAGCATCCAAATAAAACTAGCAATACCACGCCTTCAAATCGGCATCAAAGATCTTTCTACACCCAAGTTTTTACCTATAAATCTCGAAAAGTTACACCCAAGAGCCAACTATGATCTTTGAAAATATGAATTAAATCCACAATACTACTAAAGTGCATGGGAGGTCCTTTTACTATGATAATTTATGTTCAGTTTAATTACTCAACTCGAGTATTAATTATTTGTTGCTATACCATATTGAAAAGTGATAAATAAAGACAACAGACAATGCCAATTTTATCATTAAGAACATTGACATGGCTCTCATATGTTGACGAGATGCTAACATTTTGATGATGTTGCTTTAAAGTAAAAATTCAAAAATATTAAAAATTTAATAAAATTCTTTTTTTGTGAGCAAATTTAATAAAGTTCTCAATTTTTTTTATAAAAAAAAGCTCTAAAAATTCAAAATTGAAAAGAAATAAGAAAAACATTTTTAGAAATTCAAAAATATTTTATCATTAAAAAAATAAAAATATCAGAAAGTGAAATTTGTATCTCAACATATGGAGTTATAATCCCATGAAATCAGCTCTGTGGGAATTACCATAGAATCAAGACTTAGCACAATTATGGTCACATATTTAAACTAAAACCTATCATAATAAATGTTATAGATATTGAACCTACCATGAAATTTTTAAAAATTTTTAGTTGAAGCTAAACTTTTTTGAATTAGTGACTAAATTTGATGTTACGTTTTAGCTCAGTGGTAATTCTCACATAATCGGTGCCAGAGAATCATTTCTCTCAACATACATAAGTAGAAAATAACAGTAATTGTTAGAGCACCCATTTAATAAGCCAGAGGTCTTGACTTCGAATCTCAACAAGAGCAAAGTTTAGTTGTTTTCCTTTTGAAACTATTTTCATAGGTTCCGTTTGGTAGAAAGGTGTAATTAACTACGGTGAGATTAAAATGATAATATTAAATACTATAGTGGTAATATTAGAATTTTAGTTGTGAGACAATGAAAAAATGTATTTGGTAAAACGACAATACCGATGAAATGGCCCACCACAACCCCTCTCCTACCGTTGTCCACTACAACTTCCTTTCATCCACAAAGAACAATTGCTTCTCATCGCAACTTATTCTTAAGGCTATATAAAATGATAGTATAACTCATGAAAACACAAAATTCCCCTCATCCCACAACAATAGTGTTAACAAAAATGAGTCTTAAGCATGGAATAAAAAACCGGACCGGACCGACCGATTCAACCTGTTGAACCGGAAACCGGGCACAAGTCCGGTCCGGGTCATAAAATAAGGTTCTTATTGAATCGCCTTTGAATCGGTTCAATTCGAATTTTAATTTTTTTAGTTTTTTTTAATTGATATTTTTATTTTTTCTTATTTTTAAGGAATATTTTGATTTTTTTATTTTTTTAATTTTTTTTAATATTAAAAAAATAATAACATTAAATTATTTATTTAATCGAACCGGTTGAACCGGTGATCGGATGACCAACCGGTTCGATTACCGGTCCGATTTTTTATTCATTGTCTTAAGCCGTTTCAGTACAGTTGGCTCAAAAACAGAGCCAATCGCACCAAAACGGTGAATCAAATGAACACTAAAACAACCTCAAGCATCCAATTAAGAACAAACAAAAATCTTGCAAGATTTTACCTTAATATGCATCTTCTCTCTTCTTCTTCTGTTGCTGTTTCTTCATGCCAATCCCAAATCCTTTACAAGAAGATATTTCTTGTCCACAAAACTTCCCCTTTTTTTCTCCACAAATTCCATCCCAAAACTGCTACTAAGTTCAGGTGTCTTCCCAGGAAATTCACAGTTTCTGCTTCCCCTAATGTCGTAGCTGCTGCTGCCGCCGTCTCTGGCTCCGGTGCCACTGTCCATGGGGCTGTCACTTCTGCCATCACCCATGTGGCTGTTGCTGCCTTTGCTATGCCTCCCGGGGCCTATCTCTCCACTAAGGTTGACTTTTGATGGCCCAAATTGGAGGAGCAACCTGATGATAGCCTTTTCTTTTTGGGGGATGTTTGGTAATCATTATGCAGTTTTTTGGAATTAGAATGTTGCTTAATTTGATTCCTTTTGAAATTATTGCTGCTGCTTGACTACCCTCTACTCCTCTAGAAGGTAATTTGCAAGTGCTAGATTAAGAAAATCTAGTTGTGTACGTTGTTCAAAATTGGAAATGAAGGATGTGGTATTTTTCTTCTTTAATTTTACTTTACTTTTGTTGTCAAACCCTTCGTTATTTGGGTAGATATTTTGGATTATTGAACTGTTGATAGGAAATTGCTAATGGATGTCTATATTATTGTCTTTTTTTTGCGGAAAAAGTGAAAAATTATTGTAGATTTTATTTATTATGCACTTTTATAAATGTTTAAGGATAAGAATATCCTTAATTAAGTTTAGTCACAAAATTATAAATTTAGCCCCAAATAAAAATTTTAATTTTAAGGGTTAATTTTAAAATTTTAAATATATTATTGTAGGGTTTTAAAAATATATATATAAATAAATTTGTCAAAATTTAATCTCAAATTTATAAAATTTAGTCCCAAATAAATCTAAAGATATTTTTATCATTCAAATACTTTTTGATAATAATTATTATTCTTTATAAAATTTAAAATTACCTTTTATCATCATTAATTGAGTTTAATCCTTTTATCATCATTAATTGAGTTTAATCGATGTTGATAATAACAACATGCTCGTGTTGATTTGTCTTTGTTATTATAACGTCTACTCATTGAATCATGTTAAAAGTGTCAAATCACTGTTGTGCAGGTTCTTTTACGGTGGAGGGAGTAGATGTCACCGGCTATCCTAAATTTAATGAGGCAAGGGTTTGCCATCTCTAGGACTAGCTGCCTCTTCACTTCCATCTATACGAGATGGGGTTTATGTAGGATCAGAGACATGGCATTATTCTTCAACGGAATCATTTTCTGGAATCACCATTTTTTTTGTTTCCAATCTCTAGAAACGGGACATAAGTTTAAAGTTCAAACACCATGGCAATGTTCAAACTTTGGGAACTTCATTGAACCTTGTTTTAACTCTTTTCTCAGTACCTAATTTAGCTTAGTGTCACACCTAAAACTATATAATCAAATGATGAAATCCCGTTTCTCATTGTCTTTGACAGCAAAAGTGAAAGGGTGTAATTGTCATTGACATAAAAAAAATGGTTAACCAAAAAATAATCAATAAAAAAAAATAGGTTCTAGAGCAGCATTTGGTCATCAAAAAATATGCAGTCTTATTTCATGCATATGATTAAGGCAGGGAGAAAACAAAAACAATGAACTAGTGGCTGGATGTCTGTATGTGCCTGGGTACTCAGGACCACCCCGGGTTACCATATGCTATTGGCATATGCTTTTTAGCTTTCCTGGACATTTCTAGCCTTGGCATGCTTCTATCTTTGTCACTACTTTTTCACTCAATTTTCATGTGTCTGAATTCATAATCCGCTACTTTATATGGCAGAGCATGTGAAAAAACATTAAACTGAAAAAAAAAAAAAAAACGACTAACTAGCCATGTCTGCCGGCACCAAATGGTGACTTTGAATCGATCGCCAAAGAAAGAGTAGTATATTTGCCAGACAGTTGTAGTCCTAGCCATGTATATCCAACAAAAGGTTGGTTCAGTTGGCAAAGATCGTTTGCCTTTACATGTGCTGCCGTGGTGGTGGTGGTGGTTGTTTTGACGGGCAGTTGCAGGGCAATACTTGTCGTTAGCAGCTTAAAAACACACGTTTTACCCAGCTGGAACAGCCTAACCGCCCCTGGATTTTTTATTTATAAAGAAAGACCCAGTACCCCAAGTATCATCCCCGTTGAACATCAACTTGGGGCATATTCCTTCTTGGATACTTTGATTTTCCCTTCGCAAATAGCATATTTTAGGAGAAATTATTTTATGAAATTGTCTCACTATGTTACTCATGGAATCAATCACTAAAATTTTGTCAACAAATAAGTTTTTCCTACTATTATTAAAATCTTACTTTCATTATATCCTTAATTTCATGATTTACCCATTAACTTCCATCTTTTTATACTAGGAGCTAAATCTATTTCTAAATTAAAAGTTAAATTTCATGAAGTATTTTGAATTGGTAACTTACCCATTAACTTCCATCTTTTTATACTAGGAGCATAATCTATTTCTAAATTAAAAGTTAAATTTCATGAAGTATTTTGAATTGGTAAATTTTTATTGATTAGTCCCATAGCTGATGTGGTGGGACAGTTCTATAAAATAATTTTTCATATTTTAGGGACTCGATGAATCCTAGTCAGCGATCCAACCTACAAAGTAATAACCTAAACACAACCGTCGGATGAGGTGGGACCCCGACCAAAACTAAACTCATGATTAAGCACAAATAATCAGATCATCTTCTTGCTCGTGGATTTGCTCAAGGGTTGGATTATCTGTCCAAACCTAAAAATTCGTGTGAAATTTGTGAGGATTTAGACAAAAATATTAAGTTTGAATAGCGAACCTTGAATAAGAAAGGAGGTCCGTTTAAAAAACAGATCAGACCTTGGTCTTACGCTTTGAAGCCTGAACCTGATGCGTATTTATATATAATATAATTTTAATATTTTTAGTTTCTAAAATATTATATATATATATATGATTAATATTTTAAATATTACATATTAGAAATATTTTTTTAAAAAATAGAATCTTAAATAATTCTAAAAATTATTTTATAATAATTCTTGATTTTTTTAAAATAATGTTATAATAATTTATTTTTATTTTTATTTGAGATTAACAATTTTAGATAAACTTTGATGCAGACCTTAGATAATTACATTCAAATCTATGCAGATTTTAGACAAATGATCGGGTCGAATTTCGACCCGAATCAGGACAAGTCAAATTCATATTTTTCTTAAGTCAAAATCCGAATTTTTCTCTCAAAGCCTGACCCGTCCGGCCATGATCACCTCTACTTGCTTGTCATAAACCCAGTGCTTTCCGTTCCACCCAATCATCTTAACAGTGAAACACAGATCAAAGCTAGCAAATACTAACCCACAAGGAAATTTTTTTTATTCAATATATACACATCAACATCCATTCCGTAAATAATAATTACAGTGTGCTTCATTAATCGTCTTCTCCACGAAAACTAAATTAAAATTTTACATAGTTATCAGTCATTGATTCCATGATGTAACCATCTAACCCACTTTTTCAGCCCTAAAAAAAACCTGGACATGGAGCTGGAGGACTATATATTTCACAATTTATAAATTAAAAAAAGAAAAGAAAAGAAAAGAAAATTAAAAGTTCAAATTTTAGCCCTGACTCGCCGGAGAATCATTGATCTGAGAGATCCTTGAAATCGGAGGCGAGTCTGGAAGCGATGGCCGAGTGATACATAACGTCGTGAAAAGTGGAGGTGTTGGATGTCATCATCCGCAGCTGCCTCGCCTTCTCCTCCGTGAAGCGGCCCGGGTTGAACTTCGATCTCGACGGTTTTTGGCCCAGATCGGTTTCCGGTTCGCCTTCTTTTTTCTCCTTGGCCTCCGTTTTAATATTGGAGTCAATGTAGTCAGGCTCTGAAGACCATCCAAAGAGAGGTCCCCACCAGTTGGCCGAGGAAGGTGACGACGTAATCTTCCGGCGGTTGGTGTCGGGTTTCAGATGACCGGGAACTGCGCAGGCCCGGATTCCGGTAGGCCGAAAGGATAGAAGATGTGTAGCCATGGAAACGACGTCCAACTGTAGGCTTCAAGCTTTAGAGATAAAAATTAGGATTTCTGGAAATTTTGGGGAAATTTGGGAGAAAGATAGTAAAACGGAGATCGAAGGTTTTTATTATTTATAGTGGAGTTACTGATGAATTTGATGATGCTATAAATAAATAAATAAAATAAAATAAAAAGGAAGAGGGTCGTGAGGGATTGGAAAGTGGAAGGATGGTGGGGTAACGGATAAGACAGGACACGCGGAGGTGACTCATTGCGTTCCTTTTGCGCTTTTCAGTACCTTTTAACCGGACACTTCGGTCATTTAGTCTGAGCTTTGTGGGTCCCAGGATGGATGGTGGATGACTAGGATGGATGTGGATAATGACACAGTCATTTGACTATTTTACCCTTTTTAATTCCCTCTATTTGTAGTATTTTTCTTTTTTTTTAAGGACTCTAATTATATTTTCTAAATGTAAATATTTATGGAGTCTTCTTTTTTTGGACGATTTTTTTTAATTTCTTTTAATTTGACAAGTAATCTGTAATAATAGCAATTAGCATCATAACAAATACAACGCAAATAGCTAAAAAAAAAAAAAATTAACAATTGGCATCTTGATAATTAGTATAAAACAAAGTGGTCAATAATTATTTCTTTTGAGTATAAAGTATCAAATTCTTAATTTTTGTCCACTGATAAAGTGTTAATTTCTTGATTTAATTCTAAGTATTAGGTACCAAAAAGAATCGAGGAAATTGTTTTTGAAATTCTTTTTTAACAAGTACAATAGATGAAAAGTGATATTAAAATTTCTATCTTACATGACTTTCTTTTTTTTTTAATCTCTTCTTCCTCTCAATCATCAGGCTAAGAGGAGAAAGTCTTCGTAAAATAAGTTATATGTGCATAGCAAGGACATCAAACTAATGGACAAATTATCTAATCCAATAAGTCTAAAGTTTGTTTTGTTATATAATTTCCCAAACATTTCATTCTTGTTGACATTTCAATCCCTTATCTTCATAACCAATAATTACGGCAGACTGTCCCAAATAGTACTTAAAGGAGTCCCACCTTATCGACACATGACTAAGAGTAAATTTAGCTAGCTGCCCTTCCTTCCCACAATAAGAAAGCAAAGGCTACGTTCATAATCTCTCAAACAAATGGCAACAAGATTTTAGCAAATAACAAATTAAGGCTCATGCACTAATCAGTAATCACACTTTGAGATTCAGTAGTATAGTTACTGAGATCCCTCCACCCCCTTCGAACAGCGATGCGGGATCTTCAAATCTAATCGTAGTACTTTTACGTTCCGAGATCTCTGGTTCTCGATCTAGTTTCATAGAATTGACGTTCTGATTTTTTCTATATAAAATTTGAAATTTTGAAGAAATTAAGATTAAAAAGGATGAATTTTAAATAAATAAAATAAAAAAGAACTTATTCACTTAATTTTCTTACTACATTTGATTTTGAATGTTTAATTTTTCTTTTGTAGAAACGGTGGGTGAAATGGAGATGACGAGTGTTATGAATAAAGAAATATAAAACTTACGGGTAAATTGTTTATTGCTTGAATAAAGATTAGAACATAAGTCTTCTTTATAAATGTTCTAACAATCAACTAATCAATAAAATTCTTGATTCATATATTTATATACCAAAGTTTTTTTTTATATTTTGCAATGAATAAAAAATCAGACCGGTTGCTTGACTGAGTCACGGTTCAACCGGTCCAATCTGTTCAATTGGCCGATTCAATTACATAAATAATTTAATTTTATTAATTTCTGAAAATATTCAAAAAAATTGATAAAAAATAAAAAATTCATTAAAAAATGAAAAAATGAAAAAATATTAGTGCATCACATAATCTAAATAAATATTACAAATTATTTTACATCACAAATTATATTTTTGTTATGGAAGTATATTAAAATAAAAAAGTTAAAAATTTAAGCTCCAAATTTCAAAGTTCAAAGTTCAAACATAATAAGAAAATTAAAATTTGGGTTTCCCATTAATTTAGGCTTCTTTTGAATTTGAGTTAATTAATTAAAAATAGCTTTAAAAATTAAAAAAAAATTAAATTTCAGGTTGAACCAGTCCAATCGGTTCAACGGTTTTCGGTTCAAAGGGAATCCGGTCTTAGACCTATTAATGGACAGGACTTGTGGCTGGTTTTCGGTTCAACCGATTGAATCGGTTGGTCCGGTTTGATTTTTTATTCACTGATATTTTGGTAGCAATTGTTTTATATACTTTAATTGTTTATGAAAATTGATTTGTATTTATAAAAATTCTACATAATATATACAATTAACAATCCAACAAATTTTTTTAAGCGTATTACGATCTAAAATATCATACCATCTAAATCTATCTCTTTTATACCACAAAATTTATAAGTTACGTATTACAATTTCGTATTTGTACTACGTACCGAAACGTATTCCATTTCAAATAACTATGTTGAATAGTATCCCTTTCTTTATGGCTGTTCAAGCGAACCGAAAAACCCGATAATCGAACCGAACCGACAATTCAATTAGGGTTTTGGACTGATCATACGAAAACCGAAATAACCGAATGGAAACCGAATTGAACCGAATTGTCCAAATGAGCTAAATTTTTAAAAAAATGTTTGATTTTATTGGTTCAAAATTGAATGATTCAAAGTTTTTATAATCTTATTTGAGCTTTTGTAAAAGAATAAAAGTCTAAAATTGATTTTATTGGTTCAAAATTGAATGAATTAAAGTTTTTATAATTTTATTTGAGCTTTTATAAAAGAATAAAAGTTTAAAATTGGATGAACTCTGACAACCCGAAAATCCGCACAAAAACCCGAACCGAACAAAAACCGAAATGTTCAAGTATTAAAACCTTAATATTTGAACCGAACCGAACCATATACACCCCTACCTTTCTTCACGTAAATTCTACCTTTTTCTACTAAAGAATATTTGTCTCATTCCCGAAGGTGAACGTTGTGCCCTGTTTGAATTCTTAAAGATATTTTTGGGTTTGAACGCTGTGAAACGCTCCAAAAAATCCCCCTGTTTTAGAAAAGATGGTTTCCGAGAATTCCACCTCCTCTCTTGAGCTTTCCCGTGGGTGCACGAGACAAGCACGTGGTATATTGTTCATTTGGGAGGCAAGCAAAGTTACGAAAACGCGGAGCCTCTAGAAATACGTCTGTGTCCTTATTATCTATCAGACTATCACATCTGTGGTTAGCCGGCCGGCTCTGTCCTTTTATGGGGACAATCGAAGTTGGCAAATTTGAACAGTTGAAGTTGAGGAGGCAAATGTAGACCGTAGAGTACAGCCAATGAGCCATATCCTTCCTAGTTCCGAGTTGAGATTTACAACCATGGCCGTCCGTTTTATTTTTGGGTCTTGGATTCGTTCTCAACAAGTTTGAATTTGGTTTCTCTATTATTTCAATTCTCCCATCTTAGTTTATATTAGAAATTAACCCGGGCTATACCCGGATTTTTTTTTAAATCTATAAATATTATTAAATTTTGTTTCACAAATAACAATTAATTTTTCATGAAAAATTGAAATTGAAATTGAAATTATTTTTTTATATGTTAAAGATTTAGAGGCTCTTTTAGTATTAAACTAATAATATGATATGAATATAAAATTATATCTCAAGTTAAGTGTTAATGGATAAATTATTATATAAGTTCGTTTCACCACATCATCCATATAATCAACTAATAGAATACTATTAACTAACTCAAAATAATTGCTAAGTTTTAATCCCTAATTTAGTAATAGATTTAACCTATAGTCTTAAGAAGTGGAATTTATAGAGTAAGTCCTAAAATTAAGGACATTAAGGGACAGAGTTTTAATAATTGTAGATAAATTTTTGAGTTGATAGAATTCTATTGGTTAATCTATAACTGACATAGTAAGACGGATCCATATAATAATTTCTCGTGTTAATGATATTATATTAAACAATTCATAAAACAAATGTTTTTCAATACATAAATAGGAACAATGTGTTTTTACTTTGTAATCTCATTTAATTAATTCACGTATAATGTTTATTTAGATAAAGTATCACTAATCAAATAACCTAAAATAAATAACTAACATCTTAACTAATCTCCAAATTAATCTTAAAACTAATCTCATAATTACCCACTAAATAGCCCTTAATAATCAAATAAACCCCATAATTCCTTAACACCGTAACACAAAAACTACATTAAAAATTCATAATTACACATCAAATACGACTTAATAACTAAACAACGATCTTAATTTACTAATTTAACCCTAAAAACAACTTTGAAATGCCATCATCACCCATCAAATACCATTTAATGATCAAATCACCCAAATTTAATCTCAATGAAATACCACTTATATTACCATATTGCCATCAAAATTAATAACAAAAAAAATTTATTTCTTATCAATTGCTACAAAATTGAACACATGTCAATTAATTGTGTCCCATAATTGTATTCAACTGTGCAAAGGAATTACTTTTATGCGGTGATTGATAATTAACACTTAATAATGGTAAGAAACAACCTTAATTCAATAAATTAATCATAAATCCAAACTTATATATTTTTCCATTACCTACAAAATGTTTTTCAATTATCATATAAACAATTAATAGATATGTATTAAACAATTAGGAAGTAAAATTGTTAAATTCTATAAATTAATCAATATTTATGAAAACAATAATTGAAAAAAAAAAAGGAGCTCCAACTTAACCAAGATGAAAAAAAAGAAAAAACATAAAAGAAAAGAAATAGAAATAGAAATAGAAATAGAAATAGAAATAAAATTGAAAAAGAAAAAAGGTCAAATTAACCCCAATATAAAAGCCCACCCAATTAGTCTTAATTACTAAAATTATCACTCACTTCTAGGACACTTGTCATCATACGATGGATTTAATTTTTCAATTGAACATAATTATTAACTAGTATAGTGTCCCACGCTAATGCTGTGGGTTATATGTACAGTATTTCTAATTTTTACATATAATACGTGGTTCTCTCTCATACATGCATCTTAAAAAATCAATATAATAAAATTAAAAATATGAATTTAATACAACTGTATATTTTGAAAACCAATGCCATTTATTGGTTAATAAATTTTCACAAACAAATATTATGTAGAAAATATTGTAGCTAAATATATAACTAAGTACATAAGTATAAGAGAGTGCTATATTCTTATTCTGAGACCACCGAAGAATGTTTTTTTTTTATTTGAAGGTTACTAAGGAATGTAAGAGATATAATAAGTTATTATAGAAGATAAATAGATAGTTTAAAACAATTAAGATCTCAATGCATTTTTTTTATTTTCTTAAAAGTCTTCTAATTTATTTTTTTCAACAAATAGGAAATCATTTCTATGACTTTTCTTAACAAACCTATCACCACTTCAATAATGTTTCATTTTGTTACAATAAAAGAACAATAAGTACTTCCTAAAAAATATATGCACTACAAAATTATCAAGTAAAACTATGCATTTCATTGATTGAAAGGGATTTAAAAAGAGTTAATCTCATTTATCTTAAACCACAGAAAATCTAAAAGAAAATAAAGGAAAATAGAAAAGAAAGTAAATGGTAAAATGATGATCCCAACTCAAAAAAAAAAAAACAAAAAACAAAAAAGTAAGGTGAGAAGATGTATATAGCATGAAAAAATAATATATTCATAAAATAGTTAGAACTAAATATATTGTCTATTTATTTTCTCAAAAGTCTTTTAATTGTTTTTTTTTCATATTTAAAGCAATAATAAATGAAGTTTAAATGTAAGAGATATAGAGAAAAATAAATGTTTAAATTTTTTTATTTAAAACATTAAAGATATTTATATTTAACTCTAAAAATATAAAGAATTCTCAAATGCTAAACATAGAATGTGCCCCGTGTCACTCATTGAAGCCATAAGAGGATAACTTTAACATATAGTATAGATTATGCATTGGGGATATATAACTTTTATAGTAGGTATTGATGATGATGATTTTTTTTTTAATAAATGTCGATTTAAGGAAAATTGATATAATTATTAGTGTTAGCATTTTAGTTTTACATATGACATGTGGATCACAATCTAACCATCTAGAGATAGAAGAAATCGAACTCTTGTTCTTTTGAATCGAGAAAAATATGGATCAATGTGAAGTAACTTAAATGGGCGACGCCATATGTACTAATTTTCAAATTTCAATATTATTGAAACTAAGTTTATGGTGCAGACAGTGACGGAGCTGGAGGGCGAAGGGGAGCCATGGTCCCCATAGCTTTCCAAATTCTTAGTTTTGTCCATTAAGGTTTATGCAAACTTTAATCAATCCTTACTTTTGGCCCCCACCCTAATTTCTTTGAAGTTACAATTGCATCCTTCAAGTTTTTTTTTTTAATATAGTTTTATGTATTAAATTTTTATGTGGCTTCGATGTTTTCTTTTTCTTTTTTTTTTATTCTTAATCAACCTTTTCAAACTTTTTAATTAATTTTTAAATATTAATTTATCCAAAATAAAAACTTGAGTACTTTCCCTTTTTCCATCAATAAGAATTACAGTCTTAAAGTTCACTTTCATTGATTTATTTTTTTATAAGTTTTGCTTATCAATATCAATATAACAAAAGAAAAAGTTACAACATTTGCAGTGAAAACACAAAATCCAAATTATTTCAAACAAAAATATATGTTAATTATATTATATCAAACACCTAAATGTACTCATAGGTAGAGTACCTCATAAATTATCTGTCTATATATATATATATATATATATATATATATAATGATATATCTCTTGACCCCCCTAACTTTTAATCCTAGCTCCGTCCATGGCTGCAGACAATATCTGCTAGTAATTTTGTAGTACTTTTAGTCTAGTAAGTGGAGTCTTAAAACATTATAATCCGTGTTATATTGAGAAAAGCTAGTTTTCCTGTATTTGGTCTATAAGGGGTGCCCTTTGCAATCATGCAAAGCTATGATGCACATTTGGATAAAGATTGTTTGATTGAGACTAGAAGTCTAGAATACATTATGGGTCCAATTAAGCTCATTTAATATGGTTAAAAAGTAACTTTGAATTTTGAAATGACAATAATTGTTATAAAAAAAAAAGTTATATGATAAAACTATCCTTAGATATCTAGTGAGAAAAAAAGATTTCTTATTTGGGGTTAAACTTTGACAAATTCGTTGAAATTTTTTTCTAAAACCCTACAATAATATATTTTAAATATTAAAACTTAACCTTAAAATTTATTTTTTTATTTGGGACTAAATTTTATAAATTTGAGGTTAAATTTAATTAAGGGTATTCTTGTCTTTAAATAATAATAAAAGCATAAAATAAATGTTAAGCACCTAAAACAAGGTAATTATTGTTAATAATTGCTTGCTTAACGGGTGCCTATAGGCACATGTTAGCAATTTCCATACATTATTACTAGAAAATGCCCCTGGGTCTTTTTTTCATTTTTAAATTAAAATGTAAAAATTTTAATAAATTTTGTAGAATTAAATTTAAAGAGTGATAATAATAAAAAATTAAGCCTCAAATTAAATGTCAATAATATAAATTTATCACTCTTAACAACAAATTATAAATTTAACACTCTCACAGTATATAAAATATTAATCTTTGAATGAGTCAAATTCCTGCATAAACATTTATTAAAAAATAAAAATATTGTAACAAAAATAAAGTAAAAAAAGAAATAAAAAAATCAAGCCCCCAAATACTTATTTGCCAAAAAAATTATTTTTAAAAAATAAAAAATAAAGAAAAGTTGAAAAAAGACAAAAAAAGGTGTTTGGGCCAAGGGGTAAGGGACACAATGGAACAAACTCTAATAGGCCTTTGCCCTTCTTCTATCATCTAAGTTTTGGCCTATACATTTGGCCCAAAATACAAAAAGTTATTAAAAGAAAAAATAAAGGAACCAATGTGAAGGTGACAATTGCACCCTCTCATCTTCTAATATGCTTGAGTTTTTATATAGGATAATAATAATAAAATAATAATAATATAGATATAAACTATTATTATTATTTTTTGAAAGGTCTAGAATACATTACGTATTGATTTATTATAGAAGAAAAAGCAAATGAGAATGGGGAGTCAAGAGGCAAGGTTGAAAGACGGAGTTGTACACTATCATCTAATCGCAGACTTTGTGTCTAATCTTCAGTACGCAAATGTAACTTTTAAAGCACCCTCTCAATTCATCAAGCATTAGTTATTTTGGACAAGAAGATAAGAACTATGAATACCAAAAGGGCAAAAAGAAACAAGATTACGATATTTTATGACCCACCAAAATACCAAAAATTGACAACAATGGAATCATGCCCACCTGCTAAAATGGCCCATTTGCTTTCACCAAAAAAATGCCCATTAGCCTCCTGAGTCCTGATTAAAGAAGCTAAGTGGGTAACACTGAATACAGAATGGTAGTGTCCGGAGTGTTTGGGCCACCCAACTTCCTCAGTAGGCAGCAAACTTGGGCCCAAGTACTTTAGGCTTGTGGGTTCAACTTTTCTTATTGGGAGGAAGCTTCAGCCTAAAAAGCATTTATGGCCGCTTCTTCATTTTATTGTCATTGGGTGTGGACTTTAAAGCACGACTGGATAGAAAAGAATATGACTATTGATTTGATTGTTAAATGGAATGGAGAGCAGCAAAGAGGTTTGATACTTCTTAACAAACCACCTATGGGTTTAAGGATAGAATCTTCTCGTTGATATAATGGGGGTTTGTTACCTTAGATCTATTACTTTATAATTTTTGCGTCGTATTTTTTACAAAAAAGGCATTCTTCCATTTGTTTTTATATTATTAATTATTAATAATTAAGAATTTTCTTGAGCATTTTAATTCATTATAAATATATAAATGTAAGAAGAGAGATTCTATTATATCCGTTTGTTAAAAGAATGAAATATTTCGTTTATAATGTATAGAATCCATACCTTGTGCAATAAATATAAACTCTAAAATTCCATATTTATCCAAATTGCCAACCTCTAACCAATTAAATAGAAAACTTGTTTGAAGAATGACTTGACTTTGAGATTCTAACATATTGTTTTGGTCAAAGTTTCATTTAACTACGCATGGCCACTTGGAGTAAGTTGCAAGAGCCATGGGTGATGGGTGGTTGATGGGGCACTAAAGATTTTTCAAGATGTTGTTCCACTGCAATCCGTGACCATTGCCCCCACAAACGCACGCCACATGCAATAACAAAAGCCTCTGAAATTTTTGAACCCTGCAAACAAGACAAACTTGTCCCAAGATTCTCAATATCTTTGGTTCCATCAAGAATGCGAAAGTGGGCCTTAATATTGAATCCTTGCTTAGGTTTTAGACTTTTAGATACATAATGATGAAGTTCAATTGTAGTTAAGAGGAATAGAAATAATAAATCTACAATTTAAGCTAAGATTCTGCAAAGGATTTCAAAGGAAAGTCATAGGGTCCCCAACTCCCCATCTAAGTGTTAAATGCCATTATGCCAATGGCAGTCTGTCTACTGAAGTCTTTCTCAAATCAGAGCTTAAAGTGGGCCTAATTTTAGTGGTACCCAATCAAGAAAAATGCAGCAGGCTCAACAACCCTCAATGTCCAATCCAACATGCAATATTGGCAGTTAGCACTTGACAGTGGGCAAAGTCAATTTTGAATTGCCCTCGCAATTCTTCTCGCAATCTTACTCAATTCAGTGCATCCTTGATAATAATAGAGCTGACTCCTTTAAAATGCTTTGTCAGAAATTTTTGTAACAAAATTATTTGTTTTCATGCATTCGAGCATTTGATCCAATAGTTAGGTGCACAAACTTACTGGTTCGACTTTCCTTTACTAACGAGGATTATACAAGTGATTAACGTTCAAATGTTTACCCTAACATTAAAGATAGTGTCGCGCCCCGACCCACAGACTCGACTACGTGACAACCGCCGTACAATCTCAAGATGCGTGCCTAGTCAGGCGGGCAACCAAGATGGGACAAGGCTTAAAAATAAAGGATATTCGAGCAATATATGAAAACATACGAAACTATCATAAACAATATAGTTTAAAAATATCTTAAAAGAAAGTGACACGTCTTCCGGTGCTCCATGTAGCGGAAAATATTATAATTACATAAATGTATATATCAAATGTACTAATATTCCGAGCCAAGATACACAAAGTAAAAGGGGTGGCACCTACAAAATCGTGTCCACAGTGTCGTACTGGGATCACTGGCCACCAGGACGTCCGCCGTTCGAAACCTGATGATCTGACAACAAAAGTGAATGGGGTGAGTACAATATACTTGTACCCAGTGAATGACTCGGTTATAAAGACCGATCACCTCAGGCTGGGGATATGAAATAATCCAAAAATCAATTTAATAAACCATTTACTAAAATATATGAAGTCCCACACCAAAACAAATATTAAATCAATAATAATATTTCCAAATGGGCTGGCATCTGAAAATGTCCCAAAAAGGTATACCCGTGCGCTGGGGTATCCACTGGACCATCAAAGGTTATTTTATACTTTTTAAAATACTTTACTTTACTCTCTGGCCCATTCCCTTGACGTTTGCCTTGCTGTGGTGGAACACAGCATCTGGAGTCCTGGCGAGTTTCCCTACGCGCCTCTCCCAACCAGGCTCGACTCACCGTGCCTCTCGATAGGCGGTCCACGAATGAGTATCACGCATGCTCTCAAACTCGGTTCATACTCCCGCAAATCGGAGCCCCGAGGAACTAGCTCAATCTCTCATCTCTCAGGGGTATCGTTCCCCAAACAATTATCAATAATATCAATTTATAAAATATTTGATATTCTCACCCTTTAAATCATTTGTAAACTTGGTGTGTGATGGTGGACAATTCATACTCCAAAACATATAAAACAATTTAATAAAGCATTTATAAATAAATTTAAAAACGGTTAACCCTTAATGGTCAACCAATATAATCCAAACCACTCACAAGAGAGAAGAGTTGTATACTCCCCGATTACCCACGAATGCCTTAGCTCAAACTGCTACCGGTCTGAAACTCGTACAATCACGTACCTAAATAATCAAATTAAAATCTAATTTGATTAATAAAGACATTCAACCAACAATTAAATCATAAAACAAAACCTATTAAAGGTCTCGGAGTAAAATTGGGCAAGTCCAGAAGTCAATTGAAGCTAATTGGAGTCAATTGGGGTATAGGGCTGCAAAATTACCAAAATGCCCCTGAGCTACAGTGCCCTATCTTGCTGGTGGCTCACTCCCGGGCGTGAGTGAGCCAAAGTGGGAGAAATCCCACATTTTCAGCAGCTCCCGCGCGGGACTCGTTGAGTCCGGCGCGGGAGTCATCTCCAGCGCATGGCCGTGACCGGCCATGCCCCAAATCGAGCTCGGTTTGAGTTCGATTCACAACCAATCCGCACCAAAATTGAAACACAGCAAGTTAAACACATGATCTAAGGATTCACAGCTTCAAGAACGGAATCAATCCATTAAACATGCTCGAATTTTGAATCAAAACACTAAGGGTTAACATATCTCGGGCAAAACAGAAATCTCAACTTCAATCAACGAATTCTCTTAGCACAGACCATGAAATCAAGCATGTAAACTATCAAATTAAAGCTTGATGAGTCTAGAACAACATACCAAATTCTCAGCCAATTCCCATGATTGAATCAAAAGATATGAGCTGATGAACAATCTGTCGCCAAAATTACAGATTTGTAGATTTGGTGATTTTCTTAGAAACTTTGGTGTTTTGATCTTCAAGGAGGCAAAAGAAGTTGGTATTGATGGTTGATTGAGTGTTTGAAGAGGGATTCAAGGTTTGATTCTTAAGAGATCAAGAGAGATCTCGGAGAAAAATGAAGAACGTGAAGAGAAGAGAAAATGGGGTCTCGGCTGCATATAAAAACAACGGGTCCGGCGTCGGACCCGTCCCTGTCCGGCGCCGGAGTCAATATTTTCTGAGTTGACTCCTGTCAACTCGACCCAATTTCCTTGGGACTCGAATCCAAGTGGGGCCCACATTCTTAGACTTCAATTTTAGGGTTTTTAAGCTTGAAATTGAGTTAAATGAAGTTTAAAACATCCATGGGAATTCAAATTTGGTAAATTGACAAACAACAATACATAAATATTCAACTTGACACGTGCGGACTAGGTCTGGACGTGTCAGATAGAATACCCTTTTATACTAAAAAACTTTATCTTAGAAAACAAGAAGACTTTTCCTTCAAAAATATATGTCAAAGAATAACTATAATGACCTAGCATGCAATTCCCCTTCCAATTCTAGCTTATGAATTGGGAGGTACAAAAAGTAATTTGACATATATAGCACTACAAGAAATCAGTTAAATAGGGATGCGACTTTGGGACAAATTTTTTCCGTCCCAATATTTCAAACGAATTTATCGATGGAAAATTTTTTCCATTCCTAAATATGTTACTCACATATGTAGGATGCCTAAAACAAGGACGGATGGATAATCCGACCCAAATTCCGTGTCAATATTGGAACGGATTTAGTGATGAACTTTATTAGCGACGGAATTAGAGACGGAGACTGAGGGACGGAATTTACATTGTCCGTCCCTAAGATCGTCTCTATTTAGGGATGGTTTTAGGGACAGAAAATCAAAATCCGTCCCTAATTCTGTCCCTAAGTGAAGGCAATAAATAAAAAAATTTGCAAGCGAAACGTTGCATTTTGGCTTAGCGTTGGTTTTTAAGGTTCTGCACTTGACAGAACCATCATTCCTTCGCCCCCTTCTACATTCTCATCTTCTTTCTTCTTCATTTTCTTAGAGAAATAATGCAAAATCTCAAGGATTTCGGTGGAAATTAAGGTAATATCTTCAAATCTCTTGTTGTATGCTTTCATTTTGATGAATAAGTTATGTGTAAACTTTAACACTGAACTGATATGATATTATAATTTATTTTTATTTTTTGGACTTAAATGTATATTTTGCTATTTTGATTGTTTATTTTGTTGTAAATTTGTTGAACTTAGATTTATTTTGTTGCTGACTTGAAATAATATTGGGTTATTTATAAGTGTGTTGGATTGTAATATTTATTTGAGTGATTTTGTTGATATAATATTTTTGTTAATTTATATAAAATTAATGATATTAAGAAGATGATGATATTTTGGTTGTTGTAATTGTTTAGGAGTTTGATGTTGATTTGGGTGCATTATGAGATCTCTATAATGATTTCAATATGAATATGTTGAAGTCTGTAAAAAATCGCAAGAGATGAGCTGAAATTTTTCCATTCATATACTTAGTTCGTTTTAGTTGTCAACAGTTCGGTTTTTATCAAGATGCATATTAACCGAACCTATTTATAAAACTATTTTACAGGAAATATGGATGAGTTGACTAACAGTCGATAATGGATGTATAATAGGCAAGAAGTGGGATTTTCAAGTGTTAGTCAATAGCTTTTAGTGGTGTTAAAGAATTTGTTAGGTGGGCATCATGTCATGAGGCACATTGGAAAGACGGGGAAAAAATTCGTTGTCTTTGCACGGAGTGCAAAAATTTATGCTTCTTCTTATCACCCAAGGTTGCACAACATCTAATCCGTCGTGGATTTAAGGAGCATTATTGGAACTAGGTTGGTCATAGTAAAGAATTATGGACCATTCAAAACAATGAGCATCAGGAAGAACAAGCGTAGTTACGGGTTTTGATAGCACATTGGGGTGACTCTGAAGACATGACATGGGATCAGCATATGGTGTTTGATGCTGCACGACCGAGTTTTATGGGTAATAATGATGATGAAGCCGGACCCAATGGTGGAGTAATAGATGATTATTCATACGAGCGAGATCTTTTTGTAGGGCAGCATGTGACATAGTTGGATGACAAGTGGGTTGACATCATTCAAAATGCCAATAGTCCTTTGTTTGAGGGGTCTGACCAGTCACAATTTTGTGATATTGTTTGTGTAATTTGGGTTATTTGTTGTGAAATTATGGGTATTGTTTGTAATATTGTGTTAAATTCTTATTTGTTTGTTATTATTTGGGTGATATTATGCATATTATTTGATGAATTTGTGATTACTTATTTGATTAAATTGATTGAAAATAAAAATTAAACAATTAAATGAGTGTTGAATTGGATTTTGTTAAATTCAAATGTCATTGATTATTAAATGTGTTTAGTTTAGTTAAGTGTTTAAATAATTTAATTTCATGAATTGGGTTTAGTTAAATTGGTAAATTAGGATAATGAATTTAATTTAGTTATTGCATTGTTAATATATTGTTGAAATAGTAACATATTATGAATGGTGTATTGAATTTGGTAGATAAGTTGTCTAATTTTATTGAAAGTATAAATTCGATTGTTAATTTAGTGGTAAAATTATTTAATTTGATGAATTAATTTAATAATTTTGTTTAATTTGTGATTAGTTATTTCATAACTTTTATTACTTGGATTGTTACTTGAGTTTAAATATAATATATTTTGATTACCTTTATGGTGAAATAGTTTAATATATTGTTGTTTAATTTATTATAATATAGTGTTTGATTGTTAATTTGGTATTTGTGGTGTAATAAATTTGAAAATATAATTGGTTTGTGGTTAATTATTTTGAATAGTTCTAATTATTTATTTGATTAATTTGAATGGAAATTATAATTTAGATTGTTAATTTAGTGTTAAAATAATATAATTGGAAAAACTGGAAAGTGAAATGAAAACATTAATTTTATACATTAATTTGTAAGGATCACAACGAGAGCGCCAATCAGTATCGCATCGATCTCGACCATCGGTATCACAGCGCGAGGTTGGAGGGTCGAACGAGAGGTCACGACATTTAGGATCACAGTCCATCGAACAGACGGGTCCTCGATTACCGCCACCTCCATCGCACATTCTACCATCAAAGACGCATCCATCTCCGGCTATACAACAGACTCAAGTTTGCTAATACTTCCTTTAATTTATGAAATTAATGTAATTTGATTATTTCAATCAATTTACTCGTGATCAGTACATATATATAATTAGAAACTAACACAATGATTTTATATTTGTAGCCCCCGTCTACTGGACATCATGGATCTACGTCTGCAGCACTTAAGGTCATCCCCAATCTTGGTGTTTCTCGATCCACTCCTGCAGCCCATACGGGAAATGCCTCTATAGATGTCCACCACCGCAGGAGGAGACCATCATTATTGGTCCCAAATTTAAAAATCCGTCCCAATTTTCATCCAAAAACAAACGGTTAGGGTAAACTTCTTATGTTAGGCAACGGAATTTGTGACGGATATAAACCGTTTCTTTTTTCATTACTAAATTTGTTTAAAATCCATTTCAATTTCCGTCCCCAAATTGATTTTCCGTACTAAAATCCATCCCTGTCTAACCGAAATTGGCTCTTGCATTCAAACGGTTATAGAGACAGATTTGTTTCCGTCCCAAAATATTTGGGATGGAAATTTCTTTTTTGTCCCTAAAATTTAGGGATAACGGATATGCATCGGATTATTTTTCGTCCCTAAATCTATCCTTAAAGAGGTTAGGAATGAATTTTCTTTAAAATTCCATCCCTATATCCGTTGCTATTGAACTATTTTCTAGTAGTGTAGGTACATCTTTCCATCAATTTTTTTTTGTTTTTCAAATTATTATACCAATCAATTGGATCTCCTTCGATCTCCCTTCTCCTCAACTCAAGCAAAAGCAAAGAGGAACACTTAAAATAATGGATTATGCATGCATGTAAGGAATCATAATGGATTAATCCAATAATGCACTCTTTTGGCATGCCTATCTCAACCCATGTGATAAGCTAGTATTGCCTAGGTGGGTAGGAACAAAACAACCAAATCCCTCCCCACTCCAAATTCACTGGTTAAGCTAGCT
The DNA here is from genome assembly GCA_030664755.1 of Microcos paniculata. Classification (NCBI taxonomy): domain Eukaryota; kingdom Viridiplantae; phylum Streptophyta; class Magnoliopsida; order Malvales; family Malvaceae; genus Microcos; species Microcos paniculata. The sequence goes on along the minus strand of CP131459.1, from coordinate 34,935,246 downwards.
TTCGAGTTCTAAAGCAGCTCAGTTTTCTCAGACTTTTTTCCCATTTATATTGCTTAATTTGAGAGGCAGCTAGCTTCCCTTAAAAAGTCAGCAGCATGGACACAAAAATTCCAAAGCTTTTTGAAATCCCATCATGATTAATTGAAATGATTCCTTTGATTCCATGATTCCATCTCTCATTATTTTTTCTTTCCATAATTCACCGCAGCATGAGTGAACGTCGAGCTCAAGCCTCAAGCAGCACCAAAGAATTAGAATCCAAATGAAGTTTTAAGACTTTGTAGCCTTAGCTTTTTGTGCGTGATCAATATTATGGGGTTGGTAGGATTTATTATCATTAATTAATCCTCCAAATAATGAATGCCCTAAAGGCTAGTTCAATGCAATATTCCATTTCATTATATTCCTAGTCTTTCAAGGGATGTCTCTGTCATCGTACTTTGATGATTTCATTTCAGATTTTAGGCATTTGTAATGCTTTTGTTAAAGGGGTTTAGTCGGCCAACCACCACAAAGGTTAAACAAGGGGAAAAAAAGCTACCACATTATATAATATATATTAATTAAGTCTCTTCGTTTGATGATCATAAAGGAGTAGACACAATTTCAGGTCTTTATCACTTGGTGTACTTTGAGAAAATTTATTCTATTTACGTGAAGTATATTTTCTTAATTATTTTCGATGTAATATGACTATGGTGATATTGTATTTTTTTTTTCGGTCTAATTGATGGCTGGATAATGGAATGGAAAACTGAGTTATTTAATGAAAAAAAAAAAAGAAAGAAAAGAAGATCAAGAATTGGACGACATTGAAAAACTTTTCGATCCTTTTTAGATCTTGCTTTTGATTTGTCACCTTGGTTGCCACCCAAAAGAAGACAAACGAAGATCATGATGTCTCAACATTTCTTTGGTGCCCGTAATATTAGTCTTAGCGAAGATTATGACGTTCGGAGTGTCTAGATGGGCTCAGTCGCATGGATTGATTGTTGGAAGTGATTCTAGTAATGCGATGAAACGGATGAGTAATCCTACTAGCTGACCTCCACCTCTTGGCCCCGTAGCTGAGGGGTTAGGGAGGTCACCACGGCCAGGTTCGAACCCCAGCCATCCCCCTCCCCCTAGGTCTTAGAATTCTCCCCTCCCCCACTCGTACATGGTTAAGAAAAGGAACCAAAAAAAAATCCTACTAGCTCCCTTTGGAAAGTTAGGAAGTGGATTGGTATTATCACTGCTGTTACACATTCATTAGTTTTTATCATTCAACATACTGTCAAAATTGCAAAATAGTGAGGTTGATCTTTTAGCTAAGAATAGGATAGATAGAGATGCACCATTGCTGCTTTGCTTTGCCTGATGTGCTGTTTCGGTTTTTCTTTATCTATGTAATCTTTTTTCTATCAATATTTATCTCTTGCGTTTCAATAGACATGTATATTAGACCATCCAAAGCAATTTCAGGGAGTCTCCAATTTTGCCTACTGCTATTTTGCAAATTAAAAGCACGAGCCGCACATATAACCGACCCCAATTGTTAGGGAAAGTTAGCAAAGGATCTTGATTAAAAAATCTCATTTGATCCATATCTTAATATTCGACCTCAAAACCTTCTAGATGAAATTTTAGCTAAATTCTAATAACTATAGTGTTTTTGAGGACGAAATCTCAATTATACTGCACGTTATTCACACTTTCCACACAATACCACGTTCCTGTCAGTCAGGGTTAAACTTAGAACAGAAATGAGCTTTTTGACGTTCAAAAGTATAGACAAAAGCCAGCCCCACCACATATATGCAACAATGACGCACTTTTGTCTTTTTGATGTTTGAAGAAATTAAAGACAAGATTTTTCCAAACGTTTTCGGGATGTTGGTTCAAATGAAATCAGTTTGGACTGGACCTACTACACGAAATAGTTCTCAAATTTGTATAAAATTATCGTTTTAGGCCTTCAATTTTTATTTTAGAATTATTAGCCTTGAAACTTTTATTTTATGTATAATATAACCCTTAATGCTGATATGGTCAATCATCTTTTCACATTTAGAATTTTCATATAACACGTGAAATTTTTTTTATTAGGCCACATCAACAGTAAGGGCTATATTATGTACAAAATAAAAGTTTGAGGGTCAAAAATTTCAAAATAAAAGTTGAATGGCCAAAATGACGACTTTGTACAAGTTCGAGAGCTATTTTGTATATTAAGTCGTTTGGACTGGGACTTTGGACCCCATCCCCTAAAATTCCTCTATTTAATTTGTCATTTCCCCCGTAACTATCTCTTAGCCTATTTTTGGTAGGAAGGAAGAAAATAGTAAGGAAAGAAATTTATATTTCCTTCATCATGTTTGGTAGTAAAGAAAAAAAATTGATTATTTCCTTTTTGTTTGATATAACTAAGAAATAGGAAAGAAAGAAAATTTATTTTAATTAATATGACCATTTTACTATTGTTTACTATTTAGTTAAAAATTTACTTTCAATATATTTTACTTGTAATGGTAAATTTTGTAATTAGAAATAAATTTTAAGGATGTAATAGTTATTTCTATTTATTAGGCTCAACAACCACTTTCTTTTCCTCCTATTTCCGCCTAATTTGAACAGAAATGATTTCTAAGGAAAGTGACTATCTCATTTCCTTCATATTTCTTTTTTTATGTGCATTTTTATCCTACCAAACAAAGAAAAGTTATATTTTCTTCACTCATTTTCTTCCCATACCCTTTCTTTCCTCCCTATTTTTTTCATACCAAACACATTGTTAAACACAGTGTTAATTTTACTGGAATCAGCATGCTAGGCCTTCAGGTGAAGTGAAATTTGAAAGACAAAACTTCTATGTAAAAGAACATGGAATCAATTTTTTTTTCCTTTTCACAAGAGTAAACCTTCATAATTAAGTTGATATATCATATCACAATAAACATGCCCTTGGTATCACACTTTAATCTCATTTAAGAATTAATGAAATAAATAAATGAATGAATCATGTGATTTTGTCCATCGGTCGGGCCTAACTCGGTCTGGATCAGATCTTGGATAATCTGAAAGATTACTTATATTATATTATTATATCAACAAAAACCTATTTTTTAATTTAATCTTAATTCTGAATTACTACTTTAATACATAATTAATTTAATGGACTAATGGAACCGAGTCTTGAAACATTGAATTAATTTGTTTTTCTTTTCCTTTCACTTTTGACTTTTCATTACTTCCTGATTACCCCTAATGAGAGGTGGGACAGTGAGAGTTCGGGGCTCTAGGGTCGTCCTCATTTTGTATTGAGCTAGCCAGAGGGGTGATGTATGATTTCTTCAGGAAAGCTTTCAGACATACGTAAAACCATTTCCCAAGGCATATCCGTTGTAAAATTAACAAACGTCACATGCACCGCCGCAACATTCACGAATTTGATGCTTAAATCCTAACACGTCTTTATCGTATGGTAGCCGGTAGGGTTATGGTCTTTTTCTTTACTCATGAAACATTAATAATCTTACCCAAATCTTTTTTCCTTCATTTTGATCTTTGAGGACTCGAATCCGTGCTCTTTGAGTAAATGGAGTATATATATGCGCACAAATCATTTGCGCTAAATATCCGAATAATTTTATTAGATAAAAAGTTTTCGTTCGCGTGGGGTAGTGATTGTGATTTCAGACCGGCTTTCGCGTATCTCAAGTCATAGCTGATATTTGTATAATATGGATTTTACTTTCCTGGATTTCCTATGAATACCGGAGAAGAAGCAGCTCGCTGTTTTTCACTTTCATTGAAGAATATATTAGACAATTGAAAAATGAAATTCTACAGCATGCAGTTGGAAGAGTTGCAAATATCAACTGCAGATATTTTGATTGCAAAAAAGAATAGGCAGATTGGGGTAAGTTAATTGGAGAAAGGCAGCATTATAAATGCTGGAGATAAGAAGATGGCATTAATGATCAACCAAACTTTGAATGTGCTCTCTCTTTACGAGTTAATGAGAAGAATAACCAGTAAAACCCTCCCTTGGTTGCATACTGCCGTCTCTGTTTTGCCCATTCTTAATTTAATACTAATATTTATCTTGCACTTTTAATGGTTAGCAGTAATATTGTTTAAACCAGAGTGTGAGAAAGAAAAACTAATTTATTACCATGTGCTTATGATCATTTGTTTGGCTACCCTTAAAGCTTAATTAAAGATGTTTGTAAGTGTAAATACTATATATACACCATAAAGAAATTAATAATCATTCCGGGTGTTCATAGGGCAAATTAATTAGCCCATTGACAGCTTAAGAACTTTAAGATGGAGCAAAACCCCGCCGCCTCGCCCACTTAACTAGTAAACAAGTATTAATTGAGTGACAGTGGTTTCTATTCTAATAGAAATGAAATATAAATTAAATAATTTGGAAACACATTTGTTGACTTGTAAGAGATTATCTTTTATGATAATTTCAAACTCGAAAAAAAAAATAGTTTCAAGTTAATAGATATAATACAGAACTAATGATGGTTTTGGTTGGTAAAAGAATAGGATGAAAGCCACATTAGAGAATTGAGATTTTTTTTTTTGGGATAAAATGTTAATTGTTATTCCATCCAAAAAGAGCAGTAAAATTGCTATTGTTTTACAAGTTAGCCAAGCTACAATTTGTGCTATTAGGCATGTACAATTAAAACAAAAGAAACCTAGAAAATGAAATCATGAATCTATACACTAAAGACATTGTCGCTTATCTCCCAATTCTTGCATAGGAATTTGTTAATGGGATCTACTGTAATATGATCTAAACTGTGAATTTTGCTCTGAATAAGTCTTGCAATGCATAAGAGGAGCTGCGAGACTGAAGCATCTGAGTCTCCATGCAATCTGCTATTTCTCTCATGCCATATAAAGTAGATAGTGGCACACCATCCAAGCCTGCAGATAAGGGAGAGTAGAGATTTTCCCTTAAAATGTGTCACAATCCATGTGAGTTCATCTCTCCAATTGGTAGGTGATCTAAGAATGCCATAAAATCTAAGAACTCTACTCCATAATTCCTTAGAGTAGGCACATTCAAAAAATAAATGGTCTCTGGATTCTTACAGCTGATGACATAACAGACACCTATCATCAGATATTACTATTCCTCATTTCAACAGTCTATTCTTCGTGGGGAATCTATTCAAAGTAGTCATCCAAGTGATAACAAAATGCTTTGGAATATTACTAGTAAACCAGATTAGTCTATGCCATCTAACTTTGTGACTTTTTTGTCTGATAATATGCCAAGCAAGATTGGTTTTAAAATCTCCATTAAATTGCTGAAAAGTGACTTCGGCGATAACTCTCAATTGTAGCAATTTCTTCAAAGCCCAGTCGGTGGTGGATGTAGATTGATAGTTCCAAAATGAAATTACTTTGACTACATACTTTTGTAACCATGCAACCCAAAGAGATCCAGCTTTGCTTAAAATCAACCAGATATTTTTAGAGAATTGAGATTGGTAATGGTAGGCAGTTTGTATTGAAACGGGCACGTTGTGATGCTGGGGGAACACGGGGCAAAGATTCAAGAACTTGGGTAATTAGTCAAAGTCGTTAAGCAACAGTTACTTGAAGTGGGGCTCGAGCTACGAGCCTACGACATGGCATGAATTTGGTTCTCTCAAGTCTCATCTTCAATTCCATTAACAGTGATTTTGAATTTTGAAATGTCTCTTGCTTATTAAAGTGGCAATTAAAAAAAGTTTAGGCGGTGGGTGACATACCAAAAAAATCAAAATCATCTTATCTATGGTATTTCAATATTATTTCTCCAACTTCTTCATTATTATTCTTCTGACCTTAATCAATCGATGAACTCATCTTATTTCATTGTCTTTAGATATAATAATTTTCTTTTATTTTGTATTAATTTTCTTTGAAATATAAGTTGACTTTTTTTCTCTTATTATAAAAATACGTACATCTACATCCTAGATATATATATATATATATATATTTATATATATGTTCTCATGATGCCAAAATAAACATCCACTAGATAAATTATTAGTTTCTTATTTGTATAAAATAACTAGTGAATAAAGTACTAGTATTTATTAGAAGAAAGTTTTCCATTTTTGTAAAATTAATCAATTTCTGTTTTTGGAAAGGAAAGAGTCAATGCTTTTGCCACTGAACATTGGACAGCTATGTGCTTCAGAGAGTATTACTTATATATGTGTGTCATTCAGCATGCTTGACGTGAACATATACGTGTAACACGTCAATTAGATTATTAGTTGAACAAAAAACATATTTTTTCCCCAGCTCCAAGAGATGAATTCTCTATTCTAACCCCTAAAATGGTAAAAAAATGGGTTAAATTTATATTTAGTCCCTCTAGTATATGAAAAGTATGGATTTAGTTCTTCTACTTTATTTTAATCAAATTAAATCCCTCTAACTTTATTTATTATCAATTTTAAGCCAATCATTAACAGTATTAAATTTTCATAGTTAACTATGCTAATGTGGCATTGATTATGCTGACGCGATATTAACTATATTAATGTAGCGTTAACTTTGATGACATTTACGTGAAAAAATATTAAAAATTTTTTATGTGGCTTTTTTTTTATCACATTAAATATCTTTTAATAGTGATTATAAGATTTCTCATAAAAAAGTATGAAATTAAGCATTCAAAACTAAAATAAAAAAAAAGTTATCAAAGAGTAAAATATGTTATGTAGTCAAAAAAAGTCACATAAAACTTTTTTTAAAGCATATATCATAATAATTAACAACACATCAATATAGTTAACGGTGAATATTTAATACTATTAGTGATTGTATTGAAATTGACAATAAATAAAAATAGAGAGACTCAATTTGACAATAAATAGAAATATATGGACTAAATTTATTTTTTTCAGTATAATGGAGGGATTAATTACATAATTTGACCCAAAACAATGAAATGATATTGCAACTCTAAGATTTTTCTATATCTATACATATTTGAGATGCATATCATGAGATGTATAAATCATAAATCATAAATAAAACTAAATGTCGAACTACGATTAACTGAGATGATATCCACAAATTATTATCAGAGGTGCTGTGGAGTCGTATTATTTGGGTCGAAGACTGAAAGTAATAGATTGAGGTGGCGTGTGTGACCCAAAGTGGCAATGAATTTCCACAACCGTTGCATTATGGTAGGAAGGTGATGTGTTACTTCATATTGAACCTGAATAAATTAATAATTATTCACATGTGAAAAATCAATTCTTTTTTTTTTTTTTTGAGATACACGTGAAAAGTCCATTCTAAACTGGAGAATGTTAGGAATGCCCAGAAGGGAAAAGTGCTATTTGCAGCTCAATAATATTGACTCAATCGTTTACCAAAAAAAAAAATAATAATAATAGTATTGACTCAAGTCCAATTTATTAGAACTAAAAAATTGATCCGGGCTTCGTCCGGTTTTTTAAAGAATTTTTAAATATTTTTATTTAAAATCAAAATTGGGAAGGGGTGAACCAATAGAGAATGTTAAATGGTATTTCAAAATTCTTTATAGTTAATTTTAAATAAATATAAATATAATATTAATTAATATAATTTTTTTAAATTTAATCATTTAATTAACTTTTATTTTAGTAAAAATTCAAAAAATAAATGGGAGGACTAATAAGGAAATGCCAAATGGTTTATCAAAATTTTTTGTACTTAACTTCAAACAAATAAATTTCAAATAATAATTTGAACAATCTTGTCATATAAAAACCCAAAACCATGACTTACTAAAACCTATGGAATTAACCCAAGTCTTGTCCACCAAAGAATCTTCACTCTCCATATCTCATCTAAAGAATAAATAAAAATATTTAGTTGATTGATTAATAAATAAAATTGCATACATTAAATATTAAATTCACTTAAAATAAAATTTTAATTGTACATATATAATAATTATTTATATTAACTAATAATAATAATATATATAATAATATAATAAAATTAGTAAGTCTAAATTCAAATATTTTTAATCCTATCCAAATCCAAACCCCTTCCCAAATCCAAGTCCAAATCCAAAAAGAATAAAAATTAAAAAAAAATAACACCAGATAAAGGGAAAAAAATTGGAAAAGCCACCCTTACTCCAAAGCCTCTCAAGAAACAATGTCTAGTCCTTTATAATTCTCGTAATAGGTACCTTAGTCTGAGTAAAATATTATTTATGGAATGGAATAGGGGCCCTCAATCGGAAGGCAGATTCAAAGCCAGTCTCTCTCGCCAAATTAGGCCTTTGAAACGATGAATGGTCAGATTACAGGCACGGGTCGGGTTGTTAAGTTAGTTACTACTGGGCCAAAAGTCAACGTCCATGGTGGTTGAGATTGATTTCACTCTCTCCTATGATGGATAAGAGTCATAGGAGGAATTATTATACGGGATTGTATCACCGTATTATTTATGAGATTAACTAATAAAATTGTAATAATTTATTAAATTTAATACTAATAATATATTTTAACTCAAGTTGTAAGGAATAGGATTCACAGGATAATTTGAAAATTTAAAACATCATTAGCTAGGTAAAATTTTAGTAATTATAAAAAAATTTCTTATTCGATATTATTTTATTAATTAGTCTCATAAATGACATTATAAATCTCATATAATAATTTTTTAAGTTATAGGAGTTTTCATGTAATTAAAGATTTAATTATATGTAGTGTGGTATAATTACTTAGCTAGTTAGCTTCATTGTGGTTGTTTAAGATTTGATTGATGGTAGGGTAATAACTTTTGATTTTCAATTTAGTAAATTGACTTTTGGCAGCCTTTGAAAAGCTTTGCCTTGCACAGCAACTAAAGATTCATTTGAACTTTGCGAGATTCAGGGACAAAACGTGGCGCTTTTTTGGTTTAGGTCGGTGACGGTGACTGATTTTTTTTAATATATATATATATATATAAAAGCAGGGAAAAGAATCAAAGAAGAAATAAGGAAGATGGAAAAAAACCTACCTAACCAAACCTTTTAGTAAAAATTATGGATTACAAAATCGAAATGTGTTAAGTAAAAACTAGTAAAACAATAAATTAAGAGAAAAGATACCGATGGGATTGGTCAAAGTGATAAAAGTTTGAGTTAGTGATGTAAGGCATCTGAGTTCGAACTCCCATAAATTCTTTTGATAGATAATCTGTAAGTCCGAAAAAACTCCATAAAATTGGAGTTCGTAAACCCTTAAAAAGATTGATGATTGCCCTGATTTTGAAGGTGGGATAACCTACTTTGCTCCTAAATTTTTTTCTATAAAAAAATTAAGAGAAAAGATAAAGAAAATACAAATTTTAACTAAGCTTCAATAATTTGTGTTGTTGTCTCAATTTGTGTCTTATAACTTTCTGTATTTTTCTATCTACCTATGCGGATGGTTTCATAGTTTATCTCGTTTCTATCTATATGAAATTAGTATTAGAATACTTTATTTCTAATTTGGTGAAATGTCACCAAACAATTTTTCATGTCAAATCATCAAGAAAAGTTAGATCTAAATGTTTAGATCTGAGCGGAAGCGTACCTGGATCCATGAAGAAAGCTTGATTTTCTGATTATTGCCTTCCAAGCCAATATGCAGACTTTGCTCTCTCTGAAGAGATTTTTCTCTTTGGAGGAGAGTTATATCTTTTCTAATTGATAGGATTTCATAAAAGAAAAAACCTTTTGTTGTGCATATGGCTTGGGGACCATAACCCTTATTTATATCTTTAGTCTAACTTCTATTTTAGCCTATCATAAAAATAGAAATTAATCCTTTGGGTCTCTACACATTAAAGTCCATTCTCTATTAGATGTCTAGCCCAAAACTTTAAACTTTATTGATCACTTTAATTAGGCTTAATCTTATGATAGCCCATAATATATAATTAATATAAATATATGAGCCCACATGTTGAATTAAATCCAACAATCTCCCACTTGGGCCATATATGTATAACTCCTTTAATTATATATTATGTAATAACCTTATGAGCTCAAATTTTGCTATCATTACCATAGACATCTTAAATCAATCTGGTTCATCAATCATATCAACATAGGATTAAAGCGGTTTTCATTATACACATATCATAACGAAACCATCAATAGTCACATATGTCAATATAATTGAACAACATAGATCAAGCATGGATGCATAGCATGGGAAGTTACATGTAATGTGATCTTAACATGTCTACTTCCAACTGGTCCAACCTTATTCCTTAGTGAGATCAACCAAATAAAGAGTTCAAACAAACCACAAAATGTGTCTATAACTGAAAATCAACCAGAATAACAAACTCCCACTAAAATTGCATGTTATCAAAAGATATAACACCCATATGAGCGGTATGCTCATGAAAGACCTTAGGTGGTAATCCTTTAGTTAGCGGATCCGCAACCATAGAGTTTGTCCCAATATGTTCAATAGACACCTGACCATTTTGAACTCTTTCTTTAACAACCAGGAACTTGAGGTCTATATGTTTTGACTTCGTTGAGCTCCTGTTGTTATTGGAATATAGCACTGCTGACTTATTGTCACAAAATATCTTTAATGGTCTCTCAATACCATCCACAATTTGCAGCTTAGTGACAAAATTTCGTATCCAAATCCCATGACTAGATGCCTCATGACATGCTATAAATTCCGCTGCCATGGTGGAAGAAGCTATGAGTGTCTGCTTAGCACTCTTCCAGGAAATAGCTCCTCCAGCCAGCAGGTAAATATAGCCTGATGTGGATCTCCTACTGTCTTGGCATCCAGCAAAATCAGAATCAGAATACCCAATGATCTCCAACTGATCCGATTTTCTGTATGTGAGCATGTAGTCCTTTGTTCTCTGTAAGTACTGCATAACCCGTTTAGCTGCTTTCCAATGATCCATTCCAGGATTGCTTAAGTATCTGCCCAGCATTCCAACTATGTACGCAATATCCGGACGCGTACACACTTGAGCATACATTAGACTCCCTACTGCTGACGCATAAGGAATCTTTTGCATTTCTTTAGTTTCAAACTCATTCTTGGGGCATTGGTTGAGACTAAACTTGTCTCCTTTAGCAACAGGGGTGTCACCTGATTTACAATCCTGCATGCCAAATCTCTTTAGAACATTTTCGATATAGCTCTTTTGTGATAACCCAAGTATACCCCGAGAACGATCTCGGTGTATTTGTATGCCTAATACAAAAGAGGCGTCACCAAGATCTTTCATTTCAAATTTCTTTGTCAGAAAGCTCTTGGTTTCGTGCAATAAGCCTATATCATTGCTGGCAAGCAGTATGTCATCGACATATAAAACCAGAAAAATACACTTACTCCCACTGAACTTGTGGTATATACAATCATCAACTGCATTTATCTCAAAACCAAATGAGATAACAACTTGATGAAATTTATAATACCATTGACGAGAAGCTTGCTTGAGCCCATAGATGGATTTCTTTAATTTGCAAACCATTTGCTTTGCATCTCTGGATACAAAGTTTTCTGGCTGCACCATATAAATCGTCTCATCAATGTCACCATTGAGAAACGCTGTCTTAACATCCATCTGATGTAACTCAAGGTCAAAATGTGCCACTAATGCCATTATTGTCCTAAAAGAGTCTTTCGAAGAAACCGGAGAGAAAGTCTCTTTATAGTCAATACCTTCTTTCTGTGTGAAGCCCTTTGCAACAAGACGAGCCTTGTACCTTTCTATATTACCTCTCGAATCCCTTTTGGTCTTAAATATCCATTTACAACCAATGGGTTTCGTACCTTCAGGTAATGATACAAGGTCCCAAACGTCATTGTCCTTCATGGACTTCATCTCTTCATTCATGGCATTAATCCACTGTTGAGAGTTAGAACTTTCAATGGCTTGATAGAAGTTGATTGGATCATCTTCTACCACACCAATGTCAACCTCATGTTCTTGAAGAAATACAATATAATCGTCTGAAATTGCATTTCTCCTCTCTCTAGTGGATCTCCTTAATGGCATAGGTTCTTGAGGCTGTAGAGTTTGTTCTTCTGGAACAAGTTGTTGAACTTGAGCAAGAGGTTCAATAACATTGTCTTGATCTGGAATTGCTTCTTGAACAATATCAAGAATTGAAGCCTGACCCTAATAATTTTCAAAAGCAATTAGAGGAATTTCGACACATTCCTCTTCAAAGATAAAGTCCTTAATTCCTTTTCCCCTCGCAAACTCAACATCCTCAAAGAACCGGGCATTTCCCGTCTCAAACATTGACTTAGTAGTGGGATCATAAAACTTGTAACCCCTTGACCTTTCAGAGTATCCAACAAAATAGCAACTGATTGTTCTGGAATCCAGTTTCTTTTCATTTGGCCTATTTGGCCTTGCCTCAGCTGGACAACCCCAAATGTGCAAGTGATTTAAACTGGGCTTCTTGCCAGTCCAAAGCTCATAAGGGGTTTTGGTAGTTGCTTTTGTTGGAACCCTATTGAGTATGTAAGCTGCAGTCTTTAATGCTTCTCCCCAAAGAGATTCTGGTAAAGTAGAATGACTAATCATACTCCTTACCATGTCCTTTAATGTCCTATTTCTCCTTTCAGCAACACCATTCATGCTAGGAGATCCTGGTATGGTGTACTGTGGGACAATACCACACTCTTCGAGAAACTTAGCAAACGGTCCTGGACGTTGTTCACCTGATCCGTCATATTTGCCATAGTATTCACCACCACGGTCAGATCTGACGCTTTTAATTCTTTTGTTGAGTTGATTCTCAACTTCAGCTTTAAAATTTTTGAACACATCCAGAGACTGAGACTTTTCTTGAATGAGACATAGGTAGCCATAACGTGAAAAGTCGTCTGTGAACGTAATAAAATATTGTTGACCATTCCAAGAAGCTGTAGGGAATGGCCCACAAATGTCTGTATGTATTAGTTCTAAGACATTCATAGCCCTGTTGGCACCTAATCTCCTTAGGTTTGTCTGTTTCCCCTTAATACAAGCAACACAATTTTCAAAGTTAGTAAAATCAAGGGGATCAAGAATCCTGTCAGACACAAGACGTTCAATTCTTTGTTTAGAGATATGCCCTAAACGTTTGTGCCATAATGAAGCAGAATTCTCATTGGTTAGTTTTCTCTTTATACCTCGATACACATGCAAGGTTTCATTATATGAGGCAATTGTATCAAGCAAATATAGGTTGTCAACAAAAGATAAAGAACCGGCGCCAATAACATTTGAATTTTGAAAAAGACTAAACTGACTATTTCCAAATGAACAAGAGTAACCAAATTTGTCCAATACGGAAATAGAAACCAAATTCCGTCTAAATGACGGTACAACATAAGTCTCATTCAAATCCAAATAATAACCAGTCTTTAACAATAACCTAAAAGTTCCAATAGCCTCAACTTCCACTGATTTACCATCGCCCACATAGATGTATCTTTCACCATCAATTGGCTTTCGGTAGTTCAGGCAACCCTGTATAGACACACTTATGTGAGTAGTAGCACCAGAATCTAGCCACCAAGTGTGTATAGGTACCGAAGTTAAATTAACCTCAGAACAAACCAGAGTGAGAAGTGTACCTTTCTTTACACGCCATGCACGATATTTTGTACAATCATTTTTCCTGTGTCCAACAGCTTTACAGAAATAACAGGTAAATGCCTCACCCTGTTGGTTCTGTTTCTTTTCTGGTGGAACATTTGCAGCTTCCTTACCCTTCTTCCTTTTCAAGTTCTTGTCCTTAAAGGTACTAGCCAAATGAGCACTTTCTGTCTTCTCTTGCTTCAGCCTTTCTTCTTCTTGCACACAATGAGAGATGAGCTCATTAAGAGTCCAACTCCCCTTTTGACAGTTATAACTAACTTTGAACTGACTGAATTGTGCAGGAAGAGAGAGCAAAACTAAATGCACAAGCAAGTCGTCAGACAGCTCCAACTTTAGTGCCTTTAGCTTTGAAGCAAGATGAGACATCTCCATAATGTACTCCCTTATATTACCTTTTCCTTTATACCTCATTGAAATGAGATTTGCCAAAATCGTACTTGTTTCAACCTTTTCGCTTTTGGCAAACCTCTTTTCAATTTCCTCAAGGTAATCTTTAGCAGTAGTAACCTTTTCGGACATAGTGCCCCTGAAGGTTTCCGGAATTGCACGCTTTATGATCATAAGACTTATGCGATTAGAACGTTCCCACCTTTCCATATCCATCTTATCATTAGATGAACTATCAACTGTAAGGTCTGTGGGTCGTTCTGTCCTTAACGCAAGGTCTAGATCCATAACACCGAGAACAATCATAACGTTCTCTTTCCATGCTTTAAAGTTCGTGCCACTAAGCATGGGAATGGAATTCAAGCTGGCAGTAATAGTAGATGCAGAACTAGCAACTGTACAGAGAACGAAACAAGTAGAACATGGTCACATTAATTCCATATAATAACCATATATTCAAATAATGGTAAACCCCATCACAAGATACCTAGCACAACATTAATATCTAGTCTTTGAACAGAAATATTAACTGTAAGTGGTACTCTTGGTGTAGTAATCAAATATTGACAATAAGATCCTGTCAAACAATTAACCTTTCTTTGGACCGATTAATTGTTCACATGGAAAACTGAATAATTGTCACATATTTATTACCACAAGTGCACATGTATTTCGGCCAAATATTGACCCTCCTTTGGGCTGGCCAATATCCGCATGAATTACATATACACAACCAACTTAATATTATAAAATAAATTAATCTAGACAAGAGAGGCTACTTTGGTAACGTATTGTTTCAATCAACTTATCTCATAATATTAATAAAATAATAATACCAAAATTTGAATAAGTCAGTGATAATTGACTAAAATAATAATTAAACGCCGAAAGTTTGTTTCAATCAATTTATCTCATAATATTAATAAAATAATAATACCAAAATTTGAATAAGTCAGTGACAATTAACTAAAACAATAATTAAGCGCCGAAAGTTTGTTTCAATCAATTTATCTCATAATATTAATAAAATAATAATACCAAAATGTGAACAAATTCCTTAAGCAACCAAGTGAGCCCCATGCCAACTTGCACCACTAACAAGCCACATTATTACCGTCATAATAGGAAAATTCTCCTATTCATCCTGCATGATTTTCACATTTTGGACAAAACCTAACGCCTAATAAAATTGGCCCAGAAAACCAAAACTTTTATCCCTTTTTTTTTAATCCTTAAAACTTGAATCTGTTTTTCAATAAATTGGATCTTAGCTCTTGTTAACAAGATTCTGGCTGGATGCATAAAACGTAAAAATCAAATCTGAAACAAACTCCAAACTCCAAAGCCATATTTCTTAATAAACTGAATCCATGGAAAAACCAAATCCATGATTATGGAAGACAAAGAATCAAATTGATTCCCAATGATTTGACATGAAGAAGCTCTGATACCAGTTGTTAGAATACTTTATTTCTAATTTGGTGAAATGTCACCAACCAATTTTTCATGTCAAATCATCAAGAAAAGTTAGATCTAAATGTTTAGATCTGAGCGGAAGCGTACCTGGATCCATGAAGAAAACTTGACTTTTTGATTATTGCCTTCCAAGCCAATATGCAGACTTTACTCTGTCTGAAGAGATTTTTCTCTTTGGAGGAGAGTTATATCTTTTCTAATTGATAGGATTTCAGAAAAGAAAAAACCTTTTGTTGTGCATATGGCTTGGGACCATAACACTTATTTATATCTTTAGTCTAACTTCTATTTTAGCCTATCATAAAAATAGAAATTAATCCTTTGGGTCTCTACACATTAAAGTCCATTCTCTATTAGATGTCTAGTCCAAAACTTTAAACTTTATTGATCACTTTAATTAGGCTTAATCTTATGATAGCCCATAATATATAATTAATATAAATATATGAGCCCACATATTGAATTAAATCCAACAATTAGTACATAAAATCTAATACATAGATAACGGAGATTGAATAAGTTTGAACATGAATAATTTGTTGGGCTATATTAGAAGGCTATATACGTAGGAAAAAAGTCGACTACAAGATTGGATCCGCGAAACAATCCTCAATTTGTTTCTATCAAAAGTATAATAAGGTTGGGTCCCCATATGCCAATGTGACACACAATGTGGGACATTTATTCATGTTATGGAACACATGTTGCTTGAAATATATTGCCATATAAAGATGCTTCCAAGCCCCTTATAAAGGGGTTCTGACCGGGTATGATGAGAGTAATTAAGGTTCTTCTTTCGACCAAAAAGAAAAAATTAAGGTTCCCCTCTCTTTCCATTTGGGTGCTCTCTATACAACTTTTTTTTTTGGCTACATATCTCTATACGAATTTTGAAGTGTTATAATATTTTCTCATTTCTTCTTTTTTTTTATACATAAAAAATAGAGAAAGTAGTTTATTTGGGGAATGGAAGATTTCAAACTTAATATTTCTTATATGAATTTTTTAACTTCTAACCAACTTTACTGGAAGGGAATTCAAATTTTCTCATTTCTTTATCAATTCTTAAATGACCATAATTAAAAAAGAATGTGTATTAGAAAACTTTACTCTTTGTATATGTAAGAATAAATATATCATATAAATATTGGTGATAATAATTTCTAATTCTTTTCTGTTCTAAAAAATTATTTGGATAACAAAAAATATATTTTCGAGGAAAACTAATTAAAAAACAAAAGTCAATATTAGAAAAAAAAATATCTTGCGTGATAGTCACCTATATGGCTACATCTAAGGACCACCATCCACCATCAATCATCTATATATCATTAATTACAAAGTTTTGCTCAAATAAATAAATAAATAAATATTTATATGTATATATTAATGACTAATTCACTTACACTTAATGTAAAATTTTTAGTTTTACATCATTTTTTTAACTTGATGTACGATTAATATTTTGACAATTCGACTGTAGAATTTAACGATATATTCAAATCTATTATGATTTATGCACGTAAAATTTTGTATTAATCTGATATTTTTATGATATCAATTTAGGTTCTAACATTTTTTAAAAATTTTAATATATATTTAACAGTGAAAAACTTTATCGCATTAAAATGTATGCTAGTCTTTTTAAATTAACTTAAAATTTTGCATGCAAAATGTACGTGAATAGAGTATAAAACCAAACGGTTGAATTAATGAAATATTAATCGTACATTAAGTTATAAAAATGTGTAAAGCTCTTAATCTTACACTAGATATAAATTGATCATTTCTCATATTTTTTTGGTATGACCACATGTATTCATATCAGTTCAATGATCTACGACTAATTCTATTCAAGTTAATTGCGTCGGACCCCAAATAAGGGGAAGCTCTCCCAAATATGTTTTCTCCATTTACAAGACTTGAATCCGGGACCTTATTTAAGGGGTATTGAGCTCTTTTCACTCAATCCAACAGGTGTTGATTGATCGTTTCTCATATATATATATATATATATATAATTGGTGAGTATATGTTGATAATTAAATAATATCATACAAGTTCTAAATTTTAGATTGACAAAGAAGGATCCCTATATATATTTAATTGGTGAGTATATGTTGATAATTAAATTATATCATACAAGTTCTAAAATTTAGATTGACAAAGAAGGATCCCTTGATCAGTGATTTTTTTCCTTTTAATTTTTTTCTTGGTACTATTAATTTTTATTTTTATTATTTACAAACGATTAGCAGCAATGAATTTAAATTATAGGGTATTTTAGTTAGATGAAAAAGTACTTTATAATAAAAAATTGTGCAATGGTTTTAGCTAAAGTTATTACTAGTATTTATAACATTCTAAAAGCATGAAAAAGTTAGTTTGCTATCATTTAGTATGAAATAAGAGAAACTTTAACCTACCAATGATTACTAATAATATATTTGTAATCGATGTATTTTCATTATTGAATAAAATAGCTTTCACCTCATTTCCATTAGTGTTTATAAACAAAATGAGATAAAAAAATTTCCGTTAAAATTCATGTCGTCTACTCTTTAAACAAGGTCAACTCCATTACGAAAAAAAATAAATCTATACATTATTTATAGGTTCTTGAAAGGTAAAAGTCCCTTACAGGTCTGTATACTATATGTAAATATTCAATTTAGTCCATAAAACTCTAATTTGAGTCAATTTAATAACTTTATTTACTATTGAAAGTAGAACAATAAAGGTCATTCAGTATTACAAAATTAATTTTAATCACTAGAATTATTGATATCAGACTAATTTTTTCCTTTAGATTTTACTAATATGACCAATAACATGATAAGTTAAGCTATAAATTGGCATACCTAATCTGACTTGTCATAACTTCGTAGATGTTATTTTGACATTTTGCCGACCTATTAGTGCTACATTACTACCAAACGTGGTAATTCGTATTTTAACTTGCCGTGTCATATCAACATCATTGCCATTGTCTATTGTCAGTAATTTTAACAACAGAAATTAATCTTATAATATGTGAGGTCTTAATTGTTTTTTAATTTTTCATAGTACATGGATTATGATATCGAATTCTTTACACTCGTACCAATAAATGTTGAACTCCAAAAATCCTTAATTTGCTATTGAATATTCCGTGTGTAACATATAATAATATTGTATACATTATAACTCAGATAGCATAAATCATACGGTCCGCAGCGAACGAGAGCACGTAAATATCGTTTTAGGATGAATTGTTTTTTCCCATACGTGGAACCTTAACATCAAAAATTGAAACTAGAAGAATTTCTTTTGAACGGTCAGGACGTGAGGAGTAGATATGAAATTTTACCTGACAAGTTAATCCGACAACCTCACCCTCTTGTACCCTAAATTTTTATTTGTCACAAACTTTAGTTAGATAACATAAATAAATTTCTTTTCTTGCGTTCACAAATTTTAACTGTCAAAAATTGGTTCGACAACCTCAGCCCGTGCCACAAATTAAGTTCCTTTGAGATTTTTTTGGGTCATTAAAGTATTCTTATTGTATGTTGCCCGAATTAGGATTTTGGAAAGAGAATTGCGGAAGAAATCATCCATCTATGGCAAGTTGGCAACCAAAATCAAAGCTATCATCAACTCTAAAAATCAGGAATTTAATTGATTAGGTTATTCAGATTTTATTAGTAGTAATGTATATCCCGTGACAAACACCTGAGTTTTCCGAAAGTTACTGGATAATAACAGTCCAACAAGTACACGGAGTCGGAAAGTAGTGTCCACGCGCATTCGTTGAGTCGTGACGTGAGTCAAACTAACGGACTAAGGCCTTCTACTGTTGTACCCCGGTTTACGGACTCCGTTCTTAAATTTCTTTTAAGTATTTTTGTTTTTCATTTTGTGAAAACCGAAACAGAATCTATCAGAACAGTCTAATTAAATTTGTTTTTGAATTTTTATAATATTTTTAATTTAAAATAAACTATTTAAGCTCATTTTATCATTCTTTTTAATTTTTATTAAAAAAATTAATTATCTACAATTGTAAATCATACTTAATTGTTTTTTTAAATTTTATACTAGTAATAATTTCTAGGAAAATTGAATTTTGTGGAACCCGATATAGAAAACAGGAACTGGGCTGAGACGGAACGGAGAACCCGGCGAAGACCAAATCGGAGAAAATAAAAAGGGGGTCCCATTAAGTAGGGGTAAAATGGTCCAAAGGCTCCATTGAATCTTCCTTCCTTCAAGTAGGGACAATTTTAACCGTAACGCCGAGCAAACGAGAACGAGCCATAAAGTCGTTTCCATGTTAGAGAAAGAAAGAAAAAAAAAAAAAATAGAGTTTCGAAGGCTTTTGCTCGTAGTCGTATATATAAAGGCTGAGCATAGAAGCGCGAGAGAGACAGAAGGGGAAGAGAGAAGAAGGCTTTGAAAAAACAATGGATAGTTTGATAAGAAACAGAGGGATGTTTCGGGTCTGTGGGCAAGAAGAAATAGAGCATCTCTCAAGGGAGAGTAGCCATTATAGTTTGTCAACTGGGATACTTCCTTCGCTTGGAGCCAGAAGCAACCGCAGAGTCAAGCTCGAGCGATTCATTATTTCCCCATATGATCGTCGTTACAGGTGAACCAAAATAAAACAAAGGGTTGCTTTCTTTTTTTTGGTTCTCTTGGTTTTGGTCTCTGGGCTCTGGCTTCTTCTTCTTCTCCGCCTTCTGTCTTTTTTGGTTTTTTTAATGCTGAGTTGCTGACTTAAGTGTCTATTATTAGGGGCTCAGTGGCATCAAAACAAAGGGTATTGGGAAAATCACGGCATTGAATCTCGTGACTCTTGTTTTGGAATAGACAAAGTAAAGCATTGGCTTCATTTGTATTCTTTAATCTTAACTTGTTGTCTACTTCTGTTTACAGTTCTTTCTTTTAAAGCAACAAAGCTTAGTTTTTTCTTTACAATATTCCGTATCAGTCTGATTTCACATTAATGCCATTCTTTGGGATTTGGAATTGCAAAAGTTTGTTCCTTTTCGAGTTTTTCTTCATTTTTTTTTTAGTTTCCTTTAGCCATTTGACTTTCTTTCCTGTTTCCTTCTTGGCTCTTGCCATTTGTCTTCTTGTTATTATCTACTATTATTCTTATTGTTGCTATTAGTAGTTTCTTTTTATTCTTAGTAGAGCTATCTGGAGACTCTGGAATCAGAAATCTTTTATGACGTTTTGGTTAAAAGGTTGATAAGTTTTTACTTTCGCCACTTTTTCCTTTTAATTTGATCTTTTCCTTTTATCCATTCACAGCTTTTGTAAGTTTAACATTCTAAGAATGGTATTTCATTTATGTGCTTTTTATTATTATATTTTAAGATCTTCAGCCTGATTCTGTGGTAAATAGGCAGTAGCTTTAACCTTACAAAGCAATAAAACAATTACTATTTTCTTTGCATGTGTCTTTGAATGATAGATTTGCATTCAAAAAGTGAGTGTTTGAGCGGGGTCTTTTTGATTCGTGTTAGAATGTTTTTGTTGAATTGTCTTATTTCAGATGAGCAGTTCTTGGTTTAAGACCTGAGAATCCGGGATTTGACTCCTATGGAGATCACTTTGAAGTTTCTATAGTATCTGTTTTTGCTTTTGCTACCTCTTCCTTCAATGATGTGCTGAAGAAATCTTTAGAGACTTTTGACTTGTACAGTGCCTTGGGGTTTTTTTTGGCTCTTTTTTGGGTGGGTGGGGGGTGCTTGTACTATTTTCCTTTGCACGTTTCAATCTCGTTAGTCCTATGAAGGAAAAAATGTTGACTGAAATTTACTTAATTGAACTGATTCTTGCAGGGTATGGGAGACTTTTCTGATTATTCTGGTCGTGTACACTGCTTGGGTGTCACCATTTGAATTTGGGTTCCTCAAAAAACCGGAGTCACCACTCTCCATAACTGATAATGTTGTTAATGGATTCTTTGCCCTGGATATCATTCTCACCTTCTTTGTTGCATACCTTGATAAGACTAGCTATCTACTCATTGATGATCGTAAGAGGATTGCTTGGAAATATGGTAGTTCCTGGTTGGCTTTTGATATTATATCCACGATACCATCTGAACTTGCTCAGAAGATCTCCCCTAAGCCATTGCGCTCGTATGGTTTGTTCAATATGCTTCGCCTTTGGCGTCTCCGTAGAGTTAGTGCGTTGTTTTCCAGGTACAGAGGTTTTTTTTTCCCTTTTCCATTCATCAGCTAGCTTTTTAACTAGGATAATTGTTGAAATCTGTTTAGTGACTCCACTTGTCTGATTGTAAATGTAATCCAAGTTTTTTTTTTTTTAACCAAATGACTGTTTGGCATGACTTACTGATGTTTTCAACAGATTGGAGAAGGACAAAAACTACAACTACTTTTGGGTTCGATGTGCAAAACTTATTTGTGTAAGTACGATAGAAAAGAAATGGAATTATTTACCGGGAATTTTTTCTTGTAATGCAGTTTTCCTTAAGTTCTGGATGGTTTTTGTAGGTTACTCTTTTTGCTGTACATTGTGCTGGATGCTTCTATTATCTTATTGCTGCACGATATCATGATCCTGGAAGAACATGGCTTGGAGCATCTTTGGGAGATAACTTCGCTGAACAAAGTTTGTCAATTCGATATGTGACATCAATGTACTGGTCTATCACTACACTGACTACTGTTGGCTATGGAGATTTGCATCCTGTGAATACTAGGGAGATGATATTTGACATTTTCTACATGCTCTTCAACCTCGGATTGACTGCATATTTGATTGGAAACATGACAAACTTGGTTGTCCATGGAACCAGCCGAACTAGAAGATTTGTGAGTAATTTCTTATTGTTTATCAGGCTAATAGTAATATTCCGTTCATTTTTTAGTTTTCTTATTCTGCTTTTCATTCTCACCAACTTCAGAATTTAATTTTTTGTGTTTTTGACACTCAAGAGGGATACCATTCAAGCTGCTTCAAGCTTTGCTCATAGAAACCAACTGCCTCCTCGCCTACAAGATCAGATGCTAGCACATTTATGTCTGAAGTTCAGGACAGATTCTGAAGGGCTGCAGCAGCAAGAGACTCTTGATTCACTTCCTAAAGCCATCCGATCAAGCATTTCACATTATCTTTTCTACTCTCTTATGGATAAGGTGTATTTGTTTCGCGGGGTGTCTAATGACCTGCTTTTTCAGCTGGTATTCTCCTAGAAACATGCTAAGCTTTCTTACTAAATTCTTCTTTTGACCCCCTTCAGTTTAGCTATGCAGGATCTTTACTTGTCTTTGAAAAAATGTAGGTCTCAGAGATGAAAGCTGAATATTTTCCTCCAAAAGAAGATGTCATCCTGCAGAATGAAGCTCCAACAGATTTCTACATCCTTGTCACTGGTGCTGTGGTACTAGCCTTATTTCTTGTTCAAAATTCTTGTGGATCAGTTGATTGATTCATGTCAAATTTCACTGTCAAGACTAGTAGGTTACTTGCTATTGATTGTATGTATGCTATCTGATTACAACCTAAACCTTTTCTCATAATGGTCCCCAATGTTTTCCATTCCTTTACAGGATCTATTGGTTCTCAAAAATGGAACTGAACAGGCAAGTTGTTTCTCTGAAATGCTAAAAACTTATTAGACAATATTCATAAATCGGTGCTAAATGAATTAAATGATTACTGATTTCAGGTTGTAGCAGAGGCAAAAAATGGTGATCTCTGCGGTGAGATAGGAGTACTTTGTTATAGGCCACAGCTCTTTACAGTACGAACTAAACGATTGTGCCAGCTACTACGGTTGAACCGTACTACATTCCTTAACATTATTCAGGCCAATGTTGGAGATGGGACCATAATAATGAATAATCTCCTCCAGGTATGCATGTTGTACTTCATGATCTAACCTACTAATGTAGACAGTGACTGTCTACAAAGATCATTCCAAAATTGTGAGAATATATTCTTACATATTCTGCGCTCCTGGAATTCTTTTTGGGGACAGCATTTGAAAGACATGAATGACCCAATTATGGAAGGAGTTTTACTGGAGACAGAGAACATGCTAGCTCGTGGGAGAATGGAGCTACCTCTGAATCTTTGCTTTGCCACACTCAGGGGAGATGATCTGTTGTTGCATCAGCTATTGAAAAGAGGGCTTGATCCTAATGAGTCAGACAACAATGGAAGAACAGCTCTGGTTTGTGAAATTCTTTAGCTCTTGATTTGGTTCCAAGTTTTTAGTGCAGTGATGCCAATCTTTTTGTGTTTGATTTTATTCTTTTTAATAACAATAGCATATCGCTGCATCTAAAGGAAGTGAGAACTGCGTTCTTCTCTTACTGGATTATGGTGCAGATCCTAACTGTAAAGGTATTCCCCTGGCCTTGTTGTTTAAACCAGCTAATCTTGATTTCTTATTCTCTTGTTGGGCGATTCTTGCACTTTTTGGTTCATTATTCCTACTGTTATTTCTTGATTTTGTATGATTCGCTTGTTAATTTCATTACCTTTGTTTTAAATGAAAGAGTATCAATCCCAAAAGCTTTGCTTTATATTGTCTACTATAATTACCTTTCTCCTCCATTTGCTTGTTTAGTTTCAATATTTTCCCAGCAGCTGTTTGATATCATCATCAAATTTATGGTCAATCATTTTCTTAATATGAAGATGAAATCGCATTAATATATTTTGTTGACCAGGTTAACCCTTATCCAGAACAGCTCTTTAATTTACATTACCATTGACTTATGTGTGATCTCAGATACCATTGTGGGAAATTTGATAAAAAATCAATACAATTTACTTATTTAATGGTCCTGAAATTATTTGAAAAGTCTCTGATTCGATGGTCAGTACACTCTATGTTTTAGCTAAATTATTAGCCCAAAATTGTCAAACAAAATTATCTAGTTGAGACTTGTTGTAGTTGACTTTCCTTTCCTCTAATATGTCTCTGTTTATGGATTCCATATTTTAATATAATCCTGCAATTATGATGGATCAGTCAAAATACTTTTATTTATTGGTTAAAACCTTTAAGATTCTCATCAAGCTTTTTCTACAATAAACCAGACAGCAGCAAATGCTTCAAGAGCAATTTACAATTCATCTGATTTATTAAATTTTGTATTATGCAGACTCAGAAGGAAATGTACCACTATGGGAGGCAATGTTAGCTGGCCACGATAAAGTCGCCAAACTGCTAAAGGATAATGGGGCCAACATCAGTGCTGGAGACGTAGGTCACTATGCGTGCACTGCTACTGAGCAAAACAACATAAACTTGCTCAAGGAAATTATTCGTTATGGGGGAGATGTCACACTTCCTAGGCCAAATGGTTACACAGCTCTTCATGTTGCAGTCTGTGAAGACAACACTGAAATGGTCAAATTCCTTTTGGAGCAAGGTGCTGACATTGACAAACCTGACATGCATAGTTGGACTCCAAGGGATCTGGCTGAGCAACAAGGGCACGAAGATATAAAGATGATATTTGAATCAGCTAAAGAGATGAAAACTACACCTATCATGTCCATTCCCGAGAAGCAGGAGACACGCTTTCTTGGGAGGTTTACGAGTGAGCCGGTTATCCTCCCTGCAACGCAGGAAGGTACCGATGGATCCTGGAGCCAGTCCCGTCCAAGGCGTAGGAGTAGTAACTTCCACAACTCACTGTTTGGGATAATGTCAGCTGCACAAAATGTGGAGAAAGATTTACTACTGTCAATTCATCAACCCAATGGTGTCAAGGAGTCTGTTGTTAACTCGGCTAGAGTGGTAATTAGTTGTCCGGAAAAGGGAGTAACAGCTGGAAAGCTTATTCTACTTCCCAGAACCTTTCAGGAGTTACTGGATATGGGGGCTAAGAAATTCGGGATCTTTGCTGCTAAAGTTGTGAGTAAAGAAGGAGCCGAAATTGATGATATTGAGGTGATTAGAGATGGTGACCATCTTGTTTTTGTTAGTCATGGTCATATGCAACAAGATACTAACGGCCAAATCCCGCAAGCCAATGGGTTTTCTTAGAGCACACACTAATGCACACCACTTTTCTAACCCACTCTTTTTTACCTTTTATTGAAATTAAAGTGCCTGCCTCACATGTGTCCGGTATAAAATCTTGGGCGGAGGTTGATGGCATTTTTTAACCAATCTTTATAGTTTTTACTTCTTTTTTTTTTTCAAATATTTTTACAACATCAAATCCACGAAGGAAAAAGGCGAAGCTCATAACAGTCGCTTTCATTCAATATTCTTGTAACCAGTGAAGCATATAGGAGTTTTGTTGAAGCAACTGCAATTGCTTACATTATCTACATGAAGCACCAAATGCTTCAAAAGTTGATTTGTGGATAATCTCCATACCGATACGAATGGAGATCTTCTGCGCCCCCGCTCCCTCCCTACTGCTGCCGCCGCTGCCACCATCACCACCACCATCGAAGCATTGGTGATTGGTCTGTTGTTTGGAGGCACCACCGCTGCCAGCATTAAGAATAGCTTGTAATAATGTGAATATTTTGCCATTTTCACTTAAATTAACACATTGACTTCAGTTTTTCTTTTTCCTTTCAAGTAGTAAAAGGTGTTGGTGTTGCAATTGAAATTTGTCAAAACCAGTGATCTAGCCTAGTCCAAGCTTCATTCAGTCTTCATCTCATTGTTTTGCTTTCACACAATCTCCATTACTTTGTTTTACTTCCAAACTAAGTAGGAAAAAATAAGCTTTATCAAATTCTGAAGGTAGAGAAAAAAGACAAATCATAGTCCGAATTGGTTGTGTTTGCACTGAAATAACTTAAAAGAACAGGGTCTTCAAATGCAAGGGAAGTTTGCCACAAGTATATAATATATGATATAATTGCGGCTGATTAGACAAACCACCGAAAGTAAAAAAATACATATATATACCTGCACAGATCATTTATGTACCCCTTACGGGCCAGTTTCACCTCGTTTTCAGTCACCAAAGAGGTAATAAGCCTTAAAAAGTGAGATATGCCACACAAAAGGCAGCACTCTTTCCCCGCCTCACTCTGTGCAAAGTTGCCAAAGAATCCACAAACTTTCTAACTCTTGTATCCTCAATAATCCAAAAGACTCAGATGCATCTCTGCCTTTCACCGTTATCCATCGCGCTACAATAGCTTCATCATTTTCAAGCGATCTTCATGTTCTGGATCAAGTTTTGGCGGGGTATAAGAACCATGAAGGTCCTCTACTATGTACTCCTGCAAAAGACCAATTTTATGATATAACCAATTTAATCAAATAGTGATTGGAATGAAGATATGTTTTATCAGACCAGCTTTCAATGCTACCTTAGTAAGCTCCCTCTTAGTAAGAATGTGGTAGTGTTTCTGCCAGATTCGTTGAATTGCCATTGTGGCAGCAAGGAAACCATAAGCTATTCCCAAAATGGCAAAGATAACAACAAAAACCAAGACCAATGCGAAGCATGCTTCCATAGATGCAGGAAAGCAGTCCAAGATCCCCCACCCATAACAGCAATTCTGGCATCCAGCCATGCGTGGGTCGTTGCTATTGAGGGATGAGCAATGCAATATCAGCCCAAAAAATCCAAGCAGCACGAAGAAGGCAAGCACACCTATGTATGTACAACAAAGTTAGAGCATTCAGAACTTTGTCAGTTTATCATGTTACTACCATGAAATTGGCATATGCTGCTAAAATCATGAATTATGTGGTACCGATGCACAAAGAATATTTGAACAGCATGTGGTTACTGCAAAAAATAATTTTAACAAAATACACAAAAAATGCAAAAAATCACAGAAGCTTTACCTATGCAATAATAAAATGGTATAGGATGTTTTGAAAGTATACGATCCCAGCCATCACTGAATGATTTCCGAAAAGCCCCATCTTTGTCCATGACATATGCAAAGCCTCCGATTGCAGCAATTACCTGAAGAATAGATATTTTCATTATAACATGATCATCTCAAGGCAATTGAGGATGAGTCGATCAGAAGAGCTCAAGTTCTCAATCTTTCTGACTTCAGCATAGCCAATGACATGATTTTTGATTATACGCCTCTTCCATTCTTCCAGGTACTGCCTTGTTTTATCTTTAATTTCCTTTCTTTTTTCCATCAATGGGAAGGAAAAAGCATGGAATTGATGGGGTTAACATATTTTTCACTGTTGAAAGAAATATTTTACATGACAAGAGAATGCAATAGCCTACCTATTTCAACCAATATAGACCATCAAACAAAGTATTAAGATGCTACTGGAAATCAAATTACAGGTAGAGCTTTGTAATCCAGAATTCTCTATAGTATGGTAAAATGAAAATTTTCAGATTGTACTTTTCTTTATGGTTACTCATAAAGGAATAATGACCATGTTCCATCTAGCTAGTTACTCAAGGGATCAGACAACCAAAAATCCAACTTATATGGTCCCATAGAATAATACCAAAGAGATAAAAAAATAAAATTGTTCTAAAGTATCTAAAAACATGCACTAAAATGCAGCTTCATGGATAGACAATCAACAATACATCAAAGCCAAAGGAATAAAGAGTTGCGATATCTTCCATGGGTGCCACCTTGACCCAACAAGTAATCAACACACTTGCAAATCAAGTTTAGCAATAAAGACAGATGAATGTAAGAATAAGAGGCAGTTAATCAACAGGTATGTAGTAACCACAAAAGCCTGATGAAGGTACTGAGAGAAAACTACAAGAACTTACAGTCTGTACAGCCAAGAACACCAGAAACACATCTCTTGCCACAAAAAGTCTGAATTTTATTTTACGCCAAGAATTGTCCTCAAACAATTCAACTCGAAGGTGGAACTGCGCTTTGCAAGTTGAGCAATGGGAGAAAGCAAATCCTTCCTATCAAAAGAGGAGAAGAAAAAGGCCAGGCCCGCATTAGATCAATTACCAAATATACTAACATAAATATTTGCAGAAACCTCGAGAGCTCAGCCTTAACATTCATCAGGTACAGAAACAAGATCAAATTACCTTTACTGAACGCCAATGATCAAGGCAAGAACGGTGAACAAACTGCTGAGTACCTTTGCACATGCACGGAGATATCAGCTCATCATCTACAATAACGAAGCAAGTATCAGGCTCAAAATTTTCATACACAAAATAACAATCTAAATTCAACATAAAATCAATGTACAAACTGATTTCCTAACCTGAACAATACAAAATCATCACATTCACCGTTACAAAAAAACTCAAGCTAAAAAACCTCGATAAATAATTAAACACAAAAATTATGAACAAAAGAGAGAGAGAGAAGCAAATTTACCTTCTTCGCCGTCACATTCAAGGCAGATGCGACAGCAAGGAGCAGAAACATTCTCAATATCTTCACTCCGAATCTCACTTGAACTCGGAGAAGACGACGACGAATCGTCCTGGTTTTGTAACAGAGGATCAGAGTCACTAGGGTTCTGTGCACCCGTCGGCTCAAGCTGCAATTCCCCCGCCATTGGTCGATATCCAAACAACAAAAACCCTAGCCAAATATCAATATCACCAAAACTCAGCAATCAATGATCGATCATAAAGTTCGATGGTTTCAAGTCAACAAAAAGTAAAGAAAATTTTTTTCTTGCGGAAGAACATTACGGCTCATTTTGAGGGGAATTGAAAATAAGGACGAGCTGAAACGGTCAAATTACGGTTGATTAATTAATTAATTAGAAGGATATTAATGAAATAAAAGTAAAATACCTGGAGTTGGGCGAGAAACTAAAAGGAAGAGGAAATTTGAGAAATTGAGATGGAAGAGAAGAGAAGAGACTCGGACGACTTTTGCTTTTGGGTTTTTGAAGGGGCAAGGATCCTCTCCACTAATGAAAAATAGTGGAGAGGTCCGCTGATCTCTTTTCATTAATCTAGGGGTGACAATGACCCACGTCACTCAATGTTTGAAACTCTCACGCCGTTTCTGATCAGCTTCTTTTTTGTTTTTTTTGTCTTTTCATTGAAGAAACAAGCAGTTGTAACTTGTAGACTACGGCTATAGTTTTGTTCGGTACGATGATGCTGAGATTGATTCTAGTGAGATTAAAATAGTAAAATTAATTAATGTAGTGTTGAGATGAAATTATAGTAGTGAGAATAAATCAGTGATAAAAAAATATATGTTTAGTAAAATAATAATAGTAGTGGGATTAAAATGAGAAATGATTAAAAGGTATTCCCTCTTTCTCAGAATATAAGTTCATTTTTAATTTTTTCGATCAAATAATATCATCTTTGATCATTATTTTTTATAAAAATATAAAGTAAAAAATTTTTTAAAAATAATATTTATAAACCTTAAATCATGAACTTCTCAAAATATATTTTTTAAAATTTTAATTCTATATAATTTTTCATAAATAACAGTCAAAAATAAATTTGATTGATCGAAAAAAATCAAAAATGAACTTATATTCTGAAACAGAGGAAATATCAATTAAAAAAAAACAATTGATGATTTTTTTGGGAAAAATCACCAACGGTGGCGCAATTGGTGCTCCAAGCACCAATGAGATTTTCATGCCCCCAACACTTTTGGACTCTGCCATGTAGGCAAACTCTAACGTGCTGGTAAGCTACTCAAGCCTCCAGGGGAGGCATTTTAGTGCATTTGGCCCTTAAACATACTAAAACGCACTCCCAAACAGGGTCTATAGGCTATGTTTGTTTAACCGTTTCGGTGCGTTTGAAGCGCATTTGAGCCTTCAAATGCAGCAAACGGCGCACTTGGGGCCTAGGTTTAAGGATGGCACTGTGAGATTTGCTTAGGTGGCAAATCTTAAAACTTGTCCGACCCAAAAATTTCCGTTGGAGTATTTTGCTCCAGTGGAGCAACCACACCTTTTTTGTTTTTCTTTTCCTTATATTACCCTTTAATTTTTTATTTTTTATTTTATATATTTAATTATACTTATAATGATGTTTTTTTTTTCTCATTTTTATCTCATTACCATCACCGTTTCACGAGATACACACATTTTTTCATCGTTGTTTTTATTCTTATCGCTATAATTTCAATCTTCCTTGTACAATAATTAATCCTACAATTTCAATGCCAACACTATCTCAAACATTCCTAAGGAATCAATGTACGAAAACCATGAAAAACAACTAACAATTGCATAGCCAAGCCAAAGCCAAAACGATCTAAGAAAGCGGCAACAATAATTGAAAGCAAGACTGCCTAAGAAAAAACAAGCACCAACCAGCCAGCAACTGTAAATATGAAATCAAGAATTACCCAAGATCTTAAGCAAATATTAGAACACCAATATGATAATACAATAATATACATACCAGATTGGGCAGACATGATTATTTAGCGGAAGCAAGTGTTTCCGGTCAAGCTATGGTCTTCTTCTTCTTCTTCTTCTTCTTATGGCAGATCTCAATGGGAAGAAACTGACGTTATGAAGAGAAGAGGGGACCTTAGCCACCTATTTATATTAACCTTAATTATCCCAGTAGTAATCCTCCCCATAAAAGGCCTACTGGGCCAGGCCTACACAACTGCCATACCACACTAATTCAAAAGAGATGTGCAAAGCCCATACAATAAAGATCACTTATCAAAATTAGGCCTTCATGCTTGTTTCCCACATAGACCAAATTACTAGCCTGTTTTAATAAACAACAAATGACCAATTAATAGTAACCCACAAAATAGAAAATTCTAACATTCTCCCACTTGGGCAATATTAATTGGTGTTTATTTTTAAATTTTAGAAAATATTTTCAAAAAACATGACGCCAGGCTAGTTAACTTAATTTTTGATGTGGCCACAATTTGAAAACAATTTAGTCCATAGAAACAACATCTCATGATCCTGTCCATTAAAACCAACAAATACTGAATCATGGTAGCCTTTGTACCCTTTAATGATACAAGACCAATCCATGGTTACAAGTATAAGTGATCTTATCAACAATGGATCTTAGTGTGGTTGTGTAGCAAAAAAATAGCACCAAATGTGATCTTAATGTGCTACTTTCATTGTCGGTCCTCTTTATGATTTCTCTAAACAATATGAGAAATCTCTTTGGCATCAACAATATGCCTGTATGTCTCCCACTGATCTTTGAGATCACTATATGGTGCCATTTATGAGACATACCCAATTGACAAAACAGCCCTACTTAAGATAGACACCAAGTCTTAAGATTTTACAACATATATAAGTAAATCTTCATCAAAGTATATGTGCATATGAAAATAGAAGATAGCATGGATTATTCTCAATGAGAATCATCAATCAATCATCATAATGATGTTTAAAAACATAAATGAGTCTCAATACAAATAATGTAAACTATAATGTGAGAATTCAAAACTCCCACTAACCAAGTACATTAAAAGACTCAATAATACCCATGCTCTCAACATGTCTACTAAATACTATAGGTCTCAACCCTTTAGTCAAAGGATCAGCAAGCATACTATCGGTGTCAATGTGCTCAACAACTATGTCACCATTTTTCACAAAATCCCTCACCTTGAGGTATTTTATCTCTAAATGTTTAGACCCGCTAGTAGTTTTGTTGTTCTTAGAAAATAACACCGCAGATCTATTATCGCAGTAAATCATCAATGGTCTAGAGATAGAATCAACGACACAAAGGCCTGAAACAAAATTTTTAAGCCAAATAGCTTGCGTAGCAGCCCCATAACAAGCAACAAACTCAGCCTGCATAGTTGAAGAAGCTAAAAGTGTTTGTTTAACACTTTTCCAAGAAACAGCTCCTCCAGCTAACATAAAAATGTACCCTGAGGTGGACTTCATATCATCCTGACATCCAGCAAAATCAGAATCTGTATACCCAATAATCTCAAGATTATCCACCCTTCTATACACTAACATATAATCTTTAGTCTTCTGCAAATACCTCATTACTTTCTTAGCAGCAACCCAATGATCTAAACCAGGGTTAGAAAGATATCTGCCAAGAACACTTACCGCAAAGGCAATGTCAGGTCTGGTGCAAACCTGAGCATACATGAGACTCCCCACTGCACAGGAATAGGGAATGCTCTCCATAGACTTCATTTCCAAATCATTCTTTGGACACTGATTGAGACTAAGCTTATCACCTTTAATGATAGGTGCATCTCCAGGTTTACAATTCTGCATATTAAACTTTTTAAGCACACGATCAATATAAGCCTTCTGAGAAAGTCCCAATAAATTCCGAGATCTATCCCTATGAATCTCAATCCCAAGCACAAAAGAGGCTTCACCAAGATCTTTCATGTCGAAAGTCTTGGTCAACATCTGCTTAGTTTCATGCAACAATCCAACATCACTACTAGCAAGTAAGATGTCATCTACATACAGTACAAGAAAAATGAATCTACTCCCACTGATTTTAAGGTATATGCACTGATCAACCTTATTCTCCTCAAAACCCATGGAAGTAACAACCTCATCAAATTTCAAGTACCACTGTCTAGAAGCTTGCTTAAGCCCATAGATAGACTTTTTGAGTCTACACACCAAGTGTTCACCTCTAGGCTCCTCAAAACCTTCAGGTTGCTTCATATAAATCTCCTCACTAAGATCGCCATTCAGAAAAGCTGTCTTCACGTCCATCTGGTGAAGCTCTAAGTCAAAATGTGCTACCAAGGCCATAATGATTCTAAAAGAATCCTTGGAAGACACTGGTGAAAAAGTCTCATTATAATCTACTCCTTCTCTTTGAGTAAATCCTTTTGCCACCAATCTAGCTTTAAATCTCTCAATTTTCCCTTTGGAATCTTTCTTGGTTTTATAGACCCATTTGCAACCAATTGGCCTACAACCTTTTGGAAGCTCAACAAGCTCCCAAACATAATTTTGAGCCATAGAGCTCATCTCATCTTTCATTGCATCCATCCACATATCAGACTGAGAACTATTAACAGCTTCACTAAAGCTCACAGGATCCACAACATGACTAATATCATAATCACTTTCTCCAAGAAAAACAACATAATCATCAGAAATGGCTGACCTCTTTTGCCTAGTAGATCTTCTCAAGGGAACATCAACCTCATTATTTTGAATAGGAGGAACTTCAATTGGAGCATTATCAATATTTTGAGGAGTAGGATCAATAATGTGTTGCCCAGGATCTTCTCTCTCAACATCCATAGGCACCACACTACCTTGTGAAACAGGCAGAGGAAGATCAACATGTCTAGGAAGTTCATTATCAACATTACCTACCACAACATCATCTGCCACATCCCATTCAAGAAATTTCGCCACTTGTGACTCTACAACTTTAGTGCCACGTGTAGGACAATAGAACTTATATCCCTTAGAATGGGCTGGGTATCCTATGAAGAATGAGCGAGTAGTTCTAGGTTCAGTTTTCTTTTCAAAAGGATTATAGATTCTAACCTCAGCAGGACAACCCCAAACTCGAAAATGGTTCAAACTAGGTTTCCTACCAGTCCACAATTCAAAAGGTGTTTTGGGAACAGATTTACTAGGTACTCTGTTAAGAATATACAAGGCAGTCTTAATGGCTTCACCCCAAAGAGACTCAGGAAGGTTAGTTCTACTCATCATGCTCTTCATCATATCTTTAAGGGTACGATTGCGCCTTTCAGCCACACCATTTTGTTCAGGACTACCAGGCATAGTATATTGGGCAACAATCCCACATTCTTGCAAGTATTTGGCAAATGGACCCATATGCTGCCCAGTTGTACCATGTTTGCCATAATACTCACCACCACGATCAGACCTAACAATCTTGATGACTTTCCCTAATTGTTTTTCTACTTCAGTTTTAAAAACTTTGAATTTTTCAAGAGCATTAGATTTTTCATCAATCAAGTAAAGATAACCATAACGAGAAAAATCATCAATAAAAGTAACAAAATATTTGTTACCACACAAAGTAGGTGTAAGAGGTCCACTAATGTCAGTGTGCACAATTTGCAAAAGGTCAGAACTTCGAGTTGCCCCTTTCTTCTTAGTCTTAGTCATTTTCCCTCTAATGCAATCAACACATATGTCTAAGTTTTCAAAATCAAGAGAAGGTAAAATGTTGTCTTTTATGAGTCTTCCAACTCTTTCATTAGAAATGTGACCTAGTCTTTTATGCCACAACAAAGAAGACTTCTCTTTAATCAAAGACCTTTTAGACACAATGTTTTCAACATTCATGCAACTATACTCATTATTAGGAGATAAACTCAATTTGTAGAGACAATCAACAAGTTTAAAATTTCCAACAATATTTGAGTTTAAAATTAAATCAACATTTCCATTTCCAATGCCAAAATAGTATCCAACTTTGTCTAAAGCAGAAACAGAAATCAAATTTCTCCTAAAAGATGGAATGTGAAAAACATAATCCAAAACAAGTTCAAAACCATCACTCAAATTTAAACCTATGGTTCCTACATGCTTAACATATACTTCAGCATTATTTCCAACTTTAAGCTTGGCCTCACTCTCACTTGGCTTCCGTTTGCTTTTGAATCCCTGCAATGTACAAGCAACATGAACAGTTGCACCACTATCAAGCCACCAAGAATTCGGTGAGGCATTAACAAAATAGGATTCATAACAAACGAGAGCTAGTGAGTTGAGATTTAATGAGTTACCTCCTTGTTTATTCTTTTTTTCTAACCAAGATTTAAACCTGAGGCAATCGACCCTGACATGACCTTTCTTCTTACAAAAGAAGCACTTGACATCTTTCTTAATGGCAACATTTGGACCTCTTATCCATTTAGTTTGACCACTAGCTTGTCCCTTATCGTCCTTAACCTTATTAGGAGCATTAAAACTAATCTTCCCAGGTTTTCCAAGGTTCTTTCGGTAATGAGATTTGGAATGGGTGGTAAGTAAGGCAATCTCATTTTTTTCTTTCTTGAGTTTTTCTTCCTCAGAAACACATTTGGCAATAAGGTCATTGACACTCCAGGTTTCATTCACAGCATTATAGGCAGTTTTGATTTGGGTGAACTCATGAGGTAAAGCATTCAAGGCATGGTGAACAAGGAATTGGTCAGGGAGAGAAATTTGATGGGCACCTAGTTTGGTTTGAATGTGGACCATTCTTATAATGAAATCTCTAACACCTCCTTCATTGTTGTATTTCATACTCGTCAGCTCACTCATAAGAGCCCCAGCCTCAGACTTATTGGATTGTTCATACCTATTGCCTATAGCAGCATAAAGCTCCTTAGCATTTTCAATCTTTTCTAGACCACTCATCAGATGTTCAGCAACGGTTCTCCTAATGGCCTCTACACACATACGGTTTGCTCTATCCCATTGAGCAAACAACTCCTTTTCAGTAGCAGTGCTTTGATCAGTGAGAGCTGCAGGCTTATCAACACGCAAGGCTATGTCTATCTCACTCATAACAAAAGCAAAGTTCAAGTCCTTAGACCACCTCTTATAATTAGAGCCATTCAGAATCTCAACAGTAGCTTGATTCTTATTCACACCAAAAGTCACTGATTAAAACAAAAATAATGCAACTTATTAGTTAATGGGCAAATATATTAAGCAACAATTCATAATGTGCCAATGAACAACCAAGAGCCCTGGTGTATCATCACAGACTCCCCTTTGGGTAGAGAATGTAACATACTAATAGGTACTCTTCATATAAAGCTAACATGAGATATTCTAATTTTGAATAGCTATCCCCTTTGGGCAGATAGAAATTCTAAACCAGTTTATCGCAATCATAATGCTTTATGTAACATACCAAATTGACTTACACAATAACCCCCTTTGGGCAGGCGATTATATAAAACAATCAAGGTACAATCCTGTAGTCAACGAATGAGATAATTTTTATTAATATCCATAAGTGAGCCACTTTGGCAGCCAAACACTTATATCAACTAATAAAAGATTTTCTCAAACCAGGAAAAAATTAAATTTGCCCAATTACAAAATTTGTATACTTGACAAAATGTATACAATAGACCATTCAATATGAGATACGGATACCAAATGTATCTCATGGTCTTTCAAAAGTTATACGTTGCATTTAATCTCAATGTTTTGATCCTTATCAAACTGATTGATTCCAAAATGTCAACAAGTCATGCATATCTATTTTGGCTTAAATTAAAATAATACATAAATGCCAAAATATTTCACAATCAAACAATTTTAATAGTGACATTTGTCGGGGAAGTGTTATGAAAGTGGACAAAATGCCACAATATTTCACAATCAAACAATGAGTCTTGAAATAATTGCCGACACAACAAGACTTGTTTTAAATAATTAAATAATCATAATAATTAACAATGATTACTAATACCAACAAAAGGTTATGAAAAGTAATAGATGAATAATTTGAATATAATATATAAAACAAATGCCAATCGTCTTCAACCTCAAGACGGGTATAGCTCAACCCGCTAAACCAGTTTTTCGACCCATTCGGGTCAGCTTTATTTTCAACCAATTTTAATAAATTTTTTACTACCGAAACTTCATGTAATCTCAATTTCAACATGTTTATACAAAACCCATGTATCAAAACTTATTAAAACAACAAGAATTGAAATAATAAGCAAGAAGTATTATGGGTTTTAAGCTAATTCACAAGCCGTATAAAAACTTGATTACCAGTCAAGAAGAAATCAACTTTTATACGATCTAAACTTATTATTCGAACTAAATAAGACTTGGGTCCTAATATCACTTAAGATCTAGCTCTGAATACCACATGTAAATATGAAATCAAGAATTACCCAAGATCTTAAGCAAATATTAGAACACCAATATGATAATACAATAATATACATACCAGATTGGGCAGACATGATTATTTAGCGGAAGCAAGTGTTTCCGGTCAAGCTATGGTCTTCTTCTTCTTCTTCTTCTTCTTCTTATGGCAGATCTCAATGGGAAGAAACTGACGTTATGAAGAGAAGAGGGGACCTTAGCCACCTATTTATATTAACCTTAATTATCCCAGTAGTAATCCTCCCCATAAAAGGCCTACTGGGCCAGGCCTACACAACTGCCATACCACACTAATTCAAAAGAGATGTGCAAAGCCCATACAATAAAGATCACTTATCAAAATTAGGCCTTCATGCTTGTTTCCCACATAGACCAAATTACTAGCCTGTTTTAATAAACAACAAATGACCAATTAATAGTAGCCCACAAAATAGAAAATTCTAACAGCAACTGCTCTGCTTCTTTTGCCTTTCAAGTTCTTTGAACATCCATTGAATTCAAATGGCTCAAATTTCTAAAGGATAAGGCACCCCCACCATCCCCAAAGCCCACCAAGTTTGGTGAAGGAAAGCAGAAGACGAAGAAGAAGAAGAATAAGAAGAAGAAGAAGAAATAGAGCAAGGGTAAACAAAAGCAGAAGGTGAACAAAATGGTTGTTTGACCAGGCAACATAAGACAAGCTTCTTTTCGAGGTTCCAAGGTACAAGCTTGTTACTCCTTCAATCTTGTCTGACAAATTAAGGATCAATGGATCATTAATTGGAACGTAGGACAATTAAGGATTTGATGGCAAGAGGTTCCATTAGAATGATTTCTGCTCATGCCAGCCTGCAGATATATATATACACCAGAGCAACCAAAACCAAGATGAAGAGAAACTGCAGTATCAATCTGTCTTCAATAGATAATGGTTGTTTGGTTTTTTGTTAAGAACTGATGCCTTTGATGACTGTTTTTTACGTCTTTCTATTGTCCTAGATACATTTATACCTTTATATTTTACAAGAAGTTTGTTCTTGAAAAAGAGAGGAAAAAAAAAAAAAGCACCAACCTGCTCGTCTAC
Organism: Microcos paniculata; assembly: GCA_030664755.1. Taxonomy (NCBI): domain Eukaryota; kingdom Viridiplantae; phylum Streptophyta; class Magnoliopsida; order Malvales; family Malvaceae; genus Microcos; species Microcos paniculata. The sequence goes on along the minus strand of CP131459.1, from coordinate 34,896,955 downwards.
ACCAAATATCCATAACCAAAAACTTGATTATGAAATCAACACATGAGTGCAGACAGACTATCTGCAGGTTCCAAATCGTAGCATAAGGATCATTCAACAAAATTACATAACCATGGCACAACTTCAAATAATAAATCTGCATTATGCACCAATGGTGTATTATATTTCTATTCACTCCAGCTTTAGCAAAGGCGTTGAACTCGCCCAATCTGCAGTAATAGTGTATTATATTTTATACTGACAATTCTTTATAGGTGTAATACCCAATTTAGTCATTGAACTATACAAAAAGAACATATTAGTAGCTGAGTTTTTATTTGAGATAGATTGGTTATTAAACTTTTATTTTAAGACAGACAAATCTTAGAATGAAAAAAAAACTAAAGAAAACTTAGAATTAATCTATCCTAAAATAAAAATTCATGGACCAATTTATATCAAATAAAAGTTGAGGACCAAATCTATCTTTTTTTATATAGCTCATGACTAATTTAGCTATTAAGCCAATTATTTTCCCTCAAGCCCGATCTTCTTGTGTCTTCTTTTTTTCACTAATCCAATTTGCTTTTCTAAAATTTTTCTTCTGCCAACATTTTCTTATTCTTGGATAGATATCCTTCTACCAAACTAAAAGGCAAAATGTTCTCAGTTTTGGATTTGTAATTCTCAGTTTAAACTTAGGCGAGAGAGGAATAAAGAGTTTTGTTTTGAAACACAAGGAAGAATGAAGTGTAGAGACTAGAGACAGCGTAAGAGTTAGCCAGTTTAGTTTAATGAACGAAGGGGAAGCAAAAAAGGTGACGTGGGCCTTTTTTTTAACCCTAGATTAAATGAAAGGAGATCACTGGATCACTAGATCTCTCCACTATTTTTTCACTAGTGGAGAGGATCCTTGCCTTGGCCTTTTTGAAGAGGATTTTGGTTTATTTGGGAACGGGTTGGTTTGGTTTTACCAAGGTGGCGCGCTCACGTGGATTTCTCATTTCTGTTCCCCTTTTAGCATTTCAATTAATAATTAATTAATTATAATTAATTTCCTTTTTTCAAAAAAAAATTATAACTATAATAATAGTTTAGTGGGCTTTTGATTTGAGCAGTTTTGGGCCCAACCAAGAATATTATTTGGGTCTCATTTAAAACGATATTAAAGCCCACTAAAAAATCTAATGGGTAGTGAATTGGTGATCTGATTTCTTTGGGTTTCTAGATACAAAACACATCGCCTGATTCAATCTTCTTAGAGATTGAATTTGGACATGGTTGATGAATTCATGATGATGATGATCCTTTTTTATAGTTATCATTATAAGCGTAGGGAGAGAATTTTGCAATTTGAAGTTTTAGTTTTTATGTCCATTTATAGCAAGTTAATGATTATTCATAAGAATCAAATTAAGAAAAAAAAATAGTATAGTATGATTTTTACACAATTTGTTGAGTATTAGACTATTTATAGAATACCTACAACTATTCGGTTGTGTGAAAGGAGCTCGATACTTCTAAAGTAAGGTTTGGAATTCAAGTTTTATGAATCAAGAAAATAGACTTAAGCTATGTTTTGCACACGGGACGATGCATTTGATGCGATTAGAGGTCCAAATACATTGTCATCACTGTTTACCAAATACATTTTTTTATATGTACAGTAACTATTTCACAACTTCTTCATTTGTACAATAATTTTCTCATTTTTACAATAACTTTTTTATTATTTCAATTTCATTGAACCAATTTCTCAGTGCTCTCTCAAAACCTCAAAAGAACTTTCTCTATTTGTAAAATGGATAAAACTAAACTTAAATATAATAATACTCTTATATAAACTTGAGAAGACGGCTGAGGTGGGCAAAGATTTAAATTCCCCATTCATTTAATTACTTTAACATAAATATTGCTAGGCCTACATGAAATATCCCTTTAACTTATTAGTGATAAGCAAATTTAATTAATTAATTAATTAAATCATACATCTATGCTATCTGCATATTTTAAACGAACCTTGATTAAAAAAAATTGCTTCCAAACTTTGCGTTAATAGCAAGGAAAGGAAGATATGGCTTAATATCCAATTTAATCCCTGAATTATACCAAAAACGATAGATTAGTCCATGAACTTTTATTTTAGATAGATAGGTTCCTGAACTTTTATTTTGAAACAGATAGATCCTGAATGAAAAAAAAATAGAAAATTTAGGGACCAATCTATTCCAAAATAAAAATTTAGGGACCAATCTGTCTCAATCCGTCAAGTTTTTTACCATTTAGGAATCAATTTGTCCCAAAATAAAAGTTCAGAGACTAATTTATCTCAAATAAAAATTTAAAAATCAATATGTCCTTTTTTATATAATTCAGATTCAATTAGATATTAAGCTAAGGATTTATTATTATTATTATTATTATTATTATATATCTATACATCTATACAATATGTTAAAGTTATCCCCTGGTGGCTTCAATGAGTGGCACGTGGCGCACTCTATGTTTAACATTTGAGAATCCTTTATGTTTTTAGAGTTAAATATAATATCTTTAATTTTTTAAATAAAAAAAATTTAAACCTTTATTTTTCTCTATATCTCTTACATTTATACTTCATTTATTATTGCTTTAAATATTAAAAAAACAAAATTAAAAGACTTTTGAGAAAATAAATAGACAATACATTTAGTTCTAACTATTTCATGAAAATATTATTTTTTCATGCCATATACATCTTCTCATCTTACTTTTTTTTTTGTGTGGTGCATATTTTTTTAGGAAGTGCTTATTGTTCTTTTATTGTAACAAAATGAAACATTATTCAAGCAGTGATAGGATTAATGATAAGAAAAGTAATAGAAGTGCTTTAATATTTGTTGAAAAAAATAAATTAGAAGACTTTTAAGAAAATAAAAAAAATGCATTAAGATCTTAATTATTTGGACTATCTATCTATCTTCTATAATAACTTATTATATCTCTTACATTCTTTGGTAACTTTCAAAAAAAAAAAATTCCTTGATGGTCTCAGAATAAGAACATGGCCCTCTCTTCTACTTATGTGCTTAGTTATATATTTAGCTACAATGTTTTCGACATAATATTTATTTGTGAAAATTTATTAACCAATAAATGGCATTGGTTATCAAAATACACCGTTGTATTAAATTCATATTTTTAATTTTATTATATTGATTTTTTAAGATGTATGTGTTAGAGTACATATTGCGTGTAGAAACTAGAAACACTGTACATATAATCCACAGTGTTAGTGTTGGGCACCATATTAGTATATATATATATATGAACGGTATCAAAGGTACGTAGGGCTGACTTCATGTCTCGCTTTATAAGTCGTGGGTGGGAGATGTGTTTGCAGTAGTGAGCCCAAGCGGCAGAATGTCGTATGACTTTGCCAGTATCTTCCTATCCCATATTCCCATTATTATTTCCTGCCTCCCATTATAGGTAGCCGTAGCACTCACAATTACAACTGCATGCACGATGCATCAGGAAAAAGATAGCAGTCCAGAGTCGAGACTCCAGAGTTATTTACCGATTTTTCTTCTTTTCTCACTATGAACGGGGAATCTAGGTGACTAAAAGGACTTGTGAAACCATGGTCTTTTTCTGGCGTATAGGGCGGCGGAACTAAGCCACTAATAAGGCATATTCAGTGGGGTCAACTGATTTTCAAACCCCTTGTAAATAATATATAATTTTATATATGAATGTAATATTGACTCGATTCTAGAAAAGTAGGTAGGGGTGAATGTAGAAGATATAAAAGCCCATGTAAAAAAGGGTTCATATGATTTGGTACATAACTTTTATAAATCAAAATGCTTAAGTGAAAAGGTAAAAGTATAAAGTAATAAAGTTTTTAGGTTGGCTTTTTTTATTTTATTTTTGTCTCTTTTTTTTTATACAAGGATGGACATACCACTTAATAGAATCACGATAATTTTGTTAAACGTAAAATCCTTATATAAGTCACAACACACATACACACTTGCCGATGTGGGATTGTATTGTGGTGCGAGAGTAAGAGAGTTGAAAAGTTAAGTGGAACCATTCACCATTTTTCAAATAAAGCTCCCAAGCTTGTTGAGGAAGCTAAACTCAAAACTAACAACGTCAACAAAGTGAGAGAAAAACCGGATAAGAGAGTAAATGAAGTGAAAGTACGTACAGAGAGGATAAGAAAATTCAAGATCACTAATGGAGTTTTATCTTTTTTAATTTTCATGTGGTTTTTTCAAGAACACAAATAAAAAAAAAAGTTGAAGGATTGTCTATTTGAAGAATATTAAACTTCAAATGGAAGAGAAGACAATATTTGAGGAGTTGAGATATTTTAAAATACTTTCGATATTGATAAATTCTTGAATTGTGATTGTTATTATTTAATTTTGCTTATGCTAGATTTATATTATTGATTATTTAGTGTGTGATATAAAAGATTGAATGTTTGTTTTAGATTAATTAAATGTTTGTTAATAATAAGAAGAATTGAATGTTTGAGTTAAGAATAAAAATGAAATTATAACGTAAAATTGATTTTTATAATTATTTAATTTTTAAAAGAATACGAAATCTTAGATGTTGAAAAGAAAGAAAATATGTGTTATTATTGTGACTTTTTAATAATTCAGTTATAATTACATTATTATTTTAATCTTTTTTAATTAAAAATAATTGTTTCTTTTAATTTATATAATGGAAAGATATTTCCAGAAAAAAAAATCAACATTAGAACAATCAAATTTAAGTAAAGAAAGTAGCCATTAAGAAGATACACAAAAATATTAAAGTAAGCTCATTTTGGATATTATATATACCATGTTATTAGACTGCAAATTAATTCTTATAAGAATTTGGGGAAAATTAGAGAGATTTTCTCTGTTTTTTAGGTTAGTTTTAGAGATTTATCTTGAAGTAGTTACCAAGAAGAAGTTACCATAAGCTTCACCCATGACTTTATGTTTCCAGGGAGTTTTTCTATGATTAGGATAGTGAAACAATTATAATTAACTTCTCCTTTCTAGTATAAATAGGAGTTTTTCTGATGTAAAACTGATCCCTAACCAAAACAATGAAAACAGTCGATTAATTCTTCTTCTTATCTACTTTTTATCCTATTGCTAGTTGCTTTACTTTTTCTGCTTAGTTTAGATGATAGTTTAGGAGTAGAGTTGTTAACATAGATGAAGTCTTGATGAATTACAAACTATCCTTCCACCTTCGCTTTTGACGACCCAGAGCTGGTGGCCTTTGAGCCACATCTGTTGTTTCTATTCTCATTATCTTCTCTGGTTGCTGGTTGAAAAGAATTCCCCTCCTCTGCAAGTAAGAAACATAGGTGAGGACCCTTTGATCGATTGACGTCATAGAGTTTAAATTAGGTACAACAATTTGGCACACCAGTGGGACATCAGGGTTATGAATTTCAAGCAACCATGAGAGAACCATGTTCAAGGAGATAATTCTTGATTTCGGTAGAAGCATGAAGAAATTCCCAATATTGAAGATCAATTGTCTACTAGCTGGGGGGGAGGGTGGCGCAAGAATGTAGAATCTTTTGAGATGTCAAACAAAGTTAAAGTCTATTGGCTGGGAGACAAGAACATAGGCAGGAGAAATTCCCAGCATTATAGTTCAAGTTGTTGGCTGGTGTCAAGAATGTAGAATCTCTCAAGATGTCAACCAAAGTTCAAGTCTACTCGCTGGAGATAAATCCTTCAAGGCTTCAACAACTCCCAGGTAAAACATATTATTGATTTTCAATTAATAACATGTTTGGGGGACAATTGTTAGACTGCAAATTAATTCTTATAAGAATTTGGGGAAAATTCGAGAGATTTTCTTTGTTCTTTAGGTTAGTTTTTAGAGATTTATCTTGAAGCAATTACCAAGAAGAAGTTACCGAAAGTGAAACAATTATAATTAATTAACTTCTCCTTGCTAGTATAAATAGGAGTTTTTCTGATGTAAAACTGGTCCTTGACCAAATCAATGAAAACAATCGATTAATTAATTCTTCTTCTTATCTAACTTTTGTCCTAGTTGCTAGTTATTTTACTTTTCCTGCGTAGTTTAGATGATAGTTTAGGAGTAGGTTAGATGTTAACGTGGATGTTTACTTGTAGTCTTGATGAACTACAAACTATCCTTCCACCTTCGTTTTCGACGACCTGGAGCCGGTGGCCTTTTGAGCCACATCCCCTGTTTCTATTCTCATTATCTTCTCTAGTTGTTGGTTGAAAAGAATTCCCCTCCTTTGCAAGTAAAAAATAGAGGTGAGAACTCTTTGATCGTCTGATGCTATAGAGTTTAAATTCGGTACAACACATGTATAAAATTTTTATGTTATATAATTTTTTGAGCTATGATATTATTATATTAATAAATTGACTCCACTGGATAAAATTCCTGCCACTGTATATACACTAGTTGGTTTAGTTAGTACTCAATATAATCTTATGATTTCTCTCCTCAGATTTTGCCATGCCAAAACACAGCGATTAGCAGCGGAAGAAACTAAAGAGAGAGAAAGTTGCACGCACAAATTAGCTGAAGTGTAAAGTTTTTGTTGAAGGTAGTCAGAAACTATTTATCAATGATGTCCATGGATTTAGATTTGCATTTTTGCTGCATGCATGCATGCATATTGGTTTCTAGTTTTCTATGTGCGTAGGTAGAAGAAGAAACGGGTCCAATCCAAATTCTCCTCCCTTATTGTCTTTTTGCTTTTTGCCTTCTGCACATTGGAATTCCATGGATTTTTATTTGTGGTTTTCCTTCATGCATGCACACTTTCGGATTGTCTTATTCATTGATACGGTAGCAAAGAAAAATCCCTTTTACTAATTATTATTTAAGTTGTTCATATGTATGGTATCTTTTATCACATGGACGATTTCTCTCCTTAATTAATCCTACTTTATATATATATATATATATATATATATATATATATCCAGTGTAAAACGCGACAAATCTGTGACGACGAACCATAGTTGTTAGTATCGTATATATCGACTGATACGTGCCAGTTTTGAACTAAACTGGTATTGTGATCTTTAGATACTCTATTGGATTCTGTATTGGACTATACAGGTTGTACCGGTCATTTCGTCATGTTTCAGTCTTGTACCGGATTATACAAAATTTAACTTATTTTTTAGGTTTGTAATTATAAGTTTTTATACTTATTTAACTCTTTTAATCAAATTTTTTTAACTATTTCCCCTCATATCACATTTATTTTTTCATATTAGATACAAAAATCATATGTTTCCATCATGTTAGCTATTAGGCTACTAAACTTATCTAAAAACTATTTGATGTTTAAAAATTATAAATATATATAATTGATGTATGTTTATATATATATATATATATATGTATGTATGTATGTATGTGTATGTGTATGTGTGTGTATAGTTAATAAAAAAATTTATTATAACGGTATATCCAAAAAATGGTATACTGAAACACATTGGTATCGGTATATACCAATTTCAAGAGAAAAAGATGCGTCCATTTATACGATAATGACAACCTTGCTAAAAACTTAAATATTCACAAAGAATATAACACGTTCACATTGTCTTTACTTATAGTATTTAATTTTTAAAATAAAAGTCAAAGTCTAAAATTAAAGATGACTTGGCTTACTCGCAACCCCCAAAACTCCAAGTTATAAAAGTGACACAAGCGCAAATTCGGATATGGGTGGGATAATTTTTAGATTATTGAGATTTTCCCATAAGGGTTTTTTTTCTTTCTCATTTTTCAGTATTTACCTTTGGTGGGATCAGGAGAAGAGGAGGGAGATGACGGGGTTCGAACCCTGCCTCATATAACCTCCTCTAAACTTCTTGGCGACTATGCCAAGAATTGGAGGTTATAATTTTCGAGTATCTATAGAAATTTACTTATGTAGGATGTGAAGTTCCTCCAATTGCCACAAGAAAATAGAAAAAACAAGTAACAAAAGTAAGGCTTTTTTTTGCCTCAAAAAGTAATAAAAGTAAGATTAATGGATATGAAATGATAAAGTTGGGATCACCATCATAGAGCACATGAAAAAAAATTTCTATAAATCATATATTTATCCCACGATTGTGATATATATATGGGGTTTAATACACAAAACAGTTCTCGAACTTATACAAAATTGTCGTTTTGGCCATTTAACTTTTATTTTAGAATTTTTGGCCCTCAAATTTTTATTTTATACACAATGTGACCCTTGATGCTGACGTGGTCTAATCATATATTGACACGTGAAATTTTCTCATTGGACCACGTCAACACCAAGGGCTATATTGTGTATAAAATAAAAGTTCGATGGTCAAAATTCTAAAATAAAGTTGAAGAGCCAAAATGATAATTTTATACAAATTCGAGGATTATTTTATGTATTAAGCTTATAATATATATAATGACTTGCCATTTGGTTATACTTTCTAGTCGTCCCATTAATATTTGATTGGGATAAAGAGTTTAATTAGAGGTGAAGTTCACGCCAAAATATCTAGTTGATGCGGAATCTTCCAAAGGCAAGAAGCTCACGCGAAAGAGCCATGATAACGAAACCTAGAAGGAAGGCCCACTTTTTATTATCTGAATGCAAAGAACGAATCTAATTCAACCAACCACATTTCTATCTGAACTATTTCTAGAACAAAATTGAATCAGCTTAATCGGTAAGTTCCTTCGACCAGACACGTACGAGGAGTTTTGGATTCAAATCCAACCGGTAATCATCTATTGATGGTCATTTTGAATACAGGAGATCGATTTGACATGCACATAAAAACAATCTATCTAATCCCGGATTTCTTGCCCAAAAATAAAGAAAAAAAATTTTCAAAGTAACAGTACGTCACCCGATGACTCCCAGATTGTTTTCCTTTTTCCTTGCCCTGCCTTGAATGCGGGGACTAACATAGATAGAGTTAAGACCCAGTATCATACCCTGCGAGAAGAAGCAAAAAGAAAATAAGGAAATTAATTAATAATCATCTAGAATGGAGAGGGTGAAAGTATAATTACTGTTGGAATTCAATGTTGATGGAGTCAACAGGGGTGTTGGTGATCCCGATAAAAGCAGTCTGGGAGAGGACAATGGTGGTGGATGGAGCAGAAGGAGCAGACGGGGAATTGGGAGCATAATCAACAATTTTGACCTGGATGGTCTGGTTGGGAATACAAGTTCCAGGCTGGGAAGCGCTGATGCATCTCACCAGGTATTGCCTTCCGCAAGATGCTCCATTGTCCCATATCCCATCTCCCGCTGCCGCAAACAGATTACTCGACGGAAACTGCGTCTGATCCTCCCCATAGCACGCCGTCGCTGCACCACACACAAACACACACCAAATACTGAGAAATTCATCCATTTAAATCATCATTTCTGCTTCGGAGACCACAGGACACGAGGGTCAAGGAATTAAAAGGTAAACTCACGTAAGTAGGGAGGGCTGTATCGGGCAGCAGTGCCGATATCAGCTTGGCAGTAATGGAGAACCTGCGAAACCAAAACTAGCAGCAGATATGAAACGAATGGGGGACGCGTCTTGATCGGCATATTTGCAGAGCGGAAAAGAGGACTTAAGAAAATAATATATTAGAATGTTCTTCCCTGCAGGGTACCAGAAGTATTATTGTATTACATAGAAGTCGGCCCCCTGAAATTTTTTAAATCTAGTTTTTGCGATCGGAACATAAAGTAGAAGGTTAGATGGTGGCTTGAATGGTCAATTTAGTGGCCTTTATCGCCAACTCATCACGCGGCATTCAAATAGTTGAGATCTCTTTTTCGCAATTATATGAAAAGCTATCCTATGGCAACCATAAAGTGAAAGTAGAGCCAAAGCTCTCCCTGTTTGTAGTGTTTGTTTTACTGAAAAGTATAAAATGTTGCTGTTCTGCTGAAACTTAAAGGACCTAATTACTAAAATTGAAGTCCCTTAACGGTGGGAAAACTACACACAGATTAATCTTAATTCAGTTTGAGAGGAGATAATAAGAAATCAACAACTGGGTCTTTTGCTGGTCAAAGTTATGGGTCTTTCTCAGATTATTGTTGAGTGGTTCGGTTTCTTAATTAGAATGTGGATAGATCTCAGCCTTGCTCGATATTGGTCCATAATGCAATCTCTCTCGCACGGGAAGGCGGGTGAAGGAAGTGTGCTGATTTTCTAGCAAAATTTGTTCAGAATTCTCGGAATGGAACTTATGTATGTGTTAAATAATCCTTGTCTAGATCTCATTCTGTAGTTGGAGAATGATAATTTAATCTATGTTTTGACTTCTTAATATGTACCTGGAGGAAAAAAAAAGAGTTGAAATGTCAAAAGGGGACGAGCGACAGCCAATCAGAGGCTAAGGTGTTTAGTGTCGTTTATGGTAACACAAAAAAATAGATATACATCTAATTTAAAACTACTAACCAATAGTTTGACTTAATGGCCAAAATTAATTAAGAGCAGGGGCAGTTGCATTTAATAATTCTGGAAGGAATAGGGTTGTTGACTTTGGACCATTGACCCAATCATTGTTATCCGCTCATACCGCACGTTATCTTCATGGTTGCAACCATAACCGGTCCAGGGGAAGCTTAGTCAAGGTAGGTGCCGGTCCTACATATTAAGGACAAGATATACTACTTCTTTACTTAAGCAAAAAGCATCACTTATTAAGACGATGTATTTATATTGAATTTCCTTTTTTTTTTTAGGGAAATTTATATTGAATTTCTTGTATAATTTGTATGTAATCTAGTCTTGAATTCGTCGAATTAAAATTCGAATAAAAAAGAAATCAGTTAAACCTCCTCTGGCAGTTCAACCACCACGGCATACATTCCCCCAAGTCCCTTTGGATCAAATTCACCAAACGAGAGCAAAACTAAAATGTTTTGGTGACACCAAAGAGCTAATACGATTTCAATGGAGCCAGTAGCCTCCACTGTTAAGCCATCGCAGCATGAATTCACAACTCTGCAAGACATTAAGTTCCTTCATAAATTTAATCCTCTACTTGCAAATTTGAAAGACAGCCCTGTCAAGAAAGCAGACATATGGTACCGGCCGAGGAAATAAGCCTGTCGTACAAATATTTGATACATTAATTAATTGTTACTATGTAAATCCGGATTACATTACATGTTCCGTTTTTGCCCAAAACGCACAAAGCACAAATAAATAAAACAGGATCACTTCCACAGCTTCCGCAAGGACATGTTTTTCTCCGTCTCCTTCTTCATTACCTTGGCAACTGCCATCTCAAAATCTTCTTGAGTTACATGGACTCTCCTCTCTCTCAAAGCAAACATTCCTGCTTCTGTGCATACCGCCTGCAAAATAAGGGACTTTGTCAAACAAGCACAAACCCAGCTAGGCTGATAGCACACCTTTGTTTCATAAACATAAAACTTTTTCAATTAAGTTGGCAACATGCATTAAACAATCATCATAAACCTCATGGATTTGTATGAATACCTTGAGCTCTGCACCAGAAGCACCGTTCATCTTCTCTGCAATCTTCTTTAAATCAATGCCACGCATCAAATTCATTCTTCTAGAATGAATTTTTAAAATGTCTAGACGAGACTGCATATAATTGAACAGATAGCATAAGTACCCAGATAACATAAGCAATGCATGCTCTCTAGAAAAATAAAGAAATCAAAACATGGCCATTACGTTATATAATGCAGGTAGTGAACAGTAGCCCAAAAAGGGTTGATCATAACGGCAAATAACCTGAAAACTACCTCATTGAAAGTTTTTCCTGTATAAAGACATCCAAAATGACAGAACCTTCTATCATTATAACAGCAACAGCATTATAAAAGGTTCACAAATCATATATGTCAGGAATCACTTGATTCCACAAAATGAAAATGATCATTTCTTCTCACTCGAGAGAGAGAGAGAGAGAGAGAGAGAGAAGATGCAATAAGTTTAATAGGTACTAATGCCAACCTTGACACATGACACAATCAATGATGCATAATCAAGCAAATAAATTTGTGACCGCATTATTTTCATCAAAATACAGCCCTCCTACTTACCCTTTTTCTTTAAACAAATACAATAACAAGTTGGGAAAATGGCAATGGCTTTATAACCTAACAAGAAAAAGGTGGAAAATGCACTAAAATGCTTGCAGGGACGTAAAATTTGACAAGCTAAATGTTACATACCTCCTCGTTAGGATTTGGAAATTCAATCTTCCTGTCTATTCGTCCTGGCCTAAGAAGAGCTTGATCCAAAATATCAATCCGATTTGTGGCCATCAGAACCTGTGTATCAATGTATCAGAGTTGGTAATGAGGGAATATAAATAACTAGTATCCCTAGTTCATTACATTAGTATTTTCATGAAGCAATGAATACCTTAATCTTGTTGGATGCTTCAAATCCATCAAGCTGGTTGAGAAGCTCCAACATGGTCCTTTGCACCTCACTGTCACCATTGCCACTACCAGATTCCATTCGAGCAGATCCAATACTGTCTATCTCATCCATGAATATAATTGATGGAGCATGCTCCCTGGCGAAGGGCAGGAGAAAAATAGAAGATGGAACCACTTAAAGCAAAAGAAAAAAAAGGAGAATGCAAAACTATCACAGCATATATATAAGCAGACAGAAGCTGCTTTGCTTTGAGTTTCAGGCTACAGCAGATCTGCCTAATCTGGCTATTAACTAATATGATTAATTTTAGATCACAAGTATATTTTTCTTATCATGATCAAACGGAAAATTCAAATTTATTGATCAGTTATGCTGGAAAAATACTTTACCTTGATACCAAATATAACATGCTTTTTATTTGCATTTGTTTAAATTTTTTAATCAGGGGGCTGGTCCGAAATGCAAGTCTCATTCAATACTAAGAATTGAAGACAATGCGGATGAAGAAACAAACCTGGCCATAACAAAAAGTTCTCTAACCATTCTAGAGCCTTCTCCAATGTATTTCTGAACTAATTCAGAACCAGACACCCTGATAAAAGTACAATCAGTATGATGGGCGACAGCTCTAGCCAATAGAGTTTTTCCTGTACCAGGTGGTCCATACAGCAAGACACCCTATAAATTTATGACAGAAAGCATTAGTCCTACAATGTGATCATATGAGAGACAAATAACAAAAAAAAGCTACGACTTAGCGTGATTGTACCTTTGGCTGAGCAATTCCAAGACTCTCAAACAATTCAGGATGTTTAATAGGAAGTTCTATGACCTGCAGATTTACCGCACAGCAGGTGTAAGGAATTGAAGAATCCACAAGAGAACATGGGCTTAACAATTCAAAACCAGAACAGACAAACGAAAAACCAAATAGTGCTTAGCCATAAATGAACAATTTAAGTCTGAGAGAAACCTCTTTTATCTCTTTGATTTGTTGGTCAAGACCACCGATCATGTCATATGTAGAATCTGGAACTTTCTCAACTTTCATAAGATTAACCAAAGGATCAACTTTGCTAGGTAAGATCAGATGAAGAACATAGCTGTCATTACGGAGAGCAACTCTAGTTGATGGTGTGATTTTTGTGATATCAATATTCTTATCGATATCAACAACATATTTTCCTTCTGGGTGAACCTGTAGAAGACGTTACAAAATAATAGAAGAGTAAGATTTAAACACACTCCACAAATCAATCCATAACTGCTGAATAAGAAAATAATTATCTCCAGTTTTAAACAGATTCCTTTGATTCCAAATTTTAAGTCTGTAAAAGACATTGTTCCCCTTTGCAAAGTCTAAGAGAGAGCTAAGAACAAAGTAGGGATAAAGGGATCCCATACCTTCACTAAGACCTTGTTTTTACCCATAACTTTTACGACCTCACCAACATAGGATCCAGGCTCCTGAAGCAGCTGCAGTTCCTCTCTAAGCATTCTCACTGTCCAATATGTAAATATAATAAGAACTTATACACCAAAAAGGCAAAAAGAATGGAAACACCAAAAATAAAGATAAAATTCTCCTAAAGGATTCTTCTGTAACACTCGATGCTCCATATACACATTTGTTTTCAAGCTGAGGCTACCATAAACCAAAATCCTAAAGAGGAGAACCATAACTGCCATGAGCTTCTCAGATGAATTGGATGCACTATACAAGTTAAAATGCAATCATGCCTAAAGAAATCCCAGCCACCCTTCCAATCATAGGAACAACAGGTAAACACCAAAGTAAATGGAAATGAGAATAGAAGATTAGTATACAGCATTGGCGATGGTCAATACGTCCTTTCCATTTCAGACTGTACAGTCTCCAACACACAGAAAAAGATAACGGATTTATTATGTCCATTAGAGTGACACCTTTAGTTACACTTTTACTTGCAAAATCGGGGCCTTCAAAATTCAACCAATATGTTAGGTAACCTACTACTATTAACTTTCAGCTCAAACTTTTTCAGGAGGTATTGCAATATTAATAAATTTTCCAATTTACTTTGATTGCATCAACCCAAAAGCTCTCTCAGATCTAGAACAATGTCAATCAAAGCCCCAGACTCAATCTTATCCTTTGTTTCATTGCTTTGTATCAACTAACACAACCCAATTTCCAAAGTAATCAGCAGATGTTATCACCGCCTCAACCTCCACAAGTAACTAACCAATAGTCTTCCTCGGATTCTTAACGACTTTTATTCAACTAAATATCACAGTTCTCTCACAGATCAAAAACACTACCGGTAACAACTTTCCCTAAAAAAAAACAAAAACCCTAATCCTAGAGTTGACAATCTCAATCAATCTGAAAAAAAATACTTCTTTTTTAAAATAGAGAAGGACGATAAGACAATAAATCGAGGTTAGGGTTAAAGGACGACCTTGAGAATTGAGCTCGTTTCGTTGGGCTTCGAGACGGTTGAGATTGTGAGTCTTCTGCCGGAGATTGAGCGTGTGCTCGTGGATGTGTTGGAGGTAGTATTGCCGGAGGCCTTCCCCCTGCTTGGCGCCGCTCTTGGCGGTGCACATCTCCTCCGTCGATGTCGGTTGCTTCCTATCGATACTTACCGTGGCCATTGTGTTTTGCTTCTGAGCTTTTATTGGTTTTCTGCTTAGGTTCTTGCTTTTGGTTACTCGAATCCCTTTCAGGATTTTATTATTTATTTATATAGAGGTTTTTCTTTGAGAACAAGTTTCTATTTCGATTTGGATTTTGAATTAATGGAGAGTTTTACTGTCATCTAATTTAAATAGTTCATGGGCTTTGGGCTTTCGGCGGCGGTCAGGGTATGCAGGTTGTGCTTCCCAGGATTTTGGGTTTTTATATGTATACAAAGTTCTTTTTAGCAAAATAGCGATTTTTGAAAAAATATTTTCATATTCATTACCATCTTTTTTTTTTGGTCAAATCATGTTCATTACCATCTAATAAAATGTTTTTTTTTATTTTCTACAATTATTAAAAATAGCTATTTTATATTTTCTAAAAATGATAATTTTATATTTTACCAACAATCATAGTTTAGATAAGAAAATTTAAGGATGCAATATTTGAAAAAATAAAATTAAAAAAAGAAGAAGAAACCACTCAAATTACACGCAAAATAAATACCCTATCAATCAAAGGATTTCATTTAGGGGAAGAATATAAAAAATTTAACATAAAGAATGTGTTTATTTTCTTGCCATTATTTTCCAATTACAATATCCATACAATAAATAATCTAGAAAATAATTGATTAAAAACACAATAATATTACAATTGCTACATGGGATGGACTCAGGTGCCTCTTGAACCTGTATATAAGTGTTTCAAAATTGGTAGAGATCATCATCAAAAGAAACCTTCAAGATCTCTTGACAACAGCTGTGGCAAAGAATGGATGATGGCTGAACTCAAAGGAAACCTTCAGTGATGGGTCAAGAGCTCCCAACCGACATATGAGATTCAGAGCAACACTGTTGTGCTCTGCAACCTGCTCTAGTCTTCGGAGTTCGGCCAATCTGTCTGGATCATTGGAAAAACTACTCTTGACCTCCTTCGCTATCCTCTGAGCATCCTTGAAGTAATTATACATAACTAGTGTCTGGATAGAAAAGTAACTCAGTTATGTTTTGAACACGAGGAGATGCGAAATACATAAATGTCAAGAGGAGGAGAAAGAAAGAGATCTGGGGGTAGGGATATGATGGATTGGGGGAAGAATATCTTATCGAATACTCACAGAAAAGCGAGCATGGGTTGTTGATTCCTTGTATGATGGGTACGAAACGTGATCAGGAATGCAGGCTCTTTGTAAAAGCTCAAAATGCTGAATGAATTTCTGGATAGAAGTTAACATGGGTGAAAACATGGCACACTTAATAAAGATGGCTACAACAGCATGATAGAACACACTCTCAAGGTAGTAAGGTAAAATTCTAATTCAAGGACTTCTATTCATCACTCCAAAACTGAGATATCAAACAATCCCACCATGGTTACACCTCAAAAATAAATAATATATTATTGTATGTGTGCAGGCATGGGAGGAAACTTGATACTTCACCTCCTGCTCAGTATTGAAAGGGCTTCGACTCTGTAAGACCATGATTTCATTCCTCAAAGCCGCAAGCATCTGGAAAGAGACTGAACAGATTAATAGAGAGCATGAGTTGACAACAGTGAAGCAGAGCACTGAAACGAGAGATAAGCAGCATCTGCAGGTTATACATACATATTCAGGATAATTTTAAATTAAATAAACTTATTTTCAGAAATCTGCAGTTCAGACAAAAATGACCATAATACATTGCTGCCACCAGTCACAATCAGGATCATATAAAAATAAAACAAGTGCTGTTACCATTGTAAGTCCTTCAGCAAGACATATGTAGCATTGAAGAAACATAACAGCCGGTGGGATCCGAGATTCCCTAGCCAAATCTTTAGGAGAATCCCTCTTCTTCTTTCCCTTCCGTTTAGCTGAGTAGTACAGGTATAAAAGACATAAAATCAATTGGAATACAGAAACAATGACAAGCAAATCATAAAAGCAAAACAAAACAAAACCTGCATAATCAGAAATCTACAAGTTTCTGATACATAATCTCATAACATAAAGACTAGGAAGTTCAGTTACCCGTGTCACAGCTGACTGCCATCTTAAGATGAGTTTTCTCTGCAAGCTTAATCAAGACGGCATACAAGTACCAATATACCATGCAGTGTTCACTGGCAGAATAGAGTTCCAACTCAAAACCCAACATGAGAAATCGAAAAGCTATCCAGTAAGTTTGTTCTTCCACCCAAACGAGGATATGATGGAATATTTTCATACGTATATTCTGCAAATACCAAAAAAAAATGTCAAGCATCAACTAGATCAAAGGTTTAACTTTTAATGTAGGTGGAAAAGAAGCTTGAGGAGGCAACAGAAGGAAATTGGTAAATCGGTATTGAGCTAATAATCCAATCGCAACATTATACAGTGCAATGAAAACAGTTAAACTTAAAAAGATTAACTTCCTGTTCCTTTTTCTTCTAAAGTTTACTTAATAGTAAAAACTGCTGTCGCTTCCTTATGTTCACACCAAGTAGTCAACATAATATTGCTGGCAAAGATTATTACAATCAATTCTAGCTAATAGGACTAAACCATAGAGTCCATTGGGTGTACTTGTTTGTCTTGATAAATAAATTAAGAAAAAGGACTTTCCAATAGAATACTTAAGAATAGGAGTATTTCGTATTGATTACTTGTCCCCAGATATATTATGTTTGAGATGGTAGTATTAACTTTAGATGTATTATTGTTATTAACATTCAAGTCTTATCCCAGAAACCAAATCAAGAAAAAAAAATATGCTGCTGAAAATTTTATTTCATTGTGGAAGTTCTAAAGCATACACTTTGCTGAACATTACCTTTACTCCTAACCAAACCCAACCTATTATCTTTACATGTATACTTTTCTTCTCTGTGCAAGACCACCTTAGCAACAAAGATATTGATTAACCATGCTTAGTAATTCTTTTATGCTGTAATTTCATTAAGTTAAACTCTTCTCAGAGATATACAAGATTCTTTGCTATTGTTTGGGTTCTTTTCTCAGAAATATTTCAAGATATACACTTGCAGTTCTTACCCAGGTCCCAGTATTTTAAAACATCAGTCATATCCTAACTCTGAGAGACAACTCAGGGTCAAGCTTACAGCCTAAACTATCTCCAGCATGTGCTTCAAGATTTACAAGATTAATGCACAGAAGGAAGAGATACAGAAATGTGGCAATTCTAACCCATTATTAGGCATTAATTTAACTATCCACTTGATTAACTAGTAATTTTGTTAATTGTAAAGCACAAGAAGAATACGGACAAACAAACAACTAAAAAGGAAGAAGGAGCAACAGACCTCATCATTTGAACTGCTTGAGACTTCTCCGAACTCATTTCTAAAAGCAAGCTCTAGCTGTCAAATGAAGACACAACAAAACAAGAAAGTCTAGTTTAATAGCAATAGAGCAAATGCTGTCTAAACGAGTTAATAAAACAACTAGATTTACTCAATAAAGTCGTTTAGTTTTACATAGCTGAAGTGTGCATAAGTAAGGCAGACGATAATCGCAGAACGAAAACCGATTTCATGTTTTCACATTTTCTCGTTTCCTTGGTGGAAGATGAGATAAGGGAGTGCTTTGGAGATGCATCCACTAATTTTAAAAAATTGAACAAGAAGGCAAAAACTCGAGGAAATTATGTGTGACAATAGTGTACCATTCAGGACTACTTATTCCTCAATAATGTCACCGGCAAAGGTAGGAGGCATTTGATGTCAAAGCTAGCAAGGTAATTAGGTTCAAGAAAATTTAAAACTGAACAAAACAGATGTAAAATGAACTAAGGAACGTTAGATGAGTTACAGAAGACAGAGCAACAACGCAAGACTCAGTACAAACCTGTACATAGATAACACGCCAATCTTGCAAAATTTTCCCAAGCTTGCGCCTCTGCCAGGCAGCATTTGTACACAGTATTTTCAGAAAATTCATTACCAACTGCAATAAATAATAGCATTAAACATATATTAGATGAAAGCACATTTAGCAAGAGACAGAGGATGCCAAAAGCTATTATTTAGGCTTTACTGCAGTACAAGAATCTCCTTTTGCATGATAATTAATCCAGGTTCAGATAACTAGAACCATATTTACCAAAGCTTGATAGCATATTCTCATATTGATCATTCAAACTTAGCATTGTGATCAAGAAAATAGCCTGATGCTTCTAACGCCAACATTGACAGATACATATATGTATGTATACACCATCTCAAAAGGAGGTATTGATCAAGAATATTATTACATAAAGGTACCAGAAAACAACAATGAAATGTATCTCATAAATGATAGTCATCATAACCTGTCCTAGTTGTACAATATATTCATTCTTCTGAATATCATGGTTTTTGGTGGCTTCAGGCAACGCAGAAGCTTTAGTTATCACTGCAAAGATAGGATCGCGTCCATAAAGTTTCCCATCTTGAACCAGTAGAAGCTGTTCAACAATATTATGAAGGCTAAGAATCCAAAAGTACATTGATAAAGACAAAGCATCTTGAATTTAGCAAGTAACAAGATTAGACCAACAATACTAACATCCAAACTGTATATCCCAACCTTCAAACACTGACCAGTAATCAACTACAGAATATTATTAGTAAAATATCTATAGCATTGTGTTGTCCAAAAAGTAGGGGGAGAAAACACTGCAGTATAACAGTCAAATTAATTTCTTTATATGCTGGACTTCTTTTTGTGTCTCTTCAGCTATCTACCTCCTCTCAAATGCAGAGAAAGTGCTTGGTAGTGGAATTTTCCGTGTATGAATAAGAGATGCCTTACAGTAAAATATCTACTGAGACAAACTTCTTACATGAAGAAAAAGCGGAAATATTGAGACACCAAGAACGTAACTAACTCCACAAACAAGAAGCATCATATGCACATTAGAAATTTTGATATGTATTTTTGAGCAAGATAGCTCAAGGGATAAACAATGCAGCACAGCCCATAGAAAATATCTTTCTTTTCAGTTCGTTCCATTAATACTGAATAAGTTCAAGACAACCGAAGAAAACATTGCCTGAAATTTTTTCCCAATACAGTAGAAGCCTAACTGTCCAAATGAAGGGTTCAATAATGAGTTAGATTAAAAGACAATGAAGCTAACAATGTCTGACCTGCAGATGAGCTCTTGCTACCAAATCAGGTTTAGACTTCTGGAACTGAACCACAAAGTTCAGAAGACTTTCTAAATGAGGATCCAACGAGTAAGAGGAGATAACATCTAGATCATGAAGAAGTTTAGTAAAATATTCAACAGCCTGCCAACCACCAAGAGAAAGAAAATATTACAATAGTGAAGGTAGATACAAAGACATCAAAATTAATTTACACAAATTCTCACCTTTTTCCAACTAAGAATTTTAATTGCACGTGGTGGTGTGGGGGCAGATACTCTACTGTTTAACATAGCATCAAACCCAATTGCTTCACGACCAGAAGCAGTTGTTTTGTCTTCTATATCATCTTCACAAGATTCACCAGAACAAGACCTTAGAAACTCTGCTGATTTAAGAATGCATTCTAGCTCCGATATGCAGGAAGCTATATGTTTTCTTGCCAGCTCCAAGCCTCTCCCCTGGGGTCGCTTCATACAGGTAAGAACATGGAAAAAAAACTGAAACCAAAAGAAAAGCCAGTGAAAATTATAATACAGGCATGAATATATTTGTCAGAAAGGGTGAGATAGATAAGAATGCCACAGAATAAATAATAGTTGCTAGAAGGAAACACCAAATAGATTGTTGACAATCTAAATTTGAAAAACAATGTACATAACATATTCCTTCTTTGATGATATACCCCCTTAACATACTGTCCCATAATAATAACTATCATCTAATTAGGTTTAAAAAGACATAATTTAATGAAATTTGCAGGGCATAAGCTTAAGCTTTGACAATGAAGCGAACAAAAAATTACTGGAAGAAGCTCCATAATCCATTAAAGAAATATTAAGAAGGCCTGCAAATCTAAAAAACAAAAGCATAAACCATGGGCAGACTGTCGTGCTCCTATTCATGGAAATTATAAAAAGAATAACACAGCTAAAGACCTTACGAAAACGTAAGCGACACAACAAAGCTTTGCAGAATCCTTCTTCCAGAGTGGGATTGGACTGTAAAGGCTCTAAATCTGCATCGACGTTGCCACGTAATTAATCAAAACTGGTATTACAATGATTGTTAACAAATAACTCGCAATAGAAGTTTACAGTGAATAGGTAATAAACAAGTGAAAAGCACAATTTAGAAGAACCAATTACAAGACAAATCTGTTTAAACAGAAACCATTAGCTTGAATGCCTAGGTTATGCATAAACGTTTCTATTTTGAAATCGAAAAGCTAAAAGCTCAAGTCCAGTCCAGTCATTAGATCACACAGCCTATTTTTATGATGACATCTTAACCTGAGCAACATGGTTTACTATTTACTATTTTTCTTGTGAATCATTCCATAAAATTCCTCTCATTAGTCAAGAGATCTACATTAGTAAACAGGCACATCACAAGTAAATTTGTCTTACCAGAGACCAACACTAAAGGCAGTTGCCGTTATGATTTCACCCAAAACCTTTACCTTATCACCATTGTCACAAATTACGAAGAGTTTATTGCAACATTTGAAACGTAGCCGTTGTCTCTAACAAAGAAGCAAGCTGCCTCTAAGCAAGATGCATACCAATTGCAAAAAAGAGTTAAAAGTAGAAGAGGGCATAGTGAGCGAGACAAATTAGGACTGAGATATTGATGATTTACAATGTAATCTATTAACTCTTCAACTCCCCAGATATGAGGCTTCTGTCAGTAAAGAAATAATGAAAGCTTAGGCAAGTCAGGAGATAACTACCCTCTGATACCCTTTTTTTCGATGATGTAGCTTTACACGCACGCAACTGGCGGGATATTGTCTCTTCAACAGCATTCAACATTGACAAGCACTTCTCATCTCCATCCCCATTTAAAGGAAGACCATATGTCATTGTAAAAAGATCCTCCTCCTGTCAAATGATTGAACATGTTCAAAACTATACAAGAAGTATCCTGAATTAATACCTCATCTAGCCTGGCCACCCTCTTCTTCACACCCCTTTTTTCTGGGCAAGTGGACAGGCAGGGGATACAAGGACAAATTATTATTCATTAAATAACATTCATTTATCTCTGATACCTTGATAATCAGAACTAGAGGAAATCTTCAAAAAGTTTTCAATCTTAATCTTAAAAGACAGCTTATACATATGTCGTTCAAAATAATTTTGCTTAAGAATAATGTGAAAAACTGAAACATATGAACTTTTTCCTTTCTGAAAAAAAGCAAAAAGAGTTGTTGGAATACTTTACTTCATGTGTACGTGCATTTGAAACAACTGACACAACCGCCTTGCAGGTTGCACGTATAACTCTGCAATAAGAATGCAATAAGGCATGTGAAGCTGTCCTATCAAGCCTCAGAAGATAGATGCATGAAAAGACAGTTTGCGCCAAAGAATGACCCTTATGCCATGCTGCCTGCCATGAAAGATATAACAATTTAGATAAAAGAATAGAAACAGAACAAATTGGGGTGTTTGTGGCTTGGACACAACAGAACAAGTATAAAAATAAAATTATTATTCAATGAAGCACTTAACCCTTCATCCTTTATTTTCTTTGGCAAATGAGCATTACACAAAGAAATAACAACAAAATTTCTCATTCCATGTAGATTAATGCTTAGAAAGCATCCAGGGTTTGACACTGGCAAGACAAACCAAACACTAACAAAACAACCATATATGCGCTATATATGCAACAAAAAATTGAACTGAGAATGAAGAGTACCTCACAAGCAAGAAGATGGTCCATGATATCGATAGTGCATCGGACGTCAATAGTGCTGTCAAGGCTAATAGGAACAGGAGCGGCACCATTTTCAATGGCCTCATCAATAGAATAGTATCTACAAACAATACCTGAATCCATCTTAGGATCCATAATCTAATACAAATAAACAAATACTTGTCAATAGATGCCAAAAGATTATATTAAACGGAAAAAAATAGATGGTAAACATATGTATCGAATACTTGTCACAAGTAAACAAAAAACAGAAAGTCAACAATATAAGTTTAAATGGGAGTATTTCTTATGTCAGATTTACGGAAACAACAATATCACTTGATGCTTAATAATATGATCAAGCATATAAGTGATCATTGCAACAAACACTCCTTTTCGAAATATGTTAATAGCATGTATTTGCACAAGGAATAAATGAGTTTGTCAAAGCAGAACTGGCAACAAAAAGATCCCAAGTATCATCTTAAGGAAGAAAATGATAACTTCCAACCCACTAACAAAATTAGAAAAGAAAAAATATTTAGCTTGATCAAGAATCAAGATGTTAGCAGTACCTCCAATGCAGACATGGCAGCAAAAAGATTGAAATTATCCCCATGAATGAGCTCTCCATCTCTAAGACCTGTGATGACCGAACATCCCAGAAGAGTTAAGCAGTAATGCAACCCATTAAAGAAAACTAAAAAATAGAAATTAAAGTAGTTAACAGTAATAATAACAGATTCAAACGGAGTAATAAAAACACTAAAGTTCACTCCATATTGATCTTGTTGCCTGTTTAAGTGATAAACCCCAAAAATGTATTCTTCAAGGAAAAAGCCTTGAACTTTATAATGCCAACACTTTCTCTTTCCCTACCAAAACAATAACTTTTTCACCCTTCAAAATTACTAAAGAAACCCCCCCAAAATATTTCCTCAGAAAAATAAACCCTAGAGTTTAGCAATTCATTGTTAGATCTCCAATTAAAAGCCTTAGCAGAAAATGATAAATATTAAGAGAGATAGAGAGAGAAAGTGACAATACAAAGATTTTCCTCCCCTTTCTTTTTGACATTATTTTTCTGACCAACCAAACAGAGGTTTAAGAGAAGGAACCTCGACAGGCGGCTTCAAGGAGAGGCGAAGCGTCGGCCCAGACAGTGTTGTCGCTCGCTGGCAGGGAGGTAAGCGTCGATGCGTGGCCATCCATGGAGGCTTCTTCTGAAACAGCCCTATCAGCCATTTGTTTTTAGTTTTTCCTCTATTTTACTTATTCTTTTGTTTTGAAGATTTGTGAGAATATCTGCTCTGCTTTGGAACAGAAACAGTGAGGTCCTTCGGCTTTTAGTTGATGATTCGGTGCTCTGTTTTTTCACTTAAAATTCTGTCCTCGGCTTTGTCCTTGAGACAAGAATCCTCGTAACCCAACACAAGTACTCGAGACACAACTCGGAGGGTTTTTAGGCCTTTAGCTTTAGGGCGTCTTTTGGGTCGAGCCGGGTCCACGCTTAACTCGCCACGGTCCATCTCAATAATTTCTTGTTTACATAACATAAATAAAAATTATAATACTAAATTATTAACCAAATAATTACTATTAGTATTATACAAAAATATAATTATCACGTATTAGTATATTTATATATTTTAAATAAAACATAACAATAATTATTAAATAAAGAAAATAAATTTGAGAGAGTTTTCTTCCATTAAAATCATACTTAACTTGACTTCAGATTAATCAAGTTTTATTATGATTACCGTTGGATTTATTAGAATAAAGAGAGACTAAATTTTGGCATAATAAATCATGCCTCATTATTAATATTTTATTAAGATTTTTATGTATTTCTTCTTTGTTTTCATTTATATACTTGTAAAAAAAAATAATAAACTTATGCTATAATTATAAATGCAACTTTGAAAATAATAAGGCTATATTGATTTTTTTTTTCCTCAAAGGCTATTGAATTTATATATTTTTTCGGAGATGGAGATTGGAACATGCTCCTCAGGTAAAAAAGATATATACAGATTATGAATCAAATGTTCAAGGCAATTGAAATTTCGCTTTCTAAATATTTCTCAAATTTCTTTTTCCATATGACAAAAGGAATTTTAACCAGCGTTAGCTACAGCCTCCAAGCTTACAGCTGCAGCAATGAGAAAATTTCGCTTCGCAATGAATTAAGAATGGGGATGAAAATCATGGTGTTGGCAGCCTGAAATTGAGCCTCCTTAACCACACCGAGTGAAGCACCATGTGAATCACATCAAAGGGCTGTGCCGGCCGGTTCAAAACGAAGTGTCTTCGAACTTGTTTCACCCTCAGTTGCATCTTCAGATACTTCTTCCTCGATAACCCTTTCAAAATCGTCTTGATTTCCGGTATCCTCTTTGACGGAATATGTATCGAGAACTTGCTCCAATCAAGCACATCGCTGAAGGGCAATGCGTAATAATCAGAAATTATAACAGGAACACAACCAACCGAAAACGCAGCCGCCACTCTTGGACTGGCCACTTCGTACCCGCTGGGGCACAAGCAGAACTTGCTCTGACCCATTAACTTGAAGTAATCTTCGTTGTTGGAAAGGTATTCGTGAACTTGGACTTCGTCGTCCTTTTCTTTCCAGTGCTCCAATAACACTTTTCTTATGTGACCATGGGATCCGCCAGCGAAGAATGCAAGGATAGAACGTTTTCTTGGGGACAGGTCCAGGTGCGGCGGACCAAGCTCGCCTCTGGGAATATTGATTTCTGGCATTGACACGTCTCTTTGAGGCTTGTACTTTTCTGATGTGTTGGCGTTGCAGAGGACTCTGATGAAGTTCTTGAAAAGTTCTGGATTGTCATCACCGATATCTGGTGCCTGCATTAGGATTTAGCATCTGCTAAGAAGAATTGCTTATTATAAATTTTCATTAATTAGATTAGTGTATATGGTAGTGCAGCAGGGTTTATCAGATGGATTTGAGAACACGAAGTTAATTAATTATTATTACATACCCAATCATGACATGAAACCAAGAAATGGTCAGCTCCTTTGCTTCTATTCCAGTAAGGGTACTTCTCGGCTATGACGCCAATATAATCAGTAACCACATGATGTAGCTGATCACGAGAGTAGGTGATCAGAGGCCTGTAAAGGAAAGTGATGATTTTGGCCACACTGACGGGGATCAAGAATGCATGCGCCTCGTCGGGGTGGCGAGCTAAAAAGGGGCTCTTCCCACTCTCCATCTCGTCCATGAACTGGCCCTCAATGCCATAGATGTTGTTTACCGGCCCGCCGTGGACTAAGGGTTGCTCTCCTTCCCTATAGACCCATATTTTGAATCTCTTCTTCATTTCTATGTGACTCCTGTCATGTAAAACTTAGGTTAATTTGGCGAATAAGGACGACATTCAATAAACTTCACTGATGACATGAAAAAGGGATGTTCAAAACTTAACTGATGAAAAGCATATGGATTTCTGTAAATGGGTCCTCTGGGAATGTAAACATTCTCCTCGTTGTATGATGTATAGTTTTGTGAACGAATTGCTTCAAGTATAGCCACTCTTGCTTGGCTCAAACGGTCTTCAACTCTCTCCAAACTGCTCTTCTTCTATCCACAAATAATGACAAGAGAGACAATCATGGAATTAGACCCCAAAAATCAAGTCATTAATCACTAAAACACGCAACCGAGAAAAACGTTTTAAAGCATTGAAAGATCAAAGTGATCAACATGTTGCGCACTTTCTCAGGCCTTATCAATGGAGCTGCGGGTGCAGCTGGAAGCAGAGCAGGGGATGGCAACGGAGCCGGTGATGGAGAAACTTGTGGGATTTCTTGATTGGTTTTGATGTGGGAATTATTAGGTGTGACAGTGGAGAAGAAGATGGCAAAATTACTTTCGTTCAAAGGAGATAGATAGAAGACAAGAAACACAAAGAGAAATGTAGAAGCTGGCAGTAGCAGAGAATGGATATGGCAGCCAACTTCTGCCATGGCCCTCTCAGTCCTCTTACAGAAAAGGTCAAGGAGAGAAACGAGTAGGAAGAATATTGGCATGTAGGAGTATATGGTATGTGAGCGGTTCTTCCCTTTGTGGGATGCGAACGGCTTTGGAAATAATATTTTCCTTTTTCTTTTTTTGCCAAACCAAAACAGCATGAGTAATCATATATGGTATCTAATTTATGCCAATATTTTTTTCCCCTTGATAAAAAAAATAAAATTAAAGAAGGCGATGAAGGTGGACTTGTTTTTAGCATTTATGTTTTGTAAATTTGTAATCCTTGTGAAGATTTTTTCCCCTTTTTTGTTATTTTGGTTAAAGGAATTGAACATTATCAGGCATAATATGATAAGTAGTTTAATAATGAATAGAAGAAATTATGTTTTTTTTTTGGTGGAAAGGAAAAAAAAACAGGAAGTTTTGGAGTAAGGAAAGGTTACCTAAACGGTCAACTCATTTGACATTTATGGATTCTCTGGATTTCAATCGAAGACTTCTATAAACTTATAGATCACGAGAGACTATAATCAATGAATTCGAATTTGAGTTTGTGCGCATAACCTCTAAACTTAATCACTAAAGTCAAAATTTCAATGACTAAGAAATTCTGCACTTAGCCAGCGGCCGTCTACAAAGTGGAAGAAGAAGGTGAACGAAAAAATGAAACACAGCGGCATGGAAGAACTTGTTTCGTAGGCTTAAACTTCTTAGTCTTTGGTCTTTAGAGTGAAGTGAGGAACGGGGCAAAGAAGGGAAAAAAAGGGCGTTTCCACTCGTAATAATTTGGAAAATTTGTCACTCATGCAAAGCGGGTCAATTATATCGTTGATCTGTTAATAGGATTTGTTATATTATACATAATATTTACAGAGATGAGAAAAATTAACCTTGTAGGTTAAGATTAATCCTTCTAAGCCATATTGAGTGAAGCACCATATGAAGGATATCAAATGGCTTAGCTGGTCTGTTAAGCTCGAAATGCCTTCTCAATTTCAACACCCTCTTCTGCATTTTCAAATACTTATTTTCCGGAACATTTTGTAGGATCGTTTTGATTTCCGGTATCTTCTCCACCGGAATCTGTATCGAGAACTTGGTCCAGTCAAGGACATCGCTGAATGGTAGTACATAGTTGTCTGAAATGATAACAGGAACACATCCTGCATAAAATGACTCCACCAATCTGGGACTAGCCACTTCGTACCCACTCGGGCACAGGCAAAACTTGCTTCGTCCCATTAATTTGTTGTAATCTTGGCCTTTAGAGAGGTACTCGTGGATTTGCATTTCATTGTCTTTGTCCTTCCAATGCTGAAGCAAAATTTTCCGAATGCTTCCATGGGCACCGCCTGCAAAGAACGCAAGGGTGGTTCGCTTATCTAGCGGTTGGCTGAACCTCCTTGAGCTGAACCCACCGGGAAGCAAGTTCATTTCTGGTAGTGTAACATCTCTCTTGGGACGAAATCCTTCGGAGCTGTTAGCATTGCAGAGCACCCTAATCAAGTTCTTGTAAAATTCAGGGTCCTGTCTCGAGACTTCTGGTGCCTGTAACGTTGGACTGAAATAAAGTTAGATTGAAAATCCTGCTAACTATATTAATCTATAGAAATTCATCGCCCATTTTCCTATATCAAACTATGGAGATAAAATAAAATTGTAGCTGGGGTTTGTGGAGTACCTAAAACGAACATACCCAATCATGGCAAGACACCATAAAATGGTCAGCTCCTCTGGTTAGATTCCAGTATGGGTATTTGTTGGCTACAACTTTGATGTAATCTGTGAAGATCCTGATCAAACGATCACGAGCATAAGTGGTGATAGGCAAGTAGATGTATTTAACAATGTGTCCTACGCTGACAGGAATGAAGAATACATGGGCTTCATCAGGATGTTGGGCCATGAATGGGCTTTCCCGACTCTCTATTTCATCGATGAACTGCCCCTCAATGGCGTAGATGTTTTTCAAAGGCCCGCTATGGACCAAGGGTCTCTCTCCTTCCCTGTAGGCCCATATCTTGAATCTCTTCACCATTTCCATGTGACTCCTGATTCAATCCAAAGACAAAATTGGAAGAAAAGGAAATTTAGAAAAAAAGAAACGAGTTCGTGTCTCTCTCTTGCCTCTGCTATATGATAAGGAAGGCCTAGAGATGTGTAGAAAGAATGAGTCCGTTAGGCATGCCCCATTGCTACTCATTATACTGTTAAAAATGGTTTCCTGTTTTCACTTTTACATGCAGCATGCTTCACCGCATCTGAAACATTCTGAGTTCTGACCCTCCAAAAAGTAAATATTTAAGCATATCAATCTCCTGGAAGATTAATCGGTGCTTAATGATCTCCATTTACCTTAATTCACCTAGTTAGTCTTATTAGATTAGTGCAGGGCGCACATGCACCAGAAGGAAAATTAACTAAAATACTACATATAAAGAGCACTGAAAGTTTTGTATGAGAACTCAACTGGTGAAAGGCGTATGAATTTCTGTACATGCAACCTCTGGGGATGAAAGCTTCCTCCTTATCTGTTGTATAATTCCTTATTCGGATCGCTTCATGTATCGCAGCTCGTGCGCTGGCTAACTCTGCTTCAACCCTCTCTAACCTACCCTTCTTCTACTCAGAAACAACGAAAATATGCATGCATCATATCAAAAGACAAATTAGTAATCCAAATCATTAACTTTCTAATACAAACATCACACAAAATGTCCAGAAAATAAATTTAACATACTTTGATATAGGTAACATTAACATCTTTGTAAGTTGGAGTATAAGAAGAGGAAGGAGATGAGGGAGGTTTATCAAAGGGAAGTTCTGCAAGGAGTTGTTGTTTGGTGGTGGTGCTGGCGTTGGAAGTATTGGTGAATGAGGTGGAAAATGAAGGGAAATAATTGATGATGAGATTTTTCTGATTCATGGGATCAGAGAAGCTGCAGAGGAGAATAAGAAGAAGGAAAGTTGGAAAAGCCACAAGTGTTTTGGAACAGCTAAAAGTTGCCATGGCTGCTGCTTCTTTCTGTTTTTCCTTGTGATGCTTAATATATATAATATACAGCCTTCAGTTTATAATGTTTTATAGAGAGAGGGGGAAATAAGGGTGGGGTGGGGGAGAGGAGGAGGAGGAGGATGGGGGGTGTTAATTCGGAGTGTGTAACGAGTTGCCCACCTAAGCTTTGCCAACTCTTAATCAATGGAAATAATTTTCTCTTGGCAAGAAAATATTCACCAATATTTTCTTTATATACAGTACACTGATAATTAATTCAAAGATTTTTCTTTTTAACATATGGTGTTAATCTTATTATAAATCCTACCCCATTCATCTAAGATTCCAACTCGAAACTTCTATAGGAAATTTCAAGTTTAACAATTGGGGTGTAATTCAAAGATTTGAATGAAAATAAAAAAAGGGGTACGTTAAAGTTGTAGTTTTCCATGGTTTAAAAGGTTTGCTACGTCTCCTCAAAAAAAAAAAAAAGTTTTGTTACGTGAACATTTTGATGCAATAGTGAAAACAATGGGTGCATACACTTCTCTCTTTCTTAATCACATCATTTCTTTTCTTTGGGCTGCACATTTCAAATATGAAAAATAAGAGATCACTGTACTTGTAGCTTTGATGCATTTTAAGTTGAAAAGCATACCACAGAAAAATGAAAAGCACTAATGATTTCAATTTATATGGATGGCAAAGTTATGGCCATTGACACTCAAATTTTCCTTCTTTTCTAACATTTTTCTCTTCTGTCAACCCTCAATCTTTTGAAGCTAGTTTTCAGGCAAATATAAGTATGGTTTTTTTTTTTTCAATCACATTTTGTTGTTTGATATACTTTCTTTTGGAAAATTGTAGGTCCCATCACTCCCATTAATGCCAATATTTAATTAGAAAGGATGAACAAGAGGGAAAAGGGTGCATGTTACTATTGGAGAGATTCGAGAGAAGTACCTAAAAATGGAGTAATAATTTCTGACAATCCGCAAGACTTGAAGGGAAAACTCATATGGGGTGTTTTCTTGGTTTTCTTTGGTTCATTAGCTGCAAAATAATTAAAGACTTCCATATGATGGGATCAAGTATATATATTTAGAACGGTTTTTGAAATTTAGAGCCATTGAAGCTTCCTTCCATACTTTTGTTAGTACATACCCTATTGGGGTAACATATAACTATACCACACTCTGATGTTTCATCAATTATATATAATTAAAAAAGGAAACTAACTAATAATATTTATAAACATATAGCCTATAAAATATATAAAAATTACATTGAATAGAATAACTAGAAAGCACTGCAAAGTTTCATAGAGATTTAAAAAAAAAAACAACAACAACAACAGGACTTGATTCAATGGTTAAGTAGGTCACCCCAAGTGAGGTGAGCTTCATCTAAAGAAAAAGGTGGGAATCAAATCCTAAAAGCTCGCTCTTGTTGAGAGAGACCATTAGTCAACTTAACTTGCGACCTTAGTCCAGGAGTGGTTACCTCAATTTGGCCTCCATTTTTGTAACCATATAACGGTAGCATAGCTAGATGATTAAAAATATTCAAATAGGTTATACAAAATAAAAAACAAAAACAAAGTGGGTTTTCTATAATTTATATGGCTAACATATTTTCAACTACTAGTTGATAATAGCTACCATATAAAGGCAAAGTTATAAAAAAGGAAAATAGTTCCATATGCTATATGGTCTAAATCATAGCAAAAGGTGAAGAAATTTTAGATACAAATTGTCAAACATACTAGTTAGGCTAGCTGGTATTATAATTTTTATGTTGGAGGAGCATGTTTAAAACTTAGATGCGCCACATGATCTCTCTCAAGTTAAGAGTATTCTGCCCTGCCTTGGGTCACAAGCTTTGATTTCCCTTTTTGTTATATATCTTGCCATCATATTAATTGAGTTTGAAATGAATGGTAAAAGCTAAGCCATGATCTGAACCAGCAAACGCAAAGGTAGATTAGTTTTATAATAAACGTGTTCAAAGTAACACTTAAGACTTTATATATCTATGAGATCTCGATGTTGAATTTTAAAGTAGACATGATGAGATATATGAAACGATAAATGAATTATTGATTATATAACCTAATATTGCAATATCTCCTATTAAGTAAAAAATACAAACACATACAACGGTTTAGGGTTAGATTAATGGCTAGATTGGGGGTATAGATTTTTAAAGCCGGAGTTTTTGGTGACAGATGAATAATCCCTTTTCTTTTTCCTGAAGAAATTCTTTAATCTGTTTGAGAGCGGAAGCTTAATGTTAATTAAAATTAATAATGAATTCTTTTTCTTTTTCTTTAATTATTTCATTTTCCAAACATGTATTAACATATATAGTATACACAACCTAACCTGTGTATATATAGCAAAAACATATACTATATGATTAGTTTTGCTGTCACACTAAACTGAAAAGATAAGAAGTAGTGGGAGTACTGTTAGGTTTTTTAAATTAATTAAGGTGCGGTTTGATTTGATCCTTCAATTATTTCATTCCATTAATTATATGTATATAATTTAAACAAACATTAACTTGAGTTATTAGAGTACAGCAAAGTAATCAATCATTGAAACTAATATTTGATATCCTCTCTCAGTTTAAGGAATCTACCAGAGCAGGAGGCTGTGCATTCCTTCATACCACAATTTCTTGCTCTATATCTAATTAATTTTCCCTTGTACCTGATTTGTACCATGACTCTCTTCTCAATTGCCAGCAAAAGTGGTGATTTCTCACGAGTCTTTTTCATTCTTGTCTGTGTTTTCGCAATTTTTTGGTATACATGGATGTTCATCAAATGTAGGAAGGGGAAGCCACCATCACCGCCAGGTCCTCGAGGCCTACCCTTGGTGGGAAACCTTCCCTTCCTTCAACCTGAACTCCACTCCTACTTCGCCGAGCTAGCTCGCACCTACGGGCCAGTCGTGAAACTCCAGCTGGTGAGGAAGATTGGGATTCTGGTGACTTCCCCATCCGCGGCTCGGGAAGTACTCAAGGACCAAGACATCGTGTTTGCTAACCGTGATGTGCCAGAGGCCGGCATGATTGCCATGGGCCGGTGTGACATAGTCTGGAACCCCTACGGTCCTGAATGGAGGATGCTAAGAAAGGTATGTGTACTTAAGATGCTTAGCAATCATACTTTGGATAAAGTGTATTCACTTCGCCGTAAAGAAGTCCGATACACCGTGAGTTATTTACATAGCAAGGCTGGCTCGGCTGCAAACGTCGGTGAACAAATGCTCTTAACCGTATTGAATGTGGTGACAAATATGTTGTGGGGTGGCACTTTCGAGGGCGACGCCCGGGCCAGCATTGCAGCAGAGTTTAGGCACGCGATCTCGGAAGTGACAGAGATTTTGGGCCTGCCCAATATTTCGGATTTTTTCCCCGTCCTGGCGCCGCTCGATTTGCAGGGTCTTATCAAACGGATGAGAAAGCCGGTGAAGAAGTTGAATGGGATCATGGAGAAGATAATTGATCAACGGCTGAAGTTGGAGCAGAAGGAAAGGGGAAGCGGCACAGCAGCTGGGGAATACAAGGACTTTTTACAGTTTCTTATCCAGTTGAAGGATGAACAAGATTCCAAAACACCATTGACCATGAACCATATCAAATCCTTACTAATGGTAATTTAAATTTAAGATTTTTTAGCTATAAATAGTATAATTAAGTAGAATTAATTGCTAATTCATTTGAAAAAGTCAACATTTTAATAATTTCGCACCTATGTCAGTAGGCAATTATAATAATTTTACCAATATTAATGGAATCTTGAGAAATTATATGTGGACATAATAATATAATGTACTTTTCTCATATTTGGACATGATAGAATATGTTGTTGGGATCAGACACATCCTCCAACTCAGTTGAGTTTACGCTGGCGGAAATAATCAACAAACCAGAAGTGATAAGAAAAGCACAGCAAGAACTGGATCAAGTAGTTGGCAGAGACAACATTGTGGAAGAATCCCACATTCACAAATTACCATACCTACTGGCAATCATGAAAGAGTCGCTGCGTTTGCACCCAGTCCTCC
Source organism: Microcos paniculata (assembly GCA_030664755.1). Classification (NCBI taxonomy): domain Eukaryota; kingdom Viridiplantae; phylum Streptophyta; class Magnoliopsida; order Malvales; family Malvaceae; genus Microcos; species Microcos paniculata. Next base: position 34,862,976 of record CP131459.1, on the reverse strand, counting down.
CTCTCCTAGTCCCTCACCGCCCCAGCGAAGACTGCACCGTCGGTGGCTACGCTATCCCTAAAGATTGCAGGGTGTTTGTCAATGCCTGGGCCATTCACAGGGATCCTTCTGTCTGGGAAAACCCGTTGGACTTCAACCCTGACAGGTTTTTGAACAGCAAGTGGGATTTTAGTGGGAGTGATTTCAGTTACTTTCCGTTCGGGTCTGGCAGGAGAATCTGTGCAGGAATGGCAATGGCGGAGAGGATGGTGTTGTATTCGATGGCCACGCTCTTGCATTCTTTTGATTGGAAATTGCCTGAGGGTAAGAAGTTGGATCTTACAGAGAAGTTTGGGATAGTTTTGAAGTTGAAGAACCCATTGGTTGCAATTCCAACGTCAAGGTTATCAAATCCAGCTCTTTATGAATAAAAGATTTTATAGATCGGAACCTTGTAGTTTTCACTTTTGTTGCACTAAAAAAAATTAATAATGATGTTAAATATGCGTAACATCTTATCTATATCATCTATACCTCTATACCATTATATCAAAGGAATGTGTTATGGAGGTCATAAATAGTATCATGTAGGATAAGAGTAGAGAGAAAAATAATTATAAGTAATTTTAAAATAATTTTTATATTTTAAGTATATTAAATATTTTATGTAAGTTATTTATAGTATTTGTGGAATTGAGAGAGAAAAATAATTATATCTAGTTTGAAAATAGATTTTTTTTTTACAAAAAATTTCTTTATATTGGTGTATTATTAATTGGAATACTTTAAATTATTATAAATACAGAATTTCACAAGAAATTATAATACATTTAACCTATAATTTTTTATTTTTCACAAATTTTCTTTTTAAAAATTTATTGCTTTTATATTATGTTTAATTTTTTACCTTAAATATTTATTGATTTTATCATACATGCATTTAAAATTTTATATAAAATAGTCTAATTTCATATGTTATATTATGTTTATTTTTTAACCCTTCACCAGTCGACATTGTTTGAGTTTTCCTCTTACCATTGCTATTCTATGTATAGTAAAAAAGAAATCAATACTATTTCGTTTATTATATTATGTTTATTTTTGTAACTCGAAGTGAAGCGTTTGCTTTAACAATTATTGCTCCATGTACAATAAAAAAACAAATTAGTCTCGAAACTACGCGAAGGGGATCTTCTCTAGTTATGATATAAGATAATGCTAAATTTTCCTAAACTAAGAAGATGATACCATTTATCCTCAAAAAAAGAAGAAGAAGAAGATGATACCATTAAAACAACATCTTAAACAAGGGTTGTTAAGTTTGATAGAAAAAACTTAATATCTCTTAGATAAAATTTTTAAGTAAGTTGAAATCTTACCCATGTAAAATTAAAATAGATTTAGAAGAATTTCCTCATATTAAATTATTGTCTTAGGGGTAAAAGTATCCCACAAGTCCCTCTACTATAGGAAAATATTCAATTCAGTCCCTATACTATAATTTGGGTTAATGTAGTCCCTCTACTATCAGAAATTGATCAAATTAATCCTTATTAGCAAAAACATCAACTTTTAGTCTTTTACTATTAAAATTGATGATGTGGCATTGCCACATCATCACAGTGCTGACGTGTCATTGCCACGTCAGAAAGGTTAATTAAAAATTTTTTTAGAATGACTAATTTGTATAATTACAAATAGTATAGGGATTAAATTGAATAAATTTATATAGTATAAGGATTAAATTGAACAAAAATATATAGTATAAGGACTTATTAGAAATTTTAACATCAATAATTGAAAATTTTTTCTAAAATTATATACAAATTTATATAGTATAGAATTATTAATTGAATGTGTTTTTATATAATTAATGATAGAAAGTGGAAATAAATTAATAAATCAAAAGTATTATATTGTGTTATTTTTTTATTATAAAAAAATGAACATTGGTTACTAATTATACGAAGAAAAAGTGTTTAGTATTATATAAAGAGGCACATGTTTTAAAAATATTTGTTTAGTTTTTATTTTTCTAATAGAAGACATGTTGAGTACTTTTATAAAAAAAATGAAAAAATCATTATTTATTATAATCATATTCAAAATATATACATAATCATTTAGGTTTATTAATTTATTTTTACTTCTTCCCATCATTCATTATATAAAAATATCTTAAATGATAACTACATCTACTTATAATAATTTAAGAAAAATTGTTCAATATTATATTATATAAATAGATACATGTTATAAAAATATTTGTTTAGATTTTATTTTTCTAGTAGTCAATTTTTTAATAAATTCTACATATAAAACTATTAAAAATTAAATAAAGTTACATTCAAATTTAAATATAGTTTTCTTTAATTTTAATAATTTTATATTTTAAATGTATGAAAATTAATTTTTAAATAAGTAAAAATTAAACAAAAATATTTAGAACAAGTGTCAATTTATATAATATTGAATTTTTTTTCTTTATATAATTACTAATCAATGTTTAACATTTTATAATAAAAAAAAAGAAAATATGGTATACACTTTGATTTATTAATTTATTTTCACTTTCTTCCTACCATTAATTATGTAAAAATACATTCAATTAATAATTGTATACTATATAAATTTGTATATAACTTTAGAAAAAATTTTCAAGTATTGTTGTTACAGTTTCTAGTAAGTCCCTATACTTTATATTTTTGTTCAATTTAATTCCTATACTATATAAATTTGTTCAATTTAGTCCCTATACTATTTGCAATTAAACAAATTAATCCTTCTAAAAATTTTATTAATTAATATTTTTGACGTGGCATGCCATGTCAGCATTTGTGATGACATGGCAATGACACGTTTTAATAGTAAAAGTTGACTTTTTTAATAATAAGGACTAATTTGTTCAATTTCTAATAGTAGAAGGACTAAATTGACCCAAATTGTAGTATAAGGACTAAATTAAATATTTTCCTATAATAGAGGGATCTATGGATACTTCTACCTGTTTTAGGAAACAGGTTTGTGAATGTAGATCGGGCCAGAAGAAAGACATGTAGGCTGAACATGCACGTATAATACCGCTATAATCCGCGAGTGTTGTCCTTGTGAATTTTCTTTTAATGGCCCAAACTTGAGGCTTGCCTTTGCCTTTTCGGCCCCAAATGTGGTCCAACTGTTTTCTCACTTAAACATCCAAAATAAACAATCGATCAAAAACATGTTCTTTACAAAGTTCCCTCTCAGAATTCAAGGTGACAACCTGAAGTTAAGCCTCCTTAGCCACACTGAATGAAGCACCATGTGAATCACATCGAATGGCTTAGCCGGCCTGTTCAACTCAAAATGCTGGCGCACTCTCTTCACCCTCTTATGCATCTTCAAGTACTTACTATTCGGCATCCCTCCCAAAATGGTCTTAATTTCAGATATGTTCTTCACTGGAATTTGTACTGAGAATTGGCTCCAATTCAGGACATCACTGAAGGGTAACGTATAATTGTCTGAGATTATGACTGGGACGCACCCTGCATAAATTGCTTCAACTTCTCTTGGGCTGGCAACTTCAAACCCACTTGGGCACAAGCAAAACTTGCTTTGGCCCATCATTTTCGTGTAATTTAAACCCTTAGGAAGGCGAGCATAGACTTGGACATCATTGTCTTTGTCTTTCCAATGATCAAGTAATGTTTTCCTGATGTAACCATGAGGTGAACCAGCAAAGAATGCGAAGATGGGCCGGTTATCAGGACCCTGGCTCAGACTGGGTGGACCAAGTTTCCCGAAAGGTAGGTAAATTTCAGGCAATGAGACGTCAATTTTGGGCCGGAACCCCTCAGAAGTGTTCGCATTGCAGAGGACCCTGATAAAGTTCTTGAAAAGTTCAGGATTGGCATGTGAAACTTCAGGTGCCTGAAAAATTTTTAGGCATTGAATTAGAACCTTGCTTAATGGGAAGATTATTGAATGGTTGTCAGATTTTAGCCTACCATGTGAGACTTTGGGTGGGGAAGACAACTATGGAAACTCTATTCCTTCAACATCAAAATCCATTGGTGATCACATGTTAAAACTTGTAATTTAAGTGACTAAACAAATAAAGAATTTACTTTTTTGTTCTAAAAAAGTTCTTTTGCCTTCCCAAGCATTCCAACCACTAGCCTTATTTCTGTAATGTGCCCAAAAGCATGATCAGGCACAGGAGCACTTTAAAAGCATCTGACGAATCAAGAACTCTGAAATAATTCAATAACCAAATCCGCTGAAAACATCCACAAAACTTGGAGAAAATGAATGCCCAACAGAAAAGAATAAAAGTTTGAAGATTACCCAGTCGTGACATGAAACCATAAAATGATCGGCACCATTGCTTCTGTTCCAGTATGGATATTTACTGGCCACCGTGTTGATATAGTCCATCACTAATCGTTGCAATCTCTCGCGCGAGTACTCTTTAACTGAGTTGATAGGCTTGTAAACGTAGTGAATCACTCCTGTTACACTAAAGGGCAAGAAAAACACATGCGCTTCGTCAGGATGGCGAGCTCCGAAGGGGTTGTTCTTCCTTTCCATTTCATCAATGAACTGTCCTTCTATGGCATATATATCATTCAATGGCCCGTTGTGGACTAATGGTAGCTCTCCTTCCCTGTACGTCCAAACCTTGAACCTTTTTCTCATCTCCTTATGGCTCCTGATTTATGTACAAAAAGAACAAAGACAATGTCAATTGGTTGCAAATTTTAATGATAACATTTATGTTTTTGTGTCTGGTAAGAGAAGTATTTAACTGATAAAAAGCATATGCATTTCTGTAAATGGATCCTCTTGGGACAGAAATATCTTCCTTATCTGATGTGAAGTTCTTCAATTGAACTGCCTTGAGGATGGCTGCTCGTGCTCTGGCTAAATCTTCTTCAATCCTCTCTGAGCTGCTCTTTTTCTGCCAGTAGAGATGATTAGTAAAACAGGACCCAAAACAATCATTGTGGCTTTAAAACAATTCAAACATCTTATAATCATCTTAATATAATATTTGCTCACTTTAATAATTGCAGCCTTATTTTCACTGCTTTTGTACATGGAAGTTGACAAATCCCCATCAAGGGAAACCTGTGAGGTGGTTGTATGGTTGGTCTCTTCTAGATTGAAAGGTGAGAAAGAAGTGAAAACTTGGGTGATTTGGTTGCTATGAAAGGGAGACAAACAGAGAAGGACTAGACCAAGGACTAAACAAGCTGGAAGAAGCAAGGAAGATGAATGGCAACTTGATGTTCCCATGGCTTTATGAAAACTTTCTCTGCTTCTCACTTTTTCTATGGTTTTTCTTTCATTGGATAGATAGGTAGGAGGAAGAAATTGTCGGCTATATATGAAAGTTGCAGAACAAAGTTCAGGAAACCTTTTTAGTTTTGCAATTTGCATATATATAGTATTTTACATAAATATTTCTATCGTTGAATTCCTTTGACTGCAACTTAATTTTTAGTTGTTGATTACAAAGTATTTTCTTATTCGTCTCCATAAGACTTTTCACGTGTGAAGGCCTTAAAAGCACCTATTTTTGTGGTGAAGCTTGTTTTCAGATTCTTGAAAATAGTCACCGCTTGAGCTGTAAACCCGAGAACATGCTTACTGATTTACTCAATCTACAATATTTGGCTCGCTTAAGGCGGTGTTCATATGACTAACATCTCAACTTCAGCATATCCTAGTTGTAACTAGTGAGTTCTTGGATCACAAACTTCTGGAGCCACGTGCCTTTTTAAGTGAGATTGAAGTCACATAGTGCAAAAAGTCCAACCAGATCGCCAATGGATCCTGCAATTGATTACAGAAATTGATGCAAACTCTCATAAATGGATAGATACGTGGAAAGTAGTTTCAATTACTATTAATTAATGGGGCAAGAAAGAATCAATCTCCTCTAATAAACACCAGTCATATCTAAACCATAGACATAAAAGGACTGCGACAAGTCCAAGCTGTTTCACTTTCAGGTAAAATACCCAGCTTTGGAGACTTGAAGTCGTCGAATATGAGATTCCAGGTTCAAATCCCATTCGATTCCATTCAACCTGTTTTTCTTGTTGGATCTTTAGCCCTGCTGTTCTGAAATTAATGGCTTAATGCTACTCTGTTCTAAGAGTTAATGGCTTGATCTTTAGATCCTGTAATTTTTCATGGATCAGTCACTGAGTAAAAGTTAAACAGAGGAAGAAGAACATTGTTCATGGAAGAAATACTCTGCTGAATGAACTGATGATACATTCACAATAAAAGTGATCAATGAAATAGAATACATACATATATTGAATGAAGAAATAATTAGTTGTTCTTAAACTCTCCTCACTCCCCAACAGATGAAACAAGAAAGAAGCAAAAACAAGACAAATTTCAAGTATATTTCTTTTGTATATTGCTGCTCTACTGATAGCCTTTTTCCCTTGATGAAAGATGCTACCTATATCACTGATGTACATTGAGAGAATAATACCTGAACTGTCAATAAAATACAAACCCCGGCCCAGAGCCAGACCCCCTAACCTCACCCAAAAAAAAAAAAAGAAATAAAAACTTCAATAAATGAATATTACTCACAGTTACATGACTCAATTTTAAACAAACATAAACCCCACCATTTGCTTTTGGTGTGACAAGAATTTATATGGTGATTGTTTGTGATGATGCATGAACCTCTTAACAGCCATTACGGTCACGCCACTCCAAAAATACAAGAGTAGCACCATAATGAGCCAATGCACCCATCACTACGAGAATGTGAAATATTTGATGACTATGGCCGGCTAAGTCAAACCATCCAGGCTTCAACCTCTCCGGAATCCGGATAACATAGAACATGGTACCTGTCAAATAGAATATGGCCATGGCAGACTCATAGGCCAGGGTGACATTGCGACGCGGATTAGACCAGTTGACAATTGCAGCATGGATTCCGGGGACAATGCCAAAAAGCCCCATGGAAGCGAAGAGTAAAGCTCGAAATGCACGAAATTTTCCAGTCGACAGGCTTGGTGATAGCAGTGTTATAATGGTGAACAAGCCTAGAGCTGTGATCCCACCAAGGTAGACAAAGTGCCATAGTGGCTCACATTGAAAAATGTAGTAGATTGGAGGGAAAAACGATGTGATGATCATGGTAGTGATGCCGGCATAGTCAATTCGCAACAATGTAAGGTTTAGATGGTGTGAATGGCAAGAGAAGAGGTGGCAGATGCTGCTTGATAGGAGGCAGAACATGGAGCCGCCTAAGAATACATAGAATGGCCACCGTGTAACAGGCGTTACCGGAAGGATATCCACATCCGGGGTTGCTATTCGCTTTAAATCAGTGAGATTTGTTGTTCCCTGCATTTCTCTAGCCTATCAGTCCATAAAACCAAAATTAAAGAAATGAAGCAATGGCATAGAGTCAGGACTTAGAGTCATGATACTCACCAGAGTGAGTTCTTTAGAAACATTGGTGTCAGCACTAAGAGGAAAAGATCTGCATCAATTTTGAAACATAAATTCTTTGATTTGGAATTCAAGATTCAATTATCAACTTCAAATCATTCAAATTAACTATCTGCCTTGTCTAAATGGATCCTGAACATATTGAAACTGGCAAGCTGGCATATATGTGAAATGTTAAAAGATGTTGCGTAAATAAATAGACATTGAGGACAAAAATGTAATATGAAAATGGACCAGCAAATTGCAGCCACAGAAAAATGGTGATCCCTTTTCTTAGTTGTGAAAGTTGACACTTGAATTTGACTCTTATGAGTAAATGAGCCCAGTTTTTATGAAGCATTCATTGTGTTTGGTTGAATCATCAAATTCTTGCCCTGTTCCTAAAGCCCACTTCATCATCAATTCAGTCAAAGCTTTTATCGTGATGATGAAGGACATCCAATTCAATTAGTTTTTATCTATTTAATGTAAAAAAAGTAGTAAATTAATAAACCCTCTCCTGTTTTCTTAATTTATTACTACTATTTTATTACTAAATTCCTATTTCCTGATAAGGTATATGTCTATGGCAAGTCGACAGAAAACCTAACCCACTTCCATTATTTCCCTTTTCGGCATGTCTTCTAGACTCAGATTAATGGATAAAATTATTCTATTACTATTACTATTCACTACTTCTTGCAAGCTGTAAGAAATTGGTAGAAAATGTTGGATCCCACCTCATTAATACTTATGGAAATTTCGTGAATAATTAATTAGTACAAACCTATTTTAGTAATTTTCAAGTGAAAGAACGACAAAAGATTTTTACAATTTTTTACGTAGAAAAAAAATTTAAGACAATACTGCCATTTCTACCAAATTATTTGAAGGAAATTGCAGAGCATTAAGAAGTATTGTACAAAAATCAGTTTATTTGCTTCAAAATAATTGAAAAAAAACCATCGAAATTCATTAAAATTAAGGAGTGCCGATGAAACCCTTTGAAACGAACCTGGTTAAGAAGGTAACGAGATCCGCTACTTGTGGCACTTCCACCACATTCGCCATGGTCAATCCCAAAAATAGAACAAAGCCAAGTAAATGCCTGAAAAGCTCAATACGAAACCGGAATCAACTTAAAGAAATGACGTGAAAACAAAGAAGGATTGCGACAATAATCATAATTAATTAAGAAGAAACAAATGAAGAAATGAACTCCATACGAAGAACAAAATAACACGAAAAAGGCCATAAAAGAAAGAACATACGTCCAAACGTTAAGTGTTTCGTTATGCCAACGAAAGATGCTGAAGAGAGCTTCCTTGAGAGACCAATTAGCCCTGTAATAGTTCAGTATAAACTCATTGTCCTTCATGTACTCCGGTAGCTCCTTGAACGACACCAAAACGTACCGCCTTTTCGCCTTTTTAATGTTCAAGCTCTGTTCATCAACAACACCCTCTTCTCCACCTTTAATCTTCCTGTTCTTTTTCATTTCGTCCACACGTTGATGAGAAAGAAGCTTGGAATCGAGGGTAGCCGTCTTCTGATCCATCTTTTTTCTGTTTGTGTTTCTGACCTTCAAAACACTAGCAGCAGCTTGATGAACTTGATGTTGATGATGATGATGATGATGATCTTCAATAAAGGTCATGGCCTATATATGGAAATTAGCTTAGCTAGAGAGATTTATGAAGAGAGAAAATTAATTAAAGGGGTTTCTAGGAAATTATCAATCAACTATATGAGAAAGAAAGCTATAGAGTTTTGCTTTCTTCTTTTTAATTATAAAAATTCTTGTTTGGAGGCTTATATCATTTAAGTGTAGTTTGGAGAATGGCAGATAGCTAACTACACCAACTGCAGCATTTAAAGAAGGGAGAAGGAAGAGAGAAGACTCCGTCTCTATAAAGGCTTAGCTAGTAATTTTTAGTATGGGCTGTTTAATTTTTTTGCATGCAACTGAAGCGTGTGGAAAGGAAACTAGCCAGGGCAGAGTTGTTGGTTGGTCATCAATAAATATATGTGGGATTTTTTTTTTGTATAATGTGAGGAGAAATGGGAAAATGGGTTAGTCTAAAACCTGACAAAATATATAATATGATATTGAGGTTTGAACTTTCAAACAAGCAAACAAAGTTTTGCCTTTTTTTCTTTTTTTTTTTTAAGAATATAAACCCTTATATAGGTAATCATATTAGATTTAGACTAATTCAAAATTAAGTTGTATAAAATCCCAAACGGATGAAAATTCTTTTAAATTTAATTTTTTATTTACAAGACTCGAATATTAATAAGCGTATTCCCTTTCAATTAAAGTAAAAAAAGTTTTGCTTTGATTGTATATGTTTCCCTTTCAAGAATTTAATTAAGTAATGTAATTTTTCAACATGTAGATCTATAGATGGATCGATCACAGATAAGTAAGCAGCCAGGTATATTGGTAGTAAATAGTATCTCATCTTTGATTGAGAAGGAATATTTTTGAGGATTATTCCTTTTGGGCACAATCGACATAATATTTTAAGATTTTCGTATATACAACTATGTTTATTAAAGTTTCACAACTAAACTCATTCTTTTTAGAAAAAAATTTGAGAGAAAAAAAAAATCAAATTTAATTCTTTGAACAGAGATACAAACACTTACTATTTAAGTAAATTAAGGATGTCTGTTTAGTTTTTGTTGGATTTTTCTTTTTAGTAGAAACTCATGCTAATTGTCAAAATTTAAGGTTTTTTGGTATCCAATTAGGAAATTTGTTAGAAATTATAAAATAAATTCATAAATTAATAAAGATCTAAACACATAAGCATATCATCATGTTAATTCCCTAATTAATCAATAATAGCACATTAGTACTGTATAAATAAAAAGTGTTATATACTACTTGAGGCACCATTTCATTTTTGTTCCATAGTTTTATTTTTCCTGACGTGATATAATTATAATTACATTTTTCAATTTAAAATCTTAACACAATATAAATGTCTTAAAATTTAAAATTTATTCCTAGAAATCAATTGTTTTTATATTTGTTGTTAAACTTGGGGACAAAAACGGATAAATAAAATTGTGAGTCAAATAAATAGCATTAAAATAGGAACATTTGAAGCACCCCGTAACGCCCCTTACATTCAGCAATGTTAATTGATATATCAACCAAATCTCTTTAGAAACTTTATTCATCACGAAATTAGTTGGCATTGGGTGAATTCTTTGTAAAATCTTAAATGGGAAATAAAATAAAAAAATAATATAAGTCTAAGCTAAAAATAGCATCAATTTCTTTCCCAGACCCAAAAAGCTTGGCATTTTCCTCAAGCCTTTCCTTGTGGAAGTTGCATATACTATTATTACCAAAAAAAAAAAGTTTTCCTACATTATGGGCTAGAGAAACAGATCATACGTATCTCTTCCTATAATATTTCTTTTGTTTTTTAACCTCTTCTTCTTCTTTCTTTAAGTTTAAACAAACGTGTTCATATCAATTTAATGGTAAAGATTAGCTAGAAAATTAGGCAACCTTCTTTAATTATCAGAGCTAGCTAGACAGGTGGCCTAACATAAGACCGTTGATTTTCTTTTGTTGCATATATTTTTGGTTTGCCCTCAAGACACTTCAACCTAACTCCATGCCCGAATACAAAGATTTCTTGTCCGGGCAGACAATAACTTGTTAAGATAAAGACAACCTCGATCGATCGGTTTAATGTAATAATATAATATTTAACTACAAATTGCTGGTTCATGAATCATAATTAAAATTACTTCTTAAATACTCTCATAATCTCGAATTGTCTCATTGTCTATATATCCACCCGATTTGGTGCTAATTAATTAATTAGTTTGGAATTAAAGCTCCAATTAAATTGTTTGTTAAATTGCTCTTTTAGCTTGTATGATACTGAAGACTAATTGTCTAGCAACCAGAAGGCAAGAAAATAACAACTCTCCATCAAATGATTCAATGTCAATACCACCAATTTAGCATACTTATCATATTAGAATTATTCAACAATAAGTCGAGAACTTTTCAGCTTGATTTCACGAGTTTACTGAAATAATTTGATAATTGCCTCTAATTAAGTCCAGATTTCCAATAATTAATTAATCATGAAAGGGATCAGCTAAGCAAAAGATTTATATGTTAATTTTTTTAATAAATTGTTTGATTCCGGTTAATTCAAAGTTAAGTCACGTTGATCAATCTCAAAGGAGTAGAAGCTTTGTCAATTTTATTTCCACATATTTGACCTTATAAGTCAACTGTCAATTGCGAAATCATCTTTACAGCTCATGTTTGCTAAAGATAAGAGGAAAAATGAGCAATTTCTATCATAACATTGTGGAATGACCGTTCAAATCAGAGAAATCAATCATTACTTGTTGAGGGCTGGATGTTGGGACCTCGACTGAAATGGTAATGACCTCGGTTGGCCTTCTCAGGTAGGAATCTACAAGGAAAAATGGGGGACCGGTGCTTAGTCGTTTGATCCCTCTCTGATGTTTAAGTCAGCTCGAGATGTAGTAGAAGAAGAACGTAAAAAGTTATGAGAAAAGTCCTATCCATCAGCTTTGATTACTACCTTATGTATAGGTGTGGTTGGATGGGCTTTCAGCCGAATTTGGGTCAACCCAATAGCTAAGGTTTACGGGCTTAAGTTCTACAATGGACACTGTTGAATTTATACTCAACATTACTAATTAATATATGAATAAAAAGAACATAATAATCATAAGAATTATTTCAACACCACAAACAGCAAGAATATTGCATGATCATATAAACGGAATGAAACATATTTCTCACCAAAGATTTATTAATTCAAATAGCCAAAACAACCACCAGTGAGTGGTCTTTAACAGCTTTTAATTAGTCCCAATTTTTCTATTAGGGCAACAATGCCAACAACCGTTATGATAACTAGTTTTTTATAAACCCATGCTATGCACAGGATACTTAAAGCAATAATAATATTTTTCTTTTTTGCAGGCAGATTGCAACTCATCCAATTTGTTCTCACCAATATTCATAGTTTTTGGTCTCAGCAATTTCTTTTACCTCAACTAATCATTAAGAAATTTACACAACTTTGTGCAGCTTTCTTTGGAATGGTACATCCATTCATGCTAAGGGAGCAAGAGTAAAGTGGAGTGATTTATGCAAACTTAAGGCAGAGGGAGGTTTGGGTTTGAAACAGGCAAAAGAGTGGAATATTGCTTGCTTGTTGAAGAATATTTGGTTGATCTTAACCAAATCTGGTTCACTTTGGATTGCATGGCTTCAAAGCTATACCCTAAAGAACATCTCTTTTTAGGATTATCAACCTTCCTCCACGACTAGTTGGAGTTTGAAGAAGTTGCTATCCCTGAAAGTTGTTGCACAGAATGCTTTCTGACAGCTTAAAGATGGTTTTAAAATAAACCATGTATGGCATATCATAAGACAGAAGAATTCTAAGGTTAGTTGGCATCGACTAATTTGGTTCACTAACAATATTCCAAAGCACTCAGTCATCACATGGATAACTATTTTGGATAGGCTGCCCACGAAGGATAGATTGATGAATTGGGGAGTGGTTATGCACAATAATCATTGCTTACTATGTCAGCATTCACAAGAAACCAGAGACCATTTATTTTTTGAATGTGCTTACTCTAAGGAGTTGTGGATGAGAGTGCTTAGGTTATGTGGAATCCATAGAGCTCCTTTGGATTGGAGAGTTGAGCTGTGGTGGAGCACCAAACATTTTAAAGGCAAGTCATTGCTAGCCCTTAGCTGCAGAATTTGTTGGTGTGCTATAATTTATCATTTATGGCGTGAGAGGAACAATCGACTACACGAAGGACCTATTCATTCAATTTTGCAGATTCTTTTGTATATAGCAAGAGATGTACAGCATAGAGTGTACAGTTTACAACCTATTGCAGCTGACCCGGTTAATAGAAATCTTTGTAAGAATTGGGGTACATGCGATAGGGTCCTAGTCTCTTGGTAGTTTTTTGTTCTCACAAATTATATAGCTTTTGCTGATTGCTATAGGTTGAACAGAAATGCTTATTGACTATGTAGCTTGTATACTTTAGCAGTCCTAGTGCTAATTGGATGAAATAAAATAGCATTTTATCCCAAAAAAAAAATATTTTTACCTATATATAATAATATTAGAAAAATATATCATTTTAAAAATTTTTAAAATTGTAAAAGTTTGTTACTTAATTTGATCTAGTGTATTGGAAATACAAAAGAGTTTAATTAGAAATTTAATATGTTATTTAAAAATTTGAAACATAATTTTTTTTATATGATTTGTTAGAATGTTATCCAAACTAAAATTTGAATTGAAATATCTTATATTTCATTAGTTTTTAAATTAATGTCAATTTCTTTTGAAAAAATAAATGCTGGATACATGACAATATATGTCATGTGTGTTGTGAAAAGTAAATTGACTAAACAAGAACAAGAAATAAGAATAGGAGAAATTGAGAATTAAAGGAACAAGAGAAAGAGAGAGAGAGAGATGGAAATGAAAATAAGATTGAAGGAATTGTAAGTATCATTAGGGAGAATGAATCCCAATTTATAGGCATCAAATGGTAGGCTATACAAGTTGGCAATTTGCACATATTAGCCCCATTATTATCATCACAATAATCATAATTTGGACAATTTGTACAACTTGCATTTGTCCACTTTCATAACCTAATTTGCATAATTTGCATTTGTCCACTTTCATAATAATTTGCACAACTTACATTTGTCCACTTTCATAATACTCCCCCTTGGACAAATGCTACTATTAAAATTGGACGTGTACTGCCTCATTAAAAACCTTAAGTCGGAAAAACCCAGTGGGAACAAAAACCGAACATAAGGGAAAAAGAGTACAATACAATTAAGTCCGTCTAATATGTCTTCAGGACAATATGTGCTTGTCTTCAAGACAATATAAGTGGGCCTACTTCAGTGTCCTGATTGGACGTGCTATTACTGCCTCATTAAAAACCTTAAGCCGGAAAAACCCAGTGGGACAAAAACCGGACAGAAGGAAAAAAGAGTACAGTGCACTTATGTCCATAATCGCTCCCCCTGAGATAAAATAAACTGCTACTTCTGGAGCATCTAAACATTTCCACTTCTGGGGAAATCAATCTTGCATTTTACTGACTCGCCGCATACCAATGCCATAAACTAATTTCTCAAATGTTGATGTTGGCAAAGATTTGGTAAATAAATCTGCAAGATTATCGACGGAGCGAATTTGTTTAACATCAACTTGTCGACTTTCCTGGAGTTCATGAGTATAGAAAAATTTCGGCGAGATGTGCTTGGTCCTATCACCTTTAATATATCCTCCCCTGACTTGTGCAACACAAGCAGCATTATCCTCATAAATTATAGTGGGAGAATCTATCACCGGTTTGAATCCACTAGCATTGTGAATATGTGATATCATAGATCTTAACCAAACACACTCTCTTCCGGCCTCATAGAGGGAAATAATTTCAGAGTGGTTGGAAGATGTAGCAACTAGTGTTTGCTTAGTGGAACGCCAAGAAATGGCTGTATCATTATAGCAAAATAGATAACCGGTTTGGGAGCGAGCTCTGTGCGGGTCAGATTTATATCCTGCATCAGCATAACCTACTAAACCAGAGTTAGTAGTATTCTTAGAATAGAATAACCCCAAATCAATGGTTCCTCGGAGATAACGGAAGATATGTTTAATCCCATTCCAATGTCTCCGGGTTGGCTCAGAACTGAAACGTGCCAACAAATTTACCGCAAAAGCGATATCTGGTCTCGTGCACTGTGCCAAGTACATCAAAGCCCCGATTGCATTGAGGTATGGTACTTCAGGACCAAGTATATCCTCACCAGATTCTTTAGGACGAAACGGGTCCTTTTGGGGGTCAAGAGACCTTACAACCATAGGGGTGGTCAATGAGTGAGCCTTGTCCATGTTAAAACGTCTAAGCAATCTTTCAGTGTATGCTGACTGATGGACAAGTATTCCATTCTTATTGTGCTCAAGCTCTAGACCAAGGCATAGTTTGGTTTTACCCAAATCTTTAACCTCAAACTCCTTTTTCAAATATTTAGCAGTTTCAGATAACTCTTCAGGAGTCCCAATTAAATTCATGTCGTCGACATAAACTGCTATAATAGCAAATCCGGTTTCAGATCTTTTAATAAACACGCATGGGCAGATGGGATCATTTATGTACCCTTCCTTAGTCAGGTATTCACTTAAACGTTGGTACCACATGCGGCCGGATTGCTTTAACCCATATAAAGATCTTTGCAACTTTATTGAGAATAAGTTGCGGGGAGTGCATGCTTCAGGCATTTTGAAACCTTCGGGAATTTTCATATAGATATTGGAATCTAATGAACCATATAAGTATGCCGTCACAACGTCCATAAGAAGCATTTCAAAATTTTCTTGGGCAACCCAACTTATAAGGAAACGAAAGGTAACTATATCCACTACTGGTGAATATGTTTCATCATAATCTATCCCAGGCCTCTGCGAGAAACCTTGGGCTACAAGTCGGGCTTTATACCTCACGATCTCGTTTCTCTCATTTCGTTTCCGGACAAAGACCCATTTGTATCCAACAGGTTTTACATTGTCGGGGGTTTTAGTAATAGGCCCAAAAACATTACGTTTGGCAAGGGAAGTCAATTCAGCTTGGATTGCTTCCTCCCATTTAGGCCAATCTCGCCTATGACGGCATTCGGTTATGGACCGAGGTTCATAATCATCATTCATAATCTCATGAGCAACTGAGAGAGCAAATGCATCATCGATGATTATCTCATTTCGATCCCATATCTCATTACAATAACTGATGGAAATTTCAGTATTCCCAAGATTGGTGATCTTTTCATGGGTTTGTACCACTTCAGGGGCAATATGCTCATGAACTTGTGCCACTTCAGGGGCAATATGCTCTCTTTGAATATTATGTTGTGCCACTTCAGGAGCAATTTGGTTTCCTCGAGAAAGATTAATAAGCTCATCTGGAGCAGATTCTAAATTCCTCCCCCTTCTTTTTCGAGGAACAGTGTCTTTTGATCCCATCGGTCTACCACGCTTCAGGCGCGGGCCATTTAGATCCATTTCGGGTGGTTCTACAGGAACATCAATCCTAGCTGGAACATTCGCAGCTGGGATGTGAGACTTTGTAACTTTAGCAGTCTCATTAAATGCATCAGGCATTTGATTTGCAATAGCTTGTAAATGGATCAATCGTTGCACCTCATTTTCACATTCAGGTGTTCTTGGGTCTAAATGAGACAAACTTTTCTCATTCCATGAGAAAATCTCGACATTTTTCTGTTTTCCATTTGTGGAAGCTTTTGGTATCCCAAGTGATGGGAATACTGTCTCATCAAAATGACAATCCGCAAATCTAGCGGTAAATAAATCACTCGTCAATGGTTCAAGGAACCGAATAATGGACGGTGAATCAAACCCAACATAAATGCCCAAACGGCGCTGAGGACCCATTTTGGTCCTTTGCGGTGGTGCTACAGGCACTTGTACCGCGCAACCAAAGGTGCGAAGATATGAAATGTCTGGCTCCTGGCCCAAGACTAACTGAAGAGGGGAATATAAATGAGTAGTGGGGCGCAATCTAATTAAAGATACAGCATGTAAAACAGCATGACCCCACGCTGAGGATGGGAGCTTTGTCCTCATCAATAAAGTTCGAGCAATAATCTGAATGCGCTTAATCATGGATTCTGCTAATCCATTTTGAGTATGAACATGTGGGACAGGATGTTCAACTTCAATTCCTAATGAAGTGCAATAAGCATCAAAACTCTTTGATGTGAACTCACCAGCATTATCCATTCTTATGCTTTTAATTTGATAATCTGGGAAATGAGCTCGAAGCTTTATTATCTGTCCAAGCAAACGTGCAAAGGCGACGTTGCGCGTTGATAATAGGCAAACATGGGACCATCTGCAGGATGCATCCACTAGTACCATGAAATATCTAAATGGTCCACTTGCAGGCTGAATCGGCCCACAGATATCACCCTGGATTCTCTGCAAGAATGAAGGGGATTCATAATCAACCTTTGTCATGAAAGGTTTAGTAATGAGCTTTCCTTGTGAACAAGATTCACAAATGTAATCTTTGGATAACAACACCTTTGTATCTTTTAAAGGGTGTCCACGAGTATTTTTAAGGATTCTTCGCATCATTGTAGCTCCTGGATGACCAAGGCGATCATGCCAAAGTCCGAACACATCAGGGTTCACTAGTTTCCAGGGCATCGTAGCATATGATTCTATAGCTCGTATTGGGACATAATATAATCCCATACTAGAAGCTTCCAGCTTCTCATGGATGGTCTTCTGGCCCATCTTGTAGGAAGTGATGCAAAGAAATTCCTTATTTTGCTCATTAATTGTTTCTAGATGGTACCCATTACGGCGTACATCTTTGTAGCTAAGTAGATTTCTTTTTGATCTACCGCTCAACAATGCATCTTCAAGATACAATGTTGTGCCATTTGGCAAAATAACTGTGGCAGTCCCATAGCCATCTATAATATTAACAGGACCAGATATTGTCTGAACATTTGCCTTGCGCAATGTCACATTTGAGAAAAAGTGTTTGCCACAAAGTATAGTATGCGTTGTAGCACTATCAAGCAAACATATATCTTCCTTTTTCTCAATGTGTCCCATTTGCATTTATCTTGACAACTTCAGGTGTCAAGTTCCATAAAATTTGACAAATTAATAATATGATGCAAAATATAAACCAACAAATACGGAATAAAACTCATGATTTTATTGACGACCATATTTATTTAATATCTTCCTTGGTAACATAATTATCCAAGGGTATGGCAAAACATAGATGACAACCCTCAGGATCTATTTCTGGGGACTTGTTATTTTCATCAACATTATATAAAGAAATCAGAAACCTCAAAAGGTTTTTCATTGCCAAGAATATGACAGTTTTCATTGACCAAAACCTTATTGATTTCAGCATCAGTCTCAGTTAGGTCAATGGCATGGGTCTCAACATGCTTGCTTTTCTCCTTCTGGGATGCTTGGTATAGATCAACCAAATGTTTGGCCGTACGACAGGTACGTGACCAATGACCAATCATTCCACAACGATGACAGGTACTATCATCATGCTTCTTCATGGGCTTTTTACCTTTAGGGTTGTGTAGGGAGTTATTTATATTACGGTTAAATCTCCCACCACCCTTACGGAAAAAATTCCCATGCCTGCGCTCACGGCCTCTAGGACGGCCAACATTCTTACTTGAGCCGGCATTTGCTTCAGGAAATGCCTTAGAGCCAGCAGGTCTTAAATCATGATTTTTAAGCAGCAACTCATTTGTTTGTTCTGCAGTCAACAGGACTGAGATCAATTCAGAATATGTTTTAAACTGGCGCTGCCGGTATTGCTGTTGCAATACAATATTCGAAGCATGAAAGGTGGAGAATGTTTTCTCTAAAAGCTCAACCTCAGTAAGCTTAACACCACAAAGTTCAAGCCGTGACACAATATCATACAAAGCCGAATTATAATCGGACACGGACTTGAAATCCTGCAACCTCAGATGTTGCCAATCATAGTATGCTTGAGGGAGGATGACAGTTTTGGTGTGATCATACCGCTCTTTCAATCTTGTCCACAAGATCAAGGGATCTCGGACAGATAGATATTGAACTTTTAGGCTATCACTTAGATGCCGACGGATAAAAATCAAAGCATTTGCCTTATCTTTATCATTTGCATTTCCATTTTCACCAATGGTAGCTGCAAGACCTTGGCCTTGGAGATGCAGTTCAATATCGAGACACCATGACAAGTAGTTATTGCCACTTACATCCAAAATTTGGAATTTGGGCTTTTCAATATTTGCCATAATTCTGAAAAGAATGGTCTCAATTAGTTTGACAACTTCTGGTGTCAAAAATGTTTAGAAGGAAATCTTTACACAATGAAAATTAAAATTATCTTGTGTATAGAAAATAAATTTTGTATGGAATCAAACCTTCAGAACTTACCAAAATTAAAACTTGCTTTACTTTAGATTGATCGTGCTGATAACGTGTTGTGAAAAGTATGTTAATTAAAATTGACTAAACAAGAACAAGAAATAAGAATAGGAGAAATTGAGAATTAAAGGAACAAGAGAAAGAGAGAGAGAGAGATGGAAATGAAAATAAGATTGAAGGAATTGTAAGTATCATTAGGGAGAATGAATCCCAATTTATAGGCATCAAATGGTAGGCTATACAAGTTGGCAATTTGCACATATTAGCCCCATTATTATCATCACAATAATCATAATTTGGACAATTTGTACAACTTGCATTTGTCCACTTTCATAACCTAATTTGCATAATTTGCATTTGTCCACTTTCATAATAATTTGCACAACTTACATTTGTCCACTTTCATAATAATGTGTCAATTATTAAAGGATTCTCACAATTGTCTGAAGAAGGCCAAACTTGGAGTCTCTATTAAATGCTGGTTTTATTACATAGTTGTAATCTTCTCCCATCAATAAAATTTTACTTTTCAAAATATATTTATATATATATAACACACACACACACATATATATATATATTTATATATAAGATTAAATAAAAAAAATTGCTAACGGATGCCATAGATGACCGTTAAGCACAAAATCTAAGAAAAGCTTTCTAAAAGAGGTCAAAAGTGTAATAGTTATGTGGTTTTGACTTTTTATCATAATCAAAATACCTTTTAATAAGGTTTAGCCCTAAATTAAAAAAAAATTTAGCCTCAAATAAAAAATCATTCAATTTCATGGGTAAGTTCTAAAATTTAAATTATTTTGCTATAGGGTTTTAGATTAAAAAAAACACTCAACTAGTTTGTCAAAGTTTAGTCACAAATTTTTTTAAAAAAAATTTATGGGGTAAGTTCTAATATTTAAAAATGTTTATTTTTATAGGGTTTTAGTTTAAATATATAATGTAATTGAATCACTTTACTTTATATATATTTAACTTTCATAAAATTTTTCTTGCTCATAAATTTTTTTTGTTAAATGTATAAGTATATTTTTGCCTTAACAAATTAACACTTATCAACCACTTTTTAGTTTTCTGTAAAAGCAATTAAAAATTATTATTTTTGTCATCATTACACAACTTTTAAACTATAAATGTCTCATATTGAGTGCCTATAAGAATCGATAAAATTATATTAACCCTAAATAAAATTATATTCGAACAAATATTATCCTTCTTTTTTGGTTAAAATTCAAACACATAATGCATAAATATTACCAACTACCCCGATAAGTGTTATTTGAGATGATAGCAATTTTTATCACGATAAAAGTGAGGATACCGATTTGATCCCCGAGAGCATATCTATTGAGAGAGTTTTACCTTTTATGTTAAAAAAAAGATTAATCTTATGCAAAAAATTTCTAGTTAAACAAAAACTTATCAAATCATTGTTGCAACGCGAAAATTCTTTTTGATATTTTCTTGTATTACCAAAATATCTGATTTTTTCCTTTTTTGATATTTTATTATCTCGTATATTGTATTAAAAGTTTAAAATAATTTTTTTTGGAAAAAAAAAGCCAATTATCTTTGTGGGAACTAAATAAGTAAATATCGTGGTATATAGTCGGACACGATATGGGACAATAAATATATGACGAAATCATTAGCACCACTAACGTGTGTGCATGAGGAAAGGAATTAAAGGGCAGAACATTTACGGTTGGTAAAAGTATCTGTCACGTTCTTATATTATATAAATATATTTAATTTAATCTCTGTATTTTAATTTAGATCAATTTAATTCATATACTATTGAAAATAAACAATTAAGTCTTTGCATATCACAGAATCAATTTTAATCGTTAAAATTATTGTTATAGGACCAATTTCTACTTTTAAGATTTTAATAAGACAATGACATGGCAAGTTAAACCATGAATTGGTATGTCAAGCATTGACATAACACCTACACGGTACTCTACGTTAGTCTATGGTTTGTCTCATCATAGACATGAAGACACTATTCTGACATTTGACTACGTCAATACCGAGTATGCTAGTTAATGTCTTAACTCACTGCATCATATCTATATTACTGCCACATCATTAATTTTAATGACAAAAATTAATCATTGTGACATTAAAGGACTTAATTGTTCAATTTTCTATAATGCATGGACTAAATTGACCCAAATTTAAATAGAGGGACTAAATTAAATATATTCATATATTTCAGGAACTTAAGATGTATTTTCACCTTTACGGTTTCCAGCAATTATGATCATACGACTTGTTAGGAAGTAGGTTAGGAGACCCCTCGATAGAAACCTCTTGTTCGTTTGATAGGTCTCTACGCACAACAGAACTGTTAGGCAATTGACATCCTCATACTCAAAAGAAAAGGTTGGAATCCTCCATTCAAATTTAAATAGGTATTCTTTAACAATTGATTGATTCAAGTAATTTGTACTTATTTCTCTTAAGTAAGGTTTTAAGTTCGAGTATTATAAATAGAGAAAATTATAGTTCAGAGAATTTTATCCTTATAATGGACCAATTCGACTCGAAAGGAATTAAGTTTGGATTATAAGTACGAGAATACCTTTGGTTAAACTAAAAAAAAGGAAAAAGGTATCTACGTATTTATATCCTTGACTCAAAAAGGGGTCATCACTCCATAAGCAAAAACACATTAGTGAAACATACAATCTACCAAATTTCTCTATTAACGGGGCCACCTGCCGGTTGCTGGAAGGGGACTCAAGCCGCCTCTGGCAGGCAACGTTGGCTTGCGACTACTTTGAGGTCAAAAGGACTCAACAGAAACGCGAAAATAGTCTTATTCTTGCACATCTCATGTAGCAGTCATAGTATTAGAATTCAACTTGACGCCAAGAAGGATGGAAAGGGACGTTGTCAAGGTCCCAGCAGTTATCTGTATGAAGAACTTGTATTATATCACATTCGCTTTTGGGTAATTATGATAGGAGGGGCCACGCCAAAGACAGGCAGGGCTCCGAGTTTGACACATTTTTTATGATACAACAGCCATACAAGTAGAGTTTAACAGCTGGTATTCAGAACTTAATTGCTGTAAGAGCAAACAACAAAGGACAACTTTGAAAGGAATGTACAAATCTGGGGGAAAATATTTGGATCGATTTTGATGTTCTGGGGGTAAAAGAACTACTAACAGCCTTGTAAAACCGAAGGCGTAAGAGGTAAGAGAAGGCTTATGACTTGGGAGTAGGCGCCGGAGAAAGAAAGGAGAGGATGGTAATGAGAGAAGCTCATGTTGTGAATCTCAAATGGAGTCATGAGTCGAGTAACTTCTCCAAGGTATCACGGACATCAGAGCTTGTGCAATCTTGAGATGTCTCAACAATGTTGGGGCTGTCAACAGGCATGACATCGGAGAGTGGATAATTCCTGTTTGCATGCAGTTGATTGCTTGCACTGCTGCAAATTCCCTTCAATATTACACTTTTATGCAGTCCACCAAGCAAACCTTCATAATCTGTATCCCCAGAGTCTCCAACAAAAACCACCATCTTCGACAGGTCAACACCCCACCGAACATACAAATACCTGAAATTGTTTGGTCATAAATTTAAACATGATTAACCAAATTGAATTCAAAATAGTTAAAAGCTAAAATATCAGTGATCAAAGAAGGAATCAACTGTTTTTGGTTTTGAGTACTGATAAATATAATAGACTGTGTTCTATTGAGAGGGCTTGGGGATTTGGCTAATTACAATTTCCTTTCTCGCCCGATGATTGGTCAGTATCAAAAGTAACCAAGAAGGCCAAAAATGAGAGGAGTAGAACACAGAAATGAAGGCAACATTAAAGAGAAGAATCACTATAACATTAATAAAAGGAACATAAAGGAACTCCACCTGAGGGCTTGGGAACGAGATGCCAAAACTGGAATTACATTTATCCTGGAGCCATTTTGACAATAAATAACATTACAACGGAGAGCTTGAATTCTCAGTGACTTACGGAGCTCCTTGGGAACCTGAGAAGCGAGTAATCATATAAATAGGTTTTTCCCATGGTATTGGAAAAAGCATCATAAACATATGTGAATTCATGATCACATGCTAGACATGTTAGAAATGTGAACTTGATTCATCCTTAATTGGTGAAGAATTTTCAATTTGTTTCACGAGCAAGTCATCCACTAGTTGTTAGTAGTATAATAAAAGGAAACTTACCATTCCAGCGTTTTTCACTCTAAAAGCATAACAGTAATTGGTTGAAAGTTGTTCAGCAGCAGTGACGATCTGCTCCTCTTTCCCTGCCTTCTTATCAGTAATTGATCCTGCCCAACGGACCAATGTCTTCCTCAATCCTTCCCCACCCCAACGGTATTCAATGTGCGAGTGATAATAAAAGTCAATTACAAAGGGGCCGTCTTCAGGATTAATTGTTGAATAGTAGAGGTCACTACCACTATTGCAGATGAAAGCATCAAAATCATTAGGGTTCCAGCCTCCAGAGGTCAGAAAAGAATGAATCTCAGATATTGTCATGAATGTGGACAATATAAAACCTATAGAGCCTTCCGTCCTTTCTTTTTCCACAGCTTCAAATATCTTTCTAATGGCATCAAGAAGATCCTCATCAGTATCACAGTCCACAGCAATGACAAAGATATGTTTCCTCCGCCTTAATGCTGGAAACTTTAGTGAGCTTGAAGTATGGTCTGCAGATCCAGCCTTCCTTTGATCTTTTAAAACACCCTTTGACCATGATAAAACAGCATTCTCTAACTTACTCTTTCTGTCAGCAGCATTTCCTTCTGAGTCTAAAGAATTATCATTTCCACTGGCTCCACTCCTCTCTCCATCCAAAGAAAACTTCAAGTTCAAAGAAATATCATGTATATCTCTCAAGGAATCACTTGGTGAATCTGATTCTGATGTTTCACCTCCATCATCACTCCTTTGCCACTGTGGATGCCTTGGTTTGCAAGTGGCAATTCGAGACAAGTAAGTTTTACAATGCTCTGGCCATGAAAATAGATGAATGTTCTTCAAACCATTTTGTCGACATCTTGCCCAGAGCTGCTTGTCTGCAACAAGCTTTAGAAGAGCATCGGCAATAGACTGCTGATCATGAGGATCAACAAGAAGACCATTGTCAAGCACCTGCAAAACCTCACATTAACTATTAAAACAATAATTCAACTTAGTAGTCTCATCTATGCTCATGATTCTCCAATGTGAAATAAACAAGTCATACCCTGATTATATCAACAGGGCCTCCATTTTTGGTAGCAACAATTGGCAAACCATAAGCTGCTGCCTGCACCAAAAGAGCCATCGTTATGTTTCTAATGTGAGATGAAATTAACGAACTATTTATAACTATTTTAGAGCACCTCAATCAAAGTAAGCCCAAATGGTTCGATAAAAGCTGGATTGATGAAGACACCCTGCATAAGATAATCGGATCAGAAATAGAAATATGCAGATATTCTCGACATGGAGGGGGGAGAGAGAAAGAGAGAGAGTCCTCAGAAATTACAACAAAAATTTAGCAGATAGTGTCAGAAAGAAATAATAACAACCAAGAATTCAGCAAGAATTATTAGATATCTAGAGTGTCTCCATGAGCATACCAAAACTACCTCGAGTCATATCCCTCCTCAACATAAGGCAACGTCAAGTGTTATGAGGCAGGCACAAATTAAGCATAAATAGCGACTGCTATGACATATTCCACAAATAAGATTTTAGGATATCGGTAGAACATAGTCCAAATAGCACACTTGCAAGAGTTTTGAAGCAAGAAAGCTATACGAAAGAGACAGGTAAGTTCAAGGCATCTAAGGAAATGGAAGTAAAGCAAAACATAAAACCATCTAAGAAAATAAGCAAAGAAATATACTAGACAAACTACCTTTGTCTTTGCTGCTAGACGATAGATGTCAGGAACCTCTAACTGTTTATGGTGTTTAGGATATGCCACTTGTCCATAAAGATCATATTTGTCAATAAGCTTAAGCACAGAGAGAAGAACAGAAGCATTTGTGCCTGACATTTCATCAATTCCATCTCGGTTCCCCATGATGAGTGTCTGTGAAGCACCAGGAACAAAAATACAATTAAATGAAAGCAGCAGCAGAACCAGAACCATGTCAGCAGTTCAGATTTTCAACACCAACTAGAAAAAAAGCTTATAACCAAAGAACGGACGGTAGGAATTAAGAATTGTCTTCATCAACCAGGTCTCATCAGATTATTCAAACATACAAGGTTTGCCAGCTCTCGTAGTGGACGACATTCTCCGAAGGCTTTGACCAAAGTTGTGATGTTCTTTTTGGGATCTGGCCTAGCAAGGGCAAGTATCATAGGCTTTCGAGGATTGCTAAAGAAGCGCATTATCTACAAAACACCAAGTTCAAAACTAGTATCAATATTAAAGGCAGCAAGAGACAAAGTAGCGTATTTATGGCTTTGGGCACATTAATCAGAAGCACTTTGTGGTAATGCATAAGGAATAATAAGAACCTCGGACCAAATAGGCGGATCAGGGGATGATGGGTGTTCTTCATTTCCTTCTATTTCACCATCCATATCACCATCTTGCGGAACAATGTGATGGAACTCCATTCCAGGAGGAATTATCTGCATCAAAAACAGATTTGTAAACAACATTCTAGGACCTAGCAAGAGATTAAACATGCATGCAGACTTAGCAACACAAGAATCAAGCACCATGCCTAGCCCAGCCAAGCACATGAAATACAACACACTAGACATGCAATATTATCCATAAGCCAAGATAAGATCCAAGGCTGGGTAGGTGCACCTGGGTTTTAACGGCACCGTTTGACACCTATGAAAGCAGTTTGCAAAGTACATAATATTTCAGAACTTACAACCATGCGAGGCATGAACCTTCCATAGCAGCTGACATTACGCCTGATCCTTGCACGCAGTTTACGCTCCAGGACTGGATCAAAACCATCATATAAACGCCACTGGTCATCTATTTCTTGCCTGGTACTGGTTATGACTAGTTCAGAGGCATCAAGAGATAATTCTTCAGCCTCTATCCGGCGCATAATTTTGTATGTCGTATTTATTTCATCTTTTGATAAGCGTCCCTGCTTTAAGAGTTGTTCTAACTTATCTCGGCCAAGTGAGTGGCCAGTAAAAAGCATCGGTACATTTAGAGCACCAGATAGCAGAGCAGCAGAGTCGCCTGCATCTGCATAATGTCCATGGATGGCTACAGGCCAGACTGGTTTCCCACTACCAATTTGCTCTCCCAGAACACTGGACATCTGTATTATGTGGCTAAGCGCACCATCGACAAATTCAGGGATGTAAGGCCACAGAAGTTCTTTGGGGATATATTTATCCCTGGGGCCAAATGGTATTCGGACAATATAAGCACCGCTACTCTCTCCCATCTCATCCGTGAAATCTTCTGAATTTCTTGGTGTCAACATCTCTGTCGGTTCACCATAGCTCCAATCTACATCTGGCGATGCTACCTGCCTAGTCAGCAGATCAACCCGATAAACTCCTGGCATTGAGCCCAATGCCCTTGCAAGTTCTACAACATACTTAACCTGTAGACAATGAGAGTTCAAGATTTCTCAGTTAGTAGCATATCCAATTGAACGGTTTTCTATGACCAGAAGTAGACAGAGAGTTTGCACAACCAAATTACCTGACCACCAGTATCAGAATCCCGACCAAGTTCCATATTTTCACCCCGAATTAGACCATGAAGGCTGCATGGACAGTAATTGATAATAATTATTAAAGTATGTCGTGCAAGCCAGACACATCATAAAATTTAGGAGTAAATTCACATAGATTATTGTCAGCTCATGTTCTTTTCCTATTTATTAATTTTACTTTGTGCAGCTAACTGATTGATTTCAGACTAGGCTTCATAGCTAAATTAGATATCAGAGGTGCAAATCTGTAAACATCTCCCTTCTTTTATTTAATGGTAGGTTTGTAAAGCTCTTTCTTTAAGTAAAATGCTATAACTATCCGGCAACACAAACCTAAAAATGCATAATCCTCTTCACATCTATGGTAAAAGATTAAAGCACTAGAGTTAAGTACATGCCTGATTAATATAATGTATAGCTTTTTCCCCTTCTGTTGACTCGCCCAAGTCTCCATTGCATCAACAGAATTTATTCTAGGCAGTCTGCCACCCTTGTTGCTCTCACCATGAGCTGATACATCACTGACAATATCTCCTTTCTCCCCTTCTGATAAGTCTTCAGACATATCAGCAGTTGCTTCTCTGCGGCCTCTTTCACGTTCAAGGCGGCGTTTAGCCTTTCTCTGGGCCAACTCTACCTCAAGCTGCAAAGAAAAGAAACACCAAACACGATAGGATTAATTACAAGCAGCTGAATATATCTTACAGTCTACTCTGGTTAATGAACAATCGAAATTTCGAATATGAACAATTAGTTTTAAACCACCCCAGATCCTTCCAAGGACCAAAAAAAAATCATACTTCTAGCTCTGAAGCTGGAAAAAGTCTCATTACACATTTCAAACACTTCACTAACTTCAACTAACCATCTCAACCAATTTATTAAAACCAAAGAGAAAACCTCTG
Organism: Microcos paniculata; assembly: GCA_030664755.1. Taxonomy (NCBI): domain Eukaryota; kingdom Viridiplantae; phylum Streptophyta; class Magnoliopsida; order Malvales; family Malvaceae; genus Microcos; species Microcos paniculata. The sequence goes on along the minus strand of CP131459.1, from coordinate 34,834,870 downwards.
ACATACTATGCTTCACATTGCATTCTCATCATCATCAGTTAAAATTCAAAATCTATAATCGCATTCCCAGAAAAAAAAAAGAAAAAAAAGGAAGAAACCTGTTTCTTTTGACGAGCCAAATTCCAAATCCTCCAACACATATTCTCCAATCTAGTGTTCCTCTCCTGGGGACTCCGGGTTGCTTGAGCCTATTATTACCACAGCAAAAACAAAAACAAAAACAAAAAAACCCCCATTCAGCGAAAGACACTCATAGATAGATAATCAAACGAAAAATCAAAGAAACACGAGTACCTTAACCCAGGAACGGTGCAGATCAGTCTCATCGAATCCAGTGATGACCTGCTCGACGAAATAGCGAGTGGGGCTGAACCTGCCTCGTTCCCGGAGCAACAGAGAGGCTTTGGCGTCGCCTAAGTTCGGACCCACATCCAATATCGCCTCTAAGTAACTGTTTATCCAGTCGTTACCCGCCATTTTTCCTTTAACAGAGAAAGAAAAGCTGAGAGATTGTATAATGAAACAGAGAGAAAGGTGATGAAAAATTTTAGTCCTTGTTTTTGTGTGTTTTGATGGAATGGTGGGTTATTGGTATTTGTTTATAGCTTACACGATAAGGACACTGTTTCCAAAACTGTAAATAGTTAGCTCGAATCTAGAATAAAATTTTATTAGAGAAAAACATAGTACTCCTTCTAGCAATATTTTTTTCATTTTTGTTCTTAAAAAGCGTAAAAATTAAAATGTTAAGCATTTTCTCTAATTTTTTTTCCTTTTGGTTTTTTTTGGTCTTGCTTAATTCAATTGCATAAGTCTTATATTAATTAATAATTGTTTATCAAGTCAAATGTTTCCTTTTTATGATATTATTATTGTGTCAAATATTTGATTTTCCAAGTTAAGATTATATTTGGTATGAGAAATATTTTATATTTTTATTTTTTAAAAAATACACAGAAATTATCATGAGAAATTAAAAATGAATTTTTTTTCAATTTTAGATTCATTTTTTTAATCTCAATTTTAGATTTATTTTCATTTTCTAAAGCATACAAATATTTTTATAAATTATACTTATATAGTGATTTTTTTATATTTTTTAGAGAATAAAAAGAGAAAATATTTTCATGTACCAAATATAACCTAACTCTTTGATTAAAACCATCTCCATGTTCGTAAAACATACTAGCAATATTAAATTTTGATTTTGGATTCCAATCTTCGGTTTTTACCAATTAGTGGTGGAGGTTCTTTTACACAAAAATATTTAAAAATTATTTATACTATAGATTTGGAGTATTACTTTTCTTTGCATAAATTGCAAAAGAAGTATGAGGAAGCAAAAAAAAAAAGAGAGGAAGAAATAATACTCTTAAGAGTGCAGCAGATGGTGCAACTGTTTTCATAATTTCACCCGGTCTCCCTATGAAGCATTGAACAAATTGATTGAGGAATCATTCTGGTAATATGCTTTACAAGTCTTAACCACCACTCCATGTGACCAATAAGGCCCTTCCCTTTTGACTTTTTGACATCTTAATTAACTTAACTTTGACCATTTTTTAATTTAAAAAAAAATATTTGTGAGAAAAAAAATTCAACTAAATTTTTAGTATCTCATGAACTATATAAATGAAAGAAATAAACCAAACTTCCTTGTGGATTTTGGAATTTCATTCACCTCAGTGTATCTCATCGCAATCTTTCACTTTCATCCTTTTCACTTATAATAAATAAACAGTAATCACATTCTTTTATTATAAATTTTCTTACAAATCACTTCCGTCGACTTTGCAATGAGTAGCTTTTTGGCACCAAAGAGAATAAAAATCCTCTCTCGATCCCATCAGCCATCGGGCCGAAGGCTTGTATGGCTTTCTGGAAATGTCCACACAAATCATATGCTGGCCATGTATCTGTCCAATTTTATACACAAAGAAAATGAGTTTAGATACTACTATTTTATGCCTTACCATTACTATGATTAATTAATTGTTTTAATATATGATGGCAAATGACATAACAGGTGTCGAATGATTAATGGAACACTTAATTTAGGATGGTCCCACTTCAACTATATATATTTAATTTATTGTATTACCAATTGTTTTTGTGTCTGCTATGCGTCGATCATGAGCCTATTTGTTAAATTAATAATTTCAATTAAAGATTAATTATCTTGTTCATGGTGATTAATTAGCTGGAAGCTCGTGCTTGTGAAATTAAAACCCTAAAAAGTGGAGGAATAGAATGTAGACACCTTGCGATGATGGGTAACATTTAAAATTCTTAACTTAGAGATTTCGGATTTGAATATTGAGAAATAAGATCACGAGAGAGTATTTATTTTCTTATCAATGTCAAAAAATGTTAAATAAGTATGATGCGTCCTTATTTTCGGAAAGAGATTCCTATAACTAACATTCTAAAATTTGTTATGAAACATGGACTCAAAACACATCATTAAATTTGTGAAAGTAACTCATGGACGTTTAATCTTCATTTAAACTTCTTTTAAGTTACTCCTTGAACTTGTATATAAACAAGTTTCCCCGATCATTGAAATGCACTGATAATTCCTTCATTCAATTTTTTTTCTCTCTTTCTCTCTTGTTATTTTAATTCTCATTTGCTTATATTCTTGCTTCTTATTCTAATTTTAATTAACATACTTTCCATAACACGTTATCAGCACGAGTGTTCTAAAGTGAAGCAATTCTGAAGTTTGGTAAGTTCTGAAGGTTTAGTCTAGAATTCCATACAAAATTTATTTTATTTAACATTTTCTTTACACGAGATAATTTGAATTTTCATTGTGTAAAGATTCACTTCTAATCATTTTTGACACCAGAAGTTGTCAAACTAATTGAGACCATTCTTTTCAGAATTATGGCAAATATTGAAAAGCCCAAATTCCAAATTTTGGATGTAAGTGGCAATAACTATTTGTCATGGTGTCTTGATATTGAACTGCATCTCCAAGGCCAAGGTCTTGCAGCTACCATTGGTGAAGATGGAAATGCTAATGATAAAGACAAGGCAAATGCTTTAATTTTTATCCGTCGGTATCTAAGTGATAGCCTAAAAGTTCAATATCTATATGTCCGAGATCCCTTGATCTTGTGGACAAGATTGAAAGAGCAGTATGATCACACCAAAACTGTCATCCTCCTTCAAGCACAATATGATTGGCAACATCTGAGGTTGCAGGATTTCAAGTCCTTGTCCGATTATAATTCGGCATTGTATGATATTGTGTCACAGCTTGAACTTTGTGGTGTTAAGCTTACAGCTTTTAGAGAAAACATTCTCCACCTTTCATGCTTCAAATATTGTATTGCAGTAGCAATACTGGTAGCGTCATTTTAAAACATATTCTGAATTGATCTCAGTCCTGTTGACTACAGAACAAACAAATGAGTTGCTGCTCAAAAATCATGATTTAAGACCTGCTGGCTCTAAGGCACTTCCTGAAGCAAATGCCGGGTCAAGTAAGAATGTTGGCCGTCCTAGAGGCCGTGAGCGCAGGCATGGGAATTCTTTCCGTAAAGGTGGCGGGAGATCTAATCGTAATATAAATAACTCCCAACACAACCTTAAAGGTAAAAAGCCTATGAAGAAGCATAATGATAGTACCTGTCACCGTTGTGGAATGACTGGTCACTGGTCACGTACCTGTCGTACAGCCAAACATTTGGTTGATCTATACCAAACATCCCAGAAGGATAAAGGCAAGCATGTTGAGACCCATGCCACTGAAAATGACCTAACTGTGACTGATGCTGAAGTCAATAAGGTTTTGGTCAATGAAAACTTTCATATTCTTGGCAATGACAAAACCTTTTGAGGTTTCTGATTTCTTTTGATAATGTTGATGAAAATAATAAGTCCCCAGAAATAGATCCTGAGGGTTTTCATCTATGTTTTGCCATACCCTTGGATAATTATGTTACCAAGGAAGATGTTAAATAAATATGGTCATAAATAAAATCATGAGTTTTATTCAATATTTGTTGGTTTATATTTTGCATCATATTATTAATTTGTTAAATTTTATGAAACTTAACACCTGAAGTTGTCAATATAAATGCAAATAGTACACATTGAGAAAAAGGAAGATATATGTTTGCTTAATAGTGCCACAACGCATACTATACTTTATGGCAAACACTTTTTCTCAAATGTAACATTGCGCAAGGCAAATGTTCATACAATATCTGGTTCGGTTAATATTATAGATGGCTATGGGACTGCCACAGTTATTATGCCAAATGGCATAACATTGTATCTTGAAGATGCATTGTTAAGTGGTAGATCAAAAAGAAATCTACTTAGCTACAAAGATGTACGCCGCAATGGGTACCATCTAGAAACAATTAATGAGGAAAATAAGGAATTTCTTTGCATCACTTCCTACAAGATGGGCCAGAAGACCATCCATGAGAAGTTGGAAGCTTCTAGTATGGGATTATATTGTGTCCCAATACGAGCTATAGAATCATATGCTACGATGCCCTGGAAACTAGTGAACCCTGATGTGTTCGAACTTTGGCATGATCGCCTTGGTCATCCAGGAGCTACAATGATGCGAAGAATCATTAAAAATACTCGAGGACACCCTTTAAAAGATACAAAGGTGTTGTTGTCCAATGATTACATTTGTGAATCTTGTTCACAAGGAAAACTCATTATTAAACCTTTCATGACAAAGGTTGATTATGAATCCCCTTCATTCTTGCAAAGAATCCAGGGTGATATCTGTGGGCCGATTCAACCTGCAAGTGGACCATTTAGATATTTCATGGTACTAGTGGATGCATCCTGCAGATGGTCCCATGTTTGCCTATTATCAACGAGCAACGTCGCCTTTGCACGTTTGCTTACACAGATAATACAGTTTCGAGCTCATTTCCCAGATTATCAAATTAAAAGCATAAGAATGGATAATGCTGGTGAGTTCACATCAAAGAGTTTTGATGCTTATTGTGCTTCATTAGGAATTGAAGTTGAACATCCGGTCCTACATGTTCATACTCAGAATGGATTAGCAGAATCCATGATTAAGCGCATTCAGATTATTGCTCGAACTTTATTGATGAGGACAAAACTCTCATCCTCAGCGTGGGGTCATGCTGTTTTACATGCTGCATCTTTGATTAGATTGCGCCCCATTACTTCTCATTTGTATTCCCCCCTTCAGTTAGTCTTGGGCCAGGAGCCAGACATTTCATATCTTCGCACCTTTGGTTGCACGGTACAAGTGCCTGTAGCACCACCGCAAAAGACCAAAATGGGTCCCCAACGCCGTTTGGGCATTTACGTTGGGTTTGATTCACCGTCCATTATTCGGTTCCTTGAACCATTGATGGGTGATTTATTTACCACTAGATTTACGAATTTTCATTTTGATGAGACAGTATTCCCATCACTTGGGATAACAAAAGCTTCCACAAATGGAAAGTAGAAAAATGTCGAGATTTTCTTATGGAATGAGAAAAGTTTGTCTCATTTAGACCCAAGAACACCTGAATGTGAAAATGAAGTGCAACGATTGACCCATTTACAAGCTATTGCAAATCAAATGCCTGATGCATTTAATGAGACTGCTAAAGTTACAAAGTCTCATATTCCAACTGCGAATGTTCCGGCTAGGATAAATGTTCCTGTAGAACCACCCGAAATGGATCTAAATGGCCCGCGCTTGAAGCGTGGTAGACCGATGGGATCAAAAGACACTGTTCCTCGAAAAAGAAGGGGGAGGAATTTAGAATCTGCTCCAGATGAGCATATTGATATTTCTCGAGGAAAGCAAATTGCACCTGAAGTGGCACAACATAATAATCAAAGAGAGCATATTGCCCTTGAAGTGGCACAAGTTCATGAGCATATTGTCCCTGAAATGGTACGAACCCATGAAAAGATCACCAACCTTGGAAATACTGAAATTTCCATCAGTTATTGTAATGAGATATGGGATCGAAATGAGATAATCATCGATGATGCATTTGCTCTCTCAGTTGCTCATGAGATTATGAATGATGATTATGAACCTCGGTCTATAACCGAATGTCGTCATAGGCAAGATTGGCCTAAATGGGAGGAAGCAATCCAAGCTGAATTGACTTCTCTTGCCAAACGTAATATTTTTGGGCCTATTACTAAAACCCCCAACAATGTAAAACCTGTTGGATACAAATGGGTCTTTGTCCGAAAACGAAATAAGAAAAACGAGATCGTGAGGTATAAAGCCCGACTCGTAGCCCAAGGTTTCTCGCAGAGGCCTGGGATAGATTATGATGAAACATATTCACCAGTAGTGGATATAGTTACCTTTCGTTTCCTTATAAGTTGGGTTGCCCAAGAAAATTTTGAAATGCATCTTATGGATGTTGTGACGGCATACTTATATGGTTCATTAGATTCCGACATCTATATGAAAATTCCTGAAGGTTTCAAAATGTCTGAAGCATACACTCCCCGCAACTTATTCTCAATAAAGTTGCAAAGATTTTTATATAGGTTAAAGTAATCCGGCTGCATGTGGTACCAACGTTTAAGTGAATACCTGACTAAGGAAGGGTACATAAATAATCCCATCTGCCCATGCGTGTTTATTAAAAGATCTGAAACTGGGTTTACTATTATAGCAGTTTACGTCGACGATATGAATTTAATTGGGACTCCTGAAGAGTTATCTGAAACTGCTGAATATTTAAAAAAGGAGTTTGAGGTTAAAGATTTGGGTAAAACCAAACTATACCTTGGTCTAGAGCATAAAAAGAATGGAATACTTGTCCATCAGTCAGCATACACTGAAAGATTGCTTAGACGTTTTAACATGGACAAGGCTCACCCATTGAGCACCCTTATGGTTGTAAGGTCTCTTGACCCCCAAAAGGACCCATTTCATCCTAAAGAATCTGGTGAGGATATACTTGGTCCTGAAGTACCATACCTCAATGCAATTGGGGCTTTGATGTACTTGGCACAGTGCACGAGACTAGATATCGCTTTTGTGGTAAATTTGTTGGCACGTTTCAGTTCTGAGCCAACCCGGAGACATTGGAATAGGATCAAACATATCTTCCGTTATCTCCGAGGAACCATCGATTTGGGGTTATTCTATTCTAAGAAAACTACTAACTATGGTTTAGTAGGTTATGCTGATGCAGGATATAAATCTGATCCGCACAGAGCTCGCTCCCAAACCGGTTATCTATTTTGCTATAATGATACAACCATTTCTTGGCGTTCCACTAAGCAAACACTAGTTACTACATCTTCCAACCACTCTGAAATTATTTCCCTCTATGAGGCCGGAAGAGAGTGTGTTTGGTTAAGATCTATGATATCACATATTCACAATGCTAGTGGATTCAAACCGGTGATAGATTCTCCCACTAAGATTTATGAGGATAATGCTGCTTGTGTTGCACAAGTTAGGGGAAGATATATTAAAGGTGATAGGACCAAGCACATCTCGTCGAAATTTTTCTATACTCATGAACTCCAAGAAAGTCGACAAGTTGATGTTAAACAGATTCGCTTCGTTAATAATCTTGCAGATTTATTTACCAAATCTTTGCCAACATCAACATTTGAGAAATTAGTTTATGGCATTGGTATGCGGCGAGTCAGTAAAATGCAAGATTGAATTCCCCAGAAGTGAAAATGTTTAGATGCTCCAGAAGTAGCAGTTTGTTTTATCTCAGGGGGAGCGATTATAGACATAAGTGCATTGTACTCTTTTTTCCTTCTGTCCGATTTTTTGTCCCACTGGGTTTTTCCGGCTTAAGGTTTTTAATGAGGCAGTAATAGCACGTCTAATTAGGCCACTAAAGTAGGCCCACCTATATTGTCCTGAAGACAAATAGATTGTCTTGAAGACAAGCATGTATTGTCCTGAAGACATATTACATGGACTAAATTGTGCTGTACTCTTTTTCCCTTATGATTAGTTTTTTCCCACTGAGTTTTTCTGACTTAAGGTTTTTAACGAGGCAGTATGTGTCCTAGAATGACGTTTCGTCCAAGGAGGAGTGTTATGAAACATGGACTCAAAACGCATCATTAAATTTGTGAAAGTAACTCATGGACGTTTAATCTTCATTTAAACTTCTTTTAAGTTACTCCTTGAACTTGTATATAAACAAGTTTCCCCGATCATTGAAATGCACTGATAATTCCTTCATTCAATTTCTTTCTCTCTTTCTCTCTTGTTCCTTTAATTCTCATTTGCTCATATTCTTGCTTCTTGTTCCAATTTTAATTAACATACTTTCCATAACAAAATTGATTTTTTTTTTAATATTCAAGAAATGTATTAATTCCCAAAGCAAGACGATCAATAGCATGCATATTAGGTTAAAGATTTAGTGCATACATATAATATGGGAATCCAACAATGATGAAAATGATGAAAAGAGAGGATTGATACCTAAGCATATAGTGGATGCTCTAATATTGAAAGCTTTATTCCTATTCCTGCATTACTATTCCTCCATAAAGAATATTTCTTTTTATCTAACTATTCTTTGCATTTGACGCCTTAGTAATTGTTGTTGGTCCATATATATTGAGACGGCTAGTTTTTATTCCTATTCATTTTCATGTTTGAATCTTTTAAATTTTGATCATTTGGATATATATATATATATATATATATATATGTATGTATATATGTATGTATATATGTATATATATATAGGGGCCTTGCTCAGATGGTGGCATATGCATGTCTTATACTATAGGAATAAAAATAGTAACTAGAAAGCAGAATGAGAATGGAATCAAACACACACATGATGGAAAAACTTCTCTGTCATCCACCCAAACACATGCTGGAGTACTAGAAACCTGGAATTGGTCTTAGAACAAAACCCTAAAAAGTCAGTTTGGCAAGAGAAAGACAAAATGCATGTGAATTGAAGCTATATATCAGCCTTGAAAATGGACTTATAAAAATATACAGACAATGTCGAAATGGCTGAAGAACACAAGATAGGGTTAGGCTTCTTTGGTAATGTCTGGACCAATTACAATTAACGGAGGAAAAGAAGAAAATTAATACGTCAGTCGACAATTATATTAATTGCATTGATTTTGACATAAATTCTCATATCTCCAAGAAGATGAACAAGATTGAAGATAAAGAGTAAAAACCCTTTTGTCAGGATTAGAGATTCTTGGTCCTAAATAGATTAATGTCTCGATATCCATTTGCCAAATTTGCCAAATAAGAATTGCCACAAGAAACAGTAGCTGCTGTGTGTCCTTTCTTATCCATTCCAGGAACAAAACAAGTCAAAAGCATCTTATACTACTGAAGTGTAGAGTGTCTAGTTCTGAGGGATATTTTAGATCCATGCATAAAAAGAGACGCAAAACATGGGACTCGTTCTTCAGAACATTAAAGCCATCCATGTCTGAAAGTGATTTAAATGGACTGGTTCACAGGGATGTATATCTAGCCCAACCCCAGCGAACTATAAACATCTTTGTGGTCCAAGGAAACATTGCCCATGTTTTTTGCCGTTGATATTGTTAACATGGACAAGGTAAAACTTGCTGTGGTAGACCTTTTCCCTCCAAAAAGAAGTGGTTCTTGAAGAGTTTTACTCTTTCTCCGCCGTATAAAAGACTCACAAAATTCATTTGTTTCCTTCCAAATTTTGACATTAATGTGTTTCATCCGACAGATTTTCGATGGATTGATTTGTGAAGCTTCTAAGATTTTTCCTCACCTTTGTGGCCTATACCTGTGAAAAAAATCAAAGGATTGGCAATGCATACATGATTTGCGGGTAAAATATTGAACTCTTAATTCCAATTATCAGTGGTTCAAAATTTAAATCATGATAATTTCAAGGACCGAAAGAGGAAAAAATAATGAGAATAGTAGTCAAATATAAATTGGGCTTTAAACTCTGATAATTAAAATTAAGAATTCTATACTCTATCAACACAAGTTAGGTGGTTATTGGCTAATGAAAAGCAAATTCTTGTCACACAAGAGTCTTCGGCCCGGAAAATCCCAATGGGTCCATAAAAATAATATCAACATTCAGATGAACATATGAAAAATTTCAACCGAAGAAATAGGCCCAACTAAATTCCGGCTAGATACGAAAAACGGGCCCACTTTAATTTCCGCATTGATTAGTCACTCGAGTCGTTTTCTTTATTGAGTAGTAGTAAATAGTAATTAGGCTTTTTTTTAAAAAAAAAATTGTAGTGGAAAATGAAAAATATCAAGACAGTTACATATGATAATAATAATCAGTACAATAAACACAAAACAAGGTGGAAAAAAATGAGATAAAATAAAATAAACGGTTACATCATTACATAGATGCGCATCAAATACAAACACATTATTATTTTCTTGAAGATATATACCTTAGTGTGAAATGAATCAAATGATGAAATTTCTTTGTACTTTCCACCTAATTGGTTTAAACGCCGACTGAACATCCAATGGAAATGAAATAATGATGGAATGGCCAACAAAACAAAGGAAGATCCCATTTTAAACCTCACCATATGTAATTCTTTGATCCAAATAATAATACCATAAGATATTTTTTTATTATTATGTTATTATTAATATAATATAATAATAATACCATTGGAATGAATATGGCGATGTGGGGTAGTCACCGGTTGGTTATCTCCTTAATCCTTATCAAGAAGACATTTTTTTTCAGCATTAAGGCCCTAATAATTCCATGTGGTACTTTTCTTTTATAATATTCTTCACCAATTTGGCCCACGCCAACTTCAACTTGTAATGGCTGTCTTGCTCCTGATCAGCAGTTAACCATTAATCTCCATTTCATTTCTTTTCTTTTCTTCACCAAAATCCAAATAAAATAAGTAAACTGGATAATTGAGCTAATTCTTGCTTGTACAACAAAACATTAGTGAAATTAATAAATTAAATATTTTCTAATTTATTTATTTATTTATTTCTAGCCTTTCCTTTTACTCTCAAAATAAATAAATAAATTAATTAAGTATGGTTAGTGCGGGTTTTTCACTTATAGTATTTAATAACAGACTGGTCACAGTATTCAACCTCACGTGCAATCGGTTTTACACTTGCATTCAAGGAAGCTGCATTGAAGAGAACTATTATCATGTGTTCCCCACCTCAGTGTTTCTACCGTGCTCCCTTCACCCTCGTCCTTACACATGGCACAACCACAAAATATATTACCGAGAATTTCTTAGGATATATATATAAATTAATTGGTAAAATTTTTAATCATTTTAGACGGATTATTGTTACTATCTCATGAGGACTCTGAAGTTGTCTGAATTCTGAGCAGAAGCCATCGAGGGTAAGTTCTTAGCAGTCAAGGTTGTCCAACTCTATCATTTTTCTTTCTTCTCATTTATTTATGTTTTTAATTAATTATTATTTTTTTTTTTTGTGGTGGATTTTAATTTTTTAAGTTTATGTAAAAGGAAGTGAAGAACATGGAGACAACCATGCGTTACGTCAAAAGCCCACACCATATTCTTTCATTTTGCTTCTCTGTCAAAACAAAAGGCCGGTCAGGTCTTTCCTTGATATTTCACACGCTAAAAAGCCTAAAACAAACAACTATGCTGTATACATATACAACTACACCAATAACGACCTTAGTTTTTCTTCTCTTTGTTCATCCTTAGCTAGCCGCCCTCTGTCACTTTTCAGGTTTGCTTTACTGTCAAGTTCTTTGTTCTCTGTTGTTGTTCGATTCTTTTGAGGTTTTTAGATGCTTTTTTGCTATCTGGGTTTGTTTCGTTTCATGATTTGGTGAATTGGGTGGTTTGGATTCCGGTTTCATTTCACGTGTTTTGGTTTTATTTATTGGGTTCTGAGGGATTTGAATTCGTCCCTTAGCACTGTGCCAACTGTCCTTTTTTTACTCTGTCAGCTAAGTTTACTTGGTCATAAAAAGTTTAAAGCTTTGATTGAATTTTGCAGGGGTTGCTAGATGTTGGAATTAGCTGCTTGAAACACTTTAGGAGGCTTTAAATAGAGGGTTCAGCTCTATTATCTCTGGGGGTTTCCCGGGAATCATGTTGATTCAGTCAACTTTGCCATGAAGACTTTGATCAAATTTTGCTGTGGCCTTGAAGAAAGAGTACTCATACTTTAGAAAGTCTCCTGAAGTCATCTCCTTTATTGCCTGGATATGCACCAACTTTGTTAATTTGTTGAGTTGGAGATAAGATTTTTCATGTGATTGTTGAATGCTAGATTTGTCTGTTGAGACCACTTCAATCCTTTGAATCCGATTTTAATGGGGTTTTTTGGTTACTTTACATCATTGGTTTGCTTCATTGAGCAGGGACAACATTGATTGAAGTAATTAAGGTTTCTGGAGTTGATTTTACATGTTTCTCTCTTGCCTGTCATTACTTTGAATTGACTCACAGAATAAGTGATGCTTCATTTATTATTTGGTTGCTATGGAAGTTGAGTGCGTTACTTCACTGAGAATGGCCGCTTCTATATTTACTCTACTGATGCTTATGCCCTTATCAAGATTCTTTGCCTATGGGCTCGAAGTAAAGTCGAAGATTTGTGGCACAGATCACATTGCATATTCAAATGTGTATGGTCATGAATTGTTTTATTTGAACGGCAATCTAGTCGATAGAGTTTTGTTCTGTAAAGCCCTACAGTTGCACCATGCAGATCATTGTGTGTTTGAAGGCTATTCCGGAACGGATTACTGTGGTTTGGACCTTCCACTAGGTATGCACTGTAACAAATATTGTTTCAGGAATTTAAAAGATTTCATCTAATTTTTTAGTTATGAAGTTCAGTGCATAATGGAAATATATTTCTTAGAACCTTTATCAATATGCTATGGTTTTGGCAGCTGATTTGCCCTTAGCAGGAGGAAGAAAATTATTGGAGGAGCCAAAGAATGGTGACAAACCTGATCATGATCCAGAGGGGAGGAATAATAAAAAATATTCTGTCCAAACCCGAGTAGGAATAGCGGCAGCAGCTGGAGTTTTATTGACATGTTGCGTTTTAATTTGTCCCTGTTTGTATCGCAAAAAGAGAGCAACTTCCCACACTGTTCTTGAGAAGGATCCAAATTCAAGTAAGTCTTAACTAACCCAAGCTGTTTGTGGTCATTTATCGAATTTATCAAAATTGGAGAAGTTCTGAACAAGGTGTTGGTGTGGATAAGATCCAACAGTTAGATGCAAATCTTGAATTAGTAGTGAGGAATGATAATCCAGTTTTCAAGTTTACTCCTTATAATTTATAAACAGCATGGTTGTTATGTATTTTATATTTGTTATCTCATCTTTGTCAGTTTAGCTTTTCCTTGATGCAGCAAGCAGCATATTTGCTCATTTTGTTTTTTATTCTAGTTATGAACTGATGCTTCTGATTTTGCAGTGGATTCAGCTGCCCCTTTGGAAATGAATATGCATTCCCCTTCTGAAAAAGTTCCAGCCAGCCCACTCAGGGTACCACCTAGTCCTTCTAGATTCTCAATGTCTCCATCTCCAAAACTAAGTAGAATTGGGTCAGTGCATCTCAATATGACACAGGTGGCTAGAGCTACCCGTAATTTCTCACCCGCCTTACAGATAGGTGAAGGAGGGTTTGGAACTGTCTACAAGGCCCAGCTAGATAATGGCCAGGTGGTTGCCATTAAACGAGCAAAGAAGGTAAGTAAATATGATATTTTAAAATTGGTTTTTGCAACAATTTTACCAGTGGTAGAGTAATTCTTGAAACTGGTATTCTGTTTGATTAGCAAACTTTATTTATTTATGGCCTGAACAAGAATAAATCATTGCTCTAAATCATTAAATTTACAACATAGAACTTTCAATTGGTAGACCGCTGGATTCTCAGTTCCAGTGACTAGGGGTTCAAACCTTGGCAGCCTCAGGTCCCAAAAAACATAAGTTAATTATGTGCATCATTGTAGATATAGGGAATTACATGTGTCCCTGAGCAGAGTGCCACATATTAAGGAAGAATTAAATATGTATTTAGAAGCATCAGAGTCCAGTGGCTAACTTTCTTTTGGCCTGCTATGTTTTGGTTTATTAGATAAAAACAGAATTGCAGAAGTACCAGGGATCACTTAATTGTGCAGTAAACTTGTGAAGTTTAATCTTAATAGGGGGCACTTTTGTTGTTATCGTTGGGGCTAATGGCTGATGAACAATAAAATAAATGTGCACATAGGATCAAATGTGGCTGATGAGTAGTAGAGATATAGCTTGTAACATGGTTGAAATTCCCTCTCTTTCATTTTTTACTTTAAAGGATTCTCTGATATTGAAATGGGGATGTCTCTAGACTAAAGGCTTTATATTGGCTTTATTGGTGACAGACATGGAAGCAGCTTAAGCATTTAAGTTGTTATTTATTTGTAATGCTTTTTTTTAATGATTGAAACCATCATATTCTATGGCATGCAATTTTATTTGACATAAGAATATTGTCTAGGAACACTTTGAGAATCTGCGAACTGAGTTCAGCAGTGAAGTTGAACTTCTAGCCAAGATTGATCATAGAAACCTTGTGAAGCTACTTGGTTATGTCGATAAAGGAAATGAACGGCTTATTATTACAGAATATGTACCAAATGGTACCCTGAGAGAGCATTTGGATGGTAAGGTCTTTTGGCTAATAACTGCCAAAATTTTTTGTCAGCAATATTGTAAGGATTAAAATTGATATTTACTGCTATTCCTGGCAGGTCAGCGTGACAAAACCCTGGACTTCAATCAGCGGCTTGAAATTGGCATAGATGTTGCTCATGGCCTTACATATCTCCATCTCTATGCAGGTGAGAAAAAACTTGCTGCCATAGCTGGTTTTGGCCCAAACCACGGTGCCAGTAGAACACACCAATTTACTATCAGCGTTCCACTTTTTTCTGGCCAAGAGTGTTTCAGTGATTGCCTAATCAAGCCCATTCTATCCCTTTGACTGATTTGAGCTATATGTGGCTTTATTCTCCTCATTTCTAAGGAATTTCTGCAAGTGCTTTTCAATAGAAACAAATAAATAAAGCCATGTCTGATTTTAGTTTTATCTTGTAACAGAGAAGCAAATTATTCATCGAGACGTGAAGTCATCCAACATTCTGCTGACAGAAAGCATGAGAGCTAAAGTGGCTGATTTTGGATTTGCGAGACTAGGTCCCATGGACTCAGACCAAACACATATTTCGACCAAAGTGAAAGGAACAGTTGGCTACCTTGATCCTGAGTACATGAAAACCTATCAACTCACAACCAAGAGTGATGTGTACTCGTTCGGGATTTTACTCATAGAAATTCTGACTGGCCGCCGTCCTGTGGAATTGAGGAGACCTGTTGATGAGCGTGTAACACTGAGATGGGTAAGCTTGCCCTCCATTCTCTTTTTAAGCTTTTGACTTAATGGCTTTTCTGTTTATTTCAGTATAGGGCACATATAATGGCTGTCAGAAAGAAAGGCAATGGCATCTATTTTTAGTATCTGTTCTTTGGACAAATAATTTATTTTAATTAGGAATTTTATATGTCTTAATGAAAAAGATAATAGACCTGTAGCAGAGTCTGACAAGCAAAAACTTTCATGAGGATGGCCTTAACTTTGTGGTTCTGCCATTTGGAGATATGGACCATGGATATCCAAGTCTGAGAAGCAAAAATGTTTACGAGGATGGCCCTCAATTGTCCTTGCTTCAGCCTCGTGGTGATATAGACCAAGGATCAGATACATTCTGTAGTTTTCTTAGATACAGGGAAAGTCTAGTTGAGTCATGAGAACTAACTTCGGTCTTCAACTTGTTAGGTTAGGATGGACAAACTCACAGCCACATTATATATCGTTAATTGTCTCAAGTCACTTCCATTCAATAAGATTGTGCAGCTGCTGATGAGGACAGCAGCAGTGCAGCAGAGTTGAATTTACTCTTACTGGAGGGAGTTTCTCAAAATCTTGCACATCCTAAGGAACCATGCTACTAGGCTTTAATGTGTTCGTTGTGGTGTTTTTGTCCAACTTGAGTACACACAACTCATGTTTTTGGTGTTTTTGAAGATTTAAGTCTAGCATGGGGATTAGGGAAAAAGTGAAGAGTCAAGGTAAAATGGGGAAATAATCAAGGTAGTGAAGTTGCTTTAAGTTACTTGATACCCAAGTTATTCAGTCTTCAAAAGTAATCACTTGTTTGCTTTTGATTACTTGCACTCAAAGTTTATGATTTTAATTTTTTTTCAGGCATTCCATAAGTATAATGAAGGACATGTGGTGGAATTGGTGGATCCTGCCATGGAAGAAGTTGTAGATGCAGAGATACTGGTGAAAATGTTTGCTTTGGCATTTCAATGTGCAGCACCCATAAGAAATGATCGACCGGACATGAAATCTGTGGGAGAACAGTTATGGGCGATAAGAGCTGACTACCTAAAGAGTTCAAGGCGAGGGTAACGCAAGATGTTCAGTACCAGTCTTCTCTCCCCTTGACTCAATTGGTTTTTCCCCCTTCTTTTCTTAAATTTTCCTCTGCTTCCTGCTGTTGATCACTTGTTTCTCTTTTGCCCTTTTTGCCCCCTATTTTCAAGCTTATTGTAAAAACAGAAATGGGCCTTAACCGAAAGATATGGTGCGTTTTTGCCTTGTTCTCTTTGTTTCAAGTCTGTGACTGTTGCTTTGGCAAAGCATCAAAAGTACATAGGAAGAGGATATATTTCACTTCAATTATATTTGATTTTATTTTATCCAAGGATCCAAATTTACTCCCCTTCTTTTGGATGCATACTGTTCTATATCAATTGGTTTTATCAGATACATATTTACATAAGTATGGCAATCTATTGCAGCTCCCCAAAATACAAGAGCAGAGTTCTTATATTGAGGTGATTGTGGGAGCCTTTCGGATACTTGGCTTTCTTTTTGCTCATTGGAGAACTAGCGTAACCTGAGCTTCTAAAATTGAATATAGCCTAGCTAGTTTGTAATTTGGAGGGAGAAAAGCTAAGCGCAGATTACAATTGATGAGAATATATATATATATATATATATATATATATATATATATATACCCACTAACATCTGGTAATCACATTAGACTCCGATTAATCTTGAGTCGAGTCGCATTAAACAACAAACGGGGAAGTTGATCCAAATTTATTTTCTCCATTTATAAATAAAAGTTTTAGAGCTTTACTGCATGGACATTGGTGATTTTGGGGGGGGAAAAAAGAAAAATGGAAAAAACCATTAATGCATGAATTGGCATGCGAGACTCCGGCAGAACAAATTTGCAGAGCCTTCTTTTTGGCCAGAAAATTTTGTAGAGCTTGAAAGATCCAGACCTTACCTCATTGTAAATTCTATTGGTACATGTAAAATACAGCTCGGAAGAGTACAATATGATTCCCCCCATCCTGGCTGTGAGTTAAATAATGTTGTAATATGATAAAGGGATAGAATGATCCACGACCTTGTGAGGTTCAACTAAGAGACTTTCTACAGAATTTATTTGCAAGGCCTCATTTATAAGAACTTAATGAGATCATCCTAAAGTATTTTCAGTAAACGGGGCAACCGAATCCTTAATCTTTTCCACCTACTTGTTATCAGTAAGGGGTGCAAACCTAATATGTGTTCCGGCATGAAATCGTGCCTTGTTAATATGCCCACCACAGGTTCACTCTGCAGTCACAAAATCAGCATTGGAATAATATAGTCAGTAGGCAAGCTTAAAAATAGTAGCAATAATAAAGCAGATCAACAATTCAACAAAATCGGATATTTATGTAGAGACAGAGAAGGAATTAAGCAATGAATAAATGAAATGCCAAAACGAAAGGAAACAAAAGGGAGAAGCAAAGACTTAAAGCTATGGAGGAATTAACTAGCACCGCAAAAGGCGAGTAGGCTAGGCTTTTGATTTTGAAAAGAAGAAAAATGCAGCAAAAAGTGTAAATCAGAAGCTAGAAACATCAAACGTGAAAAAGCAGACAAAGAGAACAAGGAATCAAGTTTAAGGCAAATGAGATGAAAAAGTTTCTTACATTAGTGATCTTGGGTATGACAAGTAGGTGCCTCAAGCCAACTTGACGGAAAAGTAAGAGAGCCTTAGCCAATGACATTGTCTCCACAACTGTATACGGTGAAGCGTTGGTAAAAGGGTGTAAATCCAAGAACATCCCCATCTCTTCATCAGTTAATTGTATGTCTTCTATCTTGTCAACATTACCCAAACCCTTCTTCGCAAAATCCTCTTCTGAGAAATGCCTAAGAGCATCAGCACCTATCTGCACCGGGGTGGTTAAAAATGCCCTCTTCTTTAGCAATGCAATAAGGTGAGCACGGAGGATTAAACCATATAAAATTGGGGATTCAGAATGCGGAGGCTCATCAACAACGGGAAAGCCATGATGGCTTGTGGTTTTGAGGATGTGTACTATATTACCAACCTTCTCAATTCCATGAAAGAGCTGAAGTGGGCCAGAGACAACATCAGCCACTGTCAGCTGTCTCATATAAGGTTCAGCATGAGCTTCTAGGTAAGGAAAACCTTTTGCTTTCATAATAAGATCATAAATGTTGCCGTTAAAAGCATCAGCCACAGTCTTGGAAACAAAGAGAACCAGCATTATCAATGGCAATAATAATAGATTGTTGGTCAATTCCAGGATTATAACACACAAAGAGACTGTCATCCTCATAGACCCACCAAGAAATGCAGCAGCACCAAGCACAGCATAGAGACCATGATTAAGGTTCGTGAGCGAGCCAAGTAACATCCCAACAAAACGCCCATAAGATGCTCCTGTAACTATGACAGGTACAAAAAGACCCGCAGGAGCAACAATCCCATAGCTTAAAATACTTAGAACGAAGCAAGTGACAAAAAATATGAGCATTGTAGAGTGCTGAAACTCAGAGTCAGTGTTCTTGCTGAAAAGATTTCTAATAGCATCATCGTTTGTGTTGAAAATGAGGCTTGCAAGATCATTGTAGTGACCAGGAGCACATTGAAATTTCTTGTAATTACCAGATCGGCCAATTGTAGGACAGGCTTCAGCTGCATATGAGGGGCATGGTTGGCATGTTGCAAGCCATGGTAATCCGAAAAGCAGGCAAGATGTGAAAATGGAGATTGAGCAAGCAAGAAAAATTTTATAAGCAATGCCTTTCCTGGGGAGCAAATGAAGGGGAATTAAGCAAGGAGAATGACCACAGAAACTATATTATTCCAGATACATGAAATGATAATTGGTGCAAACAATCTAAAGCTGAGAAAAAAACTTACTCGTTAATGAGGTTGTAAAATCGGAGAACCTTATCTAAAAGGAAATTATATAAACTCCCTAATATGCCCCCTATAACTCCAAGAACAAGTACAGGAGGCACATCAGCGAGGTGATACGAAACATTGGCTGAATAGACATCAAACATTATCAAACCCCCTTCACCAAATAGTCCACATTTGCCACTTTTACAAACATCAATTAGAGCTCGAAGTATAATTGCAACTACCGCAGTGGTAAAGAAAGCTCTCCAGAGAAGGGCACTTCTCCACCTGCAGACCATGAAAATCCAGTACATGATGAATGAACAAAACAAAGATGATTCTCAAAGTAAAATGCGTTGTATCAACGACAAGAAGGAAGCCCTTTTTGTCTTTCAATCCTGTTATAATTATGAATGAACTGGCTGCACATATTTTTAAAAGCCATATTTACTAGGCATATTTGACTATATTGGTGCCGAAGCCGTGCTGCCTGTCGTCTATGAAATAACGAACCTCCATAAGAATAATGTAGCCAACCAGCAATACAAACAAGAGAAAATATGTTCCACGAACCAGCAAATGCGGATGTAAGAATTTGAAAATTGGAAGCCTATAGAAATAGAAAATAATGATGTAAAATGTAATAAACTAGTACCCATCAAACATGGAAACAATCCAAATAAAGTCTTCCAAAAAGATCCATGCTTTATAGTATTACAAAGCCTTGCAGCATGAAGGAACAACATGCCAAAAATGCATGTAGCTAAAATAGAAAGGTTAAGCTATACTATTGCCTGATAAAGCTTCATTTGTATTGGGTACAAATGAGCATTTGGAACCACACAAATGACACAAGTGCTGGGCCTTGCAACTCCTACTAAAATTAAATCACCTTGCACTAAATGATCTGATCCAGCAGATTCATTAAGCAGCTTATCAAGTTCAAAGCTTCCTGAGTGAGACCAATTTGCCATGAAATCCATAGAAATGATAGAATGTCATTGTTTAGTCAAACAATAAGAGGAGAAAAAAACAAATCAGACAATTGTAAAAATTTAAAAAGAAAATCGACTATGAGAAAGATGCAGTAACAGCCAGTAAACTGGCGAAAGGATGGTTAAATAGTAGACCAACAAGACACTGCAAGTCCATGAATAATGAGTGGAATATTCTAGGTAATGAACCCACTCATACGGCATAATTCTATTAAGATAAAAAGATCACCACTGAAAGAAGAAGCAAATGCACATTTTAATTTACATACCAAGATGACATTTCTTCAAGAGCAAACAGCACACCTCCAACTGGGGCACGAAAAGCAGCAGCAATTCCTGCTGCGGATCCACATGTTACAAGGTCTCGTCGGT
Organism: Microcos paniculata; assembly: GCA_030664755.1. NCBI lineage: Eukaryota > Viridiplantae > Streptophyta > Magnoliopsida > Malvales > Malvaceae > Microcos > Microcos paniculata. Next base: position 34,814,229 of record CP131459.1, on the reverse strand, counting down.
CTCTGTCATTCTTAAAGAAACGAAGCCACTTCCATGTCAAACCGTATCTTCTTGACCCTCCCTGTCCCAGCAATGCTGCAATGCATGCACCAGTATGCACCATAGGCCCTGCCTTTCCAACCAGCAGAGATGAAGACACAGCAGAAATGCTTCCCACAATCTGCACATGCAACACATTTATGAGATTTCTAGACCAAAATAAAGGAAAATGAAAAGAAAGAGTAGAGAATTGTTTCTACTCAATTCATAAGAAATGTAAGGAATTGATCATAGTCCACGTAAACAAAAAAAATTCAAACTTTTAACATATATATTTCAAATACTCAATTTATTAGAAATTTAATCGATTAGATTAGAATTAAGAAACACAAATAGAATACCATTAAACTTAGGCTGCATCAAGCAGATTGTGTATACTTTTAACAATCTAACGTTTGCAATTATTAAAGATGTATATATTTTTCTAAATCACCTTAACAAGTAAAGTTCGCAGTGAAAATATTCCCGGAGCATCTACACCATTCAAGTAAGCCTTCACTTCCGGGATACCGGAACCCGCCGCTGCCGGGGCAATAAACGCCGTAATGATGGCGGCAACTAGAGTTAGAAGCAAATTCGACACAGAAAACACTAGAAATGCCATTCCACACCTACACCAAAACAATAATTAAATGTTTTCTTTAGAATTAATCTTCTTAGAAATAGTGAAAGACGAGAGAGAAGTATGAAAGAAATTCTAAGCAAGCAAATAAAATTTGCTGGAAAAAGTTTTCTAAATGGTTGGTGCCTTTATAAAACATACACAGAAATACTAAATGAAATTCAAGCAATCAGTAATACAAAAAGAAGACCTTCCAGCCAGCATCATGTTAGAAGTAACGACGAACTTAACGCCGGCGGTATTCTCAACGGCGAGATTGTTAAAGAAACCAACGAGACTGACTATAGCGCCAATCAGTAAACAGAGAATCCATTTCATGAATATATACTGAAAAATCTTGACTTTGCCACGTGACCTCCAGTCTTGTTTGAAGAAATCATTCTCCGCAATCCTTCAACAAAACCAGCAGTGAGCAGACGGATAAAATAAATCCACCAGGATAAAAATAAAAAAGAAACTGAAAATTCCGTGCAAAGGTAATCTTACTCGTAATCGAGGCTCTCGATAGGGCAGACGTTGGCGCCAACGATGGCGACCTGAGAGGTGGAATTAAAGGATCGTCGGCGAGAGAGTAAAGGAATGGTAAGCGACTCATGGTCTTGGTCTTGGTCCTGGTCTTCGTCTCGTTCTTCGTTCGATGGCGCATTATCTGCCATGGCCTCACGCGACGCTGCGTTTAGCCTTCGGGTCGTCGGAGCTTAGGCTGAACCGGAGAGCATTCGAAAGACAGAGTCGGAGGAGTCAAAGCCGAGTCAAAGGAGTAAGACCGTTAGAGAAGAAAGAAAGCAGAATTCCTGTCACGAATTAAAAAAAAGAAATTTATAGTAGTAAAATATTTGAGAAAATGAAGAGTTCGTGACAGAGTGGAACTCTGCCTCCGTTCTAGACTCTGGACGCTGAAAGAGAGTTGGAGAAAGAAATGATATGCATTATTATTACTGCTTTTTGGGCTCCCTGATAGCTTCCGAGTTGGTGGTTCTGTTTTTATATACTTATTATTATTATATTGGATTTAATTTCTTCTTTTTTTTCCTTTTACGTTTCCTTTTTAATACTACTACTACCAGCAGTTATACTGTAATACTTTGCAGTATTATTTTGTTTTATATAGTATGATTTAATATATAAAGTAGTCCTTAAATTTATATAAAATTATTGTTTTGATTTTTTAATTTTTATTTTAAAATATTTGGTCCTCGAACTTTTTATATTGTATCCAATATAGTCTTTGATGTTAATGTGATCTAATCAACAATAAGAGTTATATTATGCACAAAATAAAAATTTAAGGATCAAAAATTTTAAAATAAAAATTAAACAGTCAAAACTATAATTTTGTATAAATTTAAAGACTATTTTATGTATTATACATTTATAGCATTATTGTAAGTAGTACTCTTAAAGTACTTTTTGTCTTCTTTAATTATTAATTTATTATGGTCTCCGAGAAATTGCCCGTCCATTTCGGTTTCTTTGTCTGATTGTCATACTGGTAAATCACGAAATTAGCACTACTGTAGCTTTAATGTGTTTCTTTAAATAAAAATAAAAATTCCTCCAAGAAAAATTGCAAAGGTTAATTAATAATTATTGGCAAAAAAAATTAATACTAGTAACTAACAGATCCATTTATTCAGGATTCTACAGTCAGGAGAGAGATCTCTGTTCTTTATTTTCCAACTACGTTGAGGATATCATGAGCCGGAATATTTGACAAAATAATAGATGTATTTTTGTTTTTTAGAATAATGTATTCAATTCCTCTACAAATATAAAAAAAGATAAAAGTATTGGGATACTAACTATGCATTATTATTATTATCCTACTGAAAGCAATTCAAATTTGACATCTTGTAGTTATCCTAAAATCTCAGTTAATCCTTGAATTTCCTTACACGTAGTGCAGAACTATATATATATATATATATATATATAACAAATAAACACCGAAAATTAATTTAATGGGGACAGAAGTGGTGCCACAGCGATATTGGTGGTGAGGACGCTTGTCTGATTTGCAAACTGAAAAAGAGATGACGAAAGTGGAAACCAACACTCCTCCAGTCCGTACCCAAGCGCCCCCACACTCCAAATGCGACGTCAAAATCTGGAATTGGAAACTTCGCGTTTGGGAGTTTTTTGGGACTTTTCGGCGGGGCCCCTCGCCTCTCGCGTCCTTGCCTGGAAGCCGAACACATACTCTCTCGCACCCTCTACGGCTCTTTCCCGTAGACACATCTCCATTCTCTGCCCTCCTTGACCTCACCATAGTTTACATTTTTTGTTTTCAAGCAAAATCTTGTCAAAAAATGTGCCACAATTTAAAAAATTACTTCTTTTATTTTACTACTACTACGATTGAGATAAATGAGAAATGCATGATACTGAGCTTTGCCTTTGCTGGAAAAGTATGGTTTCCCCCCTGGAAAGGAATCTGGTCCTTGTAAACCTCACTTACCAAGAAAGGATAAAATGGGGAATTAATCTTTTGTCCATTTCAGACCATTTTTGCAAAAAGAGGGATACGTAATTATAAGATTAGAAATTAATGTTACAGTGACGTCCCACTAACAATAAAAATTAGACTAATCAACGACATAATCAGAAATGGACAATAATTGCCTATAAAAATAATACTAGTAGTCGTGGTTACTTGTTGATTGATTTGAGAAATGAGAACATTTTTAAACACTTGATAGATTATCGGCTGACACAATGAAAAATTAATCACCATCTCAAATTTTGCCATAACCGATAACTCTCGAGCAGTTGCTGACTTGCACGATAAAGACACCAATGCAGGGTCCAGAGAGTTGGTACCTGGCAGGCTGGCACTTCTTTTTTACCTTTGACATCTTTTTTGGGTTCATTGTGCAGCCAGATTTCATGTTAAAGACAAATGTTTAATTATTTGCCCGATAACAATAAATTTTGTTAAATACTAGTAGTTAAATAATAAATAGTATACAACAAAAATATATATATATATATATATTTTATAGGTGACGAGAGGATTAATATCAACAATAATTCTTACCGAGAATTCAACTTAAAATCAAGTGACTAATAACGGCAGACTTAGTCTTATTGTCAATGTTGTCTCATGCGATCAGATGGGGAATTTTCTAAGTCTGAATGATATAGCTAATTAATCAACAAATATTGGTTAAGGTAATAGCCGCATTTATTTTAGTAAGAATGAAGACACAAGTTCCATCATAAAAAAAGATACTTATTAGAAAGTTTTACATTTAATACTCCCGACTTAATAAATATTAATTTTGAACTAAAGACAGAAAGATATCCTTTGTTAAAAAAATATGATATCTAGCTAGATATATAAACTAACATCACATGCATCTCCACCTGCAAATATTATGTGCATCCAAACCTTTTTGGTAGGCTTCGGCAAAAAATTTGATTTGTACTGTTTAACAAGGAATAGAAAGAAAAAAAATAAATATTTGGTCCCGTGCAGCAGCTACTATATGTAGCTACATGGAGTACTTAATTTTGCAAGCTCATCCTTATCCAAAAATTTCAATGAATTTTTAACTCGGGATGTGGTCCACTTGGATATTCTCCACCTCCATTCATCTCATGGAAGGATTAAAAATTTACTCATATAAACTGTCACCGGGGTTTGATTCAGATCTAATCATCTAATTAATCCAAACAAACTTAATTAGTCAATTAAGGTTAGTTGAGTTAGTAAGATTTTAAACCTCTATTTGAAAAGTTTGAGATTTGAGTATTGCCAATAATTTTTATTGGTGGGTCATCTGTAAATACCATTATCAATCCTCTCTGAAGTTTACAGTATGCTCTCACTCTGAACTGAGACAGCCTCCCCTCACCTAAACTTTTTTTTTACAAAAAAAACAGGCCTAATTAACTTTCTAAACAAGAGTATTATTACTTAGCTGGTATACCCCACAAAATAGATAACTACTCTGAAAATTGTCTTTAAAAAATCAAAACCCATTTTTAATTTTTGGTGTGTGGTTTTTCAATTGTGATGTCTTGTCCTGTTGGATCTGAAAATGCCTGAATAAAATATTTCGGGCATGTTTCATGTTTGCAAACTTGAGGTCATGTGCACGATTTTCTTTGCCTGTCTATCTATCCATTCCTGTGTTTGTGTAATTCCTTCTCAAAAGTTCACTCCATTATTAGTATCAAAAAGGTCGCGGCGCCTCCAGTGCATGCAATCATACTTGCATGTAATGTACTGATTAATGTTGTAATGTCAATTTGCCACTTGATCCCAATGTGATTTCCATGTTAAAAAAAATATGATTAAAGTAATCTTAATTTGAGGAGCCAAAATGCTTAGTAACTAAACTTGAGGAAATTAGATTGGAAGCCATGTAACAGCTAGGCTGCCACCAACCTTTTTTGTTTTGTTTTTAGTATTAATCTAGTTTTGTCCCTTGATCTAATTGGGTAAGCCCCCCTTGTTGATCATCTTTCTAATTTAGTGAAGCAGAGAAGTAGAACCCTTTTATTTCCGTAACAAAATTAGCGGCCTTTTCAGCTGCTCCAAAAGGTGTTGATGGGGTCCAATCCAACCGTCCAAGGGTTAAAATAAGGACATCTTTCTTTCAACCAAGAAGGACTGGATTTTAGAATCAGCCAAAAACGGTGGACTTTTTTGTATTGATTAGCACTTTTACGACAAAATTACAACGAATGCATCTTCTCCCCTCATTACATTACCGGAATATAGTAGCTAGGGACCTTACATTGCACCTCAATTCAGTCGCTCTCCCTACTCTAATGAAAATGAAAAAGGAAGAAAAAGGTAACCGCAATGCACCTATCTATGTGCCTCACGGACCAAAGTCCCAAGATCTCAATTATTTTCAACGAGTTATGGAGCGGCCATGTGGGACTGGGAAACTGATCATCATCTTGTTGTTGTTGTTGTCCCAAATACAGAGGCCGATGTTGCAAGATCATCATCTTCTCCATCAGCATCCTATGGAAGATGGGTGGAAGACACATCCCATTTGTCATTACCCAATGATGGATTCTAGATTTGGTTTCGTGCTTGTATCAGTTGTCCCAAATGTGAGTTGAATCTCCAAGGCATGGAGACGGAGAGTGAAAGACCTTGTTCAAACTATTTGTGAAGATTTTAAGGCAAAGAAAGTGCTGAGCCGCTGAGGTGATAGTTTTGGGCTGATTCAACTTTTAGCAGCGAACAGCAGCCTGGCCCAAGAGTAGATTCATCAAACTTAGACCCAAGGCCAGATGGATCTAAACCAGCTTAACTCAAGGCCATTTTTATTACACAAAAATCTGTTAAATGCAAGCTTCAGAAGCCCAGTGAGCAACATGGGCAAAAGGATTAGGAAAACCTTCAAAGAAAAGAAAAGGCAAGAAATCTAATTTGGCTGGCAATTGGCAAAACTCTTTTTAGATTTATATTCATCATAATCATCATCATAATATAGAAAGACTTTTATAAAAAAATAGAAAGACTTTTATAGGATTCTGTTTTAGAAAAATCAGAAGAGAAAGAGAAGTAGCCTTTATCGGTATATACTAATAACTTCCGTACCTAAAACAAAACTTTATTTTTAGAAGAAAAGAGAGGGTCATGGTCAATTAGCCTCATGGCCCTTGGAAATTTCAGCCCATTGGAATATAAATCAATAAAATGGAAGAGTACTGCACAAAAACAAGTAAACAACCTGAGGAGGCGCTGAGGGAAGACCCCAGCATATAGCCGGGGCTGACGTGTCGCATTCTGATTGGTGAATATAGCCTAATAGGCCAAAGCACTGCAATACCCAAAAGGATGGCCTTTGTGTCGGCAACGACCTTTCAGCTTTCACTCACTTTCTTGCATCCTCAGCAGCCCCACGCGATTTCTCCGCCCCCTCCGCAAAATCTTATTTAAGTCTTAATCTTCTAATTTTCCCTCTTAATTTCACTGTTTCCCTACTTAAGCCTTAACCCCCCGGCCCCGCTAAATCCTCTCTACTCTATTAGCTTTTTTTTTTTTTTTAACTTTCTCAATTATTGCGCTTAGAAGCAAAAAAACAAAAAAGGTGAAACAGTAAACTTTTTCTTCTTCTTCTTCTTCTTCTTCTCTAACCAATCTTACAGTGACTCTCTCTATCTGTTTCTCCGGAAATGGGGTTCCTTGTCGGACTCGTGATTGGGCTCGTCGCCGGCCTTACTATTATTGTACTCTTTGTTCGGTCTGAGAACTCTCGATCCAAGCTTCGGAATGAGCTTGTTAGTTCTTCTACTTCTTTCATTTGAAAATTTTTTTTCTATTATTGTTATTATTATTTGAATTTTCATTTCCGGTGGCAGGCTGCGACGGTGGCTGCTTTTGCGAGAATGACAGTGGAAGATTCTAGGAAGATCTTGCCGGCAAAATTCTACCCTTCTTGGGTGGTCTTCTCGCAACGCCAGAAGTTGAATTGGCTTAATCAGCATCTTACGAAGATCTGGCCTCTCGTTAATGAGGTAAAGTATTGGTCAAATGAATGAAACAGAGGAAAAAGAGAGAGAAGCTTTAACTTTTTTTTTTTCCTTTGAAAAAGTTCTCTAAATTTGGTGTTATAGGCAGCATCTGATCTGATAAAGACTTCCGTTGAGCCGGTGCTGGAGCAATATAGGCCGGTTATATTGGCTTCGCTGAAGTTTTCCAAGTTTACTCTTGGCACTGTTGCGCCTCAGTTTACTGGTTAGTTTATTCAAATGCTTCTGACATTTTGAAATTCTTGGTTCTTATTGTCATACTGGGTTACCGTTATATTTCTTGTTATGAATTGTAACGGAATTTATTTTAATGCTATTCGTTTTTGTCCATAATGAGGATGACTAATTTCAAGCATATATATTAGTAAAGTAGAAAAATCAATTCAAACATAATTGTTCTACTCTACATAATAGTAAAATCATGTATTGTGTCACTCATGAAAATTATTTCCCTTTTAATTTCCAAAAATACTGTACCTCTTCGCCTTTTATATTATTCAAAGTGATGTTTTTCTGGGTGAATTATCAAATGAAGATTCTAAAACTTGGTTGAATTTTGCGTATCTTCAACTTCTTATAAAGCAATATCATTCTTTAGGAGTAAGTATTGTGGAAGAGGGAGCTGATAGTGTTACAATGGAGTTGGAAATGCAGTGGGATGCAAATTCAAATATAGTACTTGATATCAAGACTTATCTTGGTGTGTCACTACCTGTGCAGGTAAAGTCTACCCTTAGTTTACTTTAAATGCCCTTTTAGCTTATGCTTTGTTGCATTGAGAATAAAGAGCTACAACATTTCATCCTTATTTTAGAAAAATTGTGTTATGTTTTCTGCTTGTAAATGGCATGAATCATTTAAACCAATTTTAGTGTTTTTGTGTAGGCGTTACTTGTCTTTGTCAATGGATTGTAGTCTTACATAACAGATTATGCCAGAATGATATCAGTTGATGTTTATTTCCTTTTTCCTTTCACTCAGGTGAAAGATATTGGATTCACTGGAGTTTTCAGGTTGATATTTAAGCCACTGGTGAATGAGTTTCCTTGCTTTGGAGCTGTTTGTTTTTCTCTGAGGAAAAAGGTGAGTTATTTCTTTCCAATGATACAAGTCAATGCATGCTGAGCATGCATTGTACCCATGGAGAAAAAGCTTTACTTGTAGATCTAGAAAGAAATTAGATTAAGATCACAGTTGTAATTGAGAAATTTCACTCATGTCGTGTCTCAATTTTTTCTATTTCCTTTTGGTGCTTGATTTGATTGTTAAGTAGGAATAATAACATCGCTGAGTTAAAAATTTTTTGGTAAGAACTGATGCATATTATAGCTTCAATTTATAATATTTATTTAATAAATAACTATAGATGTTCAAGTGGAAGTAATTTTGATCGTTAAGCTAGGCTAGCATAGGTGTATTTCACCCTTGCATACTCAGTTTCATTGCTCATACTTTATGTGATGGAATGACTCATATGCATGGAGTTGATATAACTAGGTGAATATGTATTTTTTCCTTGCAGAAAAAGTTGGATTTCACCCTGAAAGTCATTGGTGGTGACATATCAACTATCCCTGGACTTTCTGATGCTATTGAGGTTGTGTGACTTTTGATACTCAATTACCATGCTGCATCCGATATATTGATTTTTTCCGCTGTATCAGTGAACTTCACTATTTATTCTTATTGTCTTTATATTTGCATTGATATTGCTGCTGGAAGAAATTTTTTGCTTCAGGAGAGAATTTAAAATTTTGGTTTAAGATAATCACTTTTGGTTTTAGTGTGCACATAACACAACACTGTATCTTAGAAGTCTCTAAGAGATGTGACACCTTGATACAAGGATGACTTCAAAAAGTTTATGACGGTGCTGAGATTGAGGCCAAAGCACCTATGTCAGGGATTAGGCCAATTCTAGATGCATCTCTTACAGGAAAAAGAATGAAACTGGTGAGCAGTGTGCAGGAGAAAACAATCATAATATCAACTGCTGAGTTCTTGCTCGTTGGTGCATTGCAGGATGGTCTCTGGCACAAAGGAAAGATATCTTAGTGCCATGGTCATCAGGTCTGAATGCATAGACCCATGGAAAAGCTAGATAGTTGTTTTATTGGGCATTCCACGATGTCAGTAGCACTTGCTGCTTGGCATGGTATGGTTTAACTAGTTTTGATCTAAGGAGTGGGCAATTTTTGAGAAATTTCCATGATAATAACCAACTATTTATGCAGTGAAGGGTTTTCTTCTCTTATATAGTGGCCCTGAAACAAAAATATATAAAATTTGCTTTACTTTTGGCTCTGTCTTTAACTTGTGGTGTACTCTGCAAACCGATGTATCTGATTATCCTATGAGGCCTGTAGGAAAAGTTGTTGGCTCAATTGCTTGGAAATCAATCAAATTAGTCAGGAAATACCATTACAGATTGAGTTTTCTCAAATATAGGTCTTCAAGAATGAATACTGATTCCTGTATTTCTAAACCAAATCAACCCACTGGATTTTATCCTGCTATAGGAGTTTGGAATTTGGTACCCCTGCCATATGAGTGCCATCTGTTCATGAATATGTCCTCTATTCTTTAACTAAATTATATGCCTAGTTAGAGATAAAGAGGCAGTCCAGGGAGGACCTTTTTGGCTTAGAATTTAGCATTCAGTGCTAAATTGAACTGATCTTATAAGTTGTAAATTTTAAAGTTCAAAGCTCAAAGCATTTTATCATTTTATGAGCTCTAGGTTTCTTATGAGATGATAAATGATGAATTTAATACAGATTTGGTGGATGCTGTATGGTTTCTCTTAAATTATTAGATTTTCGTATTTATCTATTATAACTTAGTCATCGATCTATGATGTCCACTATTTGCATGCTTATATACTGCACAAAACTCTTTATTTTCCAAAGCTGTGAGATTGAAGGTGTCATTCATATGCCAATCAGACTTATCGTATGTGTTTATCATATTGTTTCCCATACAGGCCACAATACGGGATGCTATTGAAGACTCTATCATGTGGCCTGTCAGAAAAATCATTCCCATTTTGCCTGGCGACTATAGGTATGTCTCTTCCCTTGCTTTTTCTCTATTTAATAGATAATGATCTAGTTTATTTAAAGAAGTAAAGAAGAAAGAAATAGGGACTTAGGCCAAGCATGTGGACAGCGTGCAAAGAGCCTTGCTCCTGGCTGCAAAGCAAGGTAAAGAATCGGAGTGAAGAAGATAGTAGTTATTTACGTCAAGGACCTGCTAACATTTCATCCGAAACCATAGTTAGCAGTGCTGATCTTTCGATACAATGTATTTTCTCTTGACTATAGATACTCTGTGTATCCCACAAAGGGGATTTGAAGTGATTTGTTTAGGTTGACTATATATACTCTTGTTTTTCCTTAAAAATCTATGGATTGAAAGGCTGATGGTTGAAGAAGCTAATGTCTATCTATTTTCAGTGATTTGGAGTTAAAGCCAGTTGGGACATTAGAGGTGAAGCTTGTCCAGGCAAGGAACTTAACAAACAAAGATATCATTGGAAAATCGGATCCCTATGCTGTACTCTATGTACGCCCTTTACCTAACAGAACAAAAAAAAGTAAAGTAATTGTAAGTCGTCCCTCCTCATTGCTTCTTTTCTTTGTTCTTTCAGCTTGTTTCTGTTTTTTTTTGCCAGTAGGTTAAGGACAAATGTTTGTGTTTCTCCCCAGAATAATGACTTGAATCCCATTTGGAATGAACACTATGATTTTATTATTGAGGATGCAACAACTCAGCACTTGGTGGTAAGAATTTATGATGATGAAGGGGTTCAGGCATCTGAGCTCATTGGATGTGCTCAAGTACTGTTAAAGGATCTTGAACCTGGTAAAGTGAAGGATGTCTGGTTGAATCTGGTTAAAGATTTAGAAATCCAGAGAGATACTAAGAACCGGGGACAGGTAAGGACATTGGTTCCTCTTTTTTAGTTGTAGAACAAGGATCTTGCATTTATGTGCTTGCATATATCATTTTAGCTAAGTTGAATTCGTTGAAGGGAAATTATTTTCTACACTAGCTATTTATTCTTTCAAATTGTAACACCTGCAGTGCAGGTTGAAAATGCTATAAACATGACAAGTTCTTAGTCTGGTCACTTCAGAATCAGACTGCGTTAATAAGAAAATCCTTTCTCCCAATTTACAAACCGCATGCTAATTCCTCTGGGGATGGTTAATGAAGTATATCTTCAACTTTTAGCAAACATTTACTTCGTTACTTTTTATCTGCCTGATGTAGCCATAGCTCACTAGTTTGAAAATAAATATTTAACCTCACTAGTTTGAAAATAAATATTTAACCTCTCTTTTTCTCAAATTCATTATTTCTTGCTATTAATAGGGGATAACCCTGGGCATCAACATGAACCAGTAATTGAACCCTGGCCTTGCAGGGACAACCTCCCACCTACAAAAGGGGTACATGACCTGCTGGACCAAAGCCTGCACCTCGCTTTCTACTCATAAATTCATTCACTTAGCCTATAAGCTACATAAAATTTCTTATATTGTATTTTCCTAAATTGTTCATTCTTTGGAGAAAATCTGCATTTGGATGAAGCTAATGGTATTTATGGTTTGGTTTTAGGTGCATTTGGAGCTCTTGTACTATCCCTTTGGCATGGAGAATGGTTTTACAAACCCATTTTCCACCGACTTTTCAATGACCTCCTTGGAGAAGGTTCTTAAAAGTGGAGCAAATGGAACAGAGGCTATTGAAAATGAAAAAGCAGTGACACAGAAGAAAAGGGAGGTTATTATTAGAGGAGTGCTGTCTGTGACTGTGATATCTGCTGAAGATTTGCCTGTTGTAGATTTAATGGGGAAGGCTGATCCCTATGTTGTACTTACTATGAAGAAATCAGAGGCAAGAAACAAATCCAGGGTAAGTTTTGGGTCGCCAAATGTGGAGCTGTTATCCTTGTATCAGTTATTTGTTTATTTGGTGGTTAAGTTTGACACCTTTGGAGGGTGCAAGATGTGGCTACCATTTAGCCCTACCTGTATCTTTGTTACTTTCTAGTGCTTTCATGATTTCTTTTAGTTATGATTTCCTCACAAAGTTGCCTCTTCTTGTTTTTCCTTTTTGTTGTTATCCTTTTGCTCTGCATAATATCATGGCGAATTTTAAGTTTTAGTGAACCATCTTTGACTCTTGTAAAGTCTTAGTAATTTTTATTATCAAGAACTTGGGCGGAAAGATTATTTGGTCCTTAAATCTGTTATCTTTGTCAGGTTGTCAATGACAGCTTGAATCCTGTTTGGAATCAAACTTTTGACTTCGTTGTTGAGGATGGATTGCATGATATGCTTATCCTTGAAGTCTGGGACCATGACACATTTGGGAAGGTAAATTATTTTCTTTTAAATGTTAAATTTTTTCTTCGGTTGTATATATGAATTCTGTTTGGTTAGTAAATTAAGCAATTTAGTATGCTTTAAGCTATTTCCTCCAGTAACACCAATTTGAAGGTTGGGGTGTTGTTATCCAGCTTCCTTGGAGGGTAGACTGCAGTATTCTCGACAACTTTTTGGTAGTTATGAAATTAGGATATTTTGATTCTGGGTTTCTGTGATAGTTCAACTGAAAAATGAGTTTCTCTTCTCTTTCTTTTTCTTTGTAATTTTTTAAGATGAAATCACTTGATGATTTCTTGAGACCAAGTGCTTTGCTCTTTGGCCTTGGTTGATGTGGTTGGGGTGGCATTTCTGTCTATAAACCTTATATTTGAACCTGGTGTGTATGTAGTCATTTCAAAATTTAATACAGTAAATGCTGACTATTTTCTTTAAAAAAAAAAAAATTATTGCAGGACTACATGGGTAGGTGCATTTTGACATTGACTCGGGTTATATTGGAAGGGGAATACAAAGATACCCTCCAGCTAGAGGGAGCTAAATCTGGAAAAATGAATCTGTACCTCAGGTGGATGCCACAGCCGATTTACCGTGATCCCTAAGTTATTTAAAGGCAGGTTCTGAGTTATAATTGGAGCCAGGTCCGCATATTTGTAGTTACAACTCAAGTTGATACTGGCCATGTTCAGTTTCATAGACAGTGAAGAATAGCTCTGAGAGCATGTTGTACCCACCAGGCCAATACTCCCGGGCCTGGGTAATGCATCTACGGGAGCTGACACTTAAAGGCTGTGTACATAAATTTTTCGGCTGGTCTAGGCCTTGTGTAAAGTTTTGAGTTTTTGATGCCATACCAACTCGAACAAGCAGCGTAGTTTACATGAGAAATCGGGATTTGCCCAAAGCTTTATGATCCAGAAAACTGTCACTCAACTTTTTCTTCCGTTACTGTTTTCTTCTGTTCGTAATGGTTATATTTTCCTTTCATATCATTATTGGTTATTACTTTCCTCTGAATGCCCGAGGCGAGCTACAGGGAAATCCATCAAGTAAGAGATTTAGTGCTTGTACCGAGAACTATATGGCAACAGATTTTACTGGATTTTCTCAATATGGGCGTTCAGGCTAGGCAGAGCAAGCTTTCCCTAATCCAATTCATATTCACCAGAAAATTGATCGAAGGGAAAAATGAAAAATGTTTACCCATCTCTTATGTTATGGAGAGTCGGAGCAAAAACAACCCAGATTTTTGAATGGTGATAATTCTAACGATGTTACAACAGCTTTAAGGATCCATGTTAAGGATCCATGTTCAAGCATGAAGTAGGAGAAAAAGGATCACTGAAAGAAGGGCCTCAGGCATCTTCGGTAAGAAAATTGAATCTTTGCTAATCAATCCGATTCATTGGAGGCACTTTCATCTCCCTACTGAAATTACATCAAATAATCATACCAGAGATGCTTGTTATCTTCTCAAATGAAGAGATCCGCCCAAACTCCCTCAAACGATTCTTCTTCAATGTTCTTCGTCTGACATTGTTTGCCCTGCAACAAACAAATCAGTGTAAAATGAGTCAGCTGTCACTTTTTTGCCATTTACAAATACCATAAACTTACATGCTGTTCCACTGGCTAAAAGTATTGAGCAAAAAAATAGTTGATTCTACTCACCAGTACTGATTGTATAATACAAATGAGTCAGTTGTCACTTTTTTGCCATCATCATTGCGATTCCAGTGGTAGAATGCATGTGTCCTATTTTTGATCTCCAGTGTTGAATGGCCATAACTGGCTTCTCGGAATGCAGAATACTCTGGTTGCGGATCTCTAAATCTGCAAAACCAAAGAACATCAGCTAAAATGATGAGAATGTGATTCTTACAGATGGACCAAGAAGGAATTTTGAATCATCATTTCTGTCGTAATTATTGTTGTTTTCTGCAGGGAGACTAGAAAAAGTCAAATCTGCAATCTAACTAACCTTCCTGCTAGACCTTCTTGATTTCCACCATCTCCAACAGTGATGTATACAGGAGCTGATTTGTCTGGCACGGGGTAACGTTCACCGCTTGATACATTGTATCTTACATTAGAGATTCGATACTGAGAGTTGATAAGGAAAAAGTATTAGCATTCCTTCAAGAAAATGAATTAAACAAGATAAACATCTGATTAATGATTTAAAAAAGATTACCTTAAACAAGTAGGATAATGCAAAATAAAAGCAAGGCTAATAAAGAGGATAAAAGGATAGTAAGATTATAAGGAAAGAACCATACAGATCTTTCATAAGCGTGGACATGACCGGCAAAGATTACATCAACTTTGTGATGGACAAACCATTCTTCAAAGACTGCTCTCATACTTTCACCCTCCATGAAATGTGCTTCATTACTGTTGTATATTGGAACATGCATAAGGACAATGAGCCAAGGGGTTTTCTCTCTGTCAACCCTCTTTAATTCTCCTCTGAGCCACTCCCACTGAGGTGTGTATTTCACTATTACGAAAAGGTTGACTCAAGTAAGATATGAAAGAAAGACGAGGAAGAAAAATCCCAGCCAAGATAATAAGCAAGTACAGGGGAATTAGGAGGCTATGACAATTAATTTTGAGAAGGGGACCAGAATGATCACGATGCGCCATATAGCTAATTAGTATGAATATAAACAGTTGAAGAGAAGAAGAAAAGGTACCAAATGGAGAGTAGCTGGATAGGACAATTATATGAGCAGATGCACGTCTGATAGCATACCACATAGGACTACTGCTCTTACAAGCCAAATGAGGTGTAGGGTAGCGATGGAGATAGGATTTAAAAGGAATAACTTCATCCTGCACATGTTCTCAAAATTTTGAAAATTAAGCACCAAAAAAGGCTGATTCTAAGCAGAGTGACAGGTTTATTAAACTTCAAAAACATATTATGAATGGTGTCAGCTAAGCCATAATTTTTAATATCAAGCAAAACAAGAAAGAGACACTTTAAATATCTTCTTCTGGTTAGCTAACACAGAAAATTAGCTATCAGATTCGGGGTGAAGCCCATGGAAACTTATGATTTTTAGCAAAAATATGTTATTAAGGGAAATCTAATGCTTGTTTAATGCTTTACCATGTAAGGCATGTATTCTATTTCATGATTCCCAGCAGACCAGATCCAAGGCTGATATGCAGTACTTTTCTCCACAAAGCGACCCCATGAATCCCATCGTATACCAACATCATTATACTGATATCTATCAGCATAAGCGAGATCTCCTACAAACAAGACAGTCTGTGCTCCACTCTGCATGTAATGCTCTAGGGTGGACAGGGAATTATATGTCTGACCTAAATCACCTGCAACATAAAAAAAAACAATCAAATCGGCATAAGCTAAAGAAAACAAAAAGGTATACAAGAAACTAGCAACATGATTTCATGAAAGGACATGGCCCCATGAAAGTATGAATAGAGTCTGATTATTAATGTGAATTGTGTTAAACTTTTTGCAAGGAAGAGAGGAAATGACATCCAGGCTAAAGTTATAAAATGATGGCTAATTAAAGAGTTGAACTTGATTAAATGGTGAATAATTATTTCAGTGGCCAATCCAACAAGTTGGGATTTTAGGCTTCATGGAGCTGGCTTCAATTTTTCTCATGTCTCGCAACGTGCTTTTCTCCTTGTTTTCCAGGACAAAAGATAAAATTATTATTATCGTCAATAAATTACCAATATTTTCCTTCTCATCACTATTATGTCAACAATGATTTTGATAGTCAATAGGCTATCAAGAACCAGAGGGTCTACAAGCTGTAATAAGAGTTCATATGTAGCTGATCACTGTCTTTTTAACCAATTAATCGATTCTAATAAACTAAATAGTACTTCTTTCATAAGTAGTAATGGAACATTGCCATTATATTTTCAGGTCATGATTCAGGAAAAAAGTATGCATATAAGCTTGGTGTGGTTGATGTGGATGCATACTTTGCTAAATGTTCTATTCATTCGAAATCAGGTACTTCTCTAACATCTGAGCAGCTTGATTCAAGTGACTGGAGACATTCAAATATTGCTTTAAATTACAGGGAAAACAACTCAGTGACTCACCAATGATTCCAAATGTGTAAGGAACATCAGGACCACTATGTGGAGGTGTTTGAAACCAAAATTCTCGTGCAGAATCACCACTCCCAAGCTTGTAATAATATTTGGTGTCATACTGAAAAGAATAGACAACAGAATACCAATTATAAGTTCAAATCTTAAACTGATTGCTCAAAGTCCATTGTTGTAAGTTTGGAGTAATAGAAGAGCTAAAAGAATAAATTCTTCTGCATGAAAAAAATCCAGACACTAGGAGCGAACTAGCTGTACAATAAGCTTCTAAGGATAAGTGGCAAATTAGAATTTCTTTCCACCTTGAAGAAGTTAAGCCGTTTCTGATAGTATTACTTCCCAAATAACAACCATTACCTTAAGGCCATCAACAAGAACATGATGAATGTAGCCAGAATTGTATTTGTAAAAGCTGTAGTTTGTCATCTTTCCCACTGCAGTAAATTCATAATTTCCAGCTGATGTGCCATATTGTACCTTGCTGGGCCTTGGTTCATCAGGTGTGACCCATGAAATAATCACAGCTTTTCCATCATAGTCCCCTTGTGTTATATGGACCTAGAGTTGCAATAGCATGTATTTCATAAATGAGAAAGCAGCATGACAAATTGACAATAGATGGATGGTAAGAACATGTTGATAAACCTTGTCTAGCAGAAAATTTGTGAATACAATAAAGGGAAAAATCTTACTTGTTGTGGTGCATTGTGCCCATTGGGAACTGAAAATACTTCATTATCAAGAGGGATATCAACTGATGGCCACTCCTTCCGAATGAAAATACTTGTGATACCAGCATTCACATTGTTCACAGAGTTCAGGAAAACAAAGGATGTGAATAAGAGTAGAAACAGCAAAGATTGATTCTTAGTGACCCCTGGCATGATGCTTGATCAATCAAAAAATAACAATGCAGGTTACTGCATCCAGGAATGAACACCAATGTATCAAAAATGAAAGAAGAAACACCTACAAATAACAAAAATCATTAGACAAAAACCTTATCATATGTTCCAGTCAGAAGGATTAGAGATGCATAAGGCATTGAAAACAAACAACCCCGTATATGCTCCAATCCATACTTTCAAGGCAAAAAATGAACTTCTTGTTTCACTTTTGGAAGTTGTTGAAGTATGAAACTCAGATATTATTAAAATTTATGATCACTGTTGAAAGGAGAAGAACTTCATGGAGATATTATCATATTCATCTGTCTAAAACATGCTGGGTAGATTGCAGAAAATTTAGTCAAATCATGAGACCAACTTGAAAACATAGATGCAAATAAACTTCAATCCATCTCCCTTCTCTAAAAGGGGAATCCATACCACCTTGCAAAGGACCTCAGTCACCTTACTACTCCCCTATTTCATTATCTATTATTCAAAGTTCCTAAGCATGTATAGGACGGCATAAATGGAGCCAGAAACAAAAGCATCTAATTACATAGTCCTCATCCTCAAAATCTTTTGCCTTGGTTACAAACTAGTTCTTGTCAAAAGTCAAAACCATGGCCACCATCACTTTATATAACACTAGCAGATGGCCCTAAAATCCACTCGAGAACAACTACCTTGATTAGATCAATATCAACATTCCTTTTCAAGAAAAGAAAAGATTGATTTCAACATTCAACACCCATCTTCATTTCACATCAAACCCAACATGTTCAGCAAAATTTCCAGGTAACCTTTTTGTAGAAATATCATCTCCTCACTTCAAAAACACAACCAGAATCAAAGCATCCCAACATAGAGAAAGAAACAGATAATTACCGAAAACTATTACTCCCAACATCATTTTTAAAAGAAAAGAAATCCATTAACAAAAGTTGGAAACCATTTTCATATCATTAATCTTAATTACATCAATGCAACGAAACATGAAAATAAAAACCCAAGATTCTGATCATAGTTGTAAACTGAAAAGACAGTTACCATATTATAAGTTTTAACGGCAACAACCCATCAAATAGAAAATATAAAACAAAAAGAAGTAAAGATTAGGATGAAGAAAAGAGTTCAAGAATCAACATTTCATTAAAGAAAGAAAGGAAACTACCTTGCCAATCAGCTGAAGAGGAAAGCTTTGAAGGGCAATGATTGGAGTTCGTTGGCAAGGCATCAGCTTAATATGTCTGTGGATGCTAAGGCTCAAGGAGGGGGCCGGGGGATGGGAAAGGCGTACGTTTGTGGGGATTAGTATGGGCAGAGGTGGCGTACGTTAGAGACGACAGTTTGTCGTCATGCTCATAGTTTCCGTGATGTTAAGAAATATTCTTTTGATTGGCTAAGGTCATGCACGTGGCGAGATGGTATTGGCAAATTGGACGGTTAGCCCGCGTCGGACAGGAACCTGCCGGAATAAAATTGATTGTTTCATTGTCTCTATTTTTGGTGAGAATATAATTTTTGGCATCGCTTTTTATGGTACGTGTGGAATTGTGGATGTTCTTTAACCGTTTAAAACAACATAACTAATCGAATAAATATGGGGAAAAAAGTTCAAAATCATTGATAATCTTAGGCCGGTTTTTAATTTTATTCTTTAATTTGGTTCAACTTGGATCTGATTTGGTAAAAGAATGAAACTGAATTAATCATTTAAGCAAGGGTGATTATTTATTTATGTTGGGTATTTTCCGGTTTATAATTGCAAGTTTACCATGATTATTATTATTAATCTGAATATTTTGATTCTCTGGGGTGCATCATGATTCATGGATCCATGGAGCCTCACAGGACAATTCATACTAGCCATACATCCAATCCAATGGGATCAGAATCAGATAATGATGACTCCTGCTTCAGTTGGCTCCTTAGTTCCAGGGACATCTGGGTTCCAGGCCCAATATACACCAGGTGATTAGCAGATCCATTTAACTCTCTGGATAATTTGGAGAGCTTCTTCGGTTCTTCCAATTTTAAAGAATTGTCTAATATAAACATATTTTTGCAGGGGGGCTACTGCACAAGGGGAGCGAGAGCAATCTGCAATATCATGTCTTGCATGGTGGGATTTGGAGAGAGATATCCGCAACATATCCATTCATGCACATCCTGATCGCATTACCTGCAATGATAAGGGTGTGCATGCATGTCCAGTTCACCCAATCCGAATGTCCTTGTTTTTTTTTTGTTGGTTAAAAGAAAAAGTTTAGGAGAGAGGAGGCTGTCCCAGTTCAAGATCTGGGTATATCACAAACCTCTGATGGCGTTTTCTTTAAGTGGATATGACAAGAAGAGAAGCTAATGCAGTAGAAAGAAATGCTTCCATTTCCGTATTCAAGCTTTAGTTAGTGGTGAAGCCACGAAATCTCTCAAGTGGCATCAATAAAACTAAGATATTATTAGAAGCCGAACTCAAGCTTTGCACGGAAGTTTTTTAAATATTAATAATTTTTATTTTATAAATTATAAATTTTATTTTAAATTAGAAAAATGGGATCAATAAAAAATGTTAAATGGTATTCTAAAATTCTTTATAACAACCTTTTAAGAAAAACAAATGTAAATAGTAATCAATGTTAATTTTTTAGAATTTTTAAAATTTTGTAAACATTTAACTTCGGCTCACTACGCCAAATCTGGCTTTTAACAGCATTTGGTGAACAGCAATTTGATATATGTTTTTAGATAGACATATAACAGCAGTTATGTAGCATTTTCAATATTGTTGTCATAAATTAAAAAGTTTAATAAGTCACAACAGTTACAATACTTTTAGTAGCACAAAATACATGCCATACAAAAGTTCTAGTGATAGCTTCTTTTGTTGCC
Organism: Microcos paniculata; assembly: GCA_030664755.1. NCBI lineage: Eukaryota > Viridiplantae > Streptophyta > Magnoliopsida > Malvales > Malvaceae > Microcos > Microcos paniculata. The sequence goes on along the minus strand of CP131459.1, from coordinate 34,793,788 downwards.
TTTTAATTTAAATATATTCTTGTGGAAGGTGTATTAATAATAATTGGAACAAAAAGCAAGTAATATCAGAATTAAAAGAACAAGGAAGAGAGAGGAAGAGAGAGAAAAGAAAAAGAAACAAAAAGGAGAGAGAGAGAAATATCAGAAAAGAAACGAAAGATCAAAAGAGAGAGACTTTGTTATTATCTCTTTCATTAGCGCAACGCGCTTTTATAAACGAAAATAATCACTGTGCAAAGTTTGAAAATTTTGCATGTGGACCCCACGGTTTGAATATTTTATACATGAATAGTAATATACACTATTCATCGATAGTGATATGTACTATTTATCAATAATTCATCCGACATAATTAATATATGAATAGTAATATGCACTATTCATCGATAGTGATATGTACTATTCCGTCGGCAGATTTGTCCAGATCTCATAACACTCCCCCTTGGACAAATGCCACTATTAAAATTTGGACGTGTACTGCCTCGTTAAAAACCTTAAGTCGGAAAAACCCAGTGGGAAAAAACCGAACATAAGGGAAAAAGAGTACAATACAATTAAGTCCATCTAATATGTCTTCAGGACAATATGTGCTTGTCTTCAGGACAATCTATTTGTCTTCAGGACAATATAGGTAGGCCTACTTCAGTGGCCTAATTGGACGTGCTATTACTGCCTCATTAAAAACCTTAAGCCGGAAAAACCCAGTGGGACAAAAAACCGGACAGAAGGAAAAAAGAGTACAGTGCACTTATGTCCATAATCGCTCCCCCTGAAATAAAACAAACTGCTACTTCTGGAGCATCTAAAATTTCCACTTTTGGGGAATTTAATCTTGCATCTTACTGACTCGCCGCATACCAATGCCATAAACTAATTTCTCAAATGTTGATGTTGGCAAAGATTTGGTAAATAAATCTGCAAGATTATCAGCGGAGCGAATCTGTTTAACATCAACTTGTCGACTTTCCTGGAGTTCATGAGTATAGAAAAATTTCGGCGAGATGTGCTTGGTCTTATCACCTTTAATATATCCTCCCCTGACTTGTGCAATACAAGCAGCATTATCCTCATAAATTATAGTGGGAGAATCTATCACCGGTTTGAATCCACTAGCATTATGAATGTGTGATATCATAGATCTTAACCAAACACACTCTCTTCCGGCCTCATAGAGGGAAATAATTTCAGAGTGGTTGGAAGATGTTGCAACAAGTGTTTGCTTAGTGGAACGCCAAGAAATGGCTGTATCATTATAGCAAAATAGATAACCGGTTTGGGAGCGAGCTCTGTGCGGATCAGATTTATATCCTGCATCAGCATAACCTACTAAACCAGAGTTAGTAGTATTCTTAAAATAGAATAACCCCAAATCAATGGTTCCTCGGAGATAACGGAAGATATGTTTAATCCCATTCCAATGTCTCCGGGTTGGCTCAGAACTGAAACGTGCCAACAAATTTACCGCAAAAGCGATATCTGGTCTCGTGCACTGTGCCAAGTACATCAAAGCCCCGATTGCATTGAGGTATGGTACTTCAGGACCAAGTATATCCTCACCAGATTCTTTAGGACGAAATGGGTCCTTTTGGGGGTCAAGAGACCTTACAACCATAGGGGTGCTCAATGGGTGAGCCTTGTCCATGTTAAAACGTCTAAGCAATCTCTCAATGTATGCTGACTGATGGACAAGTATTCCATTCTTTTTGTGCTCAAGCTCTAGACCAAGGCATAGTTTGGTTTTACCCAAATCTTTAACCTCAAACTCCTTTTTCAAATATTCAGCAGTTTCAGATAACTCTTCAGGAGTCCCAATTAAATTCATGTCGTCGACATAAACTGCTATAATAGCAAATCCGGTTTCAGATCTTTTAATAAACACGCATGGGCAGATGGGATCATTTATATACCCTTCCTTTGTCAGGTATTCATTCAAACGTTGATACCACATGCGGCCGGATTGCTTTAACCCATATAAAGATCTTTGCAACTTTATTGAGAATAAGTTGCGGGGAGTGTATGCTTCAGGCATTTTTAAACCTTCGGGAATTTTCATATAGATATTGGAATCTAATGAACCATATAAATATGCCGTCACAACGTCCATAAGACGCATTTCAAAATTTTCTTGGGCAACCCAACTTATAAGGAAACGAAAGGTAACTATATCCACTACTGGTGAATATGTTTCATCATAATCTATCCCAGGCCTCTGCAGGAAACCTTGGGCTACTAGTCGGGCTTTATACCTCACGATCTCGTTTTTCTCATTTCGTTTCCGGACAAAGACCCATTTGTATCCAACAGGTTTTACATTGTCAGGGGTTTTAGTAATAGGCCCAAAAACATTACGTTTGGCAAGGGAAGTCAATTCAGCTTGGATTGCTTCCTCCCATTTAGGCCAATCTTGCCTATGACGACATTCGGTTATAGACCGAGGTTCATAATCATCATTCATAATCTCATGAGCAACTGAGAGAGCAAATGCATCATTGATGATTATCTCATTTCGATCCCATATCTCATTATGATAACTGATGGAAATTTCAGTATTCCCAAGGTTGGTGATCTTTTCATGGGTTTGTACCACTTCAGGGGCAATATGCTCATGAACTTGTGCCACTTCAGGGGCAATATGCTCTCTTTGAATATTATGTTGTGGCACTTCAGGTGCAATTTGCTTTCCTCGAGAAAGATTAATATGCTCATCTGGAGCAGAATTATACTCATCTGGAGCAGATTCTAAATTCCTCCCCCTTCTTTTTCGAGGAACAGTGTCTTTTGATCCCATCGGTCTACCACGCTTCAGGCGCGGGACATTTAGATCCATTTCGGGTGGTTCTACAGGAACATCTATCCTAGCTGGAACATTCGCAGCTGGGATATGAGACTTTGTAACTTTAGCAGTCTCATTAAATGCATCAGGCATTTGATTTGCAATAGCTTGTAAATGGATCAATCGTTGCACCTCATTTTCACATTCAGGTGTTCTTGGGTCTAAATGAGACAAACTTTTCTCATTCCATGAGAAAATCTCGACATTTTTCTGCTTTCCATATGTGGAAGCATTTGGTATCCCAAGTGATGGGAATACTGTCTCATCAAAATGACAATCCGCAAATCTAGCGGTAAATAAATCACCAGTCAATGGTTCAAGGAACCGAATAATAGACGGTGAATCAAACCCAACATAAATGCCCAAACGGCGTTGGGGACCCATTTTGGTCCTTTGCGGTGGTGCTACAGGCACTTGTACCGCGCAACCAAAGGTGCGAAGATATGAAATGTCTGGCTCCTGGCCCAAGACTAACTGAAGGGGGGAATATAAATGAGAAGTAGTGGGGCGCAATCTAATTAAAGATGCAGCATGTAAAACAGCATGACCCCACACTGAGGATGGGAGCTTTGTCCTCATCAATAAAGTTCGAGCAATAATCTGAATGCGCTTAATCATGGATTCTGCTAATCCATTTTGAGTATGAACATGTGGGACAGGATGTTCAACTTCAATTCCTAATGAAGCGCAATAAGCATCAAAACTTTTTGATGTAAACTCACCAGCATTATCCATTCTTATGCTTTTAATGTGATAATCTGGGAAATGAGCTCGAAGCTTTATTATCTGCGCAAGCAAACGTGCAAAAGCGACGTTGCGCGTTGATAATAGGCAAACATGGGACCATCTGCAGGATGCGTCCACTAGTACCATGAAATATCTAAATGGTCCACTCGCAGGCTGAATCGGCCCACAGATATCACCCTGGATTCTTTGCAAGAATGAAGGGGATTCATAATCAACCTTTGTCATGAAAGGTTTAATAATGAGCTTTCCTTGTGAACAAGATTCACAAATGTAATCTCTGGACAACAACACCTTTGTATCTTTTAAAGGGTGTCCACGAGTATTTTTAAGGATTCTTCGCATCATTGTAGCTCCTGGATGACCAAGGCGATCATGCCAAAGTCCGAACACATCAGGGTTCATTAGTTTCCAGGGCATCGTAGCATATGATTCTATAGCTCGTATTGGGACAAAATATAATCCCATACTAGAAGCTTCCAGCTTCTCATGGATGGTCTTCTGGCCCATCTTGTAGGAAGTGATGCAAAGTAATTCCTTATTTTGCTCATTAATTGTTTCTAGATGGTACCCATTACGGCGTACATCTTTGTAGCTAAGTAGATTTCTTTTTGATCTACCGCTCAACAATGCATCTTCAAGATATAATGTTGTGCCATTTGGCAAAATAACTGTGGCAGTCCCATAGCCATCTATAATATTAACAGGACCAGATATTGTCTGAACATTTGCCTTGCGCAATGTCACATTTGAGAAAAAGTGTTTGCCACAAAGTATAGTATGCGTTGTAGCACTATCGAGCAAACATATATCTTCCTTTTTCTCAATATGTCCCATTTGCATTTATCTTGACAACTTCAGGTGTCAAGTTCCATAAAATTTAACAAATTAATAATATGATGCAAAATATAAATCAACAAGTATGGAATAAAACACAAATCAATAATATGATGCAAAATATAAACCAACAAGTATGAATAAAACACAAGATTACGTGTTATAAACAGCTTATGGATATTGTCCGCTTTGGTACTTCAAGACCTCACGGCTTTAAAACGTCCACAAGTAAAGGCTTCAGGCCCTGTTTATAAGCACGCACACAATCCCGTGTGCGAGTGATGTAGGAACTTCAGGTTCACAACAATGATTTTATTGAAGACCATATTTATTTAATATCTTCCTTGGTAACATAATTATCCAAGGGTATGGCAAAACATAGATGAAAACCCTCAGGATCTATTTCTGAGGACTTATTATTTTCATCAACATTATCAAATGAAATCAAAAACCTCAAAAGGTTTTTCATTGCCAAGAATATGACAGTTTTCATTGACCAAAACCATATTGACTTCAGCATCAGTCACAGTTAGGTCAATGGCATGGGTCTCAACATGCTTGCCTTTATCCTTCAGGGATGCTTGGTATAGATCAACCAAATATTTGGCCGTACGACAGGTACGTGACCAATGACCAGTCATTCCACAACGATGACAGGTACTATCATCATGCTTCTTCATGGGCCTTTTACCTTTAGGGTTGTGTGGGGAGTTATTTATATTACTGTTAAATCTCCCACTACCCTTACGGAAAAAATTCTCATGCCTGCGCTCACGGCCTCTAGGACGGCCAACATTCTTACTTGAGCCGGCATTTGCTTCAGGAAATGCCTTAGAGCCAGCAGGTCTTAAATCATGATTTTTGAGCAGCAACTCATTTGTTTGTTTTGCAGTCAACAGGACTGAGATCAATTCAGAGTATGTTTTAAACTGGCGCTGCCGGTATTGCTGTTGCAATACAATATTCGAAGCATGAAAGGTGGAGAATGTTTTCTCTAAAAGCTCAACTTCAGTAAGCTTAACACCACAAAGTTCAAGCCGTGACACCATGACAAGTAGTTATTGCCACTTACATCCAAAAATTGGAATTTGGGCTTTTCAATATTTGCCATAATTCTGAAATAAAATTGGTCTCAATTAAGTTGACAACTTCTGGTGTCAAAATTAGGTTGACAACTTCTGGTATCAAAATTATTTAGAAGTAAATCTTTACACAATAAAAATTTAAATTAACTAGTGTAAAGAAAATGTTAAATAAAATAATGGAATCAAACCTTAAGAACTTACCAGGCTTTAAACTTGCTTCACTTTGGATAGCTCGTGCTGACAGAGCCTCGTGCTGATAACGTCTTGTGGAAGGTGTATTAATAATAATTGGAACAAGAAGCAAGTAATATCAGAATTAAAAGAACAAGGAAGAGAGAGGAAGAGAGAGAAAAGAAAAAGAAACAAAAAGGAGAGAGAGAGAAATATCAGAAAAGAAACGAAAGATCAAAAGAGAGAGACTTTGTTATTATCTCTTTCATCAGCGCAACGCGCTTTTATAAACGAAAATAATCACTGTGCAAAGTTTGAAAATTTTGCATGTGGACCCCACGGTTTGAATATTTTATACATGAATAGTAATATGCACTATTCATCGATAGTGATATGTACTATTCATCAATAATTCATCCGACATAATTAATATATGAATAGTAATATGCACTATTCATCGATAGTGATATGTACTATTCCGTCGGCAGATTTGTCCAGATCTCATAACATATATATATATATATATATATATCAAATCTAGAACAATTTCCTTCTTATCAAAAACAGTCATAAACTATTTTTTTTTTACGAAAAGCACTTTCATATAGTAATTTACTAGTGTGTGTATATATATATATATATCATTTAAAAAAGGTTGTATATATCATGACATAATTAAAGGTAATATTTTAACAAAAAAAGATAATATTAAAATAAAATATTGTAAAAAAATGAAATAAAAAACAGACCTGAACCCGATTCATTTAACTCTCTCTCCCATCTTAATACTAATTCTCTGTTTCTCCGCCCTAAAAATCTCTCCTCTTGCCTCATTCAATGCGTTCAAATTCTAATTTAATTGCTTCAATTTCTTCCACATTTTCCCTCAAATCACCTTAGAGTCCGTTTGGTACTTTCCTTAGAAAGTGATTTCAGGGAGAGTAATTTTATAGAAAGTAATTCTAGAGAATCACTTATCTTTAGAGAATCACTTTATCATCCCCTTTCCTTAGAATCACTTTCCTTCATATGAGGGAAAGTGATTCCAATATGAGCATCACTTTCTCTAGTTTTAAAATATATCAAATTAAAAAAAGTGTTTCCACCCTTTTAAAATTCATAGTTTAAAACAAACCAAACTATAGAAAGTGATTCTATCACTTTACTTTCCAGAAAAAGTAGATTAAAATTCCTATACCAAACGGGCTCTTAGGGTTTCTCTTCCTGACTTCGCTTTCTCTGTCACTTCCTCTTCCTCCTGAAGCTTAAGCACTAACGGCAATAATGGTGAGCTACACTAAAATCGATCCATAGGAGCACAACAGAGAAGACGACGAGAACGCTACTTCCGTCGAAGATGAGCAAATCGGTGCTCAATGCTTACTTTTCCTAGATTTTGTTTATGATCATCCTTTTTTCACTGTGATTTGATGCAGGAAGCGGTTCTCTAATTTCAGAAATTCTAGCCCTAATTCTTGAGTAAGAATTGCCTTAATCACCGTTTCATTTTAATGGTGGCGGCAATGGTCAAGGCGACAATTGGCGAGGGCTGTTCATAATCAAAGTTCTTCTTTTCTAGTTTTCAAGGTTTATTCTCGCGTGTTTCTATTCCAATTTTAATTAAGTTTATTTTTTCAATTTTTTTGATTTAGTATTTCCTCGATTTGATTATTTAACCATTGCTTTGCTTCTTATTCGGTTTTATTTTCATTGATTGCTTCAATTCCTTGAATTTATGGCTTCGATCATTGCTTAAAACATGTATATATTTAATTATTTACTGATATTTTTTGCACGTTTGCTTAATTGGTGAAATTACACTTTTTATTAATTAAGTTTAGTAATTACTGATTTTAAGGAATCATATCTTAAGTTTGGAATATGTTGTGCATGCTGTACAAATCTGAAATCAGAATCTTGTCTAATTCTATGTTGTAGGGCATTTGAATGTCCCTAGACATTTAACAGCTGAAGCAGAGACTTTACTTCCAACAGAGCCTTCCGTTCTTATCCAGGTGAACTCAACTTGGTCGTATTCCTATACGCACTTTCAATATGTCAACTCTGTTCACCCTGGTTTTACGATGTTGTTAGAAAGAAGGTAAGGGATGTGGGGATTTTGAAGAAAGATCTGCTGGCTATCATGGAACAGATTGAGGAGTTAGAAATGATGAGTAAGTCATCATACTCACGTGTTTTATTGTTGGTTAATGAATTTATTTCTGTTTATATGCAAATTGGCACTTAATGTAGGAGCAGAATTAGCACATTGGTTTCATCTCTATCTATCTGCCTTTTCACATTCATTGTTTTCCTTGCTATTGACTTTGATTGAATGAGCTTAGCCAATTGTACTTAGTTCTTCTCTACGTTGTTTTTTGGAAATGGATTTTCCCAAAAGTACTTGGCGGTTCTATGTTCCTTAATGAGGGAGATGGATTATAGTTTACATTTGGAATGACTTGATTTTGTATTTGTCTAGCCTGATGATTATATATGTTGTAAACTCAGGGCAAGGCAAGAATGCTTTTCCCTTCAAGGAAATCATTGTCCAGCAGACAAGGCCCTTAGCTTCCTCTAGTCCTTTGACAACTTTTATCTGAGCTACTAGCACTATTAGTTTCGTGATACACTGCCCCCTTTTTTTATGCATATAGTCTGCTAAATTTAACGCATCTGAAGTACGACAGTGGTTGCTGGGCTTCATATGATTTTTGCTTGGGACTTTTTGGTCCCATTTGGAGGGATTAAGGGAGTACACTATGCCAAATACAGGATAAGCCTGATACTTTCTCTACTATAGCTGGAGTGTACAGAACTTCATCAAAGCTCAAGGTTGGTATTTAGTACTACTTTATTTAATTATTTGAGAGTCCATCCTTTTGTAATTTATCTATCCTGATATTTATTAAATACTAGTATTTAATTTGCAATGTTCTTTTGAATTTACAATTGCTACAATGTTTTTTTTTTAATTTATTCATTTTATTGATTTACAGGCTACTTTACGTGGTATTTGTGAAGATTTGAATATTCCTTATCGAGATGCAATGCTCAGGCATGTGGAAACCATTTTTTTATGATTCGACTTTATATCTATTTATTACTAGTTTTCCTGTAGTGCAAATCAATAATTAAAACTAATTAGTTTTATATGTGCTGATCAAGGCTTACTCCTCTTGTGATGATGGACTTATCTGTGTAAGATCTTTTTTCTTTATATCTATTCTTAGATGATATATTGATTGAAATATGTTTTTCTACAATTTGTGCATTAATCCGAAGGCTGAAGTTATCTATTATTTAGAGTTCTTGATTGTTTATTTTTTAGAATTCTTAAATTGCAGGGTTCTGAGAAAAAGGAAAAGTTGATAGATGACTGGTGTGCTTGACTTCTGATTCACAGTGCTGCTTTTACAAAAGTGCCAACGATATAGAATGTGGTTTTATTGAATCTTGATTTACTAGTTCTTACATATGTAGTATCAAAGTTTAAACTTCGATAAATGAGTGAGTGAGCAGAGTTTAAAAATGTAATAAGAAAGTTCCTTTCATAATACTAGTACAAAACCATGTTTCATGATTAGTAGTATAAAATAATGTTGCATTTTCTGAATTTATTGAGATTCTAGACAATTTTCATAATGATATCCAGAGGAATTTTATTTTCTTTATTGATAATTGTCTTTTAGTAGCATTTTTAAGAATACTGTTAAATGTAATAATAAGTGATGCAGTAATATGCTACTATAAATAATTCCAAACACTTTTAAGTGCTATAATATGTAATAGGTGACATTTTTCTTGACTTATGGAAGCACTTTCATAGTATTATCATTTATATGTTTTTGTAGCATTTTGACAAATGTTTTAAAAAATTATACAAGTGTTTTTATAAATTAGAAATGTAAACATTTTTCAAATTGGTGTTATATCTATGTAAAAGCGCTGTTATAGGGAAAAGACAACGGTAACAGATAAAACGCATGTAAAAATACTGTCTTAAATTTAAGGTAGCATTTTTCCTCTATGTAGAAACACTTTCCAAGTGCTTCCATAAGACAATTATGGCGTAGTGGCTTTAGAAAAAGTTTAGGGGAAAAAAAAAAGAATGACCAAAATGAGAATAACAAAATTTACAACGCTCGTTAATTTTTCAAGTAAATAGTATTATATTTTGTAATATTTTATGACAAGGAATATGGCATCATTTCAAACATAACATTATATGGTAAAGATAATATAATATTTTCTCATACATGTGTGTATATATATATATATATATATATATGATCTATTAAGATATAGAAGATTACCTAATTACTACAATTGATAAGTGGGAAAATGAAATCCTGATAAATCTAAAAAGTGCAAAAAATAAAGATATATGGATTTTTTTTCAGGGAAAAGACATATTGATTTTGATATCGTCAAGTGTCAAAAATCACAAAATACTGTTCCTTTAGTTTTTATTGCAATAAATAAGTAAAATCCCTTGTAGCAATGCATCCATTGTAACCAAGAAAAAAGTGCATTCATCATTGAATGTTACAAGAAAAAACGATCTGTTGGTCTTCGAAATGAATATATGATGAGAGGATTTTTTATTTCTTTGTTTTTTGTTGATAAAAGCAACATCGAGAGGAATGCCTTTTTTCGTTTCTTTTAATCCAAAATAAATAAAGAAGGTTGGATTTGTAATTGTTGTTGTTGTTGTTTTTTTTATTGTCTATAGATGCAGGAGTTTTTTTTTTTTGATGAAATGTTTTAAATTTCATTCCAGTAAAACTGCTACAATGGTTACAGACGAAAAGAACTCAAAAAGAGTTTGGTTTATACATACTACAACTAAGAAAACTAACGCCTTATACAAAGATTCCAACTATCTATTTAGCTGTAAATTTATCCTACCCCTTTTCACATTGTCAATATTATACAATCTAAACCTAACTGACTCTGCAACTAGCTCAAAGATCAGTTCTGGACTTTTCTCTTGACGTCTATATGTAACCTGGCATTCCTCTCCTTCCAAAGAAAGTAACAGAAAGCTCCCCAAGCAATCCTTAGAATTATTAAAATTAGTGCTTTGCCTTTGCACTTTGTTGACATCCAAGAGAACAACAGTAGCCAATCATCAACCGGTCTAGCAAGCCTACAAGCAGATAAGATTTTCTTCCAAACAGCTTGTGAAAAGCTAAATGAGCCAAACAAGTGGTCCCGGACTCAGTACTGGTTTTGCACAATAAACATTGATCAGATTCCAACTGCACCCCCCAGTCACCCATCTATTTCGAGTGGGAAGTCTATCAAGTATTGCCATCCACGCAATTACAGTCAGTGTTTAGGAATATGATAATGATACCACACCAACCTATGCCATCTCACTTAGATCAACTTATTTCTGAACTCATCATATGATAATTATCAGGCTTTTTATGTTATTATTGTTCAATATATTTCTAAGAAGAAAAGAGAGCAATAAAACCATACAAGATTAAAATGATATATAATAAGTTTTTAGTATTTTAATTAAAATTAAATGTGATTGCAAATATTTTTTTAAGTTTTACAGCTTGTGGGTCCGACTATGATGTGATGTGGAAATGCCACTGTAAGTCCAAAATGCCACATTAGCACTAGCATAATGATCGAACGGAGCCGTTTGTCATGTGTAACTTTCTAACCAATTCAGGGTTAAAATGTTCTAAAATAGAAGTTTGAAGGTGAAAATATCTTAAATAAAAGTTTAAGGGGTAATTTTTTGTTTTTGACATAGTTTAGGGGCCTAAATGGGTATTCAACCAAAAAAAAAAGTGATGATTGATGTTTCTTAAGTATTGATATTGTTTTTCTTTAAAATATAATCTATAATTTATTTTATGCTTTAATTATATTATTTTTAGACTAATTTTCCTTCATTTTTACATTCTTTTTTCCCCTCAAAACTCATCTAATTAAACTCATATTATCTTAAACTCTAAACTTTGTAAAAGTAAAACTCATTGAGGGAGACATATGATATATGATTATTAATTTTGTCTAATAATGTAAACAATTTATGACTAAAGCAGTTACACTGCAAAGAGAATATCATTCTGGTGAAAAAAAATCTAAATGTAATTTACTATCTCAAATCCCTTTAAAAGATATTAATTATTTTCCTAAAAAAAAGAAAGACATTAATTGTTATAAAAATTTATAATATATTATTTACTTAAATATATTTTTATGAAATATATATATAATATTAACTCTGACTATTATTTTATATAAATAACCCGCGACAATTCATTGCTAGTTTATATAAGTTCACTAACCATGGTTCAAGCGAACTCATCCTGATCTGTCTACCCTTTCCTGTCTGTCTGTTTGTACTTTTACCTTTGTTGGTTCTTTAACTTAAATATATTAATTATAGTTAGCAGATAGTCAAATAATAATTTTTTTACTCAAAAGGCTGATTTTGTTGTTATTTTTTTTTGGTGGGACAAATAATAAAAACAAATGTGAAAAATAAAAGTATAAAATTTTTATTAATTCTAAGCTAACCGCGCGAACTCCATAAAACTGCCTATTATATTGACCCCAAATTTGTCTTTTTAATGGGGTCAAATTCATATTTTTGTTAAATTTATACATGCAATTCTAAGAAATATTAATCTTAAGTGGGGTCATTTGACCCCACAGTCTAAAGCTTAGTGACAAAATTTGAAACTATAATTAATTTACATTGTTTTTATCAGAGTCGGTTACATTGGCATTGCTTAAAACTCATTGTTTTTATCAGAGTCGATTGCATTGGCATTGCTTCAAACTCCTGGCAGGCACCCATGCTTCTCGGACCATTTCGAACCTTCTTATTGTTTTTACTTTTTTAGCAGAAGATAATACATAACATAGCTTTCCAGTACTGCATGCCAACGAATTTCCCTTTCTCCATGGCGATCTCCCGCTGTCTTTTGCTCCTTCTTTTCATCTCTCTTTTTGCTTCTTTTGGTTCCGCTGAGATTAGATTCGCGGGGATTTTGCTCGATGAGCGCCCCATAATCCTTTTCAATGAGTTCGGCTTCACCCACACCGGCCGCCTCCAGCTTAACGTCTCCGATATCAGACTCTCTTATCCAAACCCTGACCTTGATTTGGCTAAAGTCGGGTTCTTCCTCTGCACCCGTGACGCATTGTTGCACGTGCTCCAACAACTCGAATACGGGGAAGTCGTGTGTGCGCTCAACTCCGATTACGTCAAGGTCGTCTCCACCTTCAGGTCTATGAGAAACGGTTCCTTCGACTACTTGTACCAAGAGACCAACGCCGACCAATACAAGCTCGTCTTCACTAACTGCCTAAATCAAGTCAAAGTATCGATGAACGTCCGATCGGCGATGTACAATCTCGACGGTGAGAAGAACACCCGCGATTACCTCTCTGCCGGGGAAGCAATTATCCCCAGGGTTTACTTCCTTTTATCCCTTGTTTATTTCACTCTCGCTGGGATTTGGCTTTATGTGCTTTACAAAAAACCACTCTCAGTTTTTAGAATCCATTTCCTTATGCTTGCCGTCGTCATCTTGAAAGCTTTTAATCTGGTTTGCGAAGCAGTGGATAAATCTTACATCAAACGAACTGGCAGCTATGCTCCCCGTTGGAATGTTTTGTTTGGCATATTCAGTTTCTTGAAAGGAATCACGCTCTTTCCTCTGATCGTTTTGATTGGTACTGGGTGGTCCTTTTTTGAACCTGACCTGTACACCGAGGATAAGTGGATTCTAATGATTGCGATAGTGTTTTCGCTTCAGCTTGGTTTTTGTATGATTTGGGTTGCATTGGATCTGATAGTTGGATTCCCCCGTCAGGATGTGAGCACATGGAAACAAGTGTGTTTGTTGTTCGTCGATGGTGTTTGCTGCTGCGCGGTGTTTTCCTCAATTGTTGGGTCGATTGAGAAGTTACGAGAGGCGGCCAGGACAGATACGAAGGCCGCTGTGTATTTGATGAAGTTAACCTTGTTTAGGCATTATTACGTATTCCTTTATATTTACATCGCGCGCATTATGGTTTATGTTTTGGAGAGGACTACTTCTTATAAGTATCTTTGGACCAGTGTCGTGGTAGGGGAGTTGGCCACTCTTACGTTCTTTGCGTTCACAGGGTATACGTTCAAGCCAGAGGCACATAATAACCCGTACTTTGTGATCAACGGTGAGGAGGAAAGGCTGTAGCACAGAGCCGTTAGGAGAAAAATGGAAAATGATTGAAGAAAACGGTGCAGGGGATCAAACAGAGACGGTTGAGGTAGAAGCCTGATCATCAAAATTCAAAATGGGGTTGCGATGTTAATTAGAAAACTGTGCTAAATCATGCTCGTTTTTCTTCTTATGTATGATTTTCTTGATCTACCGTGCTGCTAGTCATCTTGGTTAGGCTGCTCTAATTGGATAATTTTTGTACTTTGATGTATAATATAAATGTGAGAAACAGTCAATTAAATATCATAGGAAAGGGAAGTTGAAATAAAAAAGAAACATGGACAGTGACCTCATATATATTCATGTTCACCATTCAACCCTTACCAACAGAAGGGGAAGGTCATCACTGTTAAAAAAAAAAAAAAAAAGGATGGTTGGCACACATCCTAGATGTTGGGCACTTCCATCTAGGTTGCAAATGGGCCAAGTCCTCAAGGATTAATTCTCCTGGCACTGTGTGCATCATTAAGAAGCGGGAATGTTGGCCTAACAAAATGTAAAAATAAGAAAGAAGTGGGAGTGAAATTGCAACTAACTGAATTCATTTGAAAGGCATTTTAAAATAGAACAATAGTTTAAAGAAAATAAGATCGAAGTAACTTCTATAGACAAAATGGGTGGAATGACTCTGACGGTAAAATGTATGCTTAACGACGGTTAATCCATATAACATTAATTTATAAAAGTTATGGAGGAATTGAATGAAATCCACACGGAATGGTCAACATAGAAATAATTGTAATGGAATGGAACAGTGAGAGGATAATTGAGGTTGAAGAATTGCAATGCTCCTTTGCTTAACTTTAATTTGGCTGGTGACTTCTCACGAAAATGGTCCAATATTTGAATCTGATTATGTATTTTGTTGTTTCAGTAAAAGTTCCAAATTTCATTTTGAATGTTTATATAGCGATTGCCTCTTAATTACGTACTACCATAATAATCCAAATACAGGAGACCAATCCGCAGAAAAAAAAAATAAAAAAGGAAGCTGTCTTAACCCAAAAGATTACAGACAACTTTATTTTACGTAAAGGGAACCTTGGAGGCTTATACCAAAAAAAAAAAAACAAGGAAACTCGGTGGCAATGGCATAACGGAACAATGAACGCTCATGTTCCTACATATTTCGCAGCAACAACAGAGTAACTTCCTCCCATTGTTTGCAACAAAGACTGAAGACCAGAGGAATTCAGCAGCAGCAGCCACAAATTTTGGCATAACGCGTGCAAGTGGACAAAATTAATAAACTCGTGCTTCGTTCAAAGCCCCACATACATTAACTAAAATGTCTCAAATTTTATAGTGTTTGCGTTTTTATGATATTAATTAAAACTTAATATTTTTAATATATATTTAACGAAGAAAAATTTTATCGCATTAAAATATATATTAGATATTTTAAATTAACTTAAAATTTTTTATTGATTTCATGTGTGATTATTTAATCCCATTTTACCTCAACCCAAAATACTAAAAAGGAATTTAAAAATTCACTAATAACAAATATTTTCAATTACATATAATAATTATTATAATGACTAAAAACACTAATACTAAATATTTTAGTTATATATAATTTTTTATAATAACCAATTTAATTAATTATTTTAATCTAAATTACTTTAATTAATGATAATTTAATATATAATAATTAAAAAATAAAATAATGAAGCCCCAATAAAAAATAAAATAAACAAAAATAGAAAACAAAAGAGAAAAAAGACCAATGTTTGTAAGGGTTATTTATTGTATTTGTGTGTGTGTGTAGGGAGGGGTATGGTGGAGATATGATAACGGTTTGTATTCTAATAAGGGTGAGAATATAAGTTCGATCTCCGAAAATGTACTTGTTGAAAGAGTTTTATCTTTATGCTATCGGCATAAAAGGGAAGATATTCTTGGTTAAAGAAAAAATTAAAATGTTTTGCATGAGATGGAGGGATTATTTGTTAGGACGTATTTAAGATAGATTAAGTCAATGGTTAGTGAGCATAAATATGGTCAGATCAATCCAGAAACCAGAGTACAACACGGTCACGTTTTCTTAGTTTATTGATGTTGCCTTCAACTTGTACAGCAAACAAGGGAAAGTAAGACAAGATGGAAGTTACAGAGGAAATTAGGTCAAAATATAGAGATTTATTATTTTCATGAATTTCAATTACCTAATAAAGGTTGATTTTTTGTATAATCATAGGTATTCGTATCCATTCAACGATTTACGATTAATCGTGTTCGAATAACGTCGAACCCTAAATGAGGGAAAGTTCTCCCAAATCTGTTTTTCTCATTCACAGAACTTAAACGCGGGACCTTACTTATGGGACATTAAGTTTCTTCCACTCAACATAATATAGATGTTGATCCTAATAAAAGCTTGGAGATCAAATTAATATAGGCCCAAAAAGATGATTATCATATTGTCTAAATATTCAACAGATTTTGACTGATTAGTGATTACTTGCCTAATAATTGTTAACGTGAGTGTTGTATATTTTGACTAAAAGTTCATTGGCAAAAATAATGAATTGTTTAAAATATAAAAAAACTAAAAATCAAAATCTTTATATCATATATCTTCTTTTTTCTTTCCAAATGTAAACAAATTAACCGAAAATTAAGAAACAAAGTACCACATACATCATCATCAATATTTTCCACAAGCATTCATCATCCATCATAAAAGCATCCAAATCACTTTTTTCCTTTTTTTCCTTTTTGGTTGCAATTAAAATCAATAGTCATCGCTACTTTGCTTGTATAACCATAAATCACCGGACATTTGGACCCAATTCTAATAAAAGGTTTAAATAGGGTACTTCCTCTGTCAACCACATAATCAAAATTTTAGCACCAATAATTGGTTGGTTCAAATGGTTTGGTATTTGTTCTCTTTAAGTAAGGTCTCTAGTTCGAGTCTTGTAAATGGAGAAAACTATTATTGGGAGAGTTTTATTCTCATAGTGGACCAACTCGACTTGAAAGAGATTAGTCTTAAGTTAAAGACATATGATACTCTTGATTACACCAAAAAAAGAATTCTAGCCTGTTAATATGGTTTTAAATTAAACAAAATTCAGCACTCTCAGCCACATGTTATGGAATGCATTTGGAGGTAAATTCCTCTTATTTCAACCATTTATTTTGATATTCAAATTCAAAATTTTTGCACGTTTAAGTATATACCATGTGTGTTTGGCCCCAAAAAAAAAGTATTACCCCATGTGTGAGTTTAGTCTAATATTTTGTTGTTTTATTAACATATTAGTAATTTGTATGTATGTTTGTTTATGTGACAATTTCTCAATATATATATATATATATACACACACACACACAAAATAAATTTGATTGTGATGAGAATTCTACATGAACTACTAGTATTATTATCTTATGAGAAAAGAATTATGAGGTCCAATTGTTACATAAAAAAAAAACCCAAACTTTATCAAACATTTTCAAGTTCAAACTATGACTTGGGATTGAACAGGTACTTAAAACAATGTCAATGAGTTGGAACTGGAATACTCAAGGAATTCCATATACATGTTATCTTAGGTGTGGTCAAACGTCAATACCTTACTTTGCCATTGTGTAATAATTTAATAAGGAAAAAATACTACTAATAAACAATCGGAATAAAAGTTGTATAGTTTTTATTTCCATTTATATTATATATGGATTTAATTTAATTTTGTAATCAAGTTTCTATAGTATATAATATGAATAAATGTGAAAAAAGGGCAAAAAAGAAAGGCACAAACAAAACAAAATCACAAAGCACCAACTGGCTTGAATTCATGGGCGGTCTGGTCTGTTTGATTTTGGTGTACACTTTGTTCTTTAAATATACCAAAAAACCATGATCCGTCGCTGAGGCTGAGCTCGTTTCTCAGGGCTCTCTCTCGCTCCTGTGCTGCTTCCAACAAACCCAACGACCAAAATAAATATTCTTTTTTCCTTTCCCCTTTTTCGCTTTGCTTATATATAGCAGAACTTCAGAAAGCGTTTTATTTAGCCATGGAAGACCAATCCTCCAAGGAAGATAACCCAAGAGTTCTGAAGGTTCTTGAAGCTCTTAAACAAGCTTCCCACGACTTACAGGCGCATCCTACTCATAACTCGGCTGACTCCAACTCCCCCGCCATTAAAGCTCTCCTCGAGCTCGGAACCGAGTCCGATTCAATCCTCTCCAAGGACCCACATCTCTCTTCTCTTTCTCAACACCTTGCCGACCTCAAAACCCTTGTCGAAACCCTCGAGAGGACCCGTGGTTACGGACTGAGGAGCTTCTTGACTCGCCGAGTCTCGACTTACTCCATCTCGCGAGTCGCCGGTTCGATCGAGTCCGAGATTCAGGCCTGGATCGACCGCGAGAGCATCGAGAGCTTGATAAAGGGTTTGAAAGAGCCGTGGAAGAACGAGGACGATTTGGTTCGGTTACTGACTCAGTTCGAAGGCCGAGTCTCACAGGGTTTCGATCGCGAGTTACAGAATTTAGTCCTAAAATCGAAAGCTTTTCCGGTTTTGCAGTCGGTCCTTTGCGACCCGAATTGCTCGAAACGGATCCGGGAGAACGCAGCATTTTGTGTGGCCGCTTTGATTCGGTTCAACAAGGATGTTTTCGTCGGGCAAGTGGAAATGGGACCTACAATCTACGCGCTTTTGGACATGAGATCAATCCCCTGTCTGAAAGTTTTGTGTGAGTTGATTAAATTCACAAAATCACCATTTGTGGATGAGATTGAGAGTAATGGGCAAATTCCCAACATTTTAACTTTATTGGAATCCAAGGATTTGGACATGAAAGTTTTGGCCTTTGATTGCATTCTTGAAATTGGTTACTTTGGACGCAAGGAAGCTGTAGAAGCCCTGCTTGAAGGAGGGTTGATAGGGAAACTTGTGGAGTTGCAAAGGTCAGAGCTGGGAGGGGATTTGATTGAATTGGGGAACTTTGGTGATGAGAATAAGGAGACCGAGGAGAAGAGAAGAGAGAAGAGAGAAAAGAGGTTCTTAGAGAACCATCCATTTGCAAGCTGTGTGGCAAGGTTTGCTGTGCAATTGGAAGTAGGGGAAGGGTTGAGGCAAAGAGAGAAAAGGGCTTTTAAGCAAGAGATTTTGGAAAGAATTGGGGAAGCGTCTGCTACCGATGCTGAGGCTGCCACCATTGTTGCTGAGGTTTTGTGGGGTTCTTCACCTTGATCATGTTCTGTAATTGAAACTCAGAGATTAAAAAAAGAAAAGAAGAGGTAAATTGAATTCTGCTTCTTTTCAAGCGATTTGTAGTAAATTTTTCACCGTTGGTATTATATAGAGAGTTGTCTATGTATGTAGTGGTGTAAATGAATTGTTTATAGAAATTGATTTCTTCATTCTCTGTCATGTTCTCTTCCATTTCTTTTTCCAACATATTTGGTTTGGCTTGGCTTGAGCATGAGAACGAAAATGCTGGTGTCAACCATGGGAGCTTTCTTTGCTTTCTGCAGCATTTCAATCAAAGGATGGGTTGTTTACTTGTTAATGAAAATGACCAGTTTTTACTTTTCTGACGATTTGTATTGGTGAGCCTCCAAAGGCCAAAGCGGGTCTAGGAATCTTTTCTGGGTATATGCCCTTTTAGTATAGAATCAATAAAAGGTAAACCTTTTGTTTACACAAGTTGATCCAAAATTTAGTATAATAAATTAATAGTAGGAATTAAGTTTATGCTATGAATAGTCAGTTTGCTGATTCCTACTGGAATAATAATGCTATATATTTGGGAGATCAATCTGATGTCCTCAGCACTTGCGTAGTTTCTCATTTTTGCTCAAGCAAGCAATTTTATTTTTTTCGTAAGCTGCCAAAATATTGTCGGAGTGTCAGTTCCTAGCATAACCGAACCACATTCGTTACTCAAGTTCTTAATTTTAGCTAAATCTCTGTTGGCTTTGACTAATTTCAACGTCCTATTGAGTAGAACAATTGAGATTTCTCAAAACAAGGTGGTTCTGATTGTTGTTGAACAAGACAATAATATGGTAAGGAGATCGGTTCACTAAAATCTAAAATTTACCCATAGGAAGAGATAAAATCTGTGTGGGATGAAGGCATAGGTTAATTTCTGCTGGGTTATGCATCATTCTCCATCGAAGCACACCATTTCAATTCAGGCATTCATGTATTGGGCTTGGTTTGGATCATTCGCATTAAATCCTCAAATTTTAATTTCCTGCAAGTTTTCAACTTAGAAGTATCTCTAAACAAGACGTATCGATGTTTTTACGACCACATTCACCAAATTTGTTCTTCCCATCGTGGAATGCACCATCGTGATCATGTTCATGGTTCAATGAACGTGGTGGGTGCACGAAATTTCTTAGGAAGATGTCTAGTGAGCCGCGGAGTTTTATCCTCTGTTGTTTGGTAAACTTGTTAATTTCTAGATTCAGCCAAAATAGTTAAAAAAAGAAAGAACTTGTTGTAGTAATTTCTAGGAAAGTGAGATGGACAAACTCTGGATCAAGATAACATCGAAAAGTGCTAGCTTCTGGTTAGCATTCGGTCCGCAACTCAACCAAGTTGCAAGTTCTTCCCCAACCCACGGTCCCACGGATGAGAGCCCACGTGCAAAAACGACAGGAAACAAACAGATGCCAAATTCCCAAAGTTAACAACGGGCGTGCCAAATAACTTAAAAGTATTTGCTATGCATATGGATTTAATTCTTCTTACTAATCATCACAAAATGAAAACAAGGGAGAAAAATAAGCAAAAATCTGACTTTCAATGCTTCAACGACAGAGGACTCACCACCTCACCTTGACAACTGGGTTTTCGAGTGAAGCAATGCTGATATTTTATGGATGGAGGAGCCTAATTTTGTCTTCTATTTGCACATATGTACATAGGTAGATGTGGCAAAGTGAAGTTGTTTCCAGAAGAAGCTTAATATGCTCAATTGTTGCAAGTAATAATGAAGAAAAAACAAGGTGACAATCCTGTGTCCGTTCTACATTATCTGTTGGCTTCGACTCTTTCCTCACACGACTGCATGTCAATTGGTGAGAGTTAAGGGTTGGACAACTTGTACTTGTTTCTTCTGGTCTTTTGAACCGAAAGAATCAATCAATGTGACTCATGATTTTTACTCTGCTTTTGTCCTTGGTTTCCAATATCCTTTTATTACAACTCATTTTCTTGCATGCACCAAAACACAAAAAGACAATTACCGTGTAGTTCGGGCAAATCTATGTTTGCGAAACAATTGTACCCCAAAATCCAATTTCTGAAGTGTGATTGAGAAGCCACTAAGGAGGCTATCCAACTTCAAGCTGCTTCATTTTCAATTGAATTCAGTTAAAAGGGGATCTAAAAAGTTCCAAATTCAGGAAGAACTCAGCCGATTAGAGTAATGGGGCATATCACAACTTAATAAGTGAATCAAACATGAAAAAGTCCCCCGGACAAATAGATCACTAAGAGAATCTGTATATTGATGTTTAATACAACAAAATTGTAGCTCAAGAACATTTTCACTCTTTAGATCAAAATGGAAAAAAAACAAAATTGTGGTCATCCTTTTACACCAATTTAGCTTTATTCCATGAATCCCCAAAAAACTCATTGACCCTGAATTCCTGTACAATTATTGCCTTGATTGACACTCACCTCCTCTGCCAACTCCGGCAACTCACCTACGCAGTCAAATGCCATCGACACTGCAGAGTAGTGCGTTTCCAGCTGAATTAACATCAACAATCAACTCGGCATCTTTTCTTTCACATTTCTGAATTAATGCGTCCAACATGCAGAGACAATATCCAGAATGACCTCAAAAAATCCTGCATGCAGTATAATCTGTTTGAATGAGAATATTTCAGATATACCAATCACAAGCTGTCTCTCTCGACAAGAAAAAGCTAACCACCCTCCAATGCTTCAATGTCTCTATTTTCAGTTTCCTTTCGACGCAAAAGGGCCTTACAAATAGAAAAGACAGCAACCAATGCAATTTCCATGTGCTCAGAGCTACTTATCTTCACAGAAACTTGCCCCATTTTCTGGCTATTTACATTGCCATTAACAGACAGCCTCATGCCTCGCATTGGCCTCAATTCGGACTGAAAACCAGCACCAAGTACTGTCTCCTTATTAAAGGACAGAGCAGTCATAGTCAGGCTAACACTATCATTTCTCACAGGGTAGTCCCTCCCTCTAAAAGTACCTTCAAAACTCCCACCATATGCCACTTGCCCGGCGCCCCCCATGCGCCCAGCATTTGCTACAAACTTCATTCTCTTCCCCACCAATATGGTATCTTCAAGCTTAGCACCAACATAATATTTTTTCCCAAATGAGGTCAAAGAGACTCCACAATCAGTGACATTGTGCTTCAGGCTCCTCAGCTTTGCATTACTGTGGACAGTATGCATCAGATCTTTACCAGTAGACTGAAGATCAAGCCCTACAGAATAAGTAGGCCCCACAGGATCTACATAGGCTGCTGCAAATTCAGATTGAATACTGAAATCACGCTTGTCCTTACTCATCTGACCCATAATTGAAGTAAAAACATTCTTTCTTACTTCCAAAGCTGTCTCCAAGTTTATTCCATCAAAGCCAACATCATGATCCCAGCCATGGGGATCAAGAACAGGCCTTGTAAGCCATTGTTCATTTGTGACGAGGCAGCGGTATCTGTGCACTGGCCAGTCTGAGTCAAAACTTTGAGGGACTGCCATATCTGGCAATGGGACAGCCTCTGGAGTTACATTGTCATCAGCATTATCATCACCTGCAAAACTTTTCTCTTTGGAGAGCTTGCTCTCTTTCCTTCTCAGGCACTCTTCTTTCAGCTGTTTTTTCAAATAAAGAGTCTCTCTATATTCCAGTTCGTCGAGATAGGCTTTTTTCTGTGATTTAGTTAATTTTTTAAATTGAGACTTTGTCAAGATCCGTATTGAAGGCGGTTGATCATAGTCCTCTTCTTCTTCTGCATCTGCCAGCAGAATCTCATCCATTTCATTTTCTGGTTCGGCTGGATTGGATACTGACCGATGACGAAGAAAAGACGAGAGGAGATGAGGCAGAGAAGGCAACCGATTGTTACTCAATGGTCCTAGTTCAATGCTGTCTCGAAATTCCAAAAGGGTGTTGGCATCACCAAGAACCTTGGTACATATGCATAATAACAAGAATTGAGATTTCCAAACCTGTCCATTTGGAAGTATATTTTCCCCCATGTAATTTCTTTTGCACTGAGGGTCATTCTCTACTAAAAGTACAGGGTTTTCAAGCCTTGAGTCTGATACTGCCAGGTGTATATGTTGCTGCACCAAATCCGTGCAATGGTTCACATATGATTCATAGCTTACAGGATACCCACTGGGTCCTTCGGGAAGAGTTGGAGAAGAATGTGTCATGACAAGGATGGTGTTAAACCAAATGGCACTACCAAAAACTTCAGTCATAAGTTTCAAAAGGGGGAAATCACTATAACCCATGTTGATGAGGTCAAGACGCTCAAAATATAAAACAACATCCGGAGGGGATCTTCCTATAAATCTCTTAACAGACAACATAATCTTCCTGTTCCTTCTTAAATTACTAGCAGCTGAAGGCAGGAAACCCGGGGTATCGATGAATGTTATTTTAATCCCATTAACAGTTCCCACAACCTCTTGAATGCTATTGGTGGCAGGGTGAAATGCATTGGTCTCAGTTTTTGGTTGATCAAAGATAGAATTTATGGTTGCACTCTTGCCAACGCCTGTTTTCCCAAGGACAAGTATTTTGATAGAGAAATCCAATTCTGGCAGACCAGATGCCTCCTGTTCTCTTGCTATTCTTCTGGCCCGCTCATTCCTTAAGTTTACTGTTTTCAAATCAGATTCCCCTGCTCGTATCAAAGTTACCAGATGCATCCTATATAAAACTTTTGCCACCAGAAGATTGTCCCGAGATAGTCCCAACCGTTGCAGAAGACGCAAGAATTGAACCTGGAGATCCTCAATTTTTGCCAATGGATTGTTCTTTCTTCCATTAGGAGTATCATGTGATAGATTAGAATCTTCAACTTGGATTTGCTGCTGGGAAGTATAAGGAACATTTTCATGAATAAAACCAGAAGAGCCTAATGTATCAGGAGCCACTGACATTGCCACCGAACTGGTGGTCTGGGATGAACCTGATGAAACACAAGATGATATATATGCCCAATCAGTTACAGAATTTACACAATTTAAACTGTGAATGTTTTTCTTCTGTCCAATTTCAGTGAAGCTAACAAAGCTTCCTTTTCTTTTTTATTCTTTTTCCTATATTACATTTATATCAATATGCTTCTGATTTGGTTAATTTAATAGTTCCTGTTTTTCAGCAAGCTGGTTAATATCAATAAGACAGCTATTACTAAAGCAAAAATCTGTCTACATAAGATCAGCTTATTCAAGTACAAAGGTCAACCATTTAGTAATTTACTTTAGAGTTCAAGAAAATCCTTTGAAACTACCTTATATCGGGTAGTGCTTACACCAAAAATCGACCTATACCTACTTGCCCAAATTTTACTTCATGAGATTTGATGCTTGAAACAAGTCATTTGGACTAAGAGAGCCAAAATGAATGTACTAAATATATGTAGGCAGAGGGGAGAAGCTAATACCTTGATAGTCAGATTGTTCCTCTGGAGGGGAAGGAGCCTCTTTAAAGAAACCACAGCTGCCGGACAGCGGTCTAGACGAGGCCAACGGCTTAGATAATACTTGAGTGAAAACCCAGTCTCTAATACCCTTCATCCTTCCTGAAAATTTCCATTTTCACTAAATACAGCTCAGCTTATTGCTTATGCCACATGCTAACACAATTCACTAAATATGCTGGTAATTATAGAAATAAAGGAATAAATTCAATTCAGATATAAAATTAAAGAACAAAATAGAATATGCATTAAACCAAAGCATCTAATTCTTACTGAAATTTCAAAATAAAGAATTACAAGAAGAAGAAAGAGGTCGGGGTAACTTAGCTTCATACCTCAAATGAAAAAATAAGTTGAGCTCTAGCAAAATCCAAATTCAATCTCCTCGATAAATCCAAAGAAAAGAAAATCTACTGCTACCATTTAATCGAAGAGGATTTGAATTGGCAAGGAGCAGCTCCCAGATGATGGTGTCCGCCTTATTTAAATTTAATTTGATTTTTTGGGGTAAAATTTAAATACAAGGTTCATTTTTTTCTTTTGTCAACACGGAGAAAGCTGAGGCTGAGGCTGAGAGCTGAGGAGGAAGAAAAATCAGATAAGACAGATAGAGGGACAGAAAATTTTTGCCACTTTTTTGTTTCTTTCCTCTTTCGATGCGATGCGAAGGGCGATGATGTTCGCGAATTTCCGCCCTAAGCCCATCCCCCGGAAGGCCCCAACCACTTTTGTTTTCATCGGAGCGCTCGGTAATCCGGTACGACCGGATCTATCGTAGTTCACGAGAGTCGCATCGAAATTTTTTTTTTTCTATTTTGTTTAGAGGCATACGTTGATCATCGAATAGATACGTGGTTGACTTGGATTGCGGTGGACTTAAGGAACACCTAACATGCAAAGAGTACCTGCGTAAAGCCGTTAACCAAACGAGTTAGCTGTTGAGCGTTGACCCAAAAATAAGTATCAATACATCAATACATCAATACAGCAATACATATTATTTTATTTTTATCCCTAAAGAACTCCTCTCAAGACATCCACCTCATCATTTTATAAATTTCTTTTCCCTGTTTTTTTATTTTTACTCATTCAATTTTCTGTCTTTTCAAGCGGGCAGAGCATTGAATCTAAAAGAAAAAATTGAAACAATTCATTCAAAAATTTATTGGACTCTCAACCAAAATCTCATTATCATTTCATCTTCGCTTTTTCCTTTCACTTTTCCGTTTCTTTATTCATTTTGGTGTGGGTTGATTTTGTGTTTTCATTGTTAATCAATTTCTCCTTTGCTTTCCACTTTCCATCAAAATACCGAGTCCATATATTTGGCAACTAGAAATCTTATGAGATGGGGTTTGCTCAAGATTTGGAATGCATATACACTCTCTCTTTCACGTTGCCATTTTTCATGCTTTTGCCCCAGTTGCAAACTTTGCAATTCATTGGAGTGAGCCTTGCTTTGCCCACAAAATTAAAAGGTATATTGTTAAAGTTGTCTCCTTTTGACTTCTCCCTTCCTCTATTATCCATTAGCTGTTGTATACAACAATTTTAGAAAACCAATTTATGAGAAGGAAATTTACAGATACAAGCAAACAAACTATAAATAGATAGTAGCCAGAGTCTCAAAAAAGAAGGTAATAGAGATGACGCGTTCGTGCTCATCTCTCAGATCAAAGACTTCGATTCCGAAGTCCACACGACACTCTGAGCACTGAAAACCTTCTTCCTTCCCCAATTGATCCTGTTACTCAAGGTAAATAAGTTTCTACGATTTAGTCTTTTCTTTCTTTTTGGGGTTAAAATTGAATAATATTAATATCATATGAATATTGTTTTTCTCATTTTTGATGATTAGCATTAAATCTACTATTGAAATCCATCCAGTGGCTTTTTGAGAATATAGACAGGATGCTACTGATAGGCCTCGAACACGATAATCAGCCCCTTTCCTTCACTCTCTAGCTAATGTGAAATTCTTGGTTGAATTTTTTAGATTGGGAAATTGCCGGATAGGATATAAGTAGATGGTTTTGGAATGACCACCTTTTTGGGTTGTATGGTCAAGTTGCCCCGAATAAGTCTATATTAAAGGGAGGCTGATTGGTGGGAACTATAGATGTCTCCAATGAACTGAGGTTTAGGTAACTCGAATTGTATCTTAACTTTGATGGGATATAGGTTTAACCTTTAGCATATTGAGAGCTAGATAGACCATCTACAAAAGTCTTTGACAAAGAAAACTATTTTCTTTGATAATGGACCTTGAATGATATCCTGATAATAACTTCACGTTGTTGATCTAAGACATCGATTATCTTTTTAGTTGTGCTTGATATAGGGAGGGACACCAACTCTATCAAGCCCTGAGGAAAATGATAGCATCTCCACCTGATCATATTGTGATAATTCTTCGAGGGCTTCCAGGTAAACTATATCAAATACTTGCATTTGAATTGGTGCTTTTAACTTCTTTTTTTTATAGTTAGCCGGGTACGGGGTAATAATTGGCTAATGCTTAATTACTAAATAATGAATAAGGTTAATTCATTCTCAATTATTTGAGTAGGTAATAAACACATGCATGAGTCTATATGATAGATTCACATTTCAAAACTCAATATATTAATTTGGGTGACTTTTTGGGGATAAAAAAATGTAACTTTGCTCATTAATCAGTTTTAAGGCATTGTTGTACTCCTTAGATTCAAGTGAATATATGGCTATTTTGGTGCATTACAAGCTAAATTAGAAACAAGATCCAGATCATGTCTTATTCATGATTCATCATATTGAACAATGTATTAATATAACCATCATGTACCGGTTACTTAGGAGGTAATGAAGCTCATCAATAGTATAGAGATTTTGGACCCAAAATTTTCAGAAGAGGCATTGATGATGTCATGGGAAGATACTTCCACATTTTATTCTGAAGCATACTCTTGATTGTCCTCCATTTCTTCTGAAAATGCTATGAATTAATTTTTTTGGGTTATAGTACATGATGGTATATGCTTGCAGCGTGATATGCTAATAAAGGAGAAATACAGATGATGTAATTAATTGTATCATCAAGTTTAGCATGTTTTAAGTTACTGCGTATCTTTTATGCAAATATGTTATTAACTGTATCATCAAGTTTAGCAGGTTTAAAGTTCTTGTATATCTTTTATGTTTAGGTAGTGGAAAGAGCTACTTGGCAAAGATATTGAGAGATCTTGAGGTTTAAAATGGTTGTTGTGCCTCTCGAATCTATTCCACGGATGATTATTTTATGACAAAAGTTGAAAAGATCTATTAGTTCGCCTTATTTCTATTTGATATTTCATGGATAATGGAAGTGTTAAACAGAGGCATTGTGGCATCAGCTAATGGAAGGCAACTTAAAGGAAGATTGCCAAAGCAAGAAATATAAGGATGTTCATATTACATCCTGAGTATTATTATAGGTTTTTGACAAAAAATAATCAGTTTTATTTTTTCCAATAATGTTAATTTTACAAACAGGGGATGTTGATTAAATAATGAATCAAGCTACTAATATATTCACATGCAATTTGAATGAGAAGGATGCTAGCATTATTTGAAAAACTAATTAACCTCAAATTTACATAAGAGATTGTAGAACATGTTGTATGTAACTAAAATATGGCACGCCTTTTTTATGTGGAACTTTTTTTTTTAATTTTTGGTACATAATAAGTAAGGAAATGAGCCTATTTGGGGAATGAGAGGTTTCAAACCTGATAACTCTTGCATAACTCGATTTAGGCCATATTCTTTCAGAGGTATCCAGAGCTATCGTCTTATTATCTTGCTAATAAAATTTGGAATAAATAAAAGAAAGGAAAAAAAATGCTCCTGAATTACTTTAGAATAGATTATATTATGATCATATATCTTTAATTATTTTTGTGTTTCACTTGCTTCTTGAATACTGAAACTCTCTATACATTAAAAAAACACATACACACAAATTATCATTATACCCGCAGCGTTAGTGCGGGCCACATGCCTAGTAAATAAATAAAGTAACCACTGCAACATAAATTAGATGAATCTGAATCTTTTCATGCATGAGCTTAACTTGAAATATTTAAGTTATAGGCAATACTTAAAAATCAAATTTAAATATCCTAATGTCCCGTTGATTTTAGTAAAAGAAATTCGTTAATCTTACGAGTAAACAGAGTAAAATTCAAAAGAGATTTTCTTATTTTAACCAAAAACAAAAAAGAGATTTTCTTATTTGAAATCTGATTGCTATCATAGCAATATAGCAAACATAATTGAATTAGAAATTGACTTTAAAACAAAAAATTAATATAAAAATATTTAAATTATTGTGGAAAGTATGTTAATTAAAATTAGAACAAGAAGCAAATATGAACAAAGGAAAAAAAGAGAGAGAGAAAGAAAAATGAAAACGATCAGAAGAGATCTTCGTATTAATAATTAAGCACATCAGCGCTTTTATAAACGAATGTTGTTACTGTGCAAACTTTGAAAATTTTACATGTGGACCCCATGGTTTGAATATTTTATACATGAATAGTAATATGCACTATTCATCGATAGTGATATGCACTATTCATCCTGCAGATTTGATATGCACTATTCATCCTGCATTTCGTCCACTTTCATAACACTCCCCCTTGGACAAATGCCACTATTAAAATTTGGACGTGTACTGCCTCGTTAAAAACCTTAAGTCGGAAAAACTCAGTGGGAAAAAACCGAACATAAGGGAAAAAGAGTACAATACAATTAAGTCCATCTAATATGTCTTCAGGATAATCTATTTGTCTTCAGGACAATATAGGGAGGCCTACTTCAGTGGCCTAATTGGACGTGCTATTACTGCCTCATTAAAAACCTTAAGCCGGAAAAACCCAGTGGGATAAAAACTGGACAGAAGGAAAAAAGAGTACAGTGCACTTATATCCATAATCGCTCCCCCTGAGATAAAACAAACTGCTACTTCTGGAGCATCTAAATTTCCACTTCTGGGGAATTCAATCTTGCACCTTACTGACTCGCCGCATACCAATGCCATAAACTAATTTCTCAAATGTTGATGTTGGCAAAGATTTGGTAAATAAATCTGCAAGATTATCGACGGAGCGAATTTGTTTAACATCAACTTGTCGACTTTCTTGGAGTTCATAAGTATAGAAAAATTTCGGCGAGATGTGCTTGCTCTTATCGCCTTTAATATATCCTCCCCTGACTTGTGCAACACAAGCAGCATTATCCTCATAAATTATAGTGGGAGAATCTATCACCGGTTTGAATCCACTAGCATTATACTGTCTTCAGGACAATATATCATAGATTTTAACCAAACACACTCTCTTCCGGCCTCATAGAGGGAAATAATTTCAGAGTGGTTGGAAGATGTAGCAACTAGTGTTTGCTTAGTGGAACGCCAAGAAATGGCCGTATCATTATAGCAAAATAGATAACCGGTTTGGGAGCGAGCTCTATGCGGATCAGATTTATATCCTGCATCAGCATAACCTACTAAACCAGAGTTAATAGTATTCTTAGAATAGAATAACCCCAAATCAATGGTTCCTCTGACATAACGGAAGATATGTTTAATCCCATTCCAATGTCTCCGGGTTGGCTCAGAATTGAAACGTGCCAACAAATTTACTGCAAAATCGATATTTGGTCTCGTGCACTGTGCCAAGTACATTAAAGCCCCGATTGCATTGAGGTATGGTACTTCAGGACCAAGTATATCCTCACCAGATTCTTTAGGACGAAACGGGTCCTTTTGGGGGTCAAGAGACCTTACAACCATAGGGGTGCTCAATGGGTGAGCCTTGTCCATATTAAAACATCTAAGCAATCTTTCAATGTATACTGACTGATGGACAAGTATTCCATTCTTTTTGTGCTCAAGCTCTAGACCAAGGCATAGTTTGGTTTTACCCAAATCTTTAACCTCAAACTCCTTTTTCAAATATTCAGCAGTTTCAGATAACTCTTCAAGAGTCCCAATTAAATTCATGTCGTCGACATAAACTGCTATAATAGCAAATCCAGTTTCAGATCTTTTAATAAATACGCATGGGCAGATGAGATCATTTATGTACCCTTCCTTTGTCAGGTATTCACTTAAACGTTGGTACCACATGCGGCCGGATTGCTTTAACCCATATAAAGATCTTTGCAACTTTATTGAGAATAAGTTACGGGGAGTGTATACTTCAGGCATTTTGAAACCTTCGGAAATTTTTATATAGATATTGGAATCTAATGAACCATATAAATATGCCATCACAACGTCCATAAGACGCATTTCAAAATTTTCTTGGGCAACCCAACTTATAAGGAAACGAAAGGTAACTATATCCACTACTAGTGAATATGTTTCATCATAATCTATCCCAGGCCTCTGCAGGAAACCTTGGGCTACGAGTCGGGCTTTACACCTCACGATCTCATTTTTCTCATTTCGTTTCTAGACAAAGACCCATTTGTATCCAACAGGTTTTACATTGTCAGGGGTTTTAGTAATAGGCCCAAAAACATTACGTTTGGCAAGGGAAGTCAATTCAGCTTGGATTGCTTCCTCCCATTTAGGCCAATCTTGCCTATGACGGCATTCGGTTATGGACCAAGGTTCATAATCATCATTCATAATTTCATGAGCAACTGAGAGAGCAAATGCATCATTGATGATTATCTCATTTCGATCCCATATCTCATTATGATAACTGATGGAAATTTCAGTATTCTCAAGGTTGGTGATCTTTTCATGGGTTTGTACAACTTCAGGGGCAATATGCTCTCTTTGATTATTATGTTGTGGCACTTCAGGTGCAATTTTCTTTCCTCGAGAAAGATTAATGTGCTCATCTGGAGCAGAATTATACTCATTTGGAGCAGAATTATGCTCATCTGGAGCAGATTTTAAATTCCTCCCCCTTCTTTTTCGAGGAACAGTGTCTTTTGATCCCATCGGTCTACCACGCTTCAGGCGCGGGACATTTAGATCCATTTCGGGTGGTTCTACAGGAACATCTATCCTAGCTGGAACATTCGCAGCTGGGATATGAGACTTTGTAACTTTAGCAGTCTCATTAAATACATCAGGCATTTGATTTGCAATAGCTTGTAAATGGATTAATCGTTGCACCTCATTTTCACATTCAGGTGTTCTTGGGTCTAAATGAGACAAACTTTTCTCATTCCATGAGAAAATCTGGACATTTTTCTGCATTCCATATGTGGAAGCTTTTGGTATCCCAAGTGATGGGAATACTGTCTCATCAAAATGACAATCCGTAAATCTAGCGGTAAATAAATCACCCGTCAATGGTTCAAGGAACCGAATAATAGACGGTGAATCAAACCCGACATAAATGCCCAAACGGCGTTGGGGACCCATTTTGGTCCTTTGCGGTGGTGCTACAGGCACTTGTACCGGGCAACCAAAGGTGCGAAGATATGAAATGTCTGGCTCCTGGCCCAAGACTAACTGAAGGGGGGAATACAAATGAGAAGTAGTGGGGTGCAATTTAATTAAAGATGCAGCATGTAAAACAGCATGACCCCACGCTAAGGATGGGAGCTTTGTCCTCATTAACAAAGTTCACATTGCGCGTTGATAATAGGCAAACATGGGACCATCTGCAGGATGCGTCCACTAATACTATGAAATATCTAAATGGTCCACTTGCAGGCTGAATCGGCCCACAGATATCACCCTGGATTCTTTGCAAGAATGAAAGGGATTCATAATCAACCTTTGTCATGAAAGGTTTAGTAATGAGCTTTCCTTGTGAACAAGATTCACAAATGTAATCTCTGGACAACAACACCTTTGTATCTTTTAAAGGGTGTCCACGAGTATTTTTAAGGATTCTTTGCATCATTGTAGCTCCTGGATGACCAATGCGATCATGCCAAAGTCCGAACACCTCAAGGTTCATTAGTTTCCAGGGCATCGTAGCATATGATTCTATAGCTCGTATTGGGACAAAATATAATCCCATACTAGAAGCTTCCAGCTTCTCATGGATGGTCTTCTGGCCCATCTTATAAGAAGTGATGCAAAGAAATTCCTTATTTTGCTCATTAACTGTTTCTAGATGATACCCATTACGGCGTACATCTTTGTAGCTAAGTAGATTTCTTTTTGATCTACCGCTCAACAATGCATCTTCAAGATACAATGTTGTGCCATTTGGCAAAATAACTGTGGCAGTCCCATAGCCATCTATAATATTCACAGGACCAGATATTGTCTGAACATTTGCCTTGCGCAATGTCACATTTGAGAAAAAGTGTTTGCTACAAAGTATAGTATGCGTTGTAGCACTATCAAGCAAACATATATCTTCCTTTTTCTCAATGTGTCCCATTTGCATTTATCTTGACAACTTCAGGTGTCAAGTTGCATAAAATTTAACAAATTAATAATATGATGCAAAATATAAACCAACAAATATGGAATAAAAGATATAAACCAACAAATTTAACAAATATGGAATAAACCAACAAATATGTTATAAACAGCTTGTGGATATTGTCCGCTTTGGTATTTCAGGACCTCACGGATTTTGACGATCATATTTATTTAATATCTTCCTTGGTAACATAATTATCCAAGGGTATGGCAAAACATTGATGAAAATCCTCAGGATCTATTTATGGGGACTTATTATTTTCATCAACATTATAAAAGGAAATCAGAAACCTCAAAAGGTTTTTCATTGCCAAGAATATGATAATTTTCATTGACCAAAACCTTATTAACTTCAGTATTAGTCTCAGTTAGGTCAATGGCATGGGTCTCAACATGCTTGTTTTTATCCTTCTGGGATGCTTGGTATAGATCAATCAAATGTCTGGCCGTACGACAGGTACGTGACCAATGACCAGTCATTCCACAACGATGACAGGTACTATCATCATGCTTCTTCATGGGCTTTTTACCTTTAGGGTTGTGTGGAGAGTTATTTATATTACAGTTAAATCTCCCACTACCCTTACGGAAAAAATTCTCATGCCTGCGCTCACGGCCTCTAGGACGGCCAACATTCTTACTTGAGCCGGCATTTGCTTCAGGGAATGCCTTAGAGCCAGTAGGTCTTAAATCATGATTTTTATGCAGCAACTCATTTGTTTGTTCTGCAGTCAACAGGACTGAGATCAATTCAGAATATGTTTTAAACTGGCGCTGCCGGTATTGCTGTTGCAATACAATATTCGAAGCATGAAAAGTGGAGAATGTTTTCTCTAAAAGCTTAGCTTCAGTAAGCTTAACACCACAAAGTTCAAGCCGTGATACAATATCATATAATGCCGAATTATAATCGGACACGGACTTGAAATCCTGCAACCTCAGATGTAGCCAATCATATTGTGCTTGAGGGAGGATGACAGTTTTGGTATGATCATACCGCTCTTTCAATCTTGTCCACAAGATCAAGGGATCTCGGACAGATAGATATTGAACTTTTAGGCTATCACTTAGATGCCGACGGATAAAAATCAAAGCATTTGCCTTATCTTTATCATTAGCATTTCCATTTTCACCAAAGGTAACTGCAAGACCTTGGCCTTGGAGATGCAGTTCAATATCAAGATACCATGACAAATAGTTATTGCCACTTACATCCAAAATTTGGAATTTGGGCTTTTCAATATTTGCCATAATTCTGAAACGAATGGTCTCAATTAGGTTGACAACTTCTGGTGTCAAAATTAGGTTGACAACTTCTGGTGTCACCCAGCATAAAATAAATCGTAACCCTTGAGATTAAAATCAATAGGGTTTAACTTGTCAAGAATAATACATATTAGAATAATGGAAATAAGGAATCGAAACAAAATAATTTGAATAAAAATAAGTATGGAGAGATCTGACCTTCCACCATAGAATCAAACCTTAAGAGAGCTTCCTCGTGCTTATAATGTGTTGTGGAAAGTATGTTAATTAATATTAGAACAAGAAGCAAATATGAATAAAGGAGAAAAAGAGAGAGAGAGAAAGAAAAATGAAAACGATCAGAAGAGATCTTCGTATTAATAATTAAGCGCATCAGTGCTTTTATAAACTAATGTTGTTACTGTGTAAACTTTGAAATTTTGCATGTGGGTCCTACGGTTTGAATATTTTATACATGAATAATAATATATACTATTCATCGATAGTGATATGTACTATTCATCCTGCAGTTCACTTTCATAACATAAATGTATAATTATTTATATTTTTGAAAGAGGTGGACACTAAAAAGGCCATGAGCCCAAAACAGAAACAACCCATTGGACCAACTATGTTTATAACACTCGTTAGTCGTTAGGTTTTTCTTCTTTAAGAACCAAAGACAAGTCCAGTCGGCGGGAATTACAGTACATCCTAGGAACAAGAATAATGTTTGCCTTTCCTTTTAAGTTTGGAATTCCTAGGATTTAGGTTTAGGGAAATATAAAAGCTATGTCCTACAGCAAAACTCCTACTCCATATGTATTAATTGCTCCCTCAAATTAAAATTTTCATCTTCCCCTGTCTATATATGTTCTTTCTTTCCTCCTCCTTTGAACCCAGATGACCTGCCCTTTTACTATTCTCTACGCCAGGTGGATCAGTTGTGACAGATTTGTTTTGAAATATGGACTCAAATCCTCCAGGGGATGAAAGCGAAAAGAGATTGAGAAACGAAGAATCCGAAGGAAATAAGCCAGTGGCGCCAGTGCAAGATCAGTTTTGTCAAAGTAGGACTGGGAATTACCCCAGAATTGACGATGGGATTCCTTCTGGTTGGTTGGATTGCCCTTCACTTGGCCACGAAATTTTAGGCTGCATTCTCCCTTCCAAGGTGCCACTTTCAGAATCCTACCAAGGTTCCATTCCTCCTGCTCAAATATATTCTTTTGAACGAGTGATTCAGTGGGTGGAGAATTCGGGCAGAAAGCTTGGGTTGGTTATTGATTTGACAAATACTTCTCGTTACTATTCTGCTTCAGACCTGAAACAGAGAGGCATTTACCATGTTAAGATCAGATGCAAGGGCCAGGATGCTGTTCCTGATAACCTCTCTGTAAATACTTTTGTGTACGAGGTTTTGAAATTCTTTTCCTCTCAGATGCTCAAAGACTCGAAGGATTATGTCCTTGTTCATTGTACACATGGCCATAATCGAACAGGGTTTATGATTGTTCACTATCTAATGCGCTCTCAACTGATGATGTCTGTCAGTAAGGCAATAGAAATATTCGCTCAGGCACGTCCTCCTGGGATTTACAAGCCAGATTATGTTGATGCTTTGTATGCATTTTATAATGAAACAAAGCCTGGAACAGTTGCCTGCCCAGCGCTTCCTTATTGGAAGATTAATTCCCCTGAACAGAACCTTAATCTTCCACCTAGAGAAGTGGTGACTGCAGATCAGTCAGCAGTAATGACAAACGATGATATTTTGGGAGACGAAATACCTTTCCATCAGATGAAGTCGCTTCTTGAATTCTGCTATGAGATGCTGAAGGTAAATTTTAAAGGGCGTCAGAAGTTTCCAGGGTCTCATCCAGTTTCTCTCAACTGGGACAATTTACAACTCCTGAGGCAGCATTACTATTATGCTACATGGAAAGCTGATGGAACAAGGTATATGATGCTAATTACTCTTTGATGGATGTTACTTAATTGATAGGAGTTTCCATTTCCGACGAGTGCAGGTAAGGTTCCCTTGCAGTTGCAAGAATAGTACCCATCATTATACATTACTTGATGGAGAGATGGTAATTGATACTTTGCCAGGCTCACAAAGGAGGGAAAGAAGATACCTCATTTATGATATTATAGCTTGTAATGGAAAAACTGTTAAAGACAAACCATTCTTTGAACGTTGGAATATGCTGGGGAATGAAGTGATTGAGCCTCGGAAAAAGGATCGCAAGTATGTCTCCCAGAGCAGAAATTTTACTTACAGATATGACCTGGAATCTTTCAGGGTGCGGAGAAAAGATTTCTGGTTGCTTTCGACGGTACCAAAGATTCTGAAGGAATTTATTCCGAACCTATGTCATGATGCAGATGGTCTTATTTTCCAGTGCCGAGATGATCCTTACATTCCCTTCACTCATGAAGGTCTTCTCAAGTGGAAATCTGCTCAAATGAACTCGGTCGATTTCCTATTCGAGGTGAGTGTTGATGATGGTTATCAGAAACTTTTCCTTCACGAACGGGGGAGAAAGAAGCTGATGGAAGGGCATAGAGTTGAATTCAGAGATGGTTCAAATCCTTGTTCCTACTCAGGAATGATTATCGAATGTTCTTGGGACTCCAACAAGCTGGTTTGGGTGTACATGAGGAAGAGGACGGATAAATCAACTCCCAATGATTTCAGCACCTACAACAAAGTGATTCGAAGCATAAGTGATAACATCACCGAGGAAACCGTTTTGAAGGAGATTGATAAGATCATTCGGTTGCCTATGTATATAAATCCTGATACTCACCTCCAAACAAAATCATGAGGTCAACAATTTCTTTTTTCAAGTGCTTGAAAATCAAGGACATCAAACTTGATTTAGAACATATGTTGTCGAAAATTAATTAATTCAAAGCATGAATTTTTGGGAAACACAACCCCTATAGAATACTATATTCGTTTTTTCTGTCTTACCATTTGAAAATGTATTTTATTATGCCAGGAATATGAATGATCATGAGGTATTCATCCCAATCAAAACAATTGGGGTCAAAGTACAACGTACCATTTTCCACCAAGGCTTGATCTAGCTGCCATTCTCAACTTTTCGGAATTTTAGGTCATCAAACCCATACACAAGCCAAGAAAACAGGGTTAATCTTTTGTCAAACTAAATGATTTTACAGATTCAACTTAAAACTTTCAGAAGACTTACATGGCATCGAAGAACCATGGTCATTGGTCTGTAAATGTCTACCAATCGCATAACAAAGTTCATCTTTCGAAAGTGACATTGATGTATAGAATATAGATAATAATATACGGATTGCCCTCAGTAAACTTTCACACGATGAAGAACTTGATGATTAGTACATGATCTTGTTATCCTTGTAGACAATAATTTGAACACCGGCCACTTCCCTCACATAACAAGAAAATGACAACACTCTGTACAAAATTAAGTGAAACACGACATAAACACTTCTTCAACTAAATTGTTTCCAGAAACCAAACTTTATTTCTTTTTTAATGCATGTGAAACAGCACACCAAACAGATTGTAAGTTCACTTTCCTGTATCTTTCACATTGTTTCTTGCTCAAGTTGTCTTCCATATCTTTCAAGTATTAATCAGTAATCACTAATTATTGACATTAGTATAAGTTTTCATGTAACATTTATATATTTCTCTCCAGAATCTGTGCCTAAATATAAAAAAGTAAAAAAAAAAAAAGGGGAACCACTGAACATGAAATTATGAAATCTGTCTTTCTATAGGCTCATTTCAATTATTTAGAGATATATTATAATATGCACTGAGAGATATGTAGGGTGCTTGGAATCTTTCCGTTTTATTCCAACATGCTCCATTAACAGTAAGAAAAGAGTGTGCTGAAATACACAAGGCAAGAAAGCATAATCGAATTTTAACACGCAAGATCATGATGTTGATATCTGGTAGACAAAAGAAATCCATGAAATGGAAGTTTGATACCTTCCTCTCAACATGACATATATAGTTTATATCTATGTTGACCAAAACTCGACCTTTTTCCTACAAATTTGAACTTCTTCTCTTTTCTTTCCCTGTCCCGCACCCAACTTGACAAGAGGTGATGGATGACATGGAAGGCTTTGGTTCCACCTTACATAAATTTTGACCCTCAAATAAAATTCTCAAATAATTAATACAATCTTCCAAGGATTCTTAGTTTCATATATTAAATGACTTTCATAAAGTTTCATAAAATTCTTCCTTTTGGGATTAAATGTGACTTGGATCCAGATTAATCGCAACCCTATTTATCTGCTATATATTAGGGGATTTCATTAAAAAAAAATTAAAAGAAAAAATAGATCTTTCATTTGAAAGACTAGCAATAAATCAGGTTTTTAATTTTAACAAAACAAAGTTCCCATTCCACAATCTTTGCCCATCTCCTTTTTTTTTTTTTCACCCATTCTTCTTTACCGACAATGGATGTATTAACATATAATTATTTTTCATAAGAAGCATGTATATCTGTGTATTCCTAACTCTTAACTGCTATAACCGGCAAAAAATATGACTGATTTCTTTATTATAATGTGTAATCAATGGATCATCTTATTGTTAGCCCACGGCATTTTCTTTTCTTCATTAGTTATTTTCTCTCTCTCTCTCTCTCTCTCTCTCTCTCTCTCTCTTTATGTTTCCTCATCATCTCATTCTCTTCCTTCAATCGTATATGGAATAAACTATATATCTACAGATGAAAAAGTCAAAACGACTTCATAAATTAGAGTTTCTAGCAAAACCTAACACTCCATAGATAAAGTAAATCAATCCACTTGTTCTCTTTTCAAATTCGGCTATACTATAAAGTTAATTAATTAAGAAGATTAATTACCGCTTAATTAAATCTTAATTATATTTTCTAGTTATTTGAATTACCGTTGCCTGACCAAGTCGATTCCAAGTAAAAAAGAATTTACTCATTGCCTGATATTAATTAGCAAGATTTTTGTTTTTTTTTTGTTCTTGTTATTATGGTTATAATTATATAAGTTAAATAAGAAATAATCTAAGAACTTTGAATAGATTCTCTAGTGATATCAAATTTAATTTTTGCTGTTTAGTGGTAAAGTACAATTATTAAAAACCTAAAACTGTCCCTTTTCAAAAACTCATTGAGTGGATGCATTAACTCTCCCACTTAAATACAAAAGTGGCTTTTCCATTAAAAAAACAATACTCTTCTCCTATGTTAGGGAATGGCCCTGCTCTTCTTTATTAGTATATTAGTACTATTCTCTTATTATTATTATTATATGTATATGTATATATATGAATACAATGCCACGATCTTTGTTGGGGCCTTGTTGTTAGTGGCTCGGTGCAACTGAAGCGGCCAGTTGAAAGAAAGAATCGGTGCCAATGCCCCCCGTGCCGATTGTGAGACTATGACAATGAACTAAAATCACACTCATATCTATCGCTTAATTCCCTTTGCTTAGCTCTTCCTATATATAAGGTTTACTCAGCTGTGTAGGCCAAGGCTTGTACGTTCATGTAAGGGAAGAACTTTATTATAGGAAGAGTTTGATATTTAATATTGGTACAGAGGACAGAGTGGAAAGTGGAAGGAAGGAAGAAAACATGGGTTGGAAATATAGAGGAGGTCTCCTCCTGATTATTGGCGTTGTCGTCATGTGGGTTACCTCGGCAGAGGTCACTCAGGTTAGTTTCTGATCATCAGATTTTCTTTTCTCTTCTTTTCTTAATTTCTTTATAAGGGTTCTGTTCTTTCATTACTCTGCAAATAGTGTTCTTATGTCGACATGATTTTTTTGAGTTTTGACATGGAGTGGTTGATGAATCTTCCTTCTTCGTCGGACAACTTGGTCTAAGACACTGTTTCTCGTTCCAAAGATTTGATTGGTGGTTTCTACCCATCATATGTCAATTTCTTTATACACAACATGCTGAAATTAAGAACAATGGTTTTGGTTTTTGACAAAAAATTAATCCTAGGTAGGTGGGAATTTGAATACATGATCTTGTGTATATATCCTTTGTTGGTTAATGCTAGGAAAACTCTGCAGTTTAATGATTATTCTCTAGAATCTATGCATTCATCATGTCCTTTCACGTTTATTCTTCTGTGTTGAAGTCATTCATAGATTCTC
The DNA here is from genome assembly GCA_030664755.1 of Microcos paniculata. Lineage (NCBI taxonomy): Eukaryota > Viridiplantae > Streptophyta > Magnoliopsida > Malvales > Malvaceae > Microcos > Microcos paniculata. Next base: position 34,753,344 of record CP131459.1, on the reverse strand, counting down.
GAAGTCTCGGATAATTTACAATTAATGCTTAATTAATTTGATGATAACCAGCCCTTTTCTTATTCCTATATTTTCTTTATTCAGTTTCTTTTCCTAGTCACATAGTTTCCCACTGTTGAAACTGATGATTTCATTTTATCTGTTATGTTTGCTAATGGAATTGGGAGGTCTCCTGGTTGCTCCTGGGATCTTCTTTCTGGGCATCAGGTTTTCACCCACCTGCCTTCTTACATTCTAGTCTGTTTTTTCCCTTTTGTTGGACTCATTTGGTCTTCTCATCCAGGTTCAATCACTACATTTTACTAGCGCTTATCTGTTTTCATGTAACATTCATTTAGTTTAAACTTTTAGTAAGGAATTAGAAATATTCAAATCAGTGCATTTTAACAAGATGAGAGATGATTTTCTTCTTTCAGAAATTATATAGTCCATTAATTCTTTTTTATTAGAACTTATTTGCTACAGATTTCAGTTTGCCATTTCATTCTCATGTTTTACTTTGAAAGTTTGACATTGCTGTACGTTTTCACAGGGTGTCTTCGAAGACTATAGGCATCCGTTTGCTGTGAGTTATCTTGGAACCTCTCTTTTGGGACTTTATCTTCCAATAGCATTCTTTAAGGACTGGCTACTTAAATATCTAAGACGGTGGTCTTGTAATACTCAACAAGGCTCAAAAGAGGCTGACAAGTCCTCTGTAGAACTTAATCCTCATGTAAAACAGGGTACTTATCAAATTGAACATCAAGAACCATTACCTAAGGAGTGTGTCATAGAGTTATGTACTAAGGAGGAGGGAAATCCCCTGGTTTCTAGAAATGAAATGATGATATTTTGGAAGATCCAAAGAAAGACAAAATTCTCAGCGCAAAGGAAATTGCTGCATTTGGCTTTTGCCTGGCCCCTATCTGGTTTGCAACAGAGGTGTGAATTATTAGTTGTTTATCTATTAATTTTATTTTAGCTGGTTTTCAAGTCAAGCATTTGATTTCAAGCATCAGTTTCTTTGAAGCCAAAGTTTCAATATGGAATGCCATATATTCAGTCTTCCAGATTCTAACCTCCTTTTGTCTACGTTCTAGCTATGCTTTTTTTTTACCATGTACTTTCGCCTGACTACATGCATATACATGTTCTTTCAAACTTTAATATGCATAGATTTACTAATTTATGTAAATCCACAACCCTTTGCTGTGTGAGAAATATAATCCCATCGAAATACAGTTGATTACTAGCGAAAAAGCTTGGATATACTTATTTTAGTAAAGTGACATTCTTGAGGTTCTTTCTCATGGAGTATTATTTATTGTCTCCAGTATCTAACAAATGCTGCACTCTCAAGAACAAGTGTTGCAAGTACAACATTATTGTCCTCATCTTCTGGACTTTTCACTTTATTAATTGGGGCACTTCTACGTCAAGACACCATAAATACAGTGAAAGTAGTTTCAGTTGTCATTAGCATTGCCGGTGTTGCTATGACTACAGTCGGAAAGACATGGACTCCCGATCAATCAAAATCAGGCAATAACAAGTATATATGATTTTCCTCTACCTCATTAAATTGTTGCATGCTACCATAATTTGACTTCGACTTATTCATTGTATCAAGGTTATGGATGGTCCAGGGTTCAAGATATATGACTTCTAGACTCCAGATTCTTTATATAATTCCAAGCAAGTTCTTCCAAAAAATACTTTTTTCATTTTATGCTTGGTGTTCTGTTGCAACACTGTATTCTTAGTAACTCCTACTGTTATTGGACTATTAAACTAGCATTGTTGTCAAAGCTTAAGCGTTTCAAATAATTCGTTTCTATAACTTTGGTTTCTCCTCTTTCGAGGTTGGAGGGTGGGGGTGCTGTGGGTTGTAATTCTTTTAAATGGTTTTCTATTATGTACTCAATATTTGCGTAGCATGTTTTATGTGAGGCTGCTAACAGCTTTTTCTTGCACTCAGAAATGGGAATCATGCTTTTTTAGGAGATCTTTTAGCTATCCTTTCAGCAATGTGTTATGGACTGTTTACAGGTTATATACCTTCTCTTTTCTTTGAGCCATGTTAGAGGATTTGTTGCCATTATTAGTATATAAATTTCCACCAAAATACTAAAATCATATGTTGCAGTTTTGCTTAAAAAGTTTTCTGGAGAAGGAGAAAGGGTAGACATGCAGAAGTTGTTTGGCTATATTGGATTGTTTGCATTTGCTGGCCTCTGGTGGCTTGGTAAGAGCATAATGCTAGTTTGTTTCTTTATTCTCTCTGTTGTCACATATGTTTGTTAACCTTGGAACTGGACACCTTTCGACAGGCCTAACTTGAACAAACTAATAGTAACCCCAAAACTTGAACAAAATGAAAAATTTAAGTCATAGTATTCTATTTAACCAGATTGACACTGTATTGAATAAATTTATAACTTGATTGCTAGTTTTCTTCTTCTTTGTTCTGATAATCTTGTTAAGAAATATGAATAAACAATATTAGCAGGTATCATAGTTTCATCTTATTCCTAGTAGCTTGAAATTGGATAATCACATTCTAGGTACTAGTTTAGACTATGCAAAAGCAAAATGATGGAATCAATTGCTAGTTATAAATCATTACTAGCATGATCTGATGAAATATTTGGGATATGTGACCTTGTTGTAGGGGATTCTTTCCAAAATGGACCCAAAACCAATACTAAGGAGTCATATGTCTCTGGACATATCAAGTCCTAACACAATAGTAGCTGGTCATTCACTACACTATAGTACAGAGAAATGTGCTCTTTTCTTTTGAATTCAAATAGGAATGGGAAGCTACTGTACAGAGAATCCAGATTGGAGAAAACATACATTTCTCTGTTTAAACGATACAAGGGATGATCAAATGATGAGGATTAAAGGCTTTTTACTTAGAGTTTGTGTATCTTAATGTGGACATTGAGGTAGCAAATGCTTGGGATGGTTAAACCAGAATTTCTGTTAATACTACATTCATGGGTAGAAAATATAGAGAAATTAAGGCTATGTTTGGTATGAGAAAATATTTTCTGTTTTCATTTTCTAAAAAATACAAAGAAACTACCATGTAAGATATGTGTTGTGAGGGGAAATGTACATAAATTTTAGAAAATAAAAATGAAAATGGATATAGAAATGAGATTAAAAAAAATTATTCTCAATATTAGGTCCATTATCATTTTCATTTTCTAAAACATACATATATTTCTATAAATTACACATATCTATATGGTGATTTCTTTGTATTTTTTAGAGAATAAAAACAGAAAATGTTTTCATATACCAAACATAGCCTAAATAACTTGGCCATTTATGAATTTCGTAGGCTTGTTTAAGAAGAAATCAAAACATTTCCCTACTTGATCTTTTAAAAGCATGATTGATCTTAGGTTGGAGTCCTTAAAGTAAATGAAATCACACTTTTGTTTGTTGAACCATAGTTTTCACTTATAAGCTGTTAAAATCTTCATTACAACAATATAGAAATGATTAAGGGACATGTAGCAGTAAATAGATATCTTTATTAGTACATTCTTTTTTGGGTAAATACTCAAGTTATCCCATAAATTATACTTCGTTGGAAATATTTGCCTCTAAACTTTTGTTTGGGATAACTGATCACTCAAACTATTATTATAGGATAATTAACCTCTTAAACTATTATTTTGGGACAATTAACCCCTCAAAATTATTATTTTGGGACAATTAAGCCCTCAAAATTATTATTTTGAGAAAATTTAGCCTTTAATTCAATGAAACCCTCCATTTGTTGTCCCAAAATAAAGTTTGAGGGGTTAATTGTTTTAAAATGAAGGTTTGAGGGGTTAATTGTCCCAAATAAAAGTTTAGGGGCTAATTTATCTTTTTCGGTATAGTTTGAGGACTAATTTAGGTATTCAACCCTTATTTTTTAGGCTCAAGAGTTGTTTTGATAACTTCTCTAGTATTTTATAGCCATAGTGAATGAATTGCTTTATATTGAAAGTAACCAATGTCTATGATAGTCTCAATGAATGCCATCTTAGATTTCTTGGGTAAAAAGTTAGGCAAACATCTACATTTATGTGATTGAACGTTTCTTGAAATTCTTCCAGCATGGCCTCTCATTGCAATTGGTATCGAACCAAAGTTCATATTTCCTAAATCAATTAAGGTGCAGGAGATAATTCTCGTAAACGGTTTTGTTGGAAGTTTTCTATCTGACTATTTCTGGTATGTTTATGGAACAATATTACTAAATTTTCGTACTTGTAAATCTACATGTTCTTAATTCCTTTAATGTGAACCAATTTATCATGCTTCCAGGGCATTAGGTGTTGTTTGGACCACACCGTTGGTGGCTGCATTGGGCGTTTCACTGACTATACCTATTGCCATGGTGGAAGACACGCTAATTCATGGTCAACAGTATTCGGTAATCTATATGATTGGCTCAGCTCAGGTAAATTGATTTGGAACTTCCAGTTTACTGTATATTATATAATATATATAATTTTATAAAGAGCATTAACTATAACAAATGCATTATTGCATAGAAGTCACTTGCTCATCAAGGATCATATTGTGGTGTAATCTATTTCAGGTATTCCTGGGATTTCTAATAGCTAATATCTCAGACTGGATTTCAGAGAAGTTGAGATGGAAATCACTATAATAGATGGCAAAGTTGTCATTTTCCACCAACACCATATGCATAATTTTGTCAAAACGCCTTAATGAGGCATGACCCCTCATAGACTATGTATGGAGAGTTTTATCAAATTGTTATGCTAGAGTGTAGTAATAATAGTAATAATAATTATGTTACAGTGTAGTTAAAAGTATAATACTCATGTTATGAAGCATTTTAACTTATTGGCCTTCAGGCTTTACATTTGTTGACAAAACCATGAACCTTTTACTGAGTGGATTAATGGATTGGTTAAAGGTGAGGAATGTTTGCCTTGTTCACTCGCTCACAAATATCATCATTTTCTCATTTTGTTTGTTAAGTTTAGAGTATCTAAAATTTGCTATTAAATTAACAGGTGTGATTAGTGAATATAATTTAATTGTAAATTTGTAAGCTGATATGTTTATTTGGTTTCCAACTTCTATGCCAAAAGGTAAAAGTAAAAGTAAAAATAAAACTATTTTCAAAGTAGAACACAAAAGTAAAACTATCTTTATTGCATCAGAAAGATGTTTACCATGTTCTATTTTCTTTTCCCAACAATTAATCTGTGTCAATTACATCTTTTCAAAGTAGCCTTGGAAGATGATATTCCTTTTCCATTTGTAAATTTTGGTTGCCACAAAGTTGATAGCAGTACTAAAATGCTAACACTAATAAGAATGGAGTAGGTGAGGTTAAAGTAAAACAATCGTGCTATTTCTATACTAAGAAGAACATAGTTTGCAGACTTTTTATTTTCAATATTAAGTTTTCTTTTCTTTTTACATTATATAATAAATAAAAAATAATACCTAATAAATTTGTAAAAGTTGGTAAAAAGTAGAAATAATAAAGTAGTTCAAAGAAATTAAATCGTTTTTTTCTCTTACTGTATAAAAGTACATAAGATAATATTAGAAGGTATTATTTCAAATTTAATTTTTAAATTGAAAAATATCATTTCAAATTTAATATTCAAATCATAAAATATCTATTATACTTTTAATAAAATTAATTAATGTATTTTATTACTTGTACTACCAACATTGGTAGCAACACTAATGACAACTGAAATTACTTTCACTGTATTTATCGACTCTTGACTTAGAAGTGCCCCGATTAATAAAGTGAGAAGTCCTGAAGTTAAATGCATCATTGTTGCAATAGCAACACTTGTTCTTGTGAGTACAACGTTCGTTAAATACTTGAAGTAAATAATATTAGAAGAACTTTAGTAATGTATTTTTAACTAGAATATATAAATCCAACGTTTTCCTTTAATAGTCAGCCATATCCATTAGTGGGATTATATTACTCCCATAGCAATGACCTGTTGATTTGTATAAAGTTAGTAAATCTATGCATATGAAAGTTTAAAAGCAGATGAGTATGTATGCATAGTTAAGGAAAATAGACAAAAGGACGCTGGAATTAGCAAGAAGAACAAATATATGACATTCCTTGTTACAACTTTGGCTTTAAAGGGCCTGATGCTTAAGGCTTAAAATGAAATGCTTGACTTAAAAACCAGCTAAATTGAAATGTTAGATAAGCAAATAATATTATAGTGGCCACTCAAATCACTATTTACTAAAGGCTTGAACTTACATATTTCAGTTGAAAAGACATTCTTGAAGTTCTTCTAGTATTATTTATTTCTTTAACTATTTAATGAACACTGCACTTGGAAGAACAAGTGATGTGCTCAACTTCAGGACTTTTCACTTTGTTAATTGGGCGTTTTTGGGTCAAGAGTACTATAAATACAATGAAAGCAGTTTCAATTATCATTAGTATTGTTGTCGGTGTTGCTATGTCTATAGTCGAAAAGACATAAACTCCAAATGAATCAAAATCAAGTACTAACAAGTGTCATTTTCCTCAACTTCATTAAATTGTTATATGTTACCTTTCTATAACTTTGTTTTCCCTCTCCTTTGAGGTTGGGGGATGGGATATGGCGTGGTGGGCTGCAATTTTTTCAATGGTTTTATATTCTTTTCAATGTTTTATTTTGTTCAAATGTGGGAATCATGCTCTTTTAAGAGATCTTTTTATAATCCTTCCAGTAATCTTTAATGGACTATTTACATGTTATATATTTTAACATTTCTTTGAACCATATTAGAGCTTTGTTATTATTATTATAAACTTTCAATGGAATACTAATTTTATATGTTGCAATTTTGCTTAAAAAGTTCTCTCGAAAAAGGAAAAACTGTGGACATGCAAAAGTTGTTTGGTTATATTGGATTGTTTGCACTTGTTGGCCTTTGCTAGCTTGGCAAGAACATAATACTAGTTAGTTTATATATATATATATATATATATATATATATATATTGCTTGTATGCATTGTGACAAGCCTAATTTGAACAAACTAGCAACAACACCAAAATTTTAACAAATGAAAAATTTTGACGTAGTTATATCATTATATTCTGATTAACTACATTGACAGTGTATGAATAAATTCTTCTCAGTATAGCCTCTTACTGCAATTGACATCAAACCAAAGCTTATATTTCCTAAATCAACTAAAAGCATAGAAGATATCTCTCGTAAATAGTTTTCTTGAAAGTTTACTATTTGACTATTTTGGTTCATTGATGGAGCAATATTCTTACTAAACTCTCTAACTTATGAATCTACATGTCCTTGATTCTATGCATATGTCTGAGATTTTATCATGGCTCAGGTAAATTATTAATGAACGTCCGGCTTGTCATGTAAAAGGCTCTGTGGGTCTGTCTCTCAGAAAAAAGGCGCCTTTGTGGCACCTCAAACAATAGCCTTTGTGGCACCTCAAACAATATTGTGGATACCCGGCACAGTTTTGTCCCACTCAAAAGATACCTCACAGTATTGGGTTTGGTCTTAACTTATATAGCACACGGAAATCTCACATTTTGACGATGTGGGACTGGGGTGTTACAGTCACACCACTTAAAGGCTTGACGTCCTTGGCAAGCCCATACACAGGGGTGTTACAGTCACACCCCTTAAAGGCTTGACGTCCCCGGCAAGCCTATACACACTGAACACAGATCCAGGACCACACTAAACGTCGAAATTCTAGAGGTGGCTCCCACCGTGCTCACGTGATGTAGCACTTAGCTCCCAGCCCGCTTGGTGCCATCAGGCATTGGGATTCTAGAGGTGGCTCCTACCGCACTCACGCGATGTAGCACTTAACTGCCAGCTTGCCAGGTGCTCGCTCTGATACCAATTGTGGAGACCGAGACCAACCTGCGAGGTATTGTCCGCTTTGGCATGAAAAGCTTCACGGTTTTGTCCCACTCAAAAAGCGCCTCACAGTATTGGGTTTGATTCTCAGCTTGTATAGCATACAGAAATCTCACATCCTGACGATATGGGACTGGGGTATTACATTTTGAATAGATCATTAACTGGAATGCAACATTATTGCATGGAAGTTAGTTTCTCATCAAGGATCATAATGGCTCAAATTGGATTTTAGACAGGTTAAGATGGTATTGTGATAGTGCTTAAGGGTGAGCAATTATCAAGTAAAATCGAATAATTGAGTCATGCCTTCATGGAATATGTTTCATATTTGGGTAAATATTTTTTTCTAGGTTTTTAATTTCTTAATTATTAAAAGTTGGGACAATTTTAACGTTTCCTTATATTACTACATTGTTTTATTGAAACATTATAGTATTTCATCCAACTTTTAATAAGCTTGTGGTTTGTTAAATTTCTTTGCATTAAATAAAAAATTGATTAAACCAACCCCACCTGGCCTAGTGACCAGACTTGTGGGGTACGATGGTAGGGGTTCGGCTCGAACCCCTGAGTAGTTATGTAGAATAGCATGTAAATACCACTTTAGCTAGAGGAAAAGAAAGATTAATTTGATTATTACTCGATTCAATCTAAATAATTTGGTTAATTGAATAAAGCACAGTATGATTCTCAATTAATTTAGTTTTTTTTTTTGTTTACTAACATAACAACCAAAAAGGAGCATTGCTATAGCTGAAGGCAATTGCAGTCCGTAAGACCTTTTAAAGAAAATTTCAAATGCAATCACGTAATGCTTTCATGTGCAAGACAAAATCTTAAAACAACATTCTTTTTCTAATGTGTTTTTTTTTTCTTTTGAAATCTTTTTTCCATCAATCAATTCAGTGTTTTTGAAGTACACTTGTATATCAACATTCACTTTAAGAGGGAATATCAGGATCATGCAGTGCAATTAGGCCAAGTTGGATGCAAATGAGGTCTGGTTTGAAGCACAAGATTGTACTCAAAGAAATCAGATGGTCTAAGCTCTACTACTCAACATTGGCATCATTGGAAAATCTTCCTAACAAGGAACGTGGTGAAATCCCATGGTGTACCACAACACGATATCCTTGTTCTCAACATCTCTATTCCTGATGCTCCACACTCTCAATTTATCAACCCCTTGACTTGTCCAGTATAAAGCCCTCCAACCCATTTCTCAGACTTTGTATACATTATAATTTGTGAAAGTAGCTCGAATATGTGGGTAGTCATTCTGTGCTAAACATGGCCCCGCTGCTGACCCTGGAAACAAACAGTACCCAACTTTGTTTCCAGGCTTAGTCATCTTGTTTGGATTCACCACAGCCCGTTCTTCTGGACATGGCCTAATTTTTATCCTTGCATCAGCTTCAGTCTTAGCAATTTCATGTTCAACGATCCAATAACTTTTTCCTGTTACGCTTTTGTCTTTGACCCATTTGGTTATCAAATTAGTCTTGACTCTTGACAAGGAATTGGCATCGCCATCGATATCGAGATCAAGACGGGAGGTCAGGAATTGATGATGATGATGTACGGCGATGGTGTTGTCAACTATTAATGTACCATAGGCTTCCTCTTCTATATGATCTATGTGGGTGTACGGCCCAGCCTTTACTTGCAGTCGCTCTTTCAATTGGTACTATATAGTAAACTAGAGCCGGTGCTAATATTACTCTCTCCATCCCCTTTTGTTTGTTCATATTTCTTTTTTAAGAAGTTTCAACTTGTTTGTCCCTTATCATAATAAACAATCAATCAATTTCAATTCTCAAACTTACCCTCCCCTTTCTTTCATTACTATCACATTATTACATAAAATACCAAAAACATTCACAACCATCAAGGATAGTAAAGTAATTTTACTTTATTCAATCACTTTTTCTTAAACACTTTGTAAAAGTTAATAGAGGAGGGACGGGGGGAGGGGAAGAGACCAATAATTAGGGACAGAAGGAGTATTACATAATTTTATTAAGAAAAAAAGGGTTTCTTTATTCGGTTGGGTTGGGCTATCCAAGTTAAGTGTTTTTATTTGTTTTGGATAAGATGCATAGAGCATAAGTTTCAGCCCAATAATGTTAGTGGGTCTTCCTCCCAATTTATGAAATTGCTTCTCTACTCTATAAACAGAAGTTAAAACTATGTTTGGTAAGAGAAAACATTTTCTGTTTTCATTCTCTGAAAAATACAAAGAAACTATCATGTTACATATGTGTTATGAGGGGAAATATATATATGTTTTAGAAAATGAAAATGAAAATGGATCTAAAAATGAGGTTAAAAAAAATTATTCTCAATGATAAATCCATTTTCATTTTCATTTTCTAAAACATATATATATACATTTCTATAAACTACACATATCTTATATGGTGATTTCTTTGTATTTTCTAGAGAATGAAAACAGAAAATATTTTCATGTACCAAACATAGCCTAAGTATTTGACTACTATTTTTTTAAAATTTTAACTTATGCGGAAGCAGTTTTGAGCTTTTAGGAGAAGTTTAAATTTGAAGCTTCTTCAAAATCACTTTTTCTAGCTTATGAGGGTAGATTTTTTTTTTAAATGAGTTTTTTTTATTATTCCTTAAATGTCCTTATCTTTTTCTTTTATTTAACAACTTAATTTTATTTTCAGCTTTCACCTTCTCTTCTTTTTTATATCTGATAGTCGTATGTCTTTCAGTGACTTTTTTATTTTAAAAGATTTCTAGGAATAATACAATAATAATATGTAAATTATACATAATTTATACATATTACATGAATAACTTGGTTAAAAATTTATACATAAATTTAATAAAAATTGAATTATAAATATAAAATAATAATACAAAATAATTTTTATGAAATGATGATATAAATTATATTCATAATATATATTAACATATATATATATATATATATATGATAGTTACTATTTATTTTTTTTTGTAATTTTAATACTTCACAGCAGTTTTATAATATTGTTACCAAACAACTTTCTAGATCTTACATTACTTCTGTATTAAATTTACCAAACACTATTTTAATTCCTATAAACAGTACTTATATAATATCTCTACTGAAATATTACTAGCCGGACGAACGACCCCTTAGTCTTTGTCTCAACAAAACAAATCAATTTGTATTTTTGCGAACTTGCGAACTGATGTCCGAAGAAAGGAGTTGGGCATTCGAATCTCGGAGGTTACAAGCTTTACGCGAAAAAAGGGGCGCGGTTAAAAGTGTCCATGGGCGGAATGTGGTCCGAAATTCTATTCTATTAACCATAGACGGAGCCCATTTAAATCATGCAATTAATTTTTAATTGAATTTCATCGGTTTAATACATAAAATGATCCTTAAATTTGTACAAAATTATCATTTAAGTCCTTGCACTTTTATTTTAAAATTTTTGACCATCAAATTTTGATTTTTTTTAATAATTTTACTTTTGATACTGATGTGACATAATATGAAAATGACATGTGTAACTTAAATATTTCACGTGTCAATTACTAAATTTATCATGTTAGCTCTAAGAGCTATATTATCTCAAAAATCAAAGATTGATTTTTAAAAATTTTAAAATAAAAGTGAAAGAGCTAAAATAATTGTTTTGTACTAATTTAGGGATATTTTGTGTATTAAGCCGAATTTAATTTAACCAATAGATGCTGATAACTTGGACTGGTCATTGGTCTAGTCTTCGCAATTATCCTTCAATTTCCACAAGATTTTCTGGAACGGCTTTCGTGGGGTTTGGTAACGATATGCAATTGAAAATGTGGACTTGCAATTGAAGCGAAACTCCACTTCATTTATATTTTGAATCTTTGATTGTTTTGAAGAAACTTCATGAATTTTTCAATTTAAATAAATTAATTTACTTAAATTCTTAAAAAAAAAAAGTAAAAAAATTGATTGAATTAGAAAGGTCGATTACGCGTGGTTGACGCCCAAGTCAAAGTCTCCCAACCAAATAGCATCAGCATGTATATTTCTGCCTTCCACTGAAACATGATTGGAACTGTGGCCAAAAGGAAACAAAGAAAGAAATCAGAAACATAATAGGAAGCTACAAAAAAAATATAATTTTTGGTTGCCTTGTTACCCAAGGAGGATAACCCAAGCAAGAAATAGTTTTAAGCGCTCAATTGTACTCTAATTAAGTCAAAGAGGGGAGAAAAAAGATAAACAAATGATGTAATTATACAGATGAGGGATTGTGTTTAATGAATTTCTTGGAAACAGGGGAGCGTCCATTCAGAGTTGGAGTAATATAAAAGCCCCAAGGGACGTAGAGGTTGGTGCCACATGCATAGAGAGGCAGAGAGAGTTATAGTATTGCAAGCGATCTGAGAGATAGATGGAGTGGTGGAAATGGTTGTTGTGGGTGGTTCTGGTATGGTCAGTGTTGTCGGGAGGTTGGTGTGATGGGCGCTTGGAGCAAGAAAAAGCTGCTCTCTTTCACCTCAAACCTTTCTTCTATATCACATTGATGATCTTGATAATTGGGTGGAGGGAACACCGTGTTGTGAATGGAAAAGGGTTGAGTGCAACCCCACCACTGGACGCGTGATACACCTCTTCCTTAATCAATCCACCACATTCACCGATGCTGGTTATGTTTATATACAGTACACTGATGACTGGAGTCGGAGAGATGAATGGTACCAAGAGCTAGAGTTTTCTATTGGGTGGGAAGATCTTAGTCGGAGAGATGAATGGTACCTCAACGCCTCTTTGTTTCTTCCCTTCAAAGAACTGAAGAGTTTTTATTTGAATAGTAATTCCATGGCTGGTTGTCTTCACAACCAAGGTTCATTCACTTTGCCCTTTATTATTTAACGCAACCTCAATAATTTCTTTGCCATTTGGATAGTGTATTATATCTACTACTTGCTCATCTTAATTAAAATTGTCCTTGTAGGTTTTGAAAGGCTATCATCAAAGTTGGACAAACTCGAGATTCTTGATTTGAGCAACAGCTATCTCAATGATAGTATTTTATTATCTTTAAGTAAACTTTCATCTCTTAAGTCTTTATATCTAGGAGGAAACCAGTTGACAGATTCAAATGCTACTATGAATGGTAAATTAAATATCAGGTTTGTGTGAAATCTATTTATATCTCTGTTGAGTACCAAAATAGACATATTTTCCTATGTTAATCTCTATGGATTTATGAATGTCATTGTATAAATCAAGCTTACTTAGCTTTGTTTCACTTTTTAGGTGTCAATTGAGGTAATTGAGTGAAAATGATGGAATTGAAGTGAAAAGGACCAAACACAAATCAAGTGGGAAGACAAGATGTAAAGAATTCAAAGTTGAAATCCTGACAGATTGAATAGATCATAAATATGGCTGATTTTATCTATTTTCGAGACTTCAATTGTTTTTGTGATCTACATCAAAGTTATAGAGGACATCTTGGGCTTTCCGGAATGCTAAAGAACGTCGAAATCGGAGTTCGTTTGACGCTCCAAATGTCTGTTTTACGAGAGACTGTCAAACTAAGGCCGGGTCTGCCTGACCAATCCGTCGACGGATTTGCATCCATCCGTGGACGGATTGAACGGGCAGGGAAGAACTTCTTTCCCTGCCCAGTCAATCCGTGGACGGATGTATACCAATCCGTCGACGGATCTGTCACTCTGGGCACTCCGAAATGACGCGTTTTGGCCCTCTAACTTCATTCCTTTGAGCCACATAAGACTCCAATCATCCAATGACATCAAGACACGTGCATAAGGCTATGAGAGAGCTTGGGAAAAGGCTAAATGACCCTCACTTACCTTTGTAATCCTTGTAATAGTTTAGGGGTAATTTTGTATCTACAATAATAAATCTTTGGTCAACCTTATTTAGTGAGAGAGAGGGCTAGAGAGAAGTCAGTTTTTGGGGAGATGGTTAGAAGGGAATTCTGATCTGTAGAAGGGAAGTTTTGGATCTTGGCTAGACCAATTTTGTAAAGTTCTCTATCCTTTATTACTTTAATCTTCTTTAATTAGTTTCTTTATACTCAATTTAGCCTTTGATTTGGTTTCTTGGGTGTGATTGTGAGATTCTTGGGCTAATTTCTATCTTGCTTCTATGATTATTTCTTGATTCTCTGTTCATCAAAGATTTAGATTGTGTTCTTGATCTTGCATTTGATTCAATTGATTAGTTATATGGCCAATGATTGATTGATTGCTTCAATTGCTTGTTAGATTAAGTTGATTCTAATCCTAATTGTAGATAGACTTAATCAAGAGTAACAAATGGGTATATTGGCTATACTCATGGGAATTGAGAATGGGAATTGAACAATGCATGCTAGGTGTAATTGTTATTCTTTGTAAGCTCATAATCTTCTAGTTGTTAATGCTTTTCCTTTGTTTGAATCTAAGATTGCTGGGATTTTGGGTTAACAATTGGGAAAAAGGATTAATTGATGGCTGGACATTGATTAGTCTAATCTTAAGGAAGATTGAGGCTAAAGTGAACTTGAGTACCTTTAGTTATGCTTACTAATCATTGGGTAAGATCTTTGTTTAGTGAATCAAGGACCAATCACAACTCCAAGGAATCAATCAATGGCTAAATTGAGGCTTGTTTTTATTAATTTCATTAGTCATTTACTTGTTTTTGTTTAGTTTAGTTTTAGGTAGTTTCATTGTAAAATCCCCCATTTATCTTTCATTATTTGTTTTGCTTTGTGAAAGTAACGATAAATTGGATAGCTCCTTGTGGGATCGACCCTTGCTTCCCTAACTACATGTTAGAGTAGTGAGGTTATTTTTGGTGCTTTGTGACACGCATCAATCTCTTTATGTGTTTGTTCTTTGTACGTGTGTGTATTTTAACGTTAATTACTCGTAGCAGGTATTAAGAAGTTATCAGAACTGGGAAATTTGGAGACTCTGGATTTGCATGATAACTGGTTGTTAGGAAACAGCATCCTATCACAGCTTGATGGTTTTACATCTTTAAAAACTTTAAATTTGCAGGGTTGTGGATTAACAGGAACGGTTCATATGCTACGTAAGTAGGCTTGCTTTTAAGGGTTTTTCAAGATTAGAAAAAAAAAAGAAATCTTGTAAACATCTGATGGTTGATTAGGTGCTTCAAGGGTAAGTGGGCTGATATATACTTTGATACGATTTGAACAGAATTCAGAAACTTGATGAGCTTAAAGGAAATGTACGTATCTAATTGAGAATATGATTGAGAGCCTCGAATCTTTTGAAGGCACTGTCAAATATAAGTCAGTATATAATTTCACTAGTTATTAAATATTTGTTCATCAAAATTATGTAGAATTTAAGCAATTGAAATATATGATTGTATTTTCTGTTTTAATTTGGAGATGAAATTACATAAATCTTGTACAGGGAAAGGAGAATCAAGGTTAATTAAGCTTGAGGTGTTGGGTTTAAGTGATAATTATTTAGACAACAACATATTCTCATCCCTTGGTGCGCTTCCAAATTTGAAGTCTTTGTATTTACAAGATAACCAATTGACAGGGCCGATAGATGTTAAAGGTAAAACCATATGCACATTTTTCCTTTTACTCTCCTAAACCATATGGTTTGAACTACTTCTTGTGTGTTCTCTCTTAGCTAAAGTGGTAATTACAAGTAATATTTACAGCCAGGTCAGGGGTTCGAATACATCATGGTAGCGGCCCTACACTTTGGTGAAAAGGTGTTTACTTCTTGTGGTTTTCTATAAAGATTGGCTGATATAATTTGACTAATTTTTTGGGTACTTTTTGGTTAATTTTGATTAGTTTTTCATTAGTGAGTGATTTTTTTTGGTAGAAGAAAGGTGGGGAATTATTAGCCGGTGTAATGAAGAGTTAAATTTGCCCCGGAAGTTAATGGTCCAGTATAATCTCAAGTGTAAAAAGATTAATTTCCTTTTACTATTTTACCCTTTCAAATTAATTAACATACTTTTTTTTGTACATAAAAAATTTTAAATTTGTAGTCTTATGCTTTAAAATTTTTCATTTTATAAAATGATGAAATATAAAATTTTCTATAATACCCGTTCTAAATTACTGTTTCTCTTAGTTCGCCAGCATGCATCATTTAGTGGGAAATCATGAAAAATATAGTTTAAGTCTTACTTAAGTTATGGATAGGATATAAATGGAATTAAATGAATTGTTAAAGTTTAGTAGTAAAATTAGAAGTTTAGACTGATTTTACAAAAAATTGACAGAGAATTTAAAAATTTCACTGCCAATGGAATAAAAGGAAATTGTTCGAAGAATAAAAATATACACTGAAAATTTTATTATACTGATTTAGGATATAGATGGAATTTTGGTAATTTTGAAGGGTAAAATGGTAACTAAGAGTAAAATTTTCTTTTATGGATTTAATCATCTTGTGACAAGTGTCAAAACCTTAGGAATGGATGGCTAGGATTTGAACAAATTTCTCCACCCATTTGGAAGACCAAATCCGGCCATGGCTTAGAAAAGCCTAGAAAATTCAACAATTTTCATTGTTGTCTTCAACATTTAGCTTGGAAGAACAAAAACTCCATTGTTGAACACTTGAAACCTTCCACCCATAAACATAAGTCCTAAATTCTCCAAACAAGCCTACCAAAATTTCCTATCAAATTAAACCTCTAGCTTAGCCCAATTATAATCTCAAATCAATTTCAAGAAATTCAAGCTAGTGTGGGAGGAATTTCATTTGGAAATTTTAGGGTTCTTGGTGGACTTTCATAAATCAAAGGCAAGCATGCCTAATTTTGATGTTAGAATGTAGATTATGGCATGCTAAACATGAATATAAGATCAATTTAATTTGAAATTACTTGTAGGAGTGTGAATCTAGAAAATTAGAAAAGTTATAGGGGATTTTTGAATTTGAGATTTAGGCCAAATTTGGATTCAAGGAAGCTTGAGGTTGAAATATGAAGTTCATGGAAGCTTGCTAAACTAGGAAATGCCATCAAATTACATTCGAAAGGAAAATTTTGATTTTTCAATATTTATGCCGAAAATTTCAAGGGAAATGGCATTTTTGTCATTTTGGAATTTAAATGAAAATGTAGTTGTTTTGAAGTAATTTTAATGTGAGTATGCTAAAGAAAAATGTGGAAATTGGGTAAAGTTGGAGCAAAGGCCGAAATTTTCAATGTGTTATAGCCATGGGAAATTTCCAACTTTCAATATAATAAAATGTGAATTTTGAAGAAAAATTAGGTAGAAGAATATTAGTAAGAGTAGTGATTAGCTATTGAATTATCAAATGATTGTATGGCACGCATGGCATTGCATGAAGATTAAGCTTTAGCCCAATTTAGTAATAGTTGGAAAACTAAATAAATTATGAAAATTAGGAGTGCTTGTACCATCAAAGGACAAGGAACTGGGTGAGGACGGTCAAGAATAGTGAGGACCTCACTGTGAGTGGATGACTAACTCAAAATTACTTTTACACTTGATTTAATATTTTGGATTTAATGCTTCTGTTTACTTGGATTTCTCAAATAAAAGTATTGATGAATGGTTTATGAGATTTTATAAAATCCTACTGTGTTAAGACGAAATTATTTCTTAATTTATGGATTGAGAAAGGAACATGTGTTTTGGAAAGTGTTGATGCTAGTATTTTGTGTGATGAAATAATACTATGGAAAGGCCATCTGGGTCGTAAGTTTGTTACTCGCGGCAGCCCCACGAGGGGAATTTATCATTACTGCAGTAACTAAGCTTAAACAGCCTGCGAACCGCCTTTTGAATGGCGCGGTTGAGTGTGCTTTAGCCTTGGATCGGAAGGCGCAGAAGGTAACCCACAAGGCATTTATGAGTTCATTCTGTGGCACTGTCGGGCATGATGGAACTCAGTCACCCAGTGTCGGCCCTGGGCCAAGGTGACAGTTTGGGTAGAGAAATTGACGGACAGTATCTTTGACCCATGGGCCTACTTTCTGGAAACCTCTTTTCCCATTGGTTCCTTATATCACTTGAATATTTGAATTATTAAAGTGTTTGAATTTACTCTTATTTATGGTGCACTACAATGTTTCTATAAATATTTTTACCGGTTATCCACTCATTGAGTAACTTAGTTACTTACCCTCATTTTCATAAAACTTATTTTTCTAGGTTGTAGCTAGTTAACTGCGCTACTAGAGTACGTTGTGATGGGAAAGAAGTTGGCACCTTGCAGCAGTTTGACCAGAGGTGAAAAACTCAACTCTTTTGTATTAGTTTTAAAATATTCGTGTAGGTCCCATTGAGTATGAAAATATCATTTTAAATAGCCAATTCTCTTCTTTAATGAGTCTAAGACTTTTCGAAACTAACGTGATATTTTTCTGAGTTCTGGAAATCCATAAATAAATTCTACAAAAATATGTCGAAAAATCTAATGGCATTTTTGTAAATATCTTGAAGTTTTGGTGTCTTGTGTTTACATGAATTTATGCCACGACAGTTTGATATTTGATCTGTTTTGATTTGTCTACATGTTAGTTAAATGTTCTAACTATTGAACTGGATGAAAACTGTATAAGAGAAAAATTGAAAAAATGACTGTTTTAGCCTTGCAACCCTTGAGATGTATTCTAACCTAATGAAATACATTTCGAGAGTTGCGGCGGTTGTTACGTGCTCAATTATGATGTTGGAGCGTGACATTTTCACACTCCCATTATTTTTTAAATCCTAACTAAATTTTGAGACTGATAAATGTACATGTTTAACAAGGTTTAAAAAAAAGGTTGGAGGTGAAATATAAAAATTTCATCTTTTTTTCCTTTATCATGCAAATTTTAGATTATTTATTTATTTTCAAAATAATAAAATAAACGTTAATTAATTTAAAGGGTAAAATAGTAAAAGAAAATCAATTTCATTGCACTTGAATGGACATAAAAGTTCCTGGCATGCGCACACACATGGACATGTTCACATACATGTACATGCAAACATGCAAACTGATCAATTTTATTGGACCAAAATTTATGCAAATACATATAAAGCTCTAATTCAAATATGCGATATGAATTAAAATTTAATCAAGATTGCCTATAAAAAAAACTCTTCTCCACTCACAAATTTATTACCCCAAGTTGTAAAAGATAGGATTTGTAGGATAAGTCATAAAATTCAAAACATTAATAGGGTAAGATTTTATAATTATAAGAGAACCTTTGAGTTGGTACAATTTTTGTGGTTAAAGGAAACTAAAAAGAGTTTTTCAGTGAAATAATTGTGTATGATGAATCTATTATAAAGTTTTATAAATAAAAATTTAAAAAATATGATGTAGTTGTTGTTATTAATTCTTGTTATTGGAGATGTAAAACTATAAGTTTACAGTAATTTTATATAATAAAATTTTCACTTATATAATATACTTATTCTATTCCAAAATAATTGTCACTTTAAGGGTTTCACAAGAGCAATAAAAGTAGGTTTTTTTTTTGTTAAGTTTTATGCATTTTTCATTTAGTTTCCTATATTACCCCTTATTTAACTTTTCTCTCACTTATGATCAAAGGAATAAAATAGAGAAGACATATATTTAATGACAAGGGTAATTTTAGAAAACTACAATAATATAACATTGATTTTGTAAAAGTAACAAATATATTGGGACAAGAAAAACTCTCAAAAGTGACAATTATTTTGGGACAGATGGAGTATTATATTAATAATAGAGTTTTAATGAATGTACCCAAAAATAAAGATAGAGTTTTAATGATGTTAAAATTATAAAATTAATGTAAATGTTTCACAGATAACGAAACAGAAGTAGCACTAATCAATCTAGAAGTGCTTGATTTGAGGGGGAATTTCTTCGACAACAGTATATTGGCATACCTTGGTGGGCTTTCAAATCTAAAGTCATTGTCCTTTGGAGTCAACTTGAATGGATCAATAGATATTATTAGAGGTAAAATTACGCCAATTCACTCTCTTGCCATGCATTTATTTCCTTCACTTCTATGCTTGTGAACCCAAGCTATTCATTGTGTTTTCTTTAATTATAATTAGTTATATAGCTTTGTTTAATATTTTGCTCAGAGTTAGATGCTTTGAGCAATTTGGAGGACCTGGATATATCATGTGCTTATGAATCAGAATATATTTAGGACCCCAAAGTATCTTCATCAATTTTTTTGTAAGCCCTGAAATTTTTAAATTAATATTTGAACTATTAGAAGTCTAAAATGAATTTAATACACATTAAAAAGAATGAAATTCAAGCTGGCACAAACATTTCCCCTCTTCAATTAATGTAGGCAATTTCTTATTTTAGTGAAATTGTATTGCTCTTCTTTTTCTTTTTTTTTTGAGTACCTAGGAAGTAAGGAAAGGAATTTATCTAGGGAATGAGAGATTTTGAATTCAAGACCTCTTGTATGAATTTCTCAACCTCAAACCAACTCAACTAAATGGGGGAATTCGTATTTCTTATTTTTTATTGTTAGTGAAATTATTGTTGTCCCCAAAAAATACTAAATATAATAATATAATTTTAAAATTACTTCTTAATTTATTTATGTTTGAGAGAAATAAGTAGTAATAACAGGCTTTGCCATCTAGCAAGTAGCTTTGAATTGTTTGTTTCATTTACAGCTTGTAACCTTCCACTGCAATCATTGGACATGTTACCAGTGTCGTTGAAGACTCTTTGTCTCAATTGATTTAACTTTAACAGCACAATGACCCAAAGTAAGCATATACTTACAAAATATGCTTTGCTCTATATCTTTTTCATTTTTTTCTTTTGTTGGGTTGAACTTGAATTTGGCTAAGGATGACCTTATATGTATTTTTGTTCCTTCAAATTTTACTTTATTTTGCAAATTACTCCTTCAACAATTTTTCTTTTCAAATTGACCGTTTACTTTCTTTTCTTTTATCAATCCATTTTTCTTTCTACCTTAGGGCTTTTTTATTTACAAATCACTCATTTCCTCTTATTATAATTAATTGTTTTTCTTTTACTAACAAGAACTTGTATGTGTAAAATAATATAGTAACAAGTGAAGATGTAATCAATGGATCTTCCTAATTAATGCATCTGCAAGTTACAATTGACCCTTTAATTTCTATTATTGTGATTTTTATTTCACTCAAACTACATTTGTGTACTTGAATAGAGCCAAAATTCAAAAGGATTAGGAGGTTTTTCTTGTATTCATACTAGTTTGTGTCCCGTGCATTGTACGAGGATGTTTATTTATTTATGGTTAAAGTTATACATAATTGTTTCTAGGGAACAATAATAGTACAGTAAAACAAAATTGAAGATACTTATATAATTGAGCTCATAAATGGAAAGTTTTATATCAAAATATCAGAGAGAGACGTATAAATATTTGTAAATATTCTCATCCTCTCTATTTAGGTAAGAGTTGTTTTGTATATATTTGAAATTCCGATATTATGATTATGTTTTTAATCCTCTACAATAACTTGTGTAAATCTTTTCCTTCTAATTTGTGGATGTAGACAAGTCCCAAACCATGTTTATTTTTTGTCTATCGTGTCTATGTTTGCTCGTTACTATGCTGAATTGTACGTACCTTACTTGAATGACAATTGATTGGGTAATTTGTATATATAGACCAGAAAAATTTGACAAGTTTGGAAGAGTTGGAAGGTTCATCTCTCCCTTCCAAATTGCTTCGAGTTATTAGAACTGACACGCCCGGACCTAGTCTGCACATGTCAAGTTGTATAATTATGTATTGTTGTCTAGTCAATATACCAAATTTGAATTCCCATGGATGTTTTAAACTTCATTTAGCTCGATTTCAAGCTTAAAAATCCTAAAATTGAAGTCCGAGGATGTGGGCCCCACTTGGACACGGATCCCGAGGAAATTGGGCTGAGTTGACCGGAGTCAACTCGGAAATGGTTGACTCCAGCGCCGGACATGGTCGGGTCCGGCGCCGGACCCGTAAGTTATATACTAGGTCTCGGCTGCCCGAGACCCCCATTTTCACATCTTCTCTTGATTCTTCAATTCTCCGAGCTCTCTCTTACAATTCCCTTGAAATCAAACCTTGAATCCCTCTTCAAACACTTCATCAATCATTAATATCAACTTCTTTTGCCTTCTTGAAGATCAAAACACCAAAGTTTCCAAGAAAATCACCAAATCTAGAAATCTGGAATTTTGGCGACAGATTGTTCATCAGCTCATATCTTTTGATTCAACCGTGGGTTGTGGCTGGGAATTTGGTATGTTGTTCTAGACTCATCAAGCTTTAATTTGATAGTTTATATGCTTGATTTCATGGTCTGTGCTAAGAGAATTCGTTGATTGAAGTTGAGATTTCTGTTTTGTCCGAGATGTGTCAACCCTTAGTGTTTTGATCCAAAATTCGAGCATGATTAATGGTTTGATTCCGTTCTTGAAGCTGTGAATCCATAGATCATGTGTTTAACTTGCTGTGTTTCAATTTTGATGCGGATTGGTGATGAATCGAACTCAAACCGAGCTCGATTTGGTGCATGGCCGGTGACGGCCATGCACTGGGCATGACTCCAGCGCCGGACACAATGTGTCCCACGCGGGAGCTGATGAAATTTGGGAGTTATCTCCCATTTTGGCTCACTCCCGCCCGGGAGTGAGCAACCAGCCGACATGGGTACTATAGCTTTGGGGCATTTTGGTAATTTTGCAGCCCTAAACCCCAATTAGCTTCAATTAACTTCCGGACTTGTCCAATTTTGTTCTTGGACCATGGAGACCTTGAATAGGTGTTGTTTTATGATTTGATTGTTGGTTGAATATTTTTATTAATCAAATTAGATTTTAATTTGATTATTTAGGTACGTGATTGTACGAGTTTCAGACCGGTAGCAGTTTGAGCTAAGGCATTCGTGGGTAATCGGGGAGTATACAACTCTCCTCTCTTGTGAGTGGCTTGGATTATATTGGTTGACCATTAAGGGTTAACCGTTTTCAAATTTATTTATAAATGCTTTATTAAATCGTTTATGTATGTTTTGGGGTATGAATTGTCCACCCTCACACACTAAGTTTATAAATGATTTGAAGGGTGGGAATTTCAATAAATTATATATATTGATATTATTGATTATTGTATGGGGAACGATACCCCTGAGAGATGAGAGATTGAGCATTTTACTCGGGGCTCCAATATGCGGGAGCGTGGACCGAGTTTGAGAGCATGCATGATACTCAGCCGTTGACCGCCTATCGAAGGGCACGGTGAGTCGGGCCTGATTGCGAGAGGCGCGTAGGGAAACTCGTCAGGACTCCAGAGTGCTGTGTTCCACCACAGCAAGGCAAACGTCAAGGAAGTGGGCCAGAGAGAGTAAAGTAAAAATGTTTTAAAAGTATAAAGTAACCCTTGACGGTCTAGTGGATATCCCAGCGCACGGGTATACCTTATTGGGACAATTTCAAATGCCAGCCCATATGGAAATATTATTATTGATTTAATATTTGATTTGGTTTGGGATTTATTATATTTCAGTAAATGGTTTATTAAATTGATTTTTGGATTATTTCATATCCCCAGCCTGAGGTGATCGGTCTTTATAACTGAGTCCCTCACTGGGTACAAGTATATTGTACTCACCCCATTCACTTTTGTTGTCAGATCATCAGTCTTTGGACGGCAGACGTCCCGGTGGCCAGTGATCCCAGTACGTCACTGTGGACACGACTTTGTAGGTGCCACCCCTTTTGTTTTGTGTATCTTGACTCGGAATATTAGTGCATTTGACATATATATGTTTATGTATACATATATTGTTTTCTGCTGCATGGAGCACCGTAAAACGTGTCAGTTTATTTTGAAATATTTTTGAACTGTATTATCTATAATAATTTTGTATGTTTTCATATATTGCTCGAATATCCTTTATTTTTTAAGCCTTGTGCCATCTTGGTTGCCCGCCTAACGAGGCACGCATCTCGAGGTGGTACTGCGGTTGTCGCGTGGCCGAGCCTGCGGGTCGGGGCGTGACAAGAACTATGACTTCTCTTAAACATTGGCAGATGTATAGTTGTGAGATTAGTGGCAACCTCTCTATACTCGGTAAGTTAGATCTTCCAATTTTCCTAATTAATGATGACTAATTATCTGTTCACCTTATATTTCTTGGATTTTTGTGTGATTATCATATTTCTTGCATTTTTGGATTAATGAAAAATTAAAAGAGTTTTATGTAAAACATAACAATTTGAGAGTATGAATTCATATTTACTTTTCTATATATAAATTTGTTTGAACCAATCACTTATTAGCTAAGATTCAATGTCTACGAAATTAAAAGGAAATGATTAATGCGAAGATGAATTTAAAATTAAGAAAAAGAAAAATTCATATAAGAATATCAGTTATAAATTAATGTGTTCAAAAATAATCGTTAAGTCTTGTTTATACGTGTTCTATCAGACAATTTGTATAAAATTTAAATTCAAATCTCTTTTTTAATTTCAAGTTCCTAATACTGCAATTATTTGAATAATATATCATATAGATAGGGACAGAGCCAAGAATATAATTGGGGGGGGGGGGGGAATTAAGGTTAAGTTTATTTTTTTTTCCTTTAGCATGACTTAAATTTAAATTATTAATTAAATACTATTAATTAATAATTTGTTTTGTCATCAAACTACATTGATAAATTATTACTATTCATATTTATTATAATATTAATTATGCAAAAAATTTTACAGTATGGAGGGGAAGAAGAAAAATTGTTGAAAGTAAAAAACATATTTATACAAAACAAGTAAACAGTTTCTTTTTGCCTCAAAAAAAGTAATCAAAGTTTCTTTTAATATAATTAATCAAAAGTTAAATAAAAAGTTTAGAAAATCTTATTGCAAATTTAAAAAAAAATAAAAAAGTTGAACTCAAATACAAATTTTAGAAAATATTGGGACCTAGGAGGGGAAGTAGAGATTAACTATCATAACATAATTTAGAATACCTTTATGGGTCTAATTGAATGTTTGTCAAATTCAAGGTGGGCCAAATATAGATTTAAAAGAAAACAAACAAAAATACTAGGGACCTAAAGGAAATTTTGCCAAACCATGGCCCCCCTTCGCCCACCCCTAGCTCCGTCCATGCATATAGATGATCAAGTCTATGTATTTAGATCCTGCCTTTGCACCTAAACAAATAAAAGTCATAGCATAGTAGCAAAGTAAACCTAGTTAAAAGCTAGATACATTATAATTTATATATTAATTAATTAATTGGATCTATCTTTCCTAAAATTATTTATTATTTCACTTCAAATATGCATTTTCCTATGTTTTATAGTGCCAAAACAATTTCACAATGTTTATTTTTGCTTCTTGTGTGTATGTTAATTGTTCGACTGCAGAAGTTTACTTGAATGTTAATTGATTGAGGGTTTCTGTTTGGTATAGAATGGCAAAACTTGACAAGTTTGGAAGAGTTGTATTTGGAAGGTTTATCTCTCCCTTCCAACTTTCTTCGAGTTATTGGAACTATGACTTCTCTTAAACATTCACAGATATATGATTGTGAGATTAGTGGCAGCCTCTATATACACGGTAAGTTAGATCTTTCAATTTTCCTAATGACAAGTTTAGCTATGTACAAAGGATTAATGGGTCTAATTATTTCTTAATTAAACTGGATCTGTCTTTCGTAAAATAATTTTATTATTTCACTTTAAATATGCATTTAATTTCCTACATTTAGCAAAATAATTTGCGATGTTCACTTTTGTCTCGTGTGTGTATGTTGATTGTTTGACTATATGCTGAAGTTTACTTCAATGCTAATTGATTGAGGGTTTGGAATAGAATGGCAAAATTTAACAAGCTTGGAAGTGTTGTCCTTGGGAAGTTCATCACTCCCTCCCAACTTTCTTCAAGTTATTGGAACTATGACTTCTCTAAAAGTTTGGGAGATGGCTAATTGTCAGGTTACCGGCAACCTCCATATACTGAGTACGTTAGATCTTTTAATTTTTCTAATGATGACTATCCACTATGTTTTCTCGCATTGTTGGATAATCTCATATCTCGTATATATTTAGATATATATATATATATATATCTCTTTAAATATTAATAAAAAGTACAAGAATTACGAAAACAGTATGAGAGTGTGAATTTAGACTTAGTTTGTTATATAAATTGTAAGGACGAATCACTAACTATTATGTAGAAATTAGTTAAAATTTAATATATTTATGCATTTGAAAGAACATAAATAAGAAGAAATATTTAAAATAAATTCATATAAGCATGTGAATGTTCAATGCATTTAAAAGGTTTAAATAAAATGAAAGTCCTAAAACTTATTAAAAGTATAAGAAATTAAATTCTTAAACTTTTATTACAATCAAATAAGCCTATATAAACTTTTATTTACAATCAAATAAACCCCTAACCTTTTTATCGCAATCAATTAGCCTCCAAACCTTGATTTACACTCAATTAAGCATTAATAAAATGGGTCACATAATCCTTCATTGTAACCCAAGACTTTAGCAGTTGTCGGGTGAGAAAGCTGACCAATTTTAGTCTTATATACAAGACTTGAGTGTGATTGGAAGTTTAAGGACTTATTTGATTGAAATAAAAGTTTAAAGGCTTAATTGTTTACCTTAAATAAGTTAGAGACTTTTTTCAAAAAAAATTTATTTAAACCTATTTGAAAACAATTAAGAAGTCTTTTTTATGTGTATCTTATTATTAATATAATTTTTTTGAAAGGTAAAGATTTCTTAAAGAACCAACAATTGGTTTGTTTAAGTGATTTGACATTTGTTTTCTTAAGTAAGATATCGAGTTCGAGTTTTGTAAATGAAAAAATCATATCAGAAAAATTTTACCCTCATAATGGACCGATCTGGTTCAAACAAAATTAGTCATAAACCGTTAAATAGATATGGATATATGTGATTCAAATAAAAAAAAGATTTATTAAAAAAAAACACTGCAACCAAACAATAAGTTAGAAGATTTACAAACACCAAGCTTAACTGATGAATCTGCAAAGAAATTTACTTCTCTAAATATATGTACAAAATAACCAATGATAGATAAAAGATTGAAAAGCTTGTTGAAGATGTGTCACTTAGTTATTGGATAATCTAAAAAGTTACTTTTTAAGATGAATCTGAAATAATAATTTGTTTCACTTGCATGAAATTAATATATCTGCATGTGTTTCGTAATCTTTTCTTTTTGTTGTAATATTATTCTTGAAAATCATTTAGGCCCACTTCATTTGGAGAATTTGGAAATCTTGGAAATAACCGACACTCACATGGAGAACAACTTTTCTTCAAACAATTGGAGCAATGCCTTCTCTCAAGTCATTACGGTTATCGAGTTGTAGACTCAGCGGTACCTTACCTACCCAAGGTTCAGATTCATATTCCCTCCATCTCTTGTTGTATTCTCTTTTCGGTCTTTCCCATTTGTGTAGGATTAGTTAAATTTACTTTACTTTTGGCCACCAATTTCTATTGATATATATACAATAACAGTTATATGTTTACACAGGATTTTATGAACTGACGCATCTTCGACAGCTTGATATCAGCCACAACACTGTAACGGGCATCTTACCAGAGTGCTTCTCCAAACTCACCTCCCTTGACACTCTATATCTCTTTTCCAATCAGTTTGCTGGAAATATATCTACTCTTAGAAATTTAGATCTCTCTTCCAATCAGTTTTTTGGAAATATATCTGCTCTTAAGACTCTAACATCTCTTAAAAATTTAGGTCTCTCTTCCAATTAGTTTTCTGGAGATATATCTGCCTTGCAGAGTTTGATATCCTTCCAAGAGTTGATCCTTTCAAACAATAACTTGCACATCCCGAGCTCACTAGAACCATTATTTAAAACTTTCGAAACTAAAGAGCATCTCTGCCGAAAACAATACCGTCTATGCTGAAACCCAGATGCCTTCTCTGCCCCCTCGATTTCAACTGAGAAAGATCAGTTTTTCTTGTTGTGGAGATGGTGGATCATTTCCTCAGTTCCGGATCCTCTACCGTCAAAATGACCTGCGGTATGTTAATCTCTCCAATATCTATTTCAAGGGAGAGTTTCCGAATTGGTTGTTAGAGAACAACACAAAGCTACATACATTAGTTCTCGCCAACGACTCTCTGTCTGGAAATTGGCAGTTACCATCCCTTCCAAATACAGATTTATCATATCTTGATATCTCCATAAACAACTTCTATGGCAACATCCCCGTTGAAATTGCAGCAGAACTACCATCGTTATGGTATCTGAATATGTCGAGAAATCATTTTCACAGTGGCATTCCAGCTTCTATCGGTGATATGAATTTCCTAGTATAGTTGGACTTGTCTAACAATAATTTGACTGGTGCATTACCGGAGCACTTGGCTGTGGGCTGCTCCTCACTACAAGTCCTCATATTATCAAACAACGGATTGGAAGGCCAGATGTTCCCTTCAAATTTTAACCTGACAAATTTGGTTGTGTTGCAATTGGATAGGAACAACTTCTTTGGAAGAATCCCAGATTGTTTGTCTATTTGCTCAGATTTGTCCAAGTTGGATTTTAGTAGTAACCAACTCCACGGTGAGATACCAAGGTGGATGGGGAGCATGTCATCGGGATTGGATATTGAAATTGTCATGGGAAATAATCATCTTGAACGTCCAATACCGATGGAGTTTTTCCGGCTCAATCTTAATCTTAAGCTTCTGGACCTTTCAGTGAACAACATCTCAGGGAGTATACCATCTTGCTTCAGCCCTTTATTGATCAGTCAAGTTCGTTTATCTAAAACCAGACTACATGGGCCACTAACAGATGCATTTCGTAACAGCACCATCTTGGTGACATTAGATCTCAGCAATAACTACTTAACTGGAAACATTCCGAATTGGATTGGTAATCTTTCTCAGCTGAGTTATCTTCTCCTTAATAACAACCACTTTGGAGGTAGGATTCCAGTTGAGTTATGTGAGCTGACCCACTTAAGCTTGATTGATCTCTCTCATAACAATCTTTCTGGTACTATTCCCCCTTGCCTAAAGATTACAACACTGAATAATGTATACCGAGATTATGTCCGTTAAGTGGCTGATGTGGCAACTGTTGCTCAAGTTAATAACACCTCTTCCTCTGTCTCAACGGATGAGCCAATACAGACTATACAGTTCTCATAAAAAAACTCATCCTACTCTTATAAGGGAAGAGTCCTAACTTACCTGTCCGGAATCGATCTCTCTTGCAACCAGCTAACTGGTCAAATTCCCCAGGAACTCGGTAACTTTGAAAAGATTGTTGTCTTCAACCTATCTCACAACAGTTTGACAGGACCAATCCCACCGAAGCTCTCCAATCTCAGGCAAATTGAGAGTCTAGATCTTTCTTACAACAACTTGAACGGGATAATCCCTCCTCAACTTGTAGGGTTAACTTACTTGGCTTGGTTCAGCGTGGCATACAATAATTTATCAGGAAGAACACCTTTAAGGACAGCACAATTTTCAACATTTGGCGAAGGCAGCTACCTGGGGAACCCTTTACTTTGTGGCGCACCATTGCCAAAGAATTGCTCACCAGATGGACCAACATCCTCAATGCCAAAAGATTCAAGTGAGGATGGTTCAATTGACATGAAGGTGTTTTATGTGAGTTTCGGTGCGTCGTATATTGTGGTGCTTCTGGCTATTGCGAGTGTGCTGTACATAAATCCATACTGGAGACGAGCATGGCTCTATCACGTAGAAACAGCCACCACTACTTGCTACTATTTTGTGATAGACCATCTTCCTAAACAATGCCGTTGTTGAACTAGGTAGCTAAGCCCATGCTCTGTTTTTTTTTTTTTTGTTCCTTTTAAGCCCATGCTCTGTTTTTCTTTTGTAGTGCCTTTAATTTTTTCTTTGTTAACAACTGAGTCTCAGACTTAATTGGTTATCTGTTGGTTGTTAACACATACAAGCTTCTTTTTTCCTTTGATTAAAAAAAAAAGAAAAAAAAAGAAGACCTAATTGGTTATCTGTTGGTTGTGGCTTTACCGCAGCTGTTGGCCGTTGCCTGCAGCAATGGCTGCTGAAGATATAAGAGAATTTGGAATAACGTTCCCCAAAATCCCAAATTAATGCCAGAATCCTCCGAAGACAAAAACTTCAAAATGTAATTATGTTTGTTAAGGCTCAGGAGATGTTTTGATAATTTCTTTAGTAGCAATCTTTTCATTCGTCACCGTTAATAAATTAAGGCTTTATATAAATTGAAATAGATCAATATGCCTCCACGTCCAACAGCTTCAGTAAATGCTCTCTTAAGAGTATTTTTGGAACTCAATATGCTTAGTTAGTTATCTACTTGCCAAACATACGAACACGGATTTAGATTTGACTTTGACTATATTCTGGCCTTGCTTCACCTTAATGCTGTTCATGACAGGTCTGGCTCATATTGAGGATGTTTGGGCGCTTTCCGCGCAAGAAAATGAACCTTTGGCCTTATTAAATGGAAAGCTATAGATAAGTCTCAGCAAAGGTATGCCAATTGCGATATGAGAAAAATAATAGTAAACTACTACAACCGTAAGAAGATCCTTTGAGAGAAGATTAAAAAGAAAAAAAAAATCAATAGGTGAAGATTTGAATTAGTAGGGAAAAAAATTGCAGATATCATTAAGGAACCCATACCTTACAAAATTGATTTTCCTGAAAATTTGAGTGCCTTAAAAGTTTAGGCTCAATTAACACTCAATCTGAGTATTATAAATTATCCCTTGGAAGTGTTTGGAGAGAACAAGCAGTTCAGTCTATATTGCCAATGAGCATAGCAGCTTGATGATGAAACTTGATTTCACGGTATACAAAAGTAGTGGGATCCTACGTGTATTTCCACTTTAACCACAACTCAAAATTATTTGAACTGAAAGCCAAATTATCATCCCCGAACATCGTATCATGAGGCAACTTGCTTGCTTTATAATGCAGAACATCATGTGGCAGCTGTTGTTTCAGCTGTCACGGATTTGAAAACCGTATTAGTGAATCCACATATGATCCGTATGTAACAGTCAAGCCTCTTTTATGCCAGTTTTGCATTTTATAGAGAGCTTTCGTTTGGCTAGAATATTTTAAAAAAGGTTTAATTGAGTATTAAGCCTTATTAAAAGATAAGACATGAAATTGAAATTGAAAATTTAGGGAAAAGAAAGCTGCATATAGTAGCCTTTGAAAATGATTTTGTCTGGCATGTCAATTGTGATAAGTTACATTCCAAATTAGATAAGACGTATACGTATGCCTCAGTTTTCCCCCCCTTTCACCCTTTGTAGACCATAAAAGAGTTAGAGAAAGC
Source organism: Microcos paniculata (assembly GCA_030664755.1). Taxonomy (NCBI): domain Eukaryota; kingdom Viridiplantae; phylum Streptophyta; class Magnoliopsida; order Malvales; family Malvaceae; genus Microcos; species Microcos paniculata. The sequence continues at coordinate 34,722,070 of CP131459.1, read as the reverse complement.
CATTGCCTTTGTCTTCCATTAGGCTTAAATCCGAAGGTGTTTGGTGAACGATTCATTGCAGCAATTCCACTGTAAGTGTTTACTTTCTTTCAATGGTTTCTACACACACACACACACAGTCCATATATAGATACAAATAAAGTCTCGGAGTGGTTAGTTTTAGGGTTGATGCCAAAGTATAGTTGAAATGGACTGGTCTACTCTTCGCCATTATTATCCTTTAATTTCCACAAGAACTTCTTGAAGGTCTTTCCGTGGGGTTGGAAATGATATGCAATTTGACAATTTGGACTTGGAGTTGAACCCAAACTCCACGTTTTAATTCATACTTGTAATTAATTTATATATTTTGGATCTTTGATTGTTTTGAAGAAGCCTCACGAATTTTTCAATTTAAATAAATAAATTACTTAAATCCTTAAGATAAAAAACCAAAAATTGATTGAATTAGTAAGATCGATTTTGCGTGGTTGAGACTTAAGTCAAAGTCTCCAACCAAACAATGAATTCTAGTAGACACAAAAGTCTAGACATAAACTCATCAGCATTTGGATTCTGCCTTCCTTTGAAACATGATAGGAAGCTGTGGCCAAAAGGTAAGAAAGAAAGAAAGAAACACAATAGGAAACTACAAAGGGGCATACAATAGGGAGCTTTCCTTGGAGGAAAAACAGAGTTTTTTTTTTTTTTTTGGCATTGTTAACTACAAGAAAAAGGAGAAATAGCGCCAAATAACGTTATTTAAGGAGGATACCCCAAGCAAGAAATAGTTTTAAGAGCTTAAAGGGTGAAAAAGGCACATGATGTGATACGGATGAGGGGTATGATTAATGAATTTCTTGGAAACAGGGAACGTCCTTTTTTCTTAACAGAGTTGGAGTAATATCATAGTTTTGAGAAATATGACAGTTTTAAAACGTGTTCGCGGATTTAATTGAGGATGCGATATCTTGATAACGGAGTCACTAATGTTATGTAACATGACGTGGTTATTGCGAATGTAAAATTTTTTTTAAAATTTATAATTTTTTAAAAATAATTTATTTATATATATTGACATCATATTCTCTTATTTTAACATTCTTATCGGTTTTTATTGATTTTTCCATTCGAAGAGCGTGGTTGATGGTTAGTGACTATACCAATCATGTTTTTTGAATCAAACAACCAAGGAATTGATCTTTAAATTCAATAAATTATAAGAAATTGGCTCAAAATTGCTTTGTCGCGGTGTCCATACGCCGTTTTTAATGTCCGTCGCTGCCATTACGTAATGGTGTTGCGGCGTGACAAGTGTGCCAAATCATCACACCCGTATAGCAACCAATAGCGATCGGAGCGATCGGGGCTCCTCCCAAAATAGTTACGAAGCGGCCATCACAACGCAGTAGTACTAAGAGTAATATAAAAGCCCCAAGTGATCAAGCGGTGCTGCCACATGCATATAGAGAGTAAGAGAGAGTTATAGTATTGTAAGCGATCAGAGAGAGAGATGGAGTCGTGGAAATCGTTGTTGTGGGTCGTTCTGGTATGGTTACTGTTGTTGGGAGGGTAGTGTGATGGGTGCTTGAACCAAGAAGAAGCTGCTCTCTTGCAACTCAAACTGTTCTTTCTATCACATCAATCATGTAGATAACTGGATGAAAGGAAATCAAATTGGGAATTGTTGTGAAATGGAAAAGGGACGAGTGCAACCCCACCACTGGACGAGTGATACACCTCTTCCTTAATCAATCCACCATATTCACCTATTCTGACTATTTTTTATAGAGAGTACTCCGGCGGCTATGGGAGAGGATAATGTACCTCAACGCCTCTTTGTTTCTCTTCCCTTCCAAGAACTAAAAGAGTCTTTATTTGAGTGGGAATACTATAGCTGGTTGTCTTCATAACCAAGGTTCATTCAGCTTCGCCGTGTTATTTAACTGCAACGTTAATTTCTTAGCCATTTGGAAATTCTTTTTATATTATATAGTATTACTTGCTCATCTTAATTAAAAATGACTTAATATCCAATTTAATTCCTAAATTATATAAAAAAAAGATAGATTGGTCTTGAATGAAAAAAAAAAAAAACTAAAGAAAATTCATGAACCAATTACAAGCAGGACATTAACTTTTTTAGCATGAAATTACCATATAGCCGAGTAAGTAAGTCACCTTATACTAAATTAGAGCAAATAAGCCACCTTATGTTAAATTAAAGAGCTAGTAAGGGAATTTACTTTTAGACAAAAATAAGATATAAATTTAGATGACAATATTCATTGTTATATCTTATGAATTGTGATGGTTTTAATTCGATGGTTTTAATTAAGTGATATTAGTAAAGAAAAACGATGAGTTTGTCAAGAACGAAATAAGAATAAATAATAAAATTGATAATAATAAAGATAATTGTAGGATATAAACTACTAAAGTGGAAAAGACCGAGTGAGGGGGGTCATTCTTGGAAATCATGTAAGGTGTTTCCTTAAGAGGTCCTTAGGGAGTGGTCCCCTCTGAACTTAACTTGGTAAACCGGAGCGATTTCGATGAAATTTCGATAAAAATATTTTCCCAATTATTAATAAAAAATTGAATTATTATATTTGCATTTCATATTATAATTGTCATTACATTCGATATATAAATTGTTAAGTTAAAAAAGACCAAGTGAGTGGGTTTTTCTTGAAAGTTGCATAAGGCGTTTCTTAGAAAGATTCTTTAGGGCGGATTTCTCTTTGAACTTAGTCGGATAAGTTGGGGCTTCGTTTGGTAATTCTTAGAATAAGAAAATTTAGTAGAAGTATAAAATGGTTATTTTGTAATTTAAAAGCAACTGTGCTCTAATAAGACCTAGAATAAGATTAAATTAAAAATGGTATTATCTTAAGACGGACGTTACGGAGGCGTCGATCCATCCCAAAACGTAATTGACTCCCATACTTAACTTTGGTTTAGAAGATCAAACTGTATTCATTTAATTAATTATAGGTTTAATAACTTGATTAGAACTTAGGATTATTTAAAATTGGTTAGAATTTAATAGACGCCAAATCACACCTAGGTTAAAAAGATTGGTGACGACTCTTATTAAATTTTTAATCGTGCGAGGTCACACATTACGACACAATCAAATTAAAGGTTTAACCACCAATAAGACTGTTTCGAAAACATTTTGCCCCAAACTAAACAATTAACCAATAAAAATGTAAAAACTTGATTTAATTTGAACAACATTACGACCCGAGGAAGGGAGAGATAATGTGGAGAAGGAGTTGTTTAACGTGAAATGGAGGAGAGATAATGTGAGGAGTGTAACGTCAAACAAAATACAAATTGGTCAAAGAAAATAGATGACATAGCATTGTCTGCCACATAATATGAGCACCGAGGTGGGATAGGATTTGACTATATTAGGAAATTTTCAAAAAAAGGATGGTTTACAAAAAATGCTTATCCCTTAGTATTATAGTAGAAAATAATTACTAAAAAGTTTGCTTGTCTTTCTTTTTATATGTTACTGCTTCGATATTGTTAATTTTGTGCTTTTATAAGCACTAAACTCTGTAACTTAGGCTATGTTTGGTATGAGAAAACATTTTCTGTTTTCATTTTTTAAAAAATACAAAGAAACTATCATCTAAAAAATATGTTATAAAAGAAAATGTATACATATTTTAGAAAATGAAAATGAAAATGGACATAGAAATGAGATTAAAAAAAATTGTTCTCAATTTTAGATTCATTTTCATTTTCATTTTCTAAAACATACATGCATTTCTATATATTATAGATATCTTAGATGATGATTTCTTTGTATTTTTTAAAGAATGAAAACAGAAAATGTTTTCATGTACCAAACATAGCCTTAGTTTCTTAAAAAAAAAAGACAACAAAAAAAACTCTGTAACTTAGTAGTCAGTTTTACTGTTTTAGAATGGAAATTACTTATTCATCCAAAAAAAAGAAAACAATTAGTAGTAAGTCAATTATTTTTTTAAAAAAATTATAATAAGGAAGTTGTATTTATCTTTTTGATTTTATTAAAAATAAAGAGAAAAATACTAATATTTTTTTCCTATTCAAATTACTATTGTAAAAACTTAGTAATAATCTCTTTTCATAACTTTAACAATTTATTTTATTCTTTGGAATTTTTTTAAAAAGATTTATAAATATCACTTTTTATAGTCAATTATTAATTATTCCACTAAATATAATTAAGAAATTATTTATTTTATAAAATTTATTGTTGATGAATTTTTGTTAAAGAGATTTATAAATTTCTCCTTTTACAGTCAAATATTATTTTTAAAAATTATTTCATAAAATGTTAGGGATTTCTTTTTACTTTTAGTAAGGTTAAATGGATAATTATAATTTTCTTGTAACAAATAACAAATTTAATAAAAGACAAATAATTATTTTCTATCATGATACTAATGAATAAATATTTTCAATAGATCGCATTTTTTTTTTAAATTTTCCCATTATAATTTCTTAGAAAGGTCGATTTCGTGTGCTTGACGCCTTAAGTCAAAAGTCTCCCAAGCAAACAGCGTCAAATTCATCATGACAATGGCATCAGCGTGTCGATTCTGCCTTCAAATATTGAAACATGACAGGAAGGCATCGTCAAAAAGAAAGAAAGAAAGAAAGAAACGTACTTAATTGGAAGTTACAAAGCAAAGGGGCAATAATAGGAAGCATTCATTAGAGGAAAAACAGAGCTTTTGTGTATTTTTTTTTTGTCGCATTGTTATCCTAGGAGGACTAGAACTTGATTCTAAAAATAATAACCCAAGCAAGAAGTAGTTTAAAGAGCTTAATTGTACTCTCTATCTAATTAGTAAAAGCGGAAAAAAAAATTAAACAAATGATGTAATTGTACAGATGAGGAGTCACGTTTAATGAGTTTCTTGGAAACAGGGGAGCGTCCTTTTTCTTAACAGAGTTGGAGTAATATAAAAGCCCCAAGGGATCGAGCAGTGCTGCCACATGCATAGAGAAGCAGAGAGAGTAACTATTATATTGTAAGTGATCTGAGAGATAGATGGAGTCGCGGAAATGGTTGTTGTGGGTGGTTCTGGTATGGTTAATGTTGTTGGGAGGGTGGTGTGATGGTTGCCTGGAGCAAGAAAAAGCTGCTCTCTTGCACCTCAAACCTTTCTTCAATTACTATAATAATCTAGATAACTGGGTGGAGAGAAAACAGTTTGGGAATTGTTGTGAATGGGAGAGGGTTGAGTGCAATCCCACCACTGGGCGAGTGATGCACCTCTTCCTTAATCAATCCACCACAGTCACCTACGGTGACCTTGCTTATACAGGGCAATCCTATGGTGACAGTGTTCTTATAGAAGATCCTGACTATTTTTATACAGAGCACTTCTCCGGCTACTGGCGTAGGAGAGATAAATGGTATCTCAACGCCTCTTTGTTCCTTCCCTTCCAAGAACTGAAGAGTCTTTATTTGAGTGGGAATTCCATAGCTGGTTGTCAAGGTTCATTCACTTCCCCCTTTATTTATTATGTAACTGCAACGTCAATAATTTCTTTGCCATTTAGAAATTCTTATTATATACTATATCTCAAAAGAAAAGAAAAGAAAAGAAATTCTTATTATATATAGTAATAATATACTACTTGCTCATCTTGATTAAAAAACTTTAATTATTACTTCTTTTTTGGAAATTAAGTCACTAACTTTAATTTTTATTTTAAAAAATTGTTCCTTGTAGGCTTCGAAAGAGAATCATCGGAATTGGACAAGCTTGAGATTCTTGACTTGAGTAACAACTATCTTAATGAGAGTATTTTATCATCTATCAGTGAACTTTCGTCTCTCAAGTTTTTATATCTAGGACTAAACCAATTCACAGAATCAAATGCTACTATGAATGGTAAATTAAATATAGGGATATTAACTAATTAATTGTACATAATATATCTTTATATATATGTTAGTATGTAATATTGTTGTTGGTGGCAGGTATTAAGAAGTTATCGAAACTACAGAATTTGGAGGCTCTGGATTTGCGTGATAACCGCTTGCTAGGAAACAGCATCCTATCACAGCTAGATGGTTTTACATCTTTAAAAACATTACGTTTGCAGGGTTGTGGACTAAAAGGAACGGTTGAGATGCTAGGTAAGTAGGCTTGCTTTAAAGGGGTTTTTTGTAGTTAAAAATTTTCTCTTTAAACATCTGATGCTTGATTAGTGCTTCGAGACTAAGGAGGCTGATATATAATTAATACGATTTGAACAGAATTCAGTAAGTTGATGAACTTGAAGGAGTTGTATCTAGCTGACAATGAGATTGAGAGCCTCCAATCTTTCCAGGGTACGGTCTGTCAATATTTGTCAACATTTCACTAGTTATTTATAATACTTATATAGAATTTATAAAATATTCTCTTTCGAAGATAAAATTATATATGTAAATCTTTCTTCTACAGGAAAAGGAGAATTGAAGTTGATTAACCTTGAAGTGTTGGGTTTAAGTTATAATTATTTAGACAACAGCATATTCTCATCCCTTGGTGCGCTCCCAAATTTGAAGTCTTTGTATTTACAAAATAACCAATTGACAGGGCCGACAGATGTTAAAGGTACAGCTATATGTACTTTTTTTCTTTTCTTTTTTGGCCAGAACTCTTTTTAATTTACTCTCCTAAAATTTATGGTGTTGAACTACTTCTTGTCGCTCTCTATGATTTACCTATGCCTTATTATATACCTTTACCCATAATTCAAAGGAATCCCCTTTGACTATTTTTTATTATTTTTTGGGGTACTTTTTGGCTCATTTTGATTTATTAGTTATAATTTTCTTTTTGGTAGAAAAAAGGTGGGGGGATTATTGGTGAGTGTAAAGATGAACTAAATTTGCAACAAAAGTATAATGGTCCAATATAATTTCTCAAAAATGTAATGAAATTCATTGTCTTGTACTATTTTACCCTTTATTGTAAATAACATAAATTTTATTTTTAATTTTTATTTTTATAGAATGATCAATTTCATTAGACCTAAATTTATGTACTTAAATACATAAAGTTTCAATAACAAATAAAAAATATAAAAATAAAAATTAAAAATATTAGCATTATAAATTTGATATAAATGCTTTACAGATAACAAAACAGAACTAGGACTGATCAATCTAGAAGTGCTTGTTTTGTGGGGGAATCACTTCAACGACAGCATATTGCCATTCCTTGGTAGGCTTTCAAATCTCAAGTCATTGTCTTTTGGAGGCAACTTGAATGGACCAATGGATATGGGAGGTAAAATTCCGGCCCCCCTCCCTTCACTCCCTAATCATATCCTTTTTCCTATATATATGCTTGAAAACCAAAGATATGCATTGTGTTTTCTTTAATTATAATAATTAACTATTTGCATTAATATTCTCCTTAGAATTATATGCTTTGAGCAACTTGGAAGAGCTGTATATGTTTTGTGATCTTGTCACTACAACACAAATGGCTTTTAAAGGCATTTATATGTGTTTCTAAACGTCATTTTTTTTGTCTCAAAATAAATTTGAGGCATTTAAATAATCTGTTCTGGATGCTCCAGTCGCTAATTATATTTAGCGGCTTATTAGAGACAAATAAATAATTACCTTTGAATGCATAAATTAGAGACAAATTTTTAAATCTTTAAATGAGCTCTATAGCAACTAATTTTTTGTCTCCATTTAATCCTTTAAAAGCAAATTCATTTGCCTTTAATTATAACTTTAAGAGACAAATAGATATGCCTCTAAGTTGTAGATTAGTGACGATTAAAAAGGTCTTTGAATATAATCTTTAACGACAATTTATTTGCCTCTATTCAAACCATATAAAAACAACTAATTCTGCCTCTAATCACTTTCTTTAGAGACACATGTTTGTGCCTCTATTTTGTATAATTGGAGACTATTATAAATGTCTATTAAGACGGTCTATAACAACAATTTATTTGCTCCTATTACCTCCTTATAGAAACACATGTTTGTGCCTCTAATATTACATTTAGTGGCATTTATACTATGAAGTTAGAGGCAAAAATAATTGACCATTTATGTAAATAGCAACATATACGAAGATTGAGAGGATTAGACATATAGAGGCCTTTATAATTGCGCTTACATTTATTTTTTAATTTTTTTATCCTATCCATGATATTATTTATTTTTAAAATATTTGTACATACACCATATAAAATGAATAGGATTTTATGAAATAAAATAATATATTATAATATACAAAATAAATGAGAACTGATATAAAATATTATTTATTGCTCAATGTACCCATTACAAAATATAAGCAAATCCAAAACAATATTAAGGTTCAATATATATATATAAGAGTTAACATTAGCAACATGTAATGGTCCAGCAGCCAAATAAAAATCAAACCTAAAAAGTAAACTCAACATTTCTGACCATAATGCACCTCCAACAAATGCCAAATCAAATTGTACTTTCAACCACCTACATTTTAGAGCATAAATGAACTGAATATACTTATCTTATAAGTGTTATTTCACAGGCTATTAAATTTGAAACCAATTTAACTTAACTTACCAAACATGAAGGCCATGCAACAACTCTTCCAACAACATCCCCTATAGTTTTGTAGCTTCCATACGGTCTTATTAGAGGTTCATCCTTCACGACAGCGATTTCGATATGTACTTCATAAAAACCAGGTCCTAATTCTTGATCCCCCACTGCAAAATTAATAGGCAATAACTTATAATTTCAGCTCAACACAAAATAAATATAAAACTTTGTCAAAAGCACAATTTCAACACCATGATGATCATGAGGGTAATACCTTAAAACCTCATTCAACTCAAACGGAACAATGACACAAAGTAGGTCACAATGATTATTATATACAAAATATGCCTTTCTCTCTTTTCTTTTCTTTCTTTTTTTCCCCTTTTGGTTGGCTTGAATTTATTATCTTGTTTAATTATATGTGTTTTATGAGACAAATAAAATTTAAGTTAAAATCTCTCTTTAATTTCAAGTAATTCAAGCTCCCAAAAATGCGATTATTTGAATAATATATGATATAAATGTTTAGTAAACCTAGTGGAGCTAGCTATATGGATTAATAAGGCTAATTATAATTTCTTAATTAATTAATTAATTAATTAATGGATATCTATCTTTTGTAAAATAATTTTATTACTTCACTTCATATATATATATATATATATATATGCATTTCCCTACGTTTTATTATATATGGCAAAAAAAATTTCATGATGTTTATTTTTATCTCGTGTGTGTATGTTCATCGTTCAACTATGCTATAGTTTACTTAATGTTAATTGACTAAGTGTTTGGAATAGAATGGCAAAATTTGACAAGCTTGGAAGTGCTGGACTTAGAAGATTCATCTCTCCCTGCCAACTTTCTTCAAGTTATTGGAACTATGACTTCTCTTAAACATTGGAAGATGTATCATTGTGAGGTCGTTAGTGGCAACCTCTCTATACATGGTAAGTTAAATCTTTCAATTTTCCTAACGATCCACTTTATTTCACGTTGTCTCTTGTGTGTATGTTGATTGTTCTACTATGCTGAAATTTACTTGAATGTTAATTAATTAAGTGTTTGGAATATATAGAATGGCAAAATTTGACACGCTTGGAAGTGCTGCACTTAGAAGATTCATCTCTCCCTTCCAACTTTCTTCAAGTTTTTGGAACTATGACTTCTCTTAAACATTGGGGGATGTATGATTGTGAGGTGAAAGGCAACCTCTCTATACATGGTACGTAAGTTAAATCTTTCAATTTTCCTAACGATCCACTTTATTTCACGTTGCCTCTTGTGTGCATGTTAATTGTTCAACTATGCTGAAGTTTACTTGAATATTAATTAATTAAGTGTTTGGAATATATAGAATGGCAAAATTTGACAAGCTTGGAAGTGCTGGACTTAGAAGGTTCATCTCTCCCTTCCAACTTTCTTCAAGTTTTTGGAACTATGACTTCTCTTAAACATTGGGAGATGTCTAGTTGTGACGTTAATGGCAGCCTCTCTGTACAGGGTACGCAAGTTATATCTTTCAATTTTTCTAATGATGACTCATCATGATTGTATCCACTTTATGCATTTGAAAAGAACTTTTAGATTGGTTAGACGAATATTTTAGTTTTATTAATTTCTTAAAATATTTATATTTCAAATTTTCAATTAATATATATGTACATACTTAGATTGGTTCAAAAACAGTTCGATATAAAATCGGTTTAATGGCCTTTAACGGACTGGATCTATGATCGGTTCCTAGTTCAATCGATCGGTCCAGTTTGATTTTTTATTCCATGCTATAAACTTTTATTTACAATTAAATAAACCTCTGAACTTTTTATCACAATCAAATTAGTCCTCGAACGTTGAATTACACTCAATTAAGCCTTAACAAAAGTGGTCACATAATCCTTAATTATAGCCTGACAGGTTTTAACTCTTGTTAGGTAAGAAACCTAACCAAATTTTAGTTTTATAAAAGACTTGAGTGTAAATCTAAATTTAAAGGTTTATTCGATTGCAATAATAGTTTAGGCCTTTAGGGGCTTAATTGGTTACTTTAAATAAGTTTAGAAATTGTTTATATATATATATATATATTTAAACCTATTTAAAAGCAATCATGAAGTCTTGTTTATGCGTATTTTTATATAAAATTTAAATCTCTAATTTAATTTCAAGTTATTCAAGTTTCCAAAAAAGCTGCTATTTCCATAATATTCATATAGTTTGTTTAATTAAATGTCTTTGTCGTATACTTTAGCACCTAACCGAACAAATAAAATTATAATCAGTTTAGTCTCCTAAGAAAAATTATATAATAGTTTAGTGAAACCTAGTGAAGCTATATAGGATTAATGGGTTAGGTGATTTTTTTGGCAGAAAGATATATTACTTTTGGCAAAATAAAATTATTTTTTTCGAAATTACAAGAATTAATTAAAGTTATAATCAGTCTCTCACATAAACACAAAATCCGAGAAGCCCCCTTGGCCTAGTGGCCAAGATGTAGGCTTCTCACCATTAATGCAGGGATCAATTCCCTGACATAGATGTTGTTAATGCTGTAAATATCCACTTAGGCTAGGAGGAAAGAAAAACACAAAATCCTACTGAAGTTATAAATTTTTTGCTATTTCTACTTAAAGCTACAATGAATGGATCTTCCTTTGTATGTATACATATGGTTAATTAGTACCCTTATTTTGCCACACTCGAAATATATCTGCATGTTTTCCTAACTTTTTCATTTTATTATATTATATATTGTTCTTGAAATGAATTAGGCCCACTTCATTTGAAGAATTTGGAATTCTTGGAAATAAGCTACACTCCCATGCAAAACAACTTTCTTCAAACAATTGGAGCAATGCCTTCTCTCAGGTCATTGCGGTTGCAGTTTTGCGGACTCAGTGGCACCTTACCTCCCCAAGGTTCACATTCATATCCCCTCCATCTCTTCTCTTGTATCCTCTTTCCCTATTTGTAACCTTATGAGTTTGATTTAACTTTATTCTATTGGTATACAATAACAGTAATATGTTTACACAGGATTTTGTGAATTGAGGCATCTCCAACATCTTGATATCCGCTACAATAATCTAAGTGGCATGTTAACAGATTGCTTCTCCAAACTCACCTCCGTTCAAAGTTTATATCTCTCTTCCAATCAGTTTTCTGGAAATATATCAGCACTTAAAAATCTAACGTCCCTTCAAAATTTAGATCTCTTTTCCAATCAGTTTTCTGGAAATATATCAGCACTTAAAAGTCTAACGTCCCTTCAAAATTTAGATCTCTCTTCCAATCAGTTTTCCGGAGATATATCTTCCCTTCAGAGTTTGACATCCCTCCAAGAGTTGGACCTTTCAAGCAATTACTTTCAAATCCCGAGCTCCTTAGAACCCTTATTCAACCTTTCAGAACTAAAGAGCTTGTATGCGGACAACAATACCGTCTATGCTGAAACCAAGATGCCTTCTCTGCCCCCCAGATTCCAACTTAATTCGATCAGTTTATCTTGTTGTGGAGATGGTGGATCATTTCCTTCGTTCCTCTACCATCAACATGACTTGCAGTCTGTTGATCTCTCCAACATCCATTTCAAGGGAGATCAGTTCCCACATTGGCTGTTGGAAAATAACACCAAATTAGAAAGGCTCTTACTTGCCAATAGCTATCTATCCAGACCCCTTCAGCTACCATCTGCTCCACATTTGAAATTATCATATCTGGATATCTCCAACAATTTATTCATTGGCAGCATTCCAATAGAAATCGGAGCACAACTACCGTCTTTGAGCTTTCTGAACATGTCCAAAAGTTATTTTAATGGTAGCATTCCCTCATCCTTCGGTGATATGAGTTCACTGACTTCTTTGGACTTATCCAACAACCAATTGTCTGGTGGGGTACCTGAGCACTTGGTCATGGGTTGCTCCTCATTAAAATTCCTTGCAGTATCAAACAACACATTGCAGGGTCATATTTTCAATGGAAGTTCTAACTTAACAAGCTTGACCCAGTTGCTATTGGATGGAAATCACTTCTCTGGAATGATCCCGGATTTCTTATCAAACAGCTCAGTTTTGTCAAAACTAGATGTCAGCAACAACAAACTTTCTGGTAAGATCCCAAGGTGGATGGGAAATATGTCTTGTTTGGAGGAAATTATAATGGCCAATAATCATCTTGAAGGCACAATTCCTATGGAGTTCTGTCAACTTGATCTTGTACTCCTAGACCTCTCAGGTAATAGCATCCGTGGAAGTTTACCATCTTGTTTCAACCCTCCAAGGATAAGACAAGTTCATTTGTCTAAAAATAGATTACAAGGAGGCTTAAATGCACTTCGAAACAGCTCTACATTGGTGACTTTGGATGTTAGCAATAACCAATTCACTGGTAACATTCCAAGTTGGATTGGTGGGCTTTCTAACTTGAGTTATCTTCTCTTAAGTAAGAACAACTTTGAAGGTAAGATCCCAATTGAGTTATGCAACTTGAGTCGTTTAAGCCTGATCAACCTTTCTCATAACAATCTTTCTGGTCATATCCCCCCTTGCCTAAAACTCACCACACTTAAGGATGTATCGGAAGATTATTTTGATGATTTAACTAGTGCAATGGCTCCCGACTCGTTCTCAATAAGTGAACCAATTGAGTTCCCAACAAAGAATGTGTCCTACTCTTACAGGGGGAGAATCCTACGGTACATGTCTGGAATCGATCTCTCCTGCAACAATCTTGTTGGTGAGATTCCTTATGAAATTGGAAACTTCCGCAGGATCCTTGTGTTGAACCTATCTCACAATGGTTTGACAGGACCAATCCCGCCAACATTTTCTAATCTCGGCCAAATTGAAAGTCTAGATCTTTCTCACAACAACTTGAGTGGGAATATCCCTCCTCAACTTGTGGGGTTATATTGGCTGGCTTTTTTCAATGTGTCGTACAACAACTTATCTGGAAAGACACCTGAAATGATTGCACAATTTGGAACATTTGATGAAAGCAGCTATAGGGGAAATCCGTTTCTTTGTGGTGAACCATTGCCAAGCTGCTCAAATACTGAACCATCATCACCATTAACGCCAGCGGCTTTAACTGACAATGGTCCAGTTGACATGGGCGTGTTTTATGTCAGTTTCATTGTGTCTTACACAATAGTGCTATTGGCCATTGCCGTTGTGCTTTATATAAATCCTTTTTGGAGACGAGCATGGTTCTATCATGTGGAAACCGGCATCAATTCTTGCTACTATTTTGTGGTGGACAATATTCCCCCCAAAAAATTCCGTTGTTGAAATAGGTAGATCAGACAAAATATTCATCTGCGCCTGTATTTAACAATATATTAACTTCTTAAAATCTTTCTTGTTTCTTTTTTGGTTTTGCTCTTCACTTTTGCTGTTCAGAATTTGAATAAACTCATTATAAATGCTTAATTCAAAGTGATTAAGAGACTCTTGTCTCACCTGACACTTCTGGCAGAAAAATTTCTGGCCAGAGCCCAACTTCTCAGCCCTTGTAAACCGCTCTAAGCAACCCTTTAAGGTATATATCCCAAAGTTTTGGTTTGAACCAATGCAATCTGCCTCAACATTGCAAGAATTGTGGGATTTTGCGGTTGAAGACTTCCCAGAACCTCCTTGGTTTGGTTCCAAGTCCCGAGAGATGTCCACGCATGGGTCATATGTTGTGGATGTGAAACCACAAGCCATACACATCACATCAGATCGCAGAATACCAGAAAATACTCTATGTGCAATGCAACAATCTCCACTACCTGCAAAATCAAGAAAAAGGGCTGTGAAAAAATTCCCATATAAGAGACATGTTATCACTTAAAATTCTTATTCATTAATGAAGAATGGCAACCCAAGCATCACACACAAGCCTTTCATTCAAACAGCTTTCTAATGAACAAATCTAGCTATGCAGATATTCTCAGTGAGAAATGACTGAAAATGAAGTCAAATGCTTCTACCAACATGGCACAAGGCCAACTTCCAGTAGAGAGCAGCAGCAATCAGAGATGTTAACTTTGAACTGCAGCTAAGAGATGGCAATGAATCAAAACCCTCTTACTGTCAAACTTTACCAGAAGCTGAACAGAGGGCACTATCTCTCCATCCAACTTGACCAGAGAAATGGTGGTGATATATACATGCAACACAAAACCATTTAACCCCAAGCAAAGCTCAAAAGCAACTTATGGTTAGTGTTTCATATTTCTATTTTCCATATTTAACTTAAATATCCAGGTAAAAGATCAAATGTCAACACATATGAAAAGAAGAAACTGCATACAATACGGATCTCATGGAATAAACTACATTTTAGTCTTCCCTAACACTATAGCAAGAAAGAAAATGAAAAGAGTAGAAAATGAAAAGAGTATAAGGCAAAGAAAAGATGGACTAGTTGGAACAACCTTGCAAATAACTAGCCCAAACTCCACCAATTTCATAATAATCCAGATTTCTTCGCCCAACCAAGGCGTTTGAAGAAAGTTTATGCAGAAGCGAGATGACCCAAAAGATGGAAATGGCTTTGTTGCAGGTTGTAAAACTAAAGCAACTCTCTTCTTTTTTTTGAGACCAGGATCAACTTTGTCAGAGGATAGGATCCTATACATGGCAAAGGGGAAGTAAAATGAGAATTACGTGAGGTGAGAAATTCCTATGATGAAACCAAGTAGACTAAGGAAGGTTGACTTACTGAAGTAAAGCAGTTGATATCATCAAACCTGCAGTCCTAAATCAGAGAGCACATGTCAACTCCTAAGGCAAGAAAGAAGAGACCTAAACTCATGCCCTGCAGTTAAATATTAAGGTTACTTCTTAATCTTTATCACAATCTTCGATGATGTTGACTCAAATGATAATACTAAAAACAGTAAAGCGAGGGACAGACGGACGGTAGCTGCTCATTAAGAGGATTTTATGCTGATAATACAGCTGCATTAGCAGCAAGTTTTACACAAGGTGATTTATGCTCTCACTAACTCCTTCCCTAGCAATTTATTCTAGTTCGTTAAATAAACTACTAATGTAGATGCAGATCTGTAGCTTGGTAATTATAATTTTGGCCACTTAAAACACTACAGCAAGCTAGCAACCCCATCCTGTGCAGACAGCAGACATACTTAAGATTCCTAACCAAATTTATCTATCCTAGTTAATCTCTTCGCTATACAATGTTTCAAGCTAATCCATGTAGACAAACTATTCTTTCCAAAATGTCAACCAAAATCAAGAACTCAGCAATGTTTTACCATGTCCATTAGGAATTACAGACAACATGGACTCGTAATACAGGTCAGCAGCAATACCACACTACATGATCAAAGTCAGAATCAAGACATATACCTTCATAACTTTGATGTATACACTTAAAGAGTTCACGTCATTTGATTAACAGAAGACATCTCTCAAAACAAGCACCATTAGAAGATACTGACAAACATGTAACTAACACATAAATTACCACTGACAAAACAAATGTAGCCAATACCCAAACGTCATGATGTATTTCAGAATATGTGGGCCCAGAATCAAAGTCCTTAGATTTAGGAGATTCTTCAATTCAATCTACTGGGTACCATAAAAGAAAACAATCCACCTATCTGAACTCTAAGTATAAACATAGAAGCTCAGCAAGCGATTTCGGCCAGGGAAAGCACAAATGTTCTAGAAAGGCAAACTCAAAATTCTGGGACTACGATAAAAACTCGCAACAGTAAGAAAGCTAGACAGTTACCTGGACTCTGAGACTTCCTTTTATCCTTCTCCACCTTTTCATGAATTCCATCAAGCATGGAAATGAAAAACTCGTGGGCATCCTGCTGCTCATAACTAGCCAAATTCGCTGCATGTTGCCACCAGCTGCAAAAGCCTCACATCCCATTAATCCCACAGTTTGTTTTACCTTAAAACAACTATTAACAAACTTATACAGTACCAATAGGGGAAAAAAAAACCGAAAAAATAACTTTTTCTGACTCTCCATATTCACTCTCAAAATTAAAAAATTCACATTTTGACCAAAAAACTAACCTGCACAAGAACTTAGCTGGACTATAAGGAGTCCGATCCCCCGAAAAAACAGCGGAAAACGTTGCATCCATGTCACAAGCCAAACACAATCTTGAATTTCTAGTACCGTTAATAGCACCATTTCTTTGCTGACAATAATATCTATTATGCCGATCGCTTAAGAAATAGTTTCGCAACGGCGGTTTATGGAGCAATGCTTGTAAAACTGAATTCATGAAGCAAGTATTCCCCGAATTATTCAATCCACGTAATCCCCGAGGCAATTCTGACAGCGAAATCAATGAGGCAGATTTTACTTTATTTTGCAAATTTCTCCTTCAATAATTTTTCTTTTCAAATTGACCCTTTACTTTCTTTTCTTTCATCAATTCATTTTTCTTTCTACCTTAGGGCTTTTTTATTTACAAATCACTCATTTCCTCTTATTATAATGAATTGTTTTTCTTTTACTAACAGGAACTTGTATGTGTAAAATAATATAGAAACCAATGAAGATGTAATTAATGGATCTTCCTAATTAATGCATCTGCAAGTTACAATTGAACCCTTAATTTCTATTATTGTGATTTTTATTTCACTCAAACTACATTTGTGTACTTGGATAAAGCCAAAATTCAAAAGGATTAGGAGGTTTTTCTTGTATTCATACTATAGTTTGTGACCAGTGCATTGTACGAGGATGTTTTTTTATTTATTTATTTTTGGTTAAAGTTATACATAATTGTTTTTAAGGAACAATAATCTTTAAATACGTTAAAGGAGATTATGATCCTTTTTCCTTTCTCCTTGTCAACTTGACACTTTTGTTGAAAAAAAAAATATTTTTCACAAAAAGCAATTCATATGAGCCCACCACTCACCACCTACCACTTTACTAACAACCACATTTTACCAAGCTTTTACTTCCTTCTTTCATATTTCTTTTATAGACCCGCATCTTTACTTCTTTTCTTTCTACATCAACTCCAGACCACCCTTATTTTATTTCTTTTCTTTCTACATCAACCCAAACCATCCTTAATCCCACTTCCTACTCCATTCTTTCCTACAACAACCCAGTTTTCCCCCATCATATATCCCCCCTTTTTTTTTGCCATGCAAAAGGACAGAGGGGGAGGAAAGGGTGTTCATGGTTTACCTTTGTAGGAAGGGAAGCAAAAAAGAAAGAAGTGGCCCACTTCTTTCTCCATTGAAGCTCCATTCTTTCTTAAAACAACTTCTGCCTTAGAATAGTGTCATGCAAATCTACAAAAAGTGGGAACATGCACAATCCTACTCATTCCCTCAACATATATTCTTTTTTTTGGGCCATGATAGAGGACAAAAGGAGACGAAAGGGCGTTCTCGATTTATCCTTTTTAGTAAGGGAAGAAAAAAAAAAGGAGTGGCAAATCGATTTCCATATAATGGTATGTCACAATTTGATGCTATTTAAATATTGCTTTTTTTTTGGGTGCATTGTGGGGTACTAAGACCCGGGGGGAGGGGGATGGCAGGGGTCGAACCCCGACTTGGTGACCTCTCAAGCCTCTCAACTACCAGGCCAAGAGGTAGAGGTCTAAAGATTGCTTTTTACAGCTGTGATGTACTTGCTCCTTGATTTTTTTTTTAATTAGGCTAATTTTGGGTTTCCAAAATACTCTGATTTAAGACCCAGTCCATAGAAGCTTGGATTGGATAAGAAATTCATTTTTTTTAGTTGGACTATGGATGGTTAGGGCTAACCTTCCAGTTGTTTTTCTTTTGTCGGGCCTTTTAGATGATTGCACCAATTAATTTGATGAATTGTTTAATAATTGTGATTGGAGCTATTGACGGTGTATGTGTGCATATGCTTGCCTATCGGACCTTTTAGATGATTGCCCTCATTAATTTGTTGAATTTATTTCCTGGAATTTTATAGTGATTGGAGATATTGAGGGTGCATGTGTGCCTATGCTTGGCTACTGCAATTATACCTATTTACCTATTTGATTAATCATCAAGCATACGTATACAATGTATAATTTTTATATTCTGACATTTTCTTATAAGCATGAAATGCTAAAAATACTAGCACGATGTTCAAAGTGAAATACCACTTGCACTTGGACCCTTTCTTTAGTCTTAGGGTACCGGGGCTTTGGGGAAAAGGCTAAGAACAAAGGTCTGATTATAAAATTTATTCCCTTTGGGTTTAGACTATTGTAGGTACAAGCTTAATGTAGTTGTTGAAGATGATAGCTAGAACAAATTTTATCATGTTTGGGTTCGAAGCTAACCAATTAGTTGTGTTGAGGACCTTTTATAAGGCCTAAAATGGTGGGCAGATGGCGGGAATGGGCCTCAGGATGATAACCTGCAAGAGAGAACACAACAAAGGGGATCGGCCTTCGGTCGGTAGATCCCTCTC
Source organism: Microcos paniculata (assembly GCA_030664755.1). NCBI lineage: Eukaryota > Viridiplantae > Streptophyta > Magnoliopsida > Malvales > Malvaceae > Microcos > Microcos paniculata. The sequence goes on along the minus strand of CP131459.1, from coordinate 34,703,082 downwards.
CGATGGTTAAGTCAGTAGAGGTAATGAGCCAGAGAGAAGTATGGTAGTTCTGTATGTTTTGTTATCTTACCATGCATGCTCTGAGGTTTGCCTTATATAGGCAACTTGTTGGGCTGTACCGAGCAGGCCGTTGGCTAATCATGGGTCGGCTAAGTGATTTGGGCTTTGGTCAGCCGGACCAGGATCGTAGAGATTGGGCCTTGTTGGGTTACAGATTGTGCTTAACAAGTGCCCCCCAGGAGGCAAAGCTATTATAAAGTGATCGGTTTGACGGCTGTAAGGGACGTGGTTAGAGAGAGGTTGGGCGACGGAGGGGGGTACTGTCGGCTGAGGATGATTGGTTGACTGAAAAGAGGGCTGGGGTTACAGCCGAGTGAAGGGGAAGGGTTGGAAGGGTTGAGAAATGAGCGGGAAATGGAAGAGACGTGGGATAAGTGGGTCCCGAGAAAATTTCAAAGGGATTTATGGAGTTGTGTGTTGAGTTTTCGAGGTGCCACGCGTCAACGCAGGGTAAGCGGGCGAATGTGGTATAAATATAATTCTCTCTCCCCATCAATCACGTTTTGCAAAAATTAGTTGGCTTTTGAAATTTTGGGTGGTTTTCTCTGAAGTTGTTCGTCTTCCAGAAGAAGGTCGGTGGTTTATCGGTAGTTTGTCATCGATTTTTCGGTGGTGAACGACAGACTCCTTGCATTAGTAAGTCTGATTTTGTTTTGTTAAGGTAAAAATGGTAAGCAGCGAGGGTAGTATGAGTGAGAGTAGGGAGGATAGTGGGAGGGCGTTCGCCGGGGAGGAGAACGCCGAGGAGAGTGCGAGCCATTCGGGAAGAGTGGCCTCTGGAAAGGAGAGGGTAGCGTCGGGTAGGGGTGGCGGAAGAGGTGCGAGAGCAGGCGCAACGAGCAGGCGTCGGAAAGGCAAGGCACCAGTGGAGGAGGATACACCGGCCGATGAAGAGGCGTCGCGGCACCGTACAGTGTACTTGAACCGTACGGTTAGGGCGGAGGACGAGGAGAATGCCGGGGTGGTGATCGAGGAATGTGGGCTCCGCGCATATAAAGTGGCGACGGTAGCGCCAGACCGGCAGCCAGGAACGGTGACACAAGATGGCAACTGTGCCTGCTTTTATGAAGTAGCCTTTAGAGTCGGCTTTAAGGTTCCGGCACCGAGATTTTACAGGGAGGTGCTGCATTATTACGGTATTGCCCCTAGCCAGTTGGTGATTAACTCCTGGCGTATAATAGTGTCCTTTGCAATCGTCTGTAGGTACAAAGGATGGGTACCGACTGTAGGAGTGCTAAGGACACTTTTCAAAATAAAGTTCCAATGGGGGTTTTATATATTGTATAGTCGGCGTAAGAAGCAGCACAACCCGTTCCAAGTACCCGATAGTAATAGAGACTGGAAGAAACGTTACTTCGGGGTAAAGAAGCCGGCTGAGGAAGAGTGGGGTTTCTCGGTTGAATGGGTGCGCCTAAGCGAGGACGTGCTAGAGGCGCTCAATCGGGGCCCCAGTTTGGCTATGGATGAGGTGAAGCAAGCGTTGTACTTTTTCGAGAAGGAGCTGAAAATCAACTGCGACTACTGTGCTCACCTGGCGAGATTAGTAGACTGCGGTCTAAGTCCACCAAGGACTGGAGGAAGAGCCAAAGAGGGTTATGGACCGCTCAATGTGGGGATAGAAGTGTTGAGCGTGATCCCTCCAATGGGTGAACCAGATGCTGTCGGTACATCTATGCCTTCCTCCGCCGCGCCTGCTCTACCCGCCGTGCCTCAGTCGCCTGAGAGAAGAGTGTCATCGTCTGCACCTGTGGCAAGGTCGCCTGTAGTCGAGGCGTCGAATGACCCTATATCAGGTAGTCATTGGGTTGAGGGGTATTTAGGTTCCTTGAGTCTGGGAAGTGAGAGTGAATTTAACTTAACTTCTTTATTAATAGATCCTGAATTAGCTCTGCCGTACTTAGAAACACCCTTTGGGAGTTTACTCGGTATTGTAGCTTGAACTAAATCTTCGTAGCTTCAAAGTGGTTACAGACTGATACTTGTAGCCTATTGCAGGTCCTGAAGAAATGCCTGTTGAGGGTGGAGACGGCAAGAAGGGGTTCAGCGCCCAGGACTTCACGCGCATAAGTAGAGGAAAACCCTCGTCTCATAGACAATGAGGGAAGGGCAAGGGAAAGGCTGCCGCCGCTGCGTCTCAGCCTTCTGCACCCTTCGTCGGCCAAAGAGTTGCAACCGCCGGTCCTGGGGCGAGTGCCGTCGTGATTCGAGAGGCGGCTCCAGCGCGAGAACAGGGAAGCTCTGCCGCGGGATAGAAGAGGGCGGCAGCACCGAACCCGTGGGAAGAGGCTGCCCACAAGCGAATAGCCGGCATTAGCGGACAAAGCTCTCATCAAAGCGTCCCCAGTGCCGGTAGGGTTCAGGCGACTGTGGCCTCTAGAGGCCTCGGTCAGAGTGCCACGGGTCAGGGGAGGCTAGCTCATATGGCCACCCTGGTAGAGCAAGGTACCGCCGAAGCCCACACCTTAGGTGCCGGGCTACAGACCGAACTAGAGGCACCCATCATGTATGGAGGAAAGATGTGCCCTTTCTTATATGATAACGTGCTGTTCAGGAAGGACAGCGCGCTGACGCAGCTACATGTCGCTACCGCCTACTCGCTGGAGCTGGTGGAGAGGGTGGATCAAGACTACATGCGCGACAAGATGAGCGCCATGGACTGCTTCGTGTCGGCAGCAGCCTTCCAGGAGAGGGTAAGTAAACTTGATAAGTTCAGGGTAGCCATGAATAAATACTAACGCGTGGGTGTCTGCAGAGTCGAATGCTCAATGTCGCCGGTATCTACCATCTGAAGGCTGACAAGGCCAAGGAGAAAGCCGCAGAGCAGGTGCAGGCGGCACAAGCGGCAGAGATGGAGAAGGCAAAGGATGAGTTGGCCGTATCCGAGCTTAAGAGAAAAGAGCTCCAAGAGGAGGTGAAAAGGGCCAACGAGGATATGGCGGCTGCTGGTCGCCGCTTGTCAGAGCAGGATGAGGAGTTGAAACTGGTGAAGGCAGAGTTGGAACGCATCCAGTAAGAGAGGGATAGCTTTCAGACTCTGACTGCAGAGAGAGAAAAGGCTCTGAAGGAGGCAGTAGAAGAGGAGAAGGCCACAGCCAGCAAATTGAAGGAGCAAGAGGTAGAGGCGGCGGCTCTTCAGGTAAAACTTGTTATGTTGTGATAACCTCTAGGATTTGACCGAAGTGTAGAGATTGATTGTAGTAACCGTTCTTGGTTTTGTCGTACCTGTCGCTTATAGGCTAGGCTCGACGGGTTGGCGACTAAGCATCAGGAGCAGATGGAGGAGAAGCTGGGGGAACTCGAGGGAAGTATGAAGGATTATGGGGAGTTCATCCAGCAATGGGTGATCAAAAAGATTGTGGAGGCGTTTCCCCAGGTGGAAACCAGTGGGATCGACTTCACTATTCCCGACGATGAGGATACTCCTATCGAGGTTCCCTCTGAGACGGGTGTGGCTGAGGCGGTCGTGACTGAAGTTGCAACTCAAACAGCCACAAATGAGGTGGTAGTGGCGACCGACCCTGCACCAACGCCTACTCAAGTGGAGCCCCTTCCCTCAGCAAATCCGACAACCGAGTCAGAGGTACCAGCCATCGCGGCGCCTGCTGCTGAACCGATACAACCGGCTGAAAGGGGTCAGCCGGAGGGGAATGTGGGTAGTTAGGCTATATGTGTAAATATAGGCGGTGATATAGCCGCCTAATTCAGAATTGTATAGATACACTGCAAGAAATGAAATTCTTTTTCTGACGGAGCCTGACGCCATGATAGTTATAACTTGTTTTAGTCGTTTGTTTGGTCGTCCGTAGTCTACACTAATCGTCTATGACAGTCGATATGACAGCAGTTCGTAGTCGTCACTATTTGCATACGTAGTCCGTTCACAAGTCTAGAGTTGTAACGGTATTGATCAAATTGGTGAGTAGATAACCGTGTGTGCTTATATGTCGATGGGAGAATATGTCGATTGCAAGTATGTGTCGATTGTAGAATATTCAACAAGTAGCTCAATAAATTTAAGTAGCTTGACTCATGTCGCCTGAATGAATGTGAATCATAACAAAAACATTGTAGATTGTAGAGTGTACAGCAACATCAGGACTTAAACTTAAAATGTAGCTCATCCTCGAATGTAGCTTGACTTAAAAGTAGAATTTCTTTAGGTGTACAGCATTCCAGGCTCTTGGCAGTGGTTTGCCGGCCGAGTCTTTAAGTCAGTAGGCTCCCTTGCCCAATACTTCAGCGATCATATACGGGCCTTCCCACTTAGGAAATAATTTCTTATGTTCGCTAGCTGGTCGGCTTGCTTCGCAGCTTCTAAGAACGAAGTCGCCCACTTGAAATTGTCGAGTAGACACCTTGGCATTAAAATATTTAATGACTTGCTGGGATCTGTTGGCTGCCTGTAACTGAGAGTTTAAGCGAGTCTCCTCTACAAGGTCCAGATTCAAACGAAGTTGGCTGTTGTTGGTAGAGTTGTCGAAGGTAGACACACGGTAGGTGGGGACCCCAATCTCGGCAGGAATGATAGCCTTTGAGCCGTACACCAAGTTGAATGGGGTTTCGCCTGTAGTAGTGCTGGCTGTAGTCCGGATGGCCCAGAGTATCTCTGGCAGTTGTTCGGCCCATTCTCCCTTAGAGTCGCCCAACTTCTTCTCGAAGGCTTTCACTATTTTACCGTTCATGGACTCTACCTGTCCGTTGGCTTGTGGGTGTACGACTGAAGCGGCCTGTAGATAAATAGAAAAATTATTGCATAAGGTTCGGACAATGTCGCCTTGTAGCTATGTGCCATTGTCGGTAACTATAACATGTGGGATACCGAAACGACAGATGATGTTCTACCAAATGAATTTTTCCACTGCTCGCTGAGAAATGGAAGAGAGGGGTTCAGCCTCAACCCACTTTGTAAAATAGTCACAAGCTACTATCACGAACTTTTTGCCAGCGGTTGCGAGAGGGAACGGTCCCAATAAGTCGAGTCCCCATTTGGCGAAGGGCCATGTGGAGGGTATTGAATGTAGTTCTTCAGCTGGCTGCCTCGGGACTTTGGAGAATTTTTGACATGTTTCACATTTCCTTAGAAATGACTGAGCATCCTTCCTCAGTGTCGGCCAGTCAAAACCCTGTCGAATGACCTTCTGAGCCAGTGTTCTTCCTCCCTCATGATTACCTCATACACCCTCATGAATCTCTCTAAGGATATAGTCGGCTTCCTGTCTGCCTACGCATCGTAGCAAGGGCCGGGAGAAGGACCTTTTATAAAGTGTGTCGTTCAAAATAACATATTGGGCTGCCCGACGTTGTAGAGCTGTAGCCTTGGTTCTGGATGCAGGTACGTGGCCTTGGAGGTATCTAAATATAGGGGGTCATCCAGCTATCCTCGTCATTTATCTGGTGAGTGATCAATTGGAGTAGGTTGGAGGGGCTAGAGACGTGCTCCAGAATGACCTTGCCACGGACAGCCGGGCAAGACGAGGCTAGCTTCGACAGTGCGTCTGCTCGATTGTTTTCTTCTCTTGGGATTTGGTGCAGAGATATGCTGGCGAATTTAGACCATAAGTCCCGCACATTTTTATTGTATCCGACTAAATTGGGCTCTCGCACTTCATATTCGCCTAGTACCTGCTTTGCTACCAACTGAGAGTCGGTATTCACCTTTACATCTTGCACACCCATGTTAGCAGCCATACTCAATCCGGCTATCAAAGCCTCGTATTCTGCAGCATTGTTGGACAGTGGAAAGCCAAACGTCAGGCCATATTGGTATTCTTCTCCGTCAGGGCCTATTAGAACAAGACCTGCACCTGCCCCATCCTTGACTGATGAACCATTGATAAAAAGGCACCAGGGCTTTTTGTTGAGAGTTGCTTGACTGACGGTGGAGGAGTTGGGCTTCCCTCATACTTAAACCTTTGCTCGTCCTCGAGCAAGCCTAAGGAGAGTTATTATCTACACTAAACCTAACCTAACTTTATTGTCCATTTTCGTAGGAGAACACGGTAGCTTTTAGCCTAAACTACAAGCCCATATTAAACCCCTAGGTGTCCCTAGTAGGAGGAGGTATGGTCTCCTAAAAGTTTACCAACAATAGCCACAACATTCTTATTATGGTAGTTAAAGTTCAAATCGAACTCAAGAGAAACACATGTGACAAGTAAAAGCATGGATAAGAACTAAAGAAAACATAACAATTCATGAATAAGAAAACTAAGCAAACAAGATTAATAAATAACAATGCAAGCATCAAACTTCAACCAAACATGCTTGAATAAGGCAATTCCTCACTAGTCATCTCTCATTCACTCAAGTGTTTGATAATGGTTCCCTCAAGAGTCTTTCTATGAAAATATACTTACCATATGCTTGCTAGTCTACCTCATCTCCACTACTCCATCTTACATGTCATGAATGAATGAATGAAAAGGTTTTAAAGTAAGGTTGTAATGGGGCCTTGGTTGAGAAAGTTACGAAAGAAAGAAATGAGTAAAGGAATTCAATCAAAGGCCTCTTCAAGATTAATGAAATATTAACTAATTGAAATTATGGGCAGATTTTACTTTTAATAGCCCAAATCTTGGCTTGGTCAACAATTCACTAATCTCTCCATCTTTTAATCAACTTCTTTTCACTCTTTTCGTCCTTTTTTTTTTTTTTCATTTGAACCTAGGAGATGCCAAGTTCTTTTATAGTGCCTTTCTTTCTAGATTTTGCTTTCTTAAGGCACATTTTATTTTACTTTAAATACTTTGGACATCTCACTCATACAACCTTTTTCTCAATTGACCAACTCAAGGTGGTTTTTCCCCCCACACTTATTCTTGTTGCCAACCTTTTTCCAAGAACATAAATGTAAAACAAGGCAATTATTTCACTAAGTCAAAGAGACAAGGTGAGTAAACTTGTTTTTCTTTTAAAGCTTAAGGTCCTTTTTGGGATAATAAGGTTTAACAACAAAGAACATGGCTAAAATCATGTTAAGCTCATGGGGTTATCTACATTGGTTTTACAAAGGTTGGTCAATTTGGCTCAAACTTAGTCCTAAACCTTAATCATCTTTCAAACATGAATGCAATAAATGTAATCTCAACAAGGTATCAAGCAAGTTCTAGAAGCATACAACCATAGGAGACATAAATTACACTCAAGAATGAAAAGAGATTGAAGTGCAATCTATAAAGCTCAAATCCTCGCAAGGTTGTTAATGCATTACCCTACTCAAACATATTTGACTTAAAGAAATCAACTAACACGATACTTAGAAATCAAGAAGCAAAGCATCTTATTCAATCAACATCATGCATCTTTTATTCCTAACTAGGCTAACACTCATACCATGAATAACTCATCATTCCATTTGAAAGTTAACTATCATGTAACTAAACTACTACCCCCAATTATCAAGCAATGCAATTGTAAATCAAAAGTGTCAACTCCCTGCCAGTATCACCCGTCGACGTATGAGGTTAGAGACGTCAACGGATGACTACTTCAGCTCAACTTATCTTCCTTGTTCGTCGAGGAATATGACACCAATTTTTAGCTCAAGTGGAGAGGGTGGGTGGCTCAAGTTGGTGTGTACAAAATCCTGAAAAATGAAACAAAGAACAACAAGAGAATCAAAGCGAACAAAAGCGAAACAAGAAAACAACAAGTACAAAAGCTGAAATGAAAGTAAGTTAAGTAAATAATTAAACAAGTTCTAATCTAAAGAAAAACAGGGAAAAATCACAAGGGAACAGGGGAAACAAATGAAAATGTAAAGAAAGTAATGATAAATGCCGTAGCTCCCCGGCAACGGCGCCAAAATTTGATGCGTGTCGCAAAGCACCAAAAATAACCTCACTACTCTAACATGTAGTTAGGGAAGCAAGGGTCGATCCCACAAGGAGCTATCCAATTTATCATTACTTTCACAAAGCATATATCAAACTAAACAAGAATTTAAAGAGGGGGTTTTGTATTGGTGTTGGAAATAAAATATAAGGAGTTATCAAGTATGGTAATAATAATGCAATGTATGATAAAATAAAACCTCCAATCTATTATATGATCAATCTTTCAACCTAGCACTTGATCATTGATTCACTAACCAAACATTCTACTCATTAATTGGTTAACCCCATGGATTAGAAACCAGCTTCAAATCTATGGATCTTTCCTAATGTTGATTAACCATGAATCTAAGTTCATTATTAATCCTTCCTCTTATGGCTAATTTGAATCCCATCAATCCAAATTCAAGCCTAGAAAAGCAATAAGCTAGTGAAAGATGAAAGCTAACAACAATCAATAACAAACCCAGCATTCATTATTCAAATTGCATCTTCAAATCTCTTTGAATGTAAAAACATCCTCTTGCTACTCAAGTTCTAAGAAATCACCAAACTCTAGCATTGGAGTTCAAAGATTAGCATGCTAATGAGCTACTCAATCAATCATTTGCAACTAATCAACTAAGCAACCCAAAAGACAAGATAATAAACATGATTATCATCTTTAAAGCTCAAGAGATAGAAGAACAATCAATGAACAAGAAAGCATTAAGAACAAGAATCTCACAAATGCAGAAAAAAGTGATTGAATCTTATAATAGATTGGAGTTATAGAGTTTTGCTTAAACGAAAGTTACAAGAAGAGAAAAACCCAGTCAAGACACACCAACTTAAAAACTGAACCAACCCCCTTGTCCAGCTGCCACTTCTCCCTTTCGGCTGTCTGCCTCCAGCTGCCAGCCCACTCCTCCATTATTCCTCCTCAATAATTCCTTAGAGATGAGATAAGGAATCTTAAGGATAAAATAAAATAAAGTAGAGGCCATTATTGTAAAGAGGGAGACAAGTCTGAGGAGATTTGGGGATTTAACTCTGCCTCCTCTCCACTGAATCCCCAGGATGTGTCTTTTAAGAATTTGATAGTGGAATGACAGCATTTAAATGGGTCTGCCGACATTTTGACTCTGTTAGCCGTCGACGTCTACATGTTTGCCCGTCGACGTCTCTGCTTGTTTTCCTCATATTTTTCCCAACTCGACTGATCCGTCGACGTCTAAAGATGTGCACGTCGACGTCTAAGTGTTTACCTTTTGCGTATTCAAAGTCAGAAATTTCTACCCGTCGACGTCTAGAGTCTAGCCGTCGACGTCTGGCATTGGGAACTCCCTGGAATTGTTGGCCGTGGACGTCCAACTTCAATCCGTCGACGGATTGGTCGGGCAGACCCGGCCTTAGTTTGACAATCTCTCGTAAAACAGACATTTGGAGGGTCAAACGAACTCCGATTTTGACGTTCTTTAGCATTCCGGAAAGCCCAAGATGTCCTCTATAACTTTGATGTAGATAAAAAAAAACAATTGAAGTCTCGAACATAGAGAAAATCAGCCATATTTATGATCTATCCAATCTGTCAAGATTTCAACTTTGATTTCTTTACATTTTGTCTTCCCACTTGATTTGTGTTTGGTCCTTTTCACTTCAATTCCATCATTTTCACTCAATTACCTCAATTGACACCTACAAAGTGGAACAAAGCTAAGTAAGCTTAGTTTATACAATGAAATGCATAAATCCATAGAGATTAACATAGGAAAATATGTCTATTTTGGTACTCAACAGCTGCCCGTTGAAATTAGAATGTGGGATTACAGGCGGTAGGTCAGTCGGCCCACTGAAAGTACATTTGGCGACAAAATTGACCAGGACCTGCGCTTTAATGGCCTTCCTGTGCTCGAACTCAATGCCGAATTCGCTCAATTCCACACTCCATTTAACCAAGCGGCCAGATAAATCGACCCTGGTTAGTATCTCTCGGATCGGTTGATCGGTTAAGACCGTGATTCTGTGGGATTGGAAGTACTGGCGTAGACGTCGGGCCGCGATCACCAAAGCATAAGCAAGTTTTTCTGGTCGACTGTAATTGCATTCTCCACCCTGAAGTGCGCGGCTGACATAGTAGATAGGAGAGTCATTTCGATCTTTTTTCTTGACCAACACGGCGGCTACTGTTTCATCGGAAGCTGCTACATACAAGTACAAGTCATCACCGGGCTCTGGTCGACTCAATAGTGGTGGGGAGCTCAAATATTGTTTCAGTTGGTCGAACGAGTGTTGACAATCATTCGTCCAAGAGAACTGATTCTTTGTCGTCTTAGTCCGAAGGACTTTAAAGAAAGGCAAGCACTTATCCGCCGACTTCGACACAAAGCGGTTCAACGCTGCAACCCGGTCGGTCAATACTTGCACTTCTCTGACGGTTCTTGGAGGCGACATGTCGACAATAGCTTTAATCTTTTTCGGGTTGGCTTCTATTCCTCTTTGGGAGATCATAAACCCCAAAAATTTACCTGCCTCTACTCCGAAAGTGCACTTTGCCGGGTTTAGCTTCATGTTATACTTTCTGAGTGTGTTGAAGGCTTGGTTCAAGTGGTCCAAGTGTCGGTCAAAGGTAGTGCTCTTGACCAACATATCGTCAACATACACCTCTACTGACTTGCCGATTTGCTCCCTAAAGATACGATTGACCAGCCTTTGGTATGTTGCACCGACGTTTTTAAGATCGAACGCCATTACGTCATAGCAATAAAGGCCATCTTCTGTGATGAAGGCGGTTTTCTCCCGGTCCTCCTTAGCCATAGGGATTTGGTGGTAACCAGAAAAGGCATCCATGAAGGTGAGATATCTGTTGCCGGACGACGAATCTATAAGTCGGTCAATAGATGGGAGTGGGAAACTATCTTTGGGGCAGGCTTTGTTTAAGTCTATAAAGTCGACACACATCCGCCATTTGCCTGTTGGTTTTTTGACCAGTACCACATTGGCCACCCACTCGGGATAATGAACCTCTCGGATGAACCCTGCTCTCAGTAGCTTGTCGACCTCTTCTCGTATGGCTGATAGTCGGTCTGGGGCGAATCGTCGTTTCTTTTGTTTGACCGGTTTTATCTTCGGATCAACATTCAGCCGGTGTGAAATTACTGAAGGATGTATGCCCGGCATATCGGCCGGTGTCCAGGCAAACATGTCGACATTCTTTTGCAAAAATTCGACTAATAATGACTGTTCTTGAGCAGTAAGTTTAGAGCCTATTTGTGTCACCTTGGACGGCTCACCTTCATTGAGAGGGATATTGAGGGTTTCCTCAACCGGCTGTGGCTTGTTTAATGCCTGTTCATCCCTCGTATCCAGGATTTCGAGGGATAATTCACAGTTGTTGATAACTTGATTCACGGATTCCCCAATGAGCATACTCAATTCCATTGGTTGAGACTGTTGCCCCCCAGCCGATCCTTCTGCCAAGGCTGCCAATTCTTCTGTAGCTTCGGCGGCCTTCTTGGCCATGACAAGTGATAACAAGTGGCACTGACGAGCCATGTACTGGTCAGTTTGCATGTAGCCTACACCACTCGGGGTAGGGAATTTTACTTTAAGGCAATAGACGGCATCCACCATCCTTGTGTATTTCATCAATGGCCGACCGATTATTGCATTGTAGGCAGAGGGCTGATCTACAACAACAAAGATGTTCATAACATTCAACACATGCGCACCGTCGCCTATACAAATAGGTAGCTTGATCAATCCTTTAACTGGGATTGGGTTATTGCCGAAACCATAAATGGGCTTAGTCGGCTCCAGCTGGTCGTCCTTGAATCCCATACTCTTGTATGTATTGTGCAAGATAGCGTCGACGGCACTGCCACTGTCAACCAAAATTTTGTTAACTTCATAGTTTCCAATGATTGCTTTAACGACGATAGGATCATTGCCCGAGTCTTGAAACAGCTCCGTTTCATCCCACGAGAATGTGATAGCCCATCCGTCATCTACCTCTTTCTTTGGGGGAGGGGCCTGCAGCCCCAAGTGACATACACTCCGCAGATGAGCCTTTCTTTTAGATTGAGAGTCGGCCCACTCCTGAGTGGCACCGATAATAGTGTTTATGACTTCATGCACAGCCGGTCGCTTATGTTCGCGACGTTCAGGCCGCTCTGTAGGTTAAATCTCTCTATCTATCTGTGTGGAGTCTTTCCTGATGTAGTTCCGGAGGTACCCCCGCCGAATCATGTCTTCTATAGCATTTTTCAAGTCATAACATTCCTCAGTGGTGTGACCTCTATCATCATGGAAGGCGCAGTATTTACCTTCGTTTCTCACATTCCGATTGGGTTGCTTCATTCTTCGAGGCCACTGGATTCTGTCGGCCATTTCTCCCCGAGAGATACTATGCAGAATATCCGCACGAGTAGCATTGAGTGGGGTATACTCTTCCACTCGGAACGAGACAGGTTGATTCCGTCTGATTTGGTCATTCCTGGGAGCCTCCGGTCGAAGGTTCTTTCCATCTTTCTGAGATGGGCCTCTCCCACGCGGTCTGTAGCTTCGGTCCTCTACATTGGGACGATTGTCATATGTGGGACGGGTGTGATCTCTTCCCCTAATATCCCTGGTTGGCTCTGGGGGTCGTCTATAGAGCTCATCTGGAACATGTTTGTTTTCCTCCAGGTCTGCATATTTTTTCGCTCTGTTAAACAAGTCATGAAGTTACTTCGGTTTACTATCCGTGAGGGAGTACTTCAAGTATTCATGCTTAACCCCTGCAATGAAAGCGTCGACTGCAAAGTCGGCAGTCAACTCTTCAATGTCGCCTATTGCCGCCTGGAATCGTTCTATGTAGCTTTTCAACTGTTCTCCTATTGCTTGTCGAATTGCCAATAATGAGGCGGAAGTTTTGGTCTTCCTCCGCTGACTGGAGAAGTTGTTCATAAATGCCATGCTCAGTTGCATAAAGTTGGTGACTGAGGCGGGCTGTTGCTTATAATACTAAGTGTGTGCTGCCCCCTCGAGTGTACAAACGAAAGCTCGACACTTCAGGGCGTCCGAAGCCCCATATAACCCCATCAAGTTGCTATATTGTGTAATATGGTCCTTGGGATCACCCTTACCATTGTATCTCAACTTCGGGACTTTGAAGTTAGGTGGCGTTTGCTCTTGGCGAATGCATAATGCGAGCGGATCTTGCTCCTCGTTCAACCATTCCTTGTGATCCTTTTTGGTGAGGTTGTTGACTTCCAGGGCTTTAAGCTTATTTTCAAATTCAGCCTTTAACCCGTCCAATCGGTCCGAAATAGGCTTCTCAGGGGAAATTGCTCTTCCTTTGGAAGGCTGCGAGGGTTCCAGGTTTTGGTTTTCTTCCGGTTCCCGCGCCCGCCTTGGTGCTTCTACCATCGCACTGTGGGCAGACTCAGTCGGCGTTTGTCGAGTGGGAGCCTGGGTGCGTCTGACTGAAGATTCTCTTCGTAGACCTGGCGCTTGACCGTGACGTCTGCGCCAGTTTGATCTGGGGGCGGTTTGACTAGTTTCAAGATGCAGTCGTTGATGCGACTGCTCCTGATGTAGCTCTTCCTCATTCGGCCGAGTCGTTTTCAAATCAGCTATTGTCCTTTGTTGCTTTTCCACCAGAGTAGTAAGCTCATCCATACGGGTTTGCATGTGAGCCAAGTAGGACGTTACGTCCATCACTTGTGGCATTGTTTGCCCCCCAGGTGTAGCTGTGTTCAACGCGAATACCAAAGGTACCTGTTGGGATGACGAAGGATCACGTTGGGCAGTTGGAAAGGAGAAAGAAAGAATGTTGGTGGCCGGACTCTCGGCGTTGCTTCCTTCCCCTGGGAATATACTGCGTCGGACTGGCATTTGAAGTTGTGTTCTCCTTTGGTTGGTATCCCGAAGCTGGCTATTATCATTGCTCTCCGGTGAAGCCATGGCCACTGTCGTTCCCACAGACGGCGCCAAATGTTGAGGACCTTTTATAAGGCCTACAATGGTGGACAGATGGCGGGAATGGGCCTCAGGATGATAACCTGCAAGAGAGAACACAACAAAGGGGATCGGCCTTCGACCGGTAGATCCCTCTCCGATGGTTAAGTCAGTAGAGGTAATGAGCCAGAGAGAAGTATGGTAGTTCTATATGTTTTGTTATCTTACCATGCATGCTCTGAGGTTTGCCTTATATAGGTAGCTTGTTGGGCTGTACCGAGCAGGCCGTTGGCTAATCATGGGTCGGCTAAGTGATTTGGGCTTTGGTCAACCGGCCCAGGATCGTAGAGATTGGGCCTTGTTGGGTTATAGATTGTGCTCAACAAGTTGGATTTCCTGCTGCCAATTTTGCAGCAAATATGACTGTTGATCGGTTTATCCTCCCATAGGTTATTGCCAAAAAAAAAATAGTGAACATCTTTTTCAAGTTATGGTAAGCTCCTATACTTTTGCAAATAACATGCTCAGTTTTAAAGTTACCAAAATTTTCAAAGAAGACAAAAACATGGCCCAAGCAGCTGAAGCATCATCTTCCACAAAGCTTAGCTCTATTCGACTATTCCTTATGTGCAGCGATCTCTTATTGAGAGTGCTCCCAATGAAAATCAAAAAATTTCTTGACTCCAATAAGTGAAGAAATAATGAAAGAAGAAACTCAAAGCAAGAGGTATAAATATATGTATATTTTTTTTGCCATAATTAATAGTCATTGAGTGTAATTACAGAAAATTGTATTCTTATTAATTGAAATTCACAGCCCTGATCTCCAACAACAATCTATGAGATATCTTCAAAAAATAAGAGAGAATTGCTTGCTATAACTAATCCAAAGAAAAAGGACAATGTAAGTATACCTACAATTATTATGATTCTTTATCTCATACTGTTCAGTTGCAACTATTAACTTTCATATGTGTGCATTAAAATGCAGGGATTTGAGTGTCGCAACAAAGGAAAATATCGAATAGAGAAATTGCTACCAGAATGGAAATTTCTTTAAAGAATTAGAAAAGTTTGCTTTAACAATAAGGCCTATTGCCATGAAGACACTAATTATACTTACTATATGTTTAATATTTTAAGACGTGATTATGTTTAGTATGTTAATACATGGTATCATTATATGACTATTATATGATATCACAATTGAACATTTTATAATTTGCTCTATTATATATTTTACATATTTGATGCTTTGAACCTTTTGTTATTAAAAACTTAAAATCTTGATAAAATGGCCCGCTGCGTAGCGCGGGTTTGATTTCTAGTAGTACAATAAAACAAAATTAAAGATACTTATATAATTGAGCTCATAAATGGAAAGTTTTAAATCAAAAGATCAGAGAAAGACGTATAAATATCTATCTATACAATATATTAAAGTTATCCCCTAGTGCTCCCAAAGATTGACACGTGACGCTCTCTACTTAGAGTTTTCCCTTGTGCTCCCAAAAATTGACATGTGGCACTCTAATAGAGCTTTACAACAAAAAAAAATGGTGTTAATTATATCTTTTTATGAAGAAAAGGAAAAAAAAAAAAAAACCATTCACCTTCTATCATCTCTTCAATTCCGGTGGTTGTATTTTGGCATTTGATTTTGTTGCTGATACAAGTAAATGAGTTAAGAAGGAATTCTATATCTGTAAGCAAGTCTAGGAAACAAGGAAGAAGAAGAACTTGCCTCGAGGGTTCTGCAAATTTACAAAGGAGGAGATAAAAGAGAAATAGAGAGAAGAAGAAAGGATTGGAGTTTATTCATTCATAGGATACTCAATACAAGGCTATCTGTTGGCTTTTATATTTGCTGTACAAGAACGGATCAAGTTCCACTCTGACCAAGAATCAAGAATGACTTAGCTATGAGGTAGTTATAACAGAAGTTACACGTCAGCTAACTAACTAACCATCTTAACTGACTTTTCTTCTTATCAATACTCCCCTCCCCAAGAGCAGCCTTGTCCTCAAGGCTGTACATCAGTGTTGAAGTGAGGATACTTCTGCTGAAAGTCATAGAGAAATTCCCATGTAGCATCTTCAGGGAAGGAATGTTGCCAGTGAATCAAGACTTGTGTGGCTACACGATTCCCTCTCTTGACATTCCGTCGAGCCAAAATAGCCAAAAGTTCGAGGGCTGTGGAGTTGGCTGGTGCTGGAAGTTGAGAACTGGCCATTTGGCTGTTGCCAAGTTTGAGCTTCAACTGGGAGACATGGAAGACAAGATGTAGTTTGGCATCTGCTGGTAGCTCCAATTTATATGCAACAGCTCCAATTTTGTCACTAATCTTGTAGGGCCCAAAATAGCATGGGGAGAGCTTATGATATTGTCTATTAGTCATTGAATTCTGTCTATAGGGCTACAACTTCAGATATACCTAGTCTCCAATGGCATACTGTCTGTCAGTGCGATGCTTATCTGCCTGGTGTTTCATTCTGAGCTGTGCCTGATACAAATGATGCTTAAGTAGCTGCAACATTTCTTCTCTTGCTTGTAAGCTAGTGTCGACAGTGTTGACTAAAGAATGTCCAGGGACATATGGTAAATGCAGGGGTGGGGGGTACCCATAAAGTGCTTCAAATGGGGTAGTATGAGTAGCCGTCTTATAGCTAGTGTTGTACCACCATTCAGCCAAGGCAGTCCACTTGGTCCAAGCCTAGGGCTGATCTCCAGTGACACATCGCAAGTATGTCTCAAGGACACGATTAACCACTTCTGTCTGGCCATCTGTTTGTGGGTGGTAGGCTGTGGATAAGCGTAGTGACACTCCTTGGATCTTGAACAACTCTTGCCAAAAGCTACTAGTAAAGACAGTGTCCCTATCACTTATAATGCTCTCTAGTAACCCATGTAATTTGAAAACATGGTCCATATACTGCTGTGCAACTGTCAACGCAGTAAAAGGATGAGCTAAACTCATAAAATGGGCATACTTTGTCAGTCTGTCAACTACCACCAAAATTACACTTTTGCCAAAGGATAAAGGAAGACCTTCTATAAAATCCATAGTGACCTGTTTCCATGCTCCATCAGGCACTGGTATGGGCTACAACAATCCTGGCAAAGCTGAAGTATCATACTTATATCTCTGGCATGTATGGCATTCTTGTATGAATTTTCGGACTTGTTTTTCCATTCCCTTCCAGAAAAATACTGTAGAAAGCCTTTTAACAGTTGCAAACACTCCTGCGTGTCCACCTAAACCCCCTTCATGGTACAACTGTATGATTTTTTGTTGTAGGGCAGCATCATTCCCCACTACAATCTTCCATTTTCTTCTGAGTTGGTTGGCTTGCCATGTGTATGGCGTTTGGAATGTGGTGTCTTGTTGCAATTTTTGAATAATGGTTCTCAACCCTTCATCATCCATCCATGATTGCTGGAGTTGCTCACATAGTTCAGAAGAGACACTTGATATGGTCATTGCGGCTAATTGATGTGATGGCATTCTTGAGAGGGCATCTGCCACCATATTCTCCTTGCCTTTTTTGTATGTAATGTCATAGTCATAATTCATGAGCTTAGAAAGCCATGAGTGTTGACCAGGTGATGAGATTCTTTGTTGCAAAAGGTACTTAAGGCTGTGATGGTCAGTTTTGATAGTAAAATGCTTGTTCTGAAGGTAATGACTCCACTTAGTAACTGCATATACTATTGCAAAGAGCTCCCTTTCATATACTGATAGTTTTTGATGCCTATTGCTGAGTCCCTTGCTAATATAGGCAATAGGATGTCCCTTTTGCATGAGAACAGCCCCTATAGCAGACCGAGATGCATCTGTTTCGACAACAAATTCCTGCGAAAAATCTGGAAGAGCCAATACAGGTGGAGAAACCATAGCTTTCTTGAGTTGGTTAAATGCCTCTGCTGCTTCAGTATTCCATTCAAACTTGTGTTTCTTCAATAATTCTGTAAGAGGTCTACAGATGGCTCCATAAGCTTTCACAAATCTTCTATAATAACCTGTCAATCCCAAGAATCCCCTCAACTGTGTCACATTCTGTGGTACAGGCCACTGTTGCACTGCTTCAATTTTCTTGGGGTCAGTTTCAACACCCCGGGCTGATATCACGTGCCCCAAATATTCCACCTTTCTTTGTGTAAAAGCACACTTGCTCCTTTTGGCTAACAAAGAGTTCTGTTGCAGCAGCTAAAAGGTGATCTGCAAGTGCTCCACATGTTGCTCCAAAGTTCTACTATAGATGAGTATATCATCAAAGAAAACCAAAATGAACTTCCGAAGATGGGGTCTAAAAATATCGTTCATTAAGCTTTGAAATGTTGAAGGAGCATTAGTAAGGCCAAAAGGCATTACAATGAATTCATAACGACCATCATGTGTTTTAAATGCTGTCTTTTGGATGTTGGGTAGATGCATCCGTATCTGGTGATATCCAGATCTTAAGTCTATCTTTGAGAACCAAGCTACTCCATGGAGTTCATCTAAAAGCTCTTCAATAATTGGAATTGGGTATTTATCTTTAATGGTGTGTCTGTTTAGCTCTCTGTAATCTATACACATGCGCCATGACCCATCTTTTTTTTTAACTAACACCACTGGTGAAGAAAAAGGGCTGCAGCTAGGTTGTATTACTCCTGCCTGCAACATTTCTTTTGTCATCTTCTCAATCACATCTTTCTGTAGAGAGGGATATCTATATGGTCTACTATTGATTGCTGATACTCCATCTTTCAAAGGAATCTTGTGGTCATGTAGTCTATGGGGAGGTAATGACTTTGGTTCTTCAAAGGTAGTGGAAAATTGTTCGAGGACCTGTTCAATAGGTACTGGAACCTGCTCTAGCTCCTCTGCTTGCACTGATAATGTGCTCATCATCAATTCTTCTGGTCCAATCACTGTTAAACTACAAAGCTGAATCAGTGAGCATTCCCCACCTTGCTCAAGTGCTCTATTCAACTGTTTGCCTGACACTGTCTTGAGCTTGGTATCTTGGCTTCCACCTCTAAGCACAAACTTCTTCCCTTGAATAGAGAATTCCATCTGAAGGTCCTTAAAGTTCCATTTGATATCCCTTAATGTTTCCAGCCATTGGATTCCAAGAACCATGTCACAACTACCCAAAGGTAACAAAAGTACGTCTGTAGTAAATGTGGACCCTTGCAATACCCAACTTAATCCTTTGTAGGTTGAAGCACATGATAGGCTACTGCCATTAGCTACATCAACTATCATAGGGTTCACATGGGTGATGTGACATCCCAATTTCTTAGCAATCAGTTCATCTAAGAAATTGTGGGTACTACCTGAGTCAATAAGTATGTGGAGTGGTTTTTTTCCAACATACACAGTGACTCGTATTGTTTTATAGCCCCTTGCTGCTATACCCCTGAGGGCGTGGACTGATATCTGTGGGTGCTCTTCTGTTTCTTGTTCTGTTTCACCATTTTCATCTCTCGTTTCCTCATCCTCTTCTATCTTGATGAGGTATAACTGCTTACTCTTGCACTTATGTCCAGGCACAAATTTTTCATCACACCAAAAGTAAAGACCCTTAGCTCTTCTCTCATACATTTCTGCACTACTTCGAATCTTGCTTGTATTGGTTCTCTTGCTAACATTAGGCTCTGTTAGTGCCAAGGTCGTGTTTCTTGGAGGGTTAGGTAGTAAAGGTGGCAACGCTTGATGTTTTCTGGGCAAATGACTCTCACTAGACACATAAGTTGTGGAAGATTCTTGCAACCGAGCCAAGGTTAATGCATGATGCAAGGTTTTGGGCATGAACATCCTAACGGATTTCTGAATGGTCGGCTTGAGTCCATTGATAAAGAAACTGACAGCATAATTCTCCACCAGATTTACCCTACCCAACAAATACTCAAATCTATCATGGTAATCAAGAACATTACCTGTTTGCCTTAATGCCAGCAGCTCTGTCATTGGATCACCTTGAACTTTATCCCCAAATCTGTCTTCTAGAGCTTGCACATACTGCTCCCAGGTTACCAACCCTCGATGTTCTTGATATTTCACCCAGTTCTGGTGCCATTGCAAGGCTCGGCCTTCCAGATTTATGGTTGCAATCTTGACTTTAGTTTCAGGAGGAGTTTGATCGATATCAAAGAATTGATTACATCGATAAATCCACCCATTCACGTCGTCTCCATTGAAACGAGGGAACTCTATCCGAGCCTGTCTTGTCAAAAATTGCTGTCTCCCGTAGCTTCCATTATTTCCAGCATGAGAAGATGCTTCGGAACCTTGGAGTTGGGACATGATTTGACTCTACTACAAATTGACTCCATTAATATCATTACGCATAGAAGCCATGCTCTGTTCTTGCAGCTGCAGTTTGGTTAGGATTTCTTTCATCGTTTCGTCAATCCTACGGACTTCCTGTGCTCTTGTCTCAGCCATGGCGCGAGGATCGAAGCTCTGATGCCAAAGAATGATACAAGTAAATGAGTTAAGAAGGAATTCTATATCTGTAAGCAGTCCAAGAAACAAGGAAGAAGAAGAACTTGCCTCGAGGGTTCTGTAAATTTACAAAGGAGGAGATAAAAGAGAAATAGAGAGAAGAAGAAAGGATTGGAGTTTATTCATTCATAGGATACTCAATACAAGGCTATCTGTTGGCTTTTATATTTGCTGTACAAGAACGGATCAAGCTCCACTCTGACCAAGAATCAAGAATGACTTAGCTATGAGGTAGTTATAACAGAAGTTACACGTCAGCTAACTAACTAACCATCTTAAGTGACTTTTCTTCTTATCAGTTGCCATTTAGTTTCTAAATAATTTCATAGTCATTTACACCTCTTCCTCTTTTCTTTTCGATCTTGCACTTTCCTTTGAAGAATTTTCTTCTAACCAGGTATATTTTTGAAAAAAAATTTTACACCCTATTCTTTCATAATGATTTACAACTTAGATTTCATTTCACTTCTAATGATCACTCTTTTTCGATCCTTTCAGATTATTGTGGGATGTTTTTCCCATATGATTTTTTTTAATATTTGTTGCAATCATTCATGAGTGAAAAACTATAAATGGCGATGAATTATTTTGGAAAGAACTAAACTTCAAATTTTTTTATTCGAACCTGTTTATTTATATACTAACTTTTTCAAAATCTAAAATTGTAAACGTTGAATCCGATTTGATTTAGTTTATCACTCTATTGCTTTTGTAGGTGCCGGGAAAACCAAATGTTTAAAGTAACACGTAATAATTAATTAATAAAGAAAGAAATGAATTGTTGTTATGATAATTTTTGGAAAAGAGTCCTATTATGCATAGATTCAAGCATAGTAAAGTGAAGATGGCTGTTTTCTGAGACAATATTGACTCCATTATTATAATAGACCTGCATCTATTATTAAAGACAACAAATATATTTAATTAAATCTCAAATACACCCGCAGCATTAGCGCGGGGCACCCTCCTAGTTTGTAATTATTCTCATCCTCTCTATTTAGGTAAGAGTTGTTTTGTATAAACTGAAAATTCCGATGTTATAATTATGTTTTTAATCCTCTACAATAACTCGTGTAAATCTTTTCCTTCTAATTTACGGATGTAGACAAGTGCCAAACCATGTTTATTTTTTGTCTCTCGTGTCTATGTTTGCTCGTTACTATGCCAAATTGTACGTACCTTACTTGAATGACAATTGACTAGGTAATTCGTATATATAGACCAGAAAAATTTGACAAGTTTGGAAGAGTTGTGCTTGGAAGGTTCATCTCTCCCTTCCAAATTGCTTCGAGTTATTGGAACTAACATTTGGCAGATGTATAGTTGTGAGATTAGTGACAACCTCTCTATACTCGGTAAGTTAGATCTTCCAATTTTCCTAATTAATGATGACTAATTATCCGTTTACCTTATATTTCTTGGATTTTTGTGTGATTATCATATTTCTTGCATTTTTGGATTAATGAAAAATTAAAAGAGTTTTATGTAAAACATAACAATTTGAGAGTATGAATTCAGATTTACTTTTCTATATATAAATTTGTTTGAACCAACCACTTATTAGCTAAAGATTCAATGTCTACGAAATTGAAAGGAAATGATTAATGCGAAGATGAATTTAAAATTGAGAAAAAGAAAAATTCATATAAGAATATCAGTTATAAATTAATGTGTTCAAAAATAATCATGAAGTCTTGTTTATACGTGTTCTATCAGACAATTTGTATAAAATTTAAATTCAAATCTCTTTTTTAATTTGAAGTTCCTAATATTGCAATTATTTGAATAATATATCATATGGACAGGGATGGAGCCAGGAATAGAATTGAGGGGGGGGCAATTAAGGGGGAGGGGGAGGGGGAAAATTAAGGTTAAGTTTATTTTTTTCCTTTAGCATGACTTAAATTTAAATTATTAATTAAATACTATTAATAATTTGTTTTGTCATCAAACTACATTGATAAATTATTACTATTCATATTTATTATAATATTAATTATACAAAAAATTTACAGCATGGAGGGGAAGAAGAAAAAATTGTTGAAAGCAAAAAACATATTTATACAAAACAAGTAAACAGTTTCTTTTAATATAATTAATCAAAAGTTAAATAAAAAGTTTAGAAAATCTTATTCCAAATTTAAAAAATAAATAAATAAGTTGAACTCAAATACAAATTTTAGAAAATATTGGGACCTAGGAGGGGAAGTGGAGATTAACTATACATAACATAATTTAGAATACCTTTAGGGGTCTAATTGAATGTTTGTCAAATTCAAGGTGGGCCAAATACAGATTTAAAAGAAAACAAACAAAAAAGGTCCATGCATATAGATGATCAAGTCTATGTATGTAGATCCTGCCTTTGCACCTAAACAAATAAAAGTTATAGCATAGTAGCATAGTAAACCTAGTGAAAAGCTAGATACATTATAATTTATAAATTAATTAATTAATTGGATCTATCTTTCCCAAAATTATTTATTATTTCACTTCAAATATGCATTTTCCTATGTTTTATAGTGCCAAAACAATTTCACAATGTTTATTTTTGCTTCTTGTGTGTATGTTAATTGTTCTACTATGCAGAAGTTTACTTGAATGTTAATTGACTGAGGGTTTCTGTTTGGTATAGAATGGCAAAACTTGACAAGTTTGGAAGAGTTGTATTTGGAAGGTTTATCTCTCCCTCCCAACTTTCTTCGAGTTATTAGAACTATGACTTCTCTTAAACATTCACAGATATATGATTGTGAGATTAGTGGCAGCCTCTATATACACGGTAAGTTAGATCTTTCAATTTTCGTAATGACAAGTTTAGCTATGTACAAAGGATTAATGGGTCTAATTATTTCTTAATTAAATTGGATCTGTCTTTCGTAAAATAATTTTATTTGTCACGCCCCGACCCGCAAGCTCGGCCACATGACAACCGCCGTACCACCTCGAGATGCGTGCCTCGTCAGGTGGGCAACCAAGATGGCACAAGGCATGAAAATAAAGGATATTCGAGCAATATATGAAAACATACGAAATTATTATGGATAATATAGTTCAAAAGTATTTAAAAATAAAGTGACACATCTTACGGTGTTCCATGCAGCGGAAAGTATTATATATAAATACATAAATGTATAAGTAAGATGCACTAATATTCTGAGCCAAGATACACCGAGTAAAATGAGGTGGCACCTACAAAGTCGTGTCCACAGTGCCGTACTGGGATCACTGGCCACCAGGACGTCCGCCGTCCAAAGTCTGATGATCTGACAATAAAAATGAATGGGGTGAGTACATAAACTTGTACCCAGTGAGAGACTCGGTTATAATGACCGATCACCTCAGGCTGGGGATATGAAATAATCCAAAAATCAATTTAATAAACCATTTACCAAAATATAGGAAGTCCCATACCAAAACAAATAATAAATCAATAATAATATTTCCAAATGGGCTGGCATCTGAAATTTGTCCCAAAAAGGTATACCCGTGCGCTGGGGTATCCACTGGACCGTCAAGGGTTACTTTATACTTTTAAAATACTTTACTTTACTCTCTGGCCCATTCCCTTGACGTTTGCCTTGCTGTGGTGGAACACAGCAATCTGGAGCCCTGGCGAGTTTCCCTACGCGCCTCTCCCAACCAGGCTCGACTCACCGTGCCCCTCGATAGGCGGTCCACGGCTGAGTATCACGCATGCTCTCAAACTCGGTCCACGCTTCCGCAAACTGGAGCCCCGAGGAACCCGCTCAATCTCTCATCTCTCAAGGGTATCGTTCCCCAAACAATTATCAGTAATATCAATTTATAAAAATATTTGATATTCCCACCCTTTAAATCATTTGTAAACTTGGTGTGTGAGGATGGACAATTCATACCCCAAAACATATATAAACAATTTAATAAAGCATTTATAAAGAAATTTGAAAACGGTTAACCCTCAATGGTCAACCAATATAATCCAAGCCACTCACAAAAGAGGAGAGTTGTATACTCCCTGATTACTCCACAATGCCTTAGCTCAAACTGCTACCGGTCTGAAACTCGTACAATCACGTACCTAAATAATCAAATTAAAATCTAATTTGATTAATAAAAACATTCAACCAACAATTAAATCATAAAACAAAACCTATTTTAAGGTCACAGAGTAAAATTGGGCAAGTCCGGAAGTCAATTGAAGTAAATTAAAGTCAATTGGGTCAAATAGGATCAAAAGGGATTTAAGGTTGCAAAATGACCATTTTGCCCCTGGACCCGAATTGGGGAAAAAATTGCCCAACAGTGATGTTCATGTTCCGGCCCCCGGTTCATACCAGAACCAGCGCCGGTTCTGTCCTGCATTTAAAGCCGAGCTTCGGCCTCCAATCTTCTTCAGCTCGATTCAAGTCCGATTCAACACCAATCCGCACCAAAATTGAAACACAACAAGTTAAACACATGATCTAAGGATTTACAGCTTCAAGAACGGAATCAATCCATTAAACATGCTTGAATTTTGAATCAAAACACTAAGGATTAACATATCTCGGGCAAAACAGAAATCTCAACTTCAATCAACGAATTCTCTTAGCACAGACCATGAAATCAAGCATATAAACTATCAAATTAAAGATTGATGAGTCTAGAACAACATACCAAATTCCCAGTCAATTCCCATGGTTGAACTGAAAGTTATGAACTGATGAACAATCTGTCGCCAAAATTACAGATTTGTAAATTTGGTGATTTCTTGGAAATTTTGGTGTTTTGATCTTCAAGGATACAAGAGAAGTTGGTGTTGATGTTTAATTGAGTGTTTGAAAGGAGATTGAGGGTTTGATTCGAAAGAATTTGGAAGAGAGAACTCGGAGAATGAAGAACAAGAAGAGAAAATGAAAATGGGGGTCTCGGGTGAGCCGAGACCCAATATAATCGGTCAGTTCCGGCGCCGGTTCTTACCAGTTCCGGCGCCAGAATCAACAGAGTTAAAGTTGACTCCGGTCAACCTGGTCAAACTTCCTTGGAATCCGTGCCCAAGTGGGCCCCGCAACTCGAAACTTCAATTTTAGGGTTTTTAAGCTTGAAATTGAGCTAAATGAAGTTTAAAACATCCATGGGAAGTCAATTTTGGTATATTGATTAGACAACAATACATAAATACTCAACTTGACACGTGCGGACTAGGTCCGGGCGTATCATTATTATTTCACTTTAAATATGCATTTAATTTCCTACATTTAGCAAAATAATTTTGCGATGTTCACTTTTGTCTCGTGTGTGTATGTTGATTGTTTGACTATATGCTGAAGTTTACTTCAATGCTAATTGATTAAGGGTTTGGAATAGAATGGCAAAATTTAACAAGCTTGGAAGTGTTGTCCTTGGGAAGTTCATCACTCCCGTCCAACTTTCTTCAAGTTATTGGAATCATGACTTCTCTAAAAGTTTGGGAGATGGCTAATTGTCAGGTTACCGGCAACCTCCCTATAGTGAGTAAGTTAGATCTTTTAATTTTTCTAATGATAACTATCCACTTTGTTTTCTGGCATTGTTGGATAATCTCATATCTCATATATATGTGTGTGTGTGTGTATATATATATATATATATATATATCTCTTTAAATATTAATAAAAAGTACAAGAATTACAAAAACAGTATGAGAGTGTGAATTTAGTCTTAGTTTGTTATATAAATTGTAAGGACGAATCACTAACTATTATGTAGAAATTAGTTAAAATTTAATATATTTATGCATTCGAAATAACATAAATAAGAAGAAATATTTAAAATAAATTCATATAAGCATGTGAATGTTCAATGCATTTAAAAGGTTTAAATATAATGAAAGTCCTAAAACTTATTAAAAGTATAAGAAATTAAATTCTTAAACTTGTATTACAATCAAATAAGCCTATATAAACTTTTATTTACAATCAAATAAACCCCTAACCTTTTTATCGCAATCAAACCTTGATTTACACTCAATTAAGCATTAATAAAATGGGTCACATAATCCTTAATTGTAACCCAAGACTTTAGCAGTTGTCGGGTGAGAAAGCTGACCAATTTTAGTCTTATATTCAAGACTTGAGTGTGATTGGAAGTTTAAGGACTTATTTGATTGAAATAAAAGTTTAAAGGCTTAATTGTTTACCTTAAATAAGTTCGAGACTTTTTTTTAAAAAAAAATTATTTAAACCTATTTGAAAACAATTAAGAAGTCTTTTTTATGTGTATCTTATTATTAATATTTTTTTTGAAAGGTAAAGATTTCTTAAGGAACCAATAATTGGTTTATTCAAATGATTTGACATTTGTTTCCTTTAAATAAGATATCGAGTTCGAGTTTTGTAAATGAAAAAAATCATTATCAGAAAAGTTTTATCCTCATAATGGACCTATCTGGTTCAAACAAAATTAGTCATAAACCATTAAACGGATATGGATATATGTAATTCAAATCAAAAAAAGATTTATTAAAGAAAAACACTACAACCAAACAATAAGTTTGAAGATTTACAAACACCAAGCTTGACTGATGAATCTACAAAGAAATTTACTTCTCTAAATATATGTACAAAATAACCAATGATAGATAAAAGATTGAAAAGCTTGTTGAAGATGTGTCACTTAGTTATTGGCTAATCTAAAAAGTTACTTTTTAAGATGATTCTGAAATAATAATAATTTGTTTCACTTGCATGAAATTAATATATCTGCATATGTTTCGTAATCTTTTCTTTTTGTTGTAATATTATTCTTGAAAATCAATTAGGCCCACTTCATTTGAAGAATTTGGAAATCTTGGAAATAACCGACACTCACATGGAGAACAACTTTCTTCAAACAATAGGAGCAATGCCTTCTCTCAAGTCATTACGGTTATCGAGTTGTAGACTCAGCGGTACCTTACCTACCCAAGGTTCAGATTAATATTTCCTCCATCTCTTGTTGTATTCTCTTTTCGGTCTTTCCCATTTGTGTAGGATTAGTTAAATTAACTTTACTTTTGCCCGCCAATTTCTATTGATATATATACAATAACAGTTATATGTTTACACAGGATTTTGTGAACTGACGCATCTTCGACAGCTTGATATCAGCCACAACACTCTAACGGGTATCTTACCAGAGTGCTTCTCCAAACTCACCTCCCTTGACACTCTATATCTCTTTTCCAATCAGTTTTCTGGAAATATATCTACTCTTAAGACTCTAACATCTCTTAAAAATTTAGATCTCTCTTCCAATCAGTTTTCTGGAGATATATCTGCCTTGCAGAGTTTGATATCCCTCCAAGAGTTGATCCTTTCAAACAATAACTTGCACATCCCGAGCTCACTAGAACCATTATTTAACCTTTCGAAACTAAAGAGCATCTCTGCCGATAACAATACCGTCTATGCTGAAACCCAGATGCCTTCTCTGCCCCCTCGGTTTCAACTGAGAAAGATCAGTTTTTCTTGTTGTGGAGATGGTGGATCATTTCCTCAGTTCCTCTACCGCCAAAATGACCTGCGGTATGTTAATCTCTCCAATATCTATTTCAAGGGAGAGTTTCCGAATTGGTTGTTAGAGAACAACACAAAGCTACATACATTAGTTCTCGCCAACGACTCTCTGTCTGGAAATTTACAGTTACCATCCCTTCCAAATACAGATTTATCATATCTTGATATCTCCATAAACAACTTCTATGGCAACATCCCCGTTGAAATTGCAGCAGAACTACCATCGTTATGGTATCTGAATATGTCGAGAAATCATTTTCATAGTGGCATTCCAGCTTCTATCGGTGATATGAATTTCCTAGTACAGTTGGACTTGTCTAACAATAATTTGACTGGTGAATTACTGGAGCACTTGGCTGTGGGCTGCTCCTCACTACAAGTCCTCATATTATCAAACAACGGATTGGAAGGCCAGATGTTCCCTTCAAATTTTAACCTGACAAATTTGGTTGTGTTGCAATTGGATAGGAACAACTTCTCTGGAAGAATCCCAGATTGTTTGTATATTTGCTCAGATTTTTCCAAGTTGGATGTTAGTAGTAGCCAACTCCACGGTGAGATACCAAGGTGGATGGGGAGCATGTCATCGGGATTGGATATTGAAATTGTCATGGGAAATAATCATCTTGAAGTACCGATGGAGTTTTGCCGGCTCAATCTTAATCTTAAGCTTCTAGACCTTTCAGTGAACAACATCTCAGGGAGTATACCATCTTGCTTCAGCCCTTTATTGATCAGTCAAGTTCATTTATCATGGGCCACTAACAGATGCATTTCGTAACAGCACCATCTTGGTGACATTAGATCTCAGCAATAACTACTTAACTGGAAACATTCCAAATTGGATTGGTAATCTTTCTCAGCTGAGTTATCTTCTTTTGAATAACAACCACTTTGGAGGTAGGATTCCAGTTGAGTTATGTGAGCTGACCCATTTAAGCTTGATTGATCTTTCTCATAACAATCTCTCTGGTACTATTCCCCCTTGCCTAAAGATTACAACACTGAATGATGTATACCAAGATTATGTCCGTTGCGTGGCTGATGTGCCAACTGTTGCTCGAGATTATAACACTTCTTCCTCTTTCTCAATGGATGAGCCAATACAGACTATACGGTTCTCAGCAAAAAACTCATCCTACTCTTATAAGGGAAGAGTCCTAACTTACCTGTCCGGAATCGATCTCTCTTACAACAAGCTAACTGGTCAAATTCCCCAGGAAGTCGGTAACTTTGAAAAGATTGTTGTCTTGAACCTATCTCACAACAGTTTGACAGGACCAATCCCACCGACGCTCTCCAATCTCAGGCAAATTGAGAGACTAGATCTTTCTTACAATAACTTGAACGGGATAATCCTTTCTCAACTTGTTGGGTTAACTTACTTGGCTTGGTTCAGTGTGGCATACAATAATTTATCAGGAAGAACACCTTTAAGGACAGTACAATTTTCAACATTTGCGAAGGCAGCTACCTGGGGAACCCTTTACTTTGTGGCGCACCATTGCCAAAGAATTGCACACCAGATGGACCAACATCGTCAATGCCAAAAGATTCAAGTGAGGATGGGTCAATTGACATTGACTATATTCTGGCCTTGCTTCATCTTAATGCTGTTCATGACAGGTCAGGCTCATATTGAGGATGTTTGGGTGCTTTCCGCGTAAGAAAATGAACCTTTGGCCTTATGAAATGGAAAGCTATAGATAAGTCTCAGCAAAGGTCTGCCAATTGCGATATGAGAAAAAGATTAGTAAACTACTACAACCGTAAGAAGATCCTTTGAGAGAAGATTAAAAAGAAAAAAAAATCAATAGGTGAAGATTTGAATGAGTAGGGGAAAAAAATTGCAGATATCATTAAGGAACCCATACCTTAGCTGTTGTTTCAGCTGTCACAGATTTGAAAACCGTATTAGTGAATCCATATATGATCCGTATGTAATAGTCAAGCCTCTTTCATGCCAGTTTTGCATTTTATAGAGAGCTTTTTTTTGGCTAGAATATTATAAAAAAGGTTTAATACCTAACTTGGTCCTTGAATTATACCAAAAAGAACAAATTGGTTTCTAAATTTTTATAATTTGAAATAGATTGGTACTGAACTTTTATTTTGAGACAAATAAGTCCCTGAATGAACGAAAACTTAATTGAAACTATTAAAAGTTAAGAACCATGGCTTTTATTTTTTCATTAAAAAATTGACTAA
Organism: Microcos paniculata; assembly: GCA_030664755.1. Taxonomy (NCBI): domain Eukaryota; kingdom Viridiplantae; phylum Streptophyta; class Magnoliopsida; order Malvales; family Malvaceae; genus Microcos; species Microcos paniculata. Next base: position 34,673,073 of record CP131459.1, on the reverse strand, counting down.
AAAACTACATCAATGTTAGATAAATGATCAAACGGTTTTCATCGAATTTTTGACTATTTAGAGACTAATCTGTTTCAAATAAAAGCTGAATGATCAATCTGTCTTTTTTTATATAGTTCAAGAACTAAATTGAGTATTAAGCCTTATTAAAAGATAAGACATGAAATTGAAATTGAAAATTTAGGGAAAAGAAAGCTGCATATAGTAGCCTTTGAAAATGATTTTGTCTGGCATGTCAATTGTGATAAGTTACATTCCAAATTAGAGAAGACGTATACGTATGCCTCAGTTTTTCCCCCCTTTCACCCTTTGTAGACCATAAAAGAGTTAGAGAAAGCCATTGCCTTTGTCTTCCATTAGGCTTAAATCCGAAAGGTGGTTGGTGAACGATTCATTGCAGCAATTCCACTGTAAGTATTTACTTTCTTTGAATGGTTTCTACTGATCAGCTCATAAAATACCGTAAGTCGATTAATGGTGACTTCTGTACGTTCCTCTTATATTCAGACTACATTTATACTTGTAGGATCCACTTATAAATCGAGAAAAAGTCCATATAGAAAGAAAAGAAAAAAAAATAAACACACACACACACACACACACACACACACACACACACACACACACACACACACACACACACACACACACACACACACACACACACACACACACACACACACACACACACACACACACACACACACACACACACACACATACAAAGTCCACATATAGATACAAATAAAGTCTCGGAGTGGTTACTTTTAGGGTTGACGCCAAAGTATAGTTGAAACGGACTGGTCTTCTCTTCGCCATTATTATCCTTTAATTTCCACAAGAACTTCTTGAAGGTCTTTCCGTGGGGTTGGAAATGATATGCAATTTGACAATTTGGACTTGGATTTGAACCCAAACTCCACGTTTTAATTCGTACTTGTAATTAATTTATATATTTTGAATCTTTGATTGTTTTGAAGAAGCCTCACGAATTTTGCAATTTAAATAAATTAATTACTTAAATTCTTAAAAGAAAAAACTAAAAAAATTGATTGAATTAGTAAGATCGATTTTGCGTGGTTGAGACTTAAGTCAAAGTCTTCCAACCAAACAATGAAGTCTATTAGACACAAAAGTCTAGACATAAACTCATCAGCATTTGGATTCTGCCTTCCTTTGAAACATGATGGAAGCTGTAGCCAAAAAGTGAGGAAGAAAGAAAGAAACATAATAGGAAACTACAAAGGGGCATACAATAGGGAGCTTTCGTTGGAGGAAAAACAGAGCTTTTTTTTTTTTTTTTGGCATTGTTACCCAAGGAGGATACCCGAAGCAAGAAATAGTTTTAAGAGCTTAAAGGGTGAAAAAGGCAAATGATGTGATACGGATGAGGGGTATGATTAATGAATTTCTTGGAAACAGGGAACGTCCTTTTTTCTTAACAGAGTTCGAGTAATATCATAGTTTTGAGTAATATCATAATTTTAAAACGTGGGCGGATTTAATTGAGGATGCAGTCGCGATATCTTGATAACGGGAGTCACTAATGTTATGTAACCTGACGCGGCCATTGTGAATGTGAAATTTTTTAAAAAAATTACAATTTTTAAAAATAATTTATTTATATATATTGACGTCATATTCACTTATTTTAACATTCTTATCGGTTTTTATTGATTTTTCCATTCGAAGAGCGTGGTTGATAGTTAGTGACCATATCAATCATGTGTTTTGAATCAAACAACCAAGGAATTGATCTTTTAAATTCAATAAATTGTAAGAAATTGGCTCAAGACGGCCAGACGCCGCTTTTAATGTCCGTATAGCAACCAATAGCGATCGGGGGCTCCTCCCAAAATCGTTACGAAGCAGCCATCACAACGCAGTCGCTTTTTAGTACTAAGAGTAATATAAAAGCCCCAAGTGATCAAGCGGTGCTGCCACATGCATAGAGAGGAAGAGAGAGTTATAGTATTGTAAGCGATCAGAGAGAGAGATGGAATCGTGGAAATCGTTGTTGTGGGTCGTTCTGGTATGGTTAATGTTGTTGGGAGGGTCGTGTGATGGGTGCTTGGACCAAGAAGAAGCTGCTCTCTTGCAACTCAAACCGTTATCACATCAATGATGTAGATAACTGGATGAAAGGAAATCAAATTGGGAATTGTTGTGAATGGAAAAGGGTTGTGTGCAACCCCACCACTGGACGAGTGATACACCTCTTCCTTAATCAATCCACCACATTCACCTATTCTGACTATTTTTTATACAAAGTACGCCGGCGGCTATGGGAGTAGGATAAATGAATGGTACCTCAACGCCTCTTTGTTTCTTCCCTTCCAAGAACTCAAAGAGTCTTTATTTGAGTGGGAATACCATAGCTGGTTGTCTTCATAACCAAGGTTGATTCACCTTCCCCGTATTATTTAACTGCAACGTTAATTTCTTAGCCATTGGGAAATTCTTTTTATATTATATAGTATTACTTGCTCATCTTAATTAAAAATGGCTTAATACCCAATTTGATTCCTAAATTATATATATCAAAAAGGATAGATTGGTTCCTAAACTTTTATTTAAGACAGATTGGTCTTTAAATTTTTATTTTGAGATAGATAGGTCTTGAATGAAAAAAAAAAGAAGAAAATTCAGGAACCAATTACAAGCACAATATTAATTTTCTTAGTATGAAATTACTATATAGTTGTGCAAGGAAGCCACCTTATGCTAAATTAGAGAGGTAGTAAGGGAATTTACTCTTGGACAAAAATAAGATATAAGTATAGATGACAATATTAATTGTTATATCTTATGAATTGCCATGGTTTTAATTAAGTAATATTAGGAAAGAAAAATGATGAGTTTGTCAAGAACGAAATAATTAAGAATAAATAATAAAATTGATAATAATAATAATAATAATAATAATAATAATAAAGATAATTCCATTTCATAGCATTTGGGGATATAAACTACTAAAGTGGAAAAGACCTAGTGAGGGGGTTCATTCTTGGAAATCATGTAAGGCGTTTCTTTAAAAGGTCCTTAGGGAGTGGCCCCCTTTGAACTTAACCGGGTAAGTTGGAGCGGTTTTAAGGAGATTTCGATAAAAATATTTTCCCTCTTATTAATTAAAAATTGAATTATTATGTTTACATTTCATATTATAATTGTCATTACATTTGATATATAAATTGTTCAGTAGAAAAAGACCAAGTGAGGGGCTTTTCTTGAAAGTCGCGTAATTAGGCGTTTCTTGGAAAGGTTCTTTACGACGGATTTCTCTTTGAACATAGTCGGGTAAGTCGGGGTTTTGTTTGGTAATTCTTAGAATAAGAAAATTTAGTAGAAGTGTAAAATGGTTATTTCTGAATTTAAAAGCAACTGTGCTCTACTAAGATCTAGAATAAGATTAAATTAAAAATGGTATCATCTTAAGACGGACGTCGTGGAGGTGCCCATCCTTCCCAATACGTAATTGACCCCTAGACTTAACTTTGGTTTAGAAGATCAAACCGTATTCATTTAGTTAATTATAGGTTTAATTACTTGATTAGAACTTAGGATTAATTGAAATTGGCTAGAATTTAATATACGCCAAATCACACCTAGGTTAAAAAAGATTGGTGAAGACTCTTATTAAATGTTTTATCGCGCGAGGTCGCACGTTACGACACGATCAAATTAAAAGGTTTGATCACAAATAAGACTGTTTCGAAAAGATTTTGCCCCAAACTAAACAATTAACCAATAAAAAAGTAAAAACTTGATTTAATTAGAACATTATGACCCGAGGAAGGGAGAGATAATGTGGAGAAGGAGGAGTTGTTTAACTTGAAATAGAGGAGAGATAATGTGAGGAGAGTAACATCAAACAAAATACAATTTGGTCAAAGGAAATAGATGACATAGCATTATCGCATCATACGAGCACCGAGGTCGGATAGGATTTGACTATATTAGGAAATTTTCAAAAAAAGGATGATTTACCAAAAATACTTATCCCTTAGAATTATAGTAGAAAATAATTATTAGTAAGTCAATAATTACTAAAAAGTTTGCTTCTCTTTCTTTTTATAAGTTGCTGCTTCGATATTGTTAATTTTGTGCTTTTATAAGCATTAAACTCTGTAACTTAGTTTCTTCAAAAAAAAAAAAAAACTCTGTAACTTAGTAGCAGTTTTACTATTTTGGAATGGAAATTACTCATTCATCTAAAAAAAGAAAATAATTAGTAGTAAGTCAATGATTTTTAATAAAAATTGTAATAAGGAAGTTGTATTTATCTTTTTGATTTTATTAAAAATAAAGAGAAAAATACTTATATTTTTTCCTATTCAAATTACATATTATAAAAACTTAGTAATAATCCCTTTTCATAACTTTAACAATTTATTTTATTCTTTGAAATTTTTTTAAAAAGATTTATAAATATCACTTTTTATAGTCAATTATTAATTATTCCACTAAAATAATTAAGAAATTATTTATTTTATAAAAGTAATTGTTGATGAATTTTTGTTAAAGAGATTTATACATTTTTCCTTTTACAGTCAAATATTATTTTTAAAAATTATTTCACAAAATATTAGGGATTTCTTTTTATTTTTAGTAAGATTAGAAGGGTAATTACAACTTTCTTGTAATAAATTTAATAAAAGACAATTGACTTATCAATAACTATTTTCTATCATGATGCTAATGAATAAATATTTTCAATAGATCACATTTTTTTGAAATTTTCCCATTATCATTTCTTAGAAAGGTCGATTTCGTGTGCGTGACGCCTTAAGTCAAAAGTCTCCCAAGCAAACAGCGTCAAACTCATCATGACGATAGCATCAGCGTGTCGATTCTGCCTTCAAATATTGAAAGTTTGAAACTGACAGGAAGCCATGGTCAAAAAGAAAGAAAGAAAGAAAGAAACGTACTTAATTGGAAGTTACAAAGCAAAGGGGCATATAATAGGAAACATTCATTAGAGGAAAAACAGAGCTTTTGTTTTTTTTTTTTTTTTTCGCATTGTTATCCTAGGAGGATTAGAACTTGATTCGAAAAATAATAACCCAAGCAAGAAGTACTTTTAAGAGCTTACTTGAACTCTCTATCTAATTAGTAAAAGCGGAAAAAAAAAATAAAACAAATGATGAGGAGTCACGTTTAATGAATTTCTTGGAAACAGGGGAGCGTCCTTTTTCTTAACAGAGTTGGAGTGATATAAAAGCCCCAAGGGATCGAGCGGTATAATATTGTAAGAGATCTGAGAGATAGATGGAGTCGTGGAAATCGCTGTTGTGGGTGGTTCTGATATGGTTAATGTTGTTGGGAGGGTGGTGTGATGGGTGCTTGGAGCAAGAAAAAGCTGCTCTCTTGCACCTCAAACCTTTCTTCAATTACTATAATAATCTAGATAACTGGGTGGAGGGAAAACAGTTTGGGAATTGTTGTGAATGGGAAAGGGTTGAGTGCAATCCCACCACTGGGCGAGTGATACACCTCTTCCTTAATCATTCCACCACATTCACTGATGCTGATGTTGTTTATATACTATATGATGATACAAAGTACTACCACGGCTATCGGAGTAGGAGGGATAAATGGTATCTCAACGCCTCTTTGTTTCTTCCCTTCCAAGAACTGAAGAGTCTTTATTTGAGTAGTAATTCCATCGCTGGTTGTCTTCACGACCAAGGTTCATTCACTTTCCCCTTTATTATTATTATATTTAACTGCAACCTCAATAATTTCTTTGCCATTTAGAAATTCTTATTATATATATCTCTCAAAAAAACAGAAGAAATTCTTATTATATATAATAATAATATACTACTTGCTTATCTTAATTAAAAATCTATAATTATTACTTCTTTTTTGGAAATTAAGTCACTAACTTTAATTTTTATTTTTAAAAATTGTTTCTTGTAGGCTTCGAAAGAGTATCATGGAATTGGACAAGCTTGAGATTCTTGACTTAAGTGACAACTATCTTAATGAGAGTATTTTATCATCTATAAGTGAACTTTCATCTATCAAGTCGTTATATCTAGGGGAAAACCAATTCAAAGAATCAAATGTTATAATGAATGGTAAATTAAATATAGAGATATTAACTTAATTGTACATAATATATCTTTATGTGTTAGTATGTAATATTATTGTTGGTAGCAGGTATTAAGAAGTTATCGAAACTACACAATTTGGAGGCTCTGGATTTGCGTTATAACCGGTTAGGAAATAGCGTCCTACCTCAGCTAGATGGTTTTACATCTTTAAAAACATTACGTTTGCAGAATTGCGGACTAAAAGGAACAGTTGATATGCTAGGTAAGTAGGTAGGCTTGCTTTAAAGGGTCTTTTTGGAGAAAAAAAAGTCTCTCTTTTAAACATCTGATGCTTGATTAGTGCTTCCAGAGTAAGTGGGCTGATGATATGTACTTGATACGATTTGAACAGAATTCATTAACTTGATGAACTTGAAGGAGTTGTATCTAGCTGACAATGAGATTGCGAGCCTCGAATCTTTCCAAGGTACTGTCTGTAAATATAAGTCAACATTTCGCTAGTAATTTGTAAAACTTTTATAGAATTTAAGCAGTTGACATTAGAATAATTAATAAAATATTCTCTTTTGGGATGAAATTATGTAAATCTTTCTTCAACAGGAAAAGGAGAAGTGAAGTTGATTAACCTCGAAGTGTTGGGTTTAAGTAATAATAGCTTCAACAACAGCATATTCTCATCCCTTGGTGGGCTCCCAAATTTGAAGTCTTTGTATTTACGATCTAACCCAGGGCCGACAGATGTTAAAGGTACAGCTATATGTACTTTTTTTCATTTACTCTTCTGAAATTTAGCTAAAAGCTCAATTTGATGCCTACGTTTGTCTGATTGTTTGATTTAATGTTCAACCTTTTAAACTATTTAATTTAGGGTCTAACCTTACAAAATATGCTCAATTAAGGGCCTTCCGTCTATTTAGACTGTGCGTGAATCACACATTTCATACCAAGCATGTGAATCAACGAGAAAATGACATGTGGATAATTATATCAACTAATTATATTATTAAACAAACAAAAAAGAAGAAAAATTAAAATTAGAAAATACCATAAACTAAAAAAAAGCAAATATTTCCCCCTTCTTCTCTGTCCGCCCAATAGCCACCCTCTACTTGAAAGTTCAAGCAGCTCCTCCGGTCAGTGCAGCAGCCCCACCACCTCTCCTTCCGAATTTCGTTTCCTCCTTTCCCCAAACGAGACTTAAGCTAGCCACAAACTAATGACTTTAGCCCAAATCAATTTAACTATCTCAACTTTCCTTTCAGAACCAGGCAAGAAGGAACCAGAAATGCAGTCCCCATTTTTCTAAGACATAAACACCTTATTGTCATATCTGAGCCACCAATTAAAATGAACTTTGGTAATCTGGATGGTTTGGCCAAGTTCATAGTACTACTTGACATGTCAATGTAATTGGCTGACTTCAATACTTCAGGTTCAGGCTACTCTGCCAACCAAAAAATTTCCATTTGACCAATTTTAAACTCAATGTTGATGAGAAGATGAACAAACTAAACGTTTAAAATTACTAGCCTTTTTTCTTTTTCCCTTTTCTCATATTATTTATGATCAAATATACTAACATGTGCTGAGAGGCCATGCCCCTGCCCTATGCTATATAAACGTAGAAACTAGGCCTTGTTTTCCACACTCAACTCAAACGCTTAAGAAAAACTTATTCATTTCCTCATTCGAAAAAGCAATCTGCTTATTGTCAAATCCATCAGAATGGCCTCTTTGAATTGCTTTGTTTTAGCATTCTTCATGGCTTTGTCATTTTCAAGCATCAATGTCGGCCTAGCAGCTCGCTATCTCCTCCAGCAGCTGCCACCAATGCCGAATTTGCCTGGAGGAGCACCATGGCCACCATTGCCATCATTTCCAAATCTGCCACAGCCAACAATCCCAACATTGCCGACTACTCTACCTCCACTTCCTAGCCTGTGAACACTGCCCACCATCCCTACAGCCCCAAAAGTAACCCAGCCACCTATGCCTAGCCCGTCCTCACTCCCTACCATACCAACTACTATTCCATCCATCCCATTCTTCTTCATCAATAACAGTTAGTACTCCCATAATCCCATTAGTGCTGGTAGTTTTTTGACTAAAAAGGGATTGGTTTTGAGAAGAAAAAGAAAGGGAAAAATGAATTTGGAGGTGCAGCGCTTGACACACCCGGACCTAGCACGACCCTTTCGTACGAACGGAATAGTGTAAGATGATGTAATAATTGAATAATAAGTCGGTCCGGCTGTGTCAAGTAAAAAGATAAGTTAAAATTAGGATAAGACGGAGTCTGAAGATAAAGTAATTAACCGTGCATGGAAATTAGTAAATGCCAAAAAGACCTCCAATTAAGTCCCTAGAAATTTATTATGGGCCCCATTGGCACAAGAAAGCAAAGGATTTAGCCAATGGGTGAAAATGAAAGAAAGTTGAAAAAGGGGAAAAGTTTGACTCGAGGCCCGAGTAGACCCGGTGTCGGGCTCCCCTATAAATAGGGGTGAGCCAAAGCTTTTCTTCATTTCTCTTTTTCTTTTTCTTTCATTTTCTTTTCTTTTTCTCTTTGGAGACAAACGGAGGCATTTTGGACAATTGGCAGATCCGGACAAACCGACCGCCAGTTCAAGGCGAGATCTTGGTGAGTTGTTCTTAACTCCTTGAACTACATTTCATTAAATTTTCACGCTTATCCATGCATTGGTCTAGGAGAGATCCAAGCTCAAAGTTAGTTTCAACTTTTTATCAGCTTTTAAGTTTAGATTTGAAATCTAGAAACTTTGAGCTTGTAATTCTCGTTTCTGCTCCGGTAAACGCGTCGAGGGAGGTGTGAGGAACCTCCATCTCAAATTTCACTCGAAACGGTGGACCGAGGGGCTCGGGATCCGAGGAAACGCTCGGATCCCGAGCAGGGCCGCGCGTCTCTCCCGCGCGGGAGAGACCGCCTGGTCGAGTCCCGCGCGGGACTTGGCCAAATTGGCCACCCACGCGGGTGGCCTTCCACAGGCCCAACCCGTGGCTGGGCCTGACCCAGCCACGCGGGAGGGGCCTGCCTGGCCCAGAATCCGGCCCGAGTGTGGGGCCCATTGGGGTCCCCAGGGGCATTTTCGTAATTTTTCCTCAAGTGTTCGATTTTTACCCCGGACACTTTTCTAACCCCCGAATCACTTCCAAACATCGTCATAGGTCATATTAGAGCCTCGTAGGTGCATTCATAAATTTAGTTATGAATGCTAACGTGTATTTCCGTGTACTAGGGCTCCGGTTGGATCGAGTGCGGCGATGCTCCGGAGGTTGAGCTACATGGAGCGCTTGGGAGTATACGATTCTCCCATCACTGTGAGTGACTTAGACTTCTTTGTCTAGCCACTGGGGAAAAAGGGTTTTAAAAATGTTTTAAAAATATAAATGTTTTTCAAAAGGTTTTGGGATACAGGAAGTCCACACACACACAACTGTCTGCGATATACCCACATAGAGAGTGGGATGTTTTCAAAAGAAAATATAAATATTTTTGTGTGTGTGTTTTTATATATTTTAAATATGTATGAGTTATGTATATATTTTTTTTAAAAATATTATTGTTATGATTATTGAGGGTACGATGCCCTTGGGAGATGAGCGATTGAGTGGGTTCCTCGGGGCTCCAATTTACGGGAGCGTGGACCGAGTTTGAGAGCATACATGATACTCAGCCGTGGACCGCCTATCGAGGGGCACGGTGAGTCGAGCCTGGTTGGGAGAGGCGCGTAGGGAAACTCGCCAGAGCTCCAGTTCGCTGTGTTCCACCACAGCGAGGCACCACCGAGGGAAAGGGCTAGAGAGATAGAAAAGAAAAAAAAATATTTATAAATGAGAAAAGAGATAGCCCTCGGTGCAGTGAGGCGTAAGGCGGCCGACGGGTCGTGCCTCTAGTATGATAGAGATGCCAGCCCATTTGAGGTTTATATATATATATTCTTATTAAAGAATTTTTAAAAGAATTTTCAAAGAAAAATATTTATTATTATTTTATTTTATTTTACTTTATTTTATTTTGGATTTCCCTTATTCCCCCAACCCAGATGGAGATTCTTAGAACCTCTGTCACTCACCTGTATCCAATGTGGATGGATGCAGATTGGCACGGAGTCAGCAATAGAAGAGAGGCTCACTAGGAGACGTCGGTGGCTTAGGTTTAGTGGTTTCCGTTGTGTAGGTATTCTTTTAAATTAGTCCACTGGTATTGTTTATAAATTAATATTTTATTAAATGTTTTCTAATTAAAAATTTTAGTTGTTTTGCAGCGATGGTATCCATTTCAATGCCTTGCGGTGCTTCTGGTGCGTGACCGGTCGGCACGTACTTCGAGGCAGCGCGGCGGTTGCCACGTGGCCGACCCGGGTGGGTCGGGGCGTGACAGCGCTAAGATTGAGTGCTCCGGTGATGTCACAGGCGGCGGCTAGGGTTTCGTTCAAGGAGGGAAAGAGAAACTAAAGCTCGAGAGGTGAAAGAAGATGACTAGAGTTTCGTCAGAAGGGTGAAAGGGCTTAGTGTTTGTTTCTGTAAAAGAGGTTGGCCATCGCAGGTGAAGATCGGGAAAAGATAGGGATTTGAAACAGAGGGGATTTGAAGAAGGAAAAGCTCAAGGAAATAAGATTTTGTCGAAGAGAAAGGAAAGAAAGAAGAAAAGAAACTAAGGAGAAAAAATAGGTTATTTTCTTATTTTTAATAATGCTAAATTAATTAATTAAAAATAAATTAAGCAATTAACGACGACACATCAGCATACCGTTAACTTTAACTATGTTTGTATTTCACTCTCTCCTTAGATTACCATCAGACCCTTCATTGAACACTTTTGAAAATGTTAGGCACTTATTTAAACACTTTGAAAGGTTAGACACTAAATCGAGCAATCACGCAAACGTTGGACATTAAATTGAGCTTTTAGCCTAAAATTTATGGTTTGAACTACTTCTTGTGGTTTTCTATTATTTAATATATACCTTTACCAGTAATTTAGAGGAATCAACTTTGACTATTTTTTAGGGTACTTTTTGGCTAATTTTGATTAGGTAGTGATAATTTTCCTTTTTGTGGAAAAAATGTGGGGGAATTATTGGTGAGTGTAAAATGGACTAAATTTGCAACAAAAGTATAATGGCCCAATATAATTTCTCAAAAATGTAATAAAATTCACTGTCTTTTACTATTTTACCCTTTATAGTAAATAACATAAATTTTATTTTAAATTTTTATTTTCATAGAATGTTCAATTTCATTAGACCTAAATTTATGTATGTAAATACATAAAGTTCCAATAACAAATAAAAAATATGAATAACATGCCTTACCAATGATAGAGTTTTAAAGATATTAGCATCATAAAATTAATGTGAATGCTTTACAAATAACAAAACAGAGCTAGGATTGATCAATCTAGAAGTGCTTGAGTTGTGGCCTTGTGGGGGAATCTATTCAACGATAGCATATTGCTAGAGCTGTCAAAAGTTGACCCGAACCCGATAACCCGACCCGACCGACCCGAACCCGAAACTAACCCGACCTGGTTTGACTAAAAAAAGTAAACGACCCGAACCCGATCGACCTGAAACCCGATTGACCCGTAACCCGATTGACCTGTAACCCGATTGACCCGAAACCCGATTGACCCGGAACCCGATTGACCCGAAACCCGATTGACCCGGAACCCGATTGACCCGAAACCCGATTGACCCGAGAATCTAACCCGAAAGAACCCGACAAACTAATGAAATACTCCCTCTGTCCCTATTTATCTGCCTTCTGCTAGAAGCTTTATTTGTTTCTAAAAACTTTATTTATTCCTTTTTATCTGTCTATATCCCAGCATTAATTATTAATTTTTTAAAATTACCCTTTTAAACTACTTTTTTTCTCTCTTAAATAAATATTTTTTCTAAATAGGAGAGAGAATTAAAGAAGAAGAGAGATAAGGATAAAATAAGAAAGTCAATGTAAATATGTATGAAATTTTGTACCATAACTATTTTTTTTGCCCTGTATGAAATGATTAATTGTAATAGACAAATAGGGACAGATGGAGTATTTTTATATAACTCATAAACTTCAAATTTAATAAATAAATTTGATAAAGAAAATAAAAATAAACATTTGATAAAATTTTGATCAAAGTGAACTTAAAAAAATATTTTTTCATAATTATGGTTTTTAAATTTTATTATTATGAATTTATGATTGAATTATATGAATTTATAGAATATTATTACTTAAATTTAATAATATTAATTATGAACATTATTAAGGAAAATTTGAGAATTTACAAAAGGCCATGTTGATTTCATCATTACTGATCAAATCAATAAATAAATTTTTTCATGTGAATGACAATTTTCCATTTTAACTAAGAAAATTTATAAATTACAGTAGTATTAATAAATTACTAATATTCATATCAAATTAGTGAATTATCTATCCAACAAAAAGTATCTAAACATTAAAAATTTGAAATTAAAATTTTAATATGTTGTCATATATTTCTCCTTATAATTTAGTTCTCGCCAAAACAAATAATTTAATGAGAATGCCGAATGTAGTGTGTGTGCAAGTTGTTCTATTATGCAGAAGTATGTGATGTTAATCACTAATCACTATAAAATATAGTCTATATACAAGTCTTAGAAAGGAAAGAACAAAACAAGGTCATTAGCACTAAGATAATAAGATACTAAGATTAGTGGTTCATGGTGGCCATAGCTGTATGAATCATGAATTTATTATATATCAATTAGAATTTAGAAATGAATTAGTAAATAATAAAAATTTAAATATTTATTTTATTTAAAACTATAGATAATTTATAGGAAAATTTTTAAAAAAGTTATAAATGTTACTAATGTAATTAATGCATTTATAACATTACAAATTTAATTAATTTAATTACAATTTATAACAAATCTAATAAATAATATTTTTGATAAAATCTCTCTTAAGTATTAATTTGTAAAATCAAAACTTTAATTCTATTTAAAATAATCGATAACCCGAATGACTCGAGAGTTAAATAAAAAAAAATCGAATCCAAATGATATAAAATCCAAAAAACCTGTAACCTGAAAGACCCGATAGTCAAACCCGAAAAACCCGGACCCGAAACCCGACAAACCCGAGGACAAAACCCGAAAAACCCGAGACCCAAATGACCCGAGACCCGAATGACCCGAAACCCGAATGACCCGAGACCCGAATGACCCGGAACCCGAATGACCCGAAACCCGAATGACCCGAACCCGAATGACCCGAAACCCGAAATGACCCGAAAATCTCTTTTGACCCAAACTGACCCGACCTGATTGACCCGAACCCGAAACCTACCCGATCAACCCGATTTGACACCTCTACATATTGCCATTCCTTGGTAGGCTTTCAAATCTAAAGACTTTGTCTTTTGAAGGCAACTTGAATGGATCAATATCAAGTAAAATTATATTACGCCTCCCCAACCTTTACTCTCTAAAATTCATAGTATCTTTTTCCTATATTTATGCTTGAAAACCTAGGATATACATTGTGTCTTCTTTTATATTATTATTATAATAATAATAGTTAATTGTGCGTATGTAATATTGTCCTTAGGGTTAGATGCTTTGAGCAACCTGGAGGAACTGGATATGTCATGTTTGGACTCCAAAGGTATCTTCATCAACTTGTTCATGTTAATTTTAACTAAGAAGTCTAATTAAATGAATTTAATATTTCTGATCACATTAAAAAGATTGAAATTCAAGCTTGCCCAAACATTTCCCCTCTCTTTAATTAAGGTCGGCAATCTCTTACTTTAGTGAAATTGTATTGCTTGAATGTTTTATTGATTTGTTGTTTGCAAAAAGTTTTTAAATATATAGTATAGTATCTGTTTGTACCACAATTTACATTTTTTAGGAAAAAGAAATAATTAGCTTATGTAGGCTGATCGGCCTATAAATCGGACTAGCAGGATGAGTTATTAGTTTAAGGTCAGCGGCCTAAATCCAAATTAAGGCCGCACCAAATCTTGAAAGATTGGAAAGACCAATTCAAAGCCAAGCGAAATCAAAGGGATTCAGTCTTAAAGACTGAGATTTGAAAATCAAAATGAGCTGATTCAGAGGAGTTGATTGGGAGCTGTGAGGGCTATATAAGCCTCATCCTAGAACGACTGAAAGGGGACGAACAATGATCCACAGAAACCTCTTCAACACTCGAAGACTGCCCGATGGCCCTCAATTTCTAGTATTTTCCCTTAGCCCTTTTCCACAGAAACGGCATCAACACTCCTTCAGACAAACCAGACTGAACTCTGCTCAAACTTGCTCCGATTTCCTTTCTTTACTTTGCCAGCCAGAGACCCTTTTCGAGATCTGTTTAGTCCAAAGTCTTTTTACTTTTAGTCAATCCTTTGCTTTCCCCAATTTTTGAGTGTTTCAAGAGTTTGTTTAGCCTTCCATCGGCCATCTTTTTCTTTATTCAGTTCATTGTAAACACCCAATCGGGCAACGTTCTCATTCAGTTTATTAAAGAAATTCCCTTTTGTTCAATGATTTAAACAGTCCGACTGTGACTTTGAACAAGAACCTGCATTATTTCTAACTTTTGTTGTTTTTCGTTACAAAAGCAACTGGCACACTCAGTAACCAGCTCATCGGCCTGACCGCTCGGCCTAGGGAGATATTTGGTGCAACAGTATCATTTTTAAATTGCTTCTTAATTTACCTTTGAGAGAAATAAGCAACTAAAAATAGGCTTTGTCATCTAGCAAGTAGCTTTGAAGATTGTTTGAATGTTGTAGTAATTGTTTATTGCTTCATTTACAGCTTGTACCCTTCCGTTGCAGTCGTTAGGCATGTTACCAATATCGCTGAAGACTCTTTACCTGGGTGGATTTAGTTTTAACGGCATAATGACTCAAAGTAAGTCATGATGATTAATATGTATGGTACAAAATATGCTTTGCTCTATATAATTTTTTTTATTTCTCTTTTTGCGTTGAATTTAGTTAAGAATGAGTATGTATTTGTTTTTTCAAATTTTACTTTATTTTGCAAATTAGTCATTCAACTTATTTTCTTTACTAATGGACCCTTTAATTTCTTTTCTTTTAAAATCAATTCATCGTTTTTCTACTTTAAGGTTTGTTTTCTTTACAAACTAATCATTTTCTTTTTCCATAATTAATTGTTTTTCTTTTTCTACCATGAAGTTATATGTGTAATGAAATTAATGGTTCTTTTTAATTGTGTCTGCAAACTACAATTGAATCTCTTCGTATGTTGTGGTGATTTTCATTTCACTCAAATTGTATAGTATATATTTGTGTACAGTAAGAAATGGACAGAACTAAAAAAGGACTACGGGCTTTTTCTCTTTTCTCATCGGTTACTCCCCAACCCCTATGTCCTACAATGATAAAAAGGCCCATGTGGTCAGAGGGGAAAAGTACAATTTGAAAAAATGGGAGGCTAAGCCTAAGCGTACTTTATTAGGAATGTTTTTAAGGAGATTTTGGATTTTTTTTTTGGTGTAACCAAGATAAGGAGATTTTGGATTTTAGCCCATATATTATGGTCCCGTTTGCGATTTGGGGATTGGCACCGAGCAAACGTTATCCGACAAGTGGTAGCACTCTTTTTTCTAATTTTTTCCCTCTATTTCTTTATTCAATTTTTACTTTGTATTATATGTTTAATCACTTAATTTTTAGAAAAATTTTATTTTAATTATTCAATCATAAAAATTTATGATTTAGTCACTTATTATTTACATGATATGATCACGCTATGGCACGTGACATAATGATATGGTATGTCACGTCATTTAAAATACTGCTTGACATGATGACGTTGCATAGCCACATCATCAATCATCGCACATGGTATAACTATATCATAATGTCACGTAATATGGTGATATGGCCATACCATATGTCAATGAGTCAATTTTTTAAAGAGTTTGGTATTCAAAAAATTAAATTTTACAAAAATAAGTAATCAAATTGTAAACTTTTATAGTTTAGTGGTTAAAAATGAAATTTTCCAAATGTGAAGTGAACAATTATGTAATTTACCTAATAAATTATTAGTTTCATAATAATAATAATAATAATAATAATAATAATAATGTTGTTTTTGTTGTTGTTATTATTATTATTATTATTATTATTATTATTATTATTATTATTATTATATAAAACCTAATTTTAAAGTTAACCCCTAATTTCGAAGTACTAAATCATTCGGCACCTTTTTTTTTGTTGAAGCCTATTCTTAGGCATCGGCACCATTTTTTTTGTTGATTGTTGCAAATGGCTTTTGAGCCCTTTCTTAGGCTTCGGTTGTTATTGCTTTCGGTGGGTTACAACAAAGGGTTCTTTTGGTACATTGGATTTAGCTAATAAGAATGGGCTTATATGTATATTGTTAGTTATTATGTGCAAATAATAAAATTCATGTTAATTAATGTAATAAATTTCATTACACTGAATTATGTAAATAAACAAGTTCTACACACACCCATTACCCATATAGATATAAATTTTATTGGACCAAAATTTATGTGAATACATAAAGTTTCAATTCAAATATACAATATATCCTTTCCAATGATAGAGTTTAAACATATTAAGATTATAAAATTATGTAATTGCTTTACAAAACAGAACTAGGGCTGATCAATCTAGAAGTGCTTGATTTGTGGGGGAATCTCTTCAACGATAACATATTGCCATTCCTTGGTGGGCTTTCAAATCTTAGGACTTTGTCTTTCCAATGCTACTTGAATGGATCAATATCAGGTAAAATTATATTACGTGTCCCCGCCTTTTACTCTCTAAAAATCATATTATCTTTTTCTTATATATATATATATATATATATATATATGCTTGAAAACCTAGGATATACATTGTGTTTTCTTTATTTTATTATTATAATAATAATACTTAATTGTGTGTATGTAATATTCTCTTTAGAGTTAGATGCTTTCAACAACCTGGAGGAGCTGGATATATCATGTTCTTTTGAATCAGAATATGTTTCGGACTCATCTTCATCAACTTATTCATATTAATTTCAACTAAGAAGTCTAATTAACTGAATTTAATATTTTTGATCACATTAAAAAGATTGAAATTCAAGCTTGCCCAAACATTTCCCCTCCCTTCAATTAAGGTTGGAAATTTCTTACTTTAGTGAAATTGTATTGCTCAAATGTTTTATTGGTTTGGTGTCTGAAAAAAATACTAAATATATAGTAGTATAATTTTTAAATTGCTTCTTAATTTATTTTTGAGAGAAATAAGCAATTAAAAACAGGCTTCACCATCTAGCAATGGTTGTTTGAATGTTGTGGTAATTGTTTATTTCATTTACAGCTTGTAGCTTTCCATTGCAATCATTGGGCATGTTACCGACCTCGTTGAAAACTCTTCACCTTGGTGGATTTAGCTTTAACTGCACAATGACACAAAGTAAGTCACAATGATTATTAAGTACAAAATATGCTTTTCTCTTCTTCTTCTTTTTTTCTCCCTTGTTGGGTTGAATTTATTATCTTGTTTATATGTGTTCTATGAGACAAATAAAGTTTAAGTTCAAATCTCTCTTTAATTTCAAGTAATTCAAGTTCCCAAAAATGCAATTATTTGAATAATATATGATATAAAAGTTTAGTAAACCTAGTGGAGCTAGCTATATGGATTAATAAGGCTAATTATAATTTCTTAATTGATTAATGGATATCTATCTTTCGTAAAATAATTTTATTATTTCACTTCAAATATATATGCATTTTCCTACGTTTTATTATATATGGCAAAATAATTTCACTATAGTTATTTGTTTATCAACTTATATAGAATTTGAGCAGCTGACGCATAGAATAATTAATCAAATGTTCTCTTTTCGGAGATGAAATTATGTAAATGTTTCTTCTACAGGAAAAGGAGAGAAATGAAGTTGATTAAACTTGAGGTGTTGGGTTTAAGTGATAATCGCTTATTATATACCTGTGGTTTTCTACGATTTACCTATCCCTTATTATATACTTATACCCCATAATTTTAAAGAATCCCCTTCGACTATTTTCTGGGTACTTTTTTGCTAATTGTGATTAGTTAGTGATAACTTTTTAAGTGGAAAAAAGGTGGGCGAAGTAGATGAGTGTAAAGATGGACTAAATTTGCCACAAATTTATAATGGTCCAATATAATTTCTTCAATAAAGTGTGATGAAATTCATTTTCTTTTACCATTTTACCCTTTATATTAAATAACATAATTTTTTTTGTACGTAAATAATTTTAATTTATAATCTTATTTTTTTAATTTTGTTTTTTATAAAATGATAACCTTCATTAGACCTAAATTTATATAAATACATAATGTTCTAAAAACAAATACAATATGCTTTACCAATGATAGAGTTTTAAAGATATATATTAACACTAACAATATAAAATTAATGTAAATGCCTTATAGATAACGAAACAGAACTAAGATTGATCAATCTAGAAGTGCTTGATTTGAGGGGGAATCACTTCGACGGCGGCATATTGCCATACCTTGGTGGGCTTTCAAATTTAAAGTCATTGTCTTTTGGAGTCAACTTGAATGGATCAATAGATATTATTAGAGGTAAAATTATGCCTTCCCTTGCTTCCCTCTCTAAGTTCATATCCTTTTTCCTATATGCTTGAATACCCAGGATATACATTGTGTTTTCTTTAATTATTATCATAATTAATTGTTTGTATTTAATATTCTCCTTAGAGTTAAATGCTTTGAGCAACTTGGAGGAGCTGGATATATCATGTTATTTTGAATCAAAATATGATATGAACTCCAAAGGTATCCTCATCAACTTGTTCATGTTAATTTCAACTAACAAGGCTAATTAAATTTAATTTAATATTTCTGATCACATTAAAAAGATTGAAATTCAAGCTAACCCACACATTTCCCCTCTCTTCAATTAATGTCAGCAATATCTTACTTCAGTGAAATTGTATCGCTCAAATGTTTTATTGGCGATAATATTTTTGTTGTCTGAAAAAAAATACTAAATATATAGTAGTATAATTTTTAAATTGCTTCTTAATTTATTTTTGAGATAAATAAGCAATTAAAAACAGGCTTCGCCATCTAGCAATGATTGTATGAAATCTGAATGTTGTGGTAATTATTTGTTTAATTTGCAACTCTTAGTAGCCTTCCCTTGCAATCATTGGGCATGTTACCGACCTCGTTAAAGACTCTCAGCCTAAATGGATTTAACTTTAATAGAACAATGACACAAAGTAAGTCACAATGATTATTATGTACAAAATATGCTTTTCTCTCTTTTCTTTTTTCTTTTTCCCCTTTTTTGGTTGGGTTGAATTTATTATCTTGTTTAATTATATGTGTTTTATGAGACAAATAAAATTTAAGTTCAAATATCTCTCTTTAATTTCAAGTAATTCAAGCTCCCAAAAATGCGATTATTTGAATACTATATGATATAAATGTTTAGTAAACCTAGTAGAGCTAGCTATATGGATTAATAAGGCTAATTATAATTTCTTAATTAATTAATGGATATCTATCTTTTGTAAAATAATTTTATTAATTATTTCACTTCAAATATATATGTATGTCCCTATGTTTTATTATGGCAAAAAAATTTCATGATGTTTATTTTTATCTCGTGTGTGTGTTCATCGTTCAACTATGCTATAGTTTACTTAATGTTAATTGATTGAGTGTTTGGAATAGAATGGCAAAATTTGACAAGCTTGGAAGTGCTGTACTTAGAAGATTCATCTCTCCCTTCCAACTTTCTTCAAGTTATTGGAACTATGACTTCCCTTAAACATTGGGAGATGAATCATTGTGAGGTGAATGGCAACCTCTCTGTACATGGTAAGTTAGATATTTCAATTTTCCTAACGATCCACTTTATTTCACGTTGTCTCTTGTGTGTATGTTAATTGTTCAACTATGCTCAAGTTTACTTGAATGTTAATTAATTAAGTGTTTGGAATAGAATGGCAAAATTTGACAAGCTTGGAAGTGCTGGACTTAGAATATTCATCTCTCCCTGCCAACTTTCTTCAAGTTATTGGAACTATGACTTCTCTTAAACATTTGGAGATGTTAGGTTGTAAGGTGAATGGCAACCTCTCTATACATGGTAAGTTAAATCTTTCAATTTTCCTAACGATCCACTTTATTTCACGTTGTCTCTTGTGTATATGTTAATTGTTCAACTATGCTGAAGTTTACTTGAATGTTAATTAATTAAGTGTTTGGAATAGAATGGCAGAATTTGACAAGCTTGGAAGTGCTGGACTTAAAAGAATCATCTCTCCCTTCCAACTTTCTTCTAGTTTTTGGAACTATGATTTCTCTTAAACATTGGGAGATGTCTAATTGTAAGGTTAATGGCACCCTCTCTATACACGGTAAGTTAGATCTTTCAATTTTTCCAATGATGACTCATGATTCTATCCACTTTATGTATTTGAAAAGAACATAAATAAGAAGAAGAATATTTAAAAAAAAAATTCAAATAGGCATGTGAATGGTTAATATATTTAAAAGGTTTAAATTTAAATATAATGTTGAAAGTTCCTCAACATATTAAAAATAATCAATTAAGCCTCTAAATTTTTATTACAATTAAATAAGCTTCTAAACCAATGAATAAAAAACCGGATTGGTCCTTGAGCCAGTGAGGCTAATGGTTCAATGGTTCAATCAGTTCAACCGATTGAACCGTTTAGATCGGTTAGATAAATATTTTAGTTTTATTTATTTCTTAAAATATTTAAATTTCAAATTTTCAATTAAAATTTTTTAAAAAATTCATAAAAAATAATAAAAAGTATAAAATATTAGTATATCACATAATATAAATAAATAATACAAATTATTTTACATCACAAATTAAATTTTTATTATGGGAGTACATTAGGATAAAAAATAAAAAATTTAATGTCAAAAATTCAAAATCAAAAGTTCAAACATAATAAAAGAATTATAATTTAGTTTCTCATTAATTTAGGCTTCCTTTGGATTTGGTGGGTTAATCAATTAAAAATAATTTAAAAAATAAAAAATTTTTAATTTTTGACTCAACCGGTCCAATAGATTCAATATAAAACTGGTTTAATAGCCTTTAACGGACCGAATCTATGGCCGATTTCTGGTTCAATCGGTATGTCTAATCTGATTTTTTATTCCATGCTCTAAACTTTTATTTACAATTAAATAAACCTGTGAAACTTTTTATCACAATCAAATTAGTCCTCGACCGTTGATTTACACTCAATTAAACCTTAATAAAAGTGGTCACGTAATCCTTAATTGTAGCCTGACAGCTTTTAACTCTTGTTGGGTAAGAAACCTAACCAATTTTTAGTTTTATAAAAGACTTGAGTGTAAATCGAAATTTAAAGGCTTATTCGATTGCAATAATAGTTTAGGCCTTTAGGGGCTTAATTGGTTACTTTAATAAGTTTAGAAATTGTTTATATATTTCTTCAAAAAAAAAGAAATTGTTTATATATATTTAAACCTATTTAAAAACAATCACGAAGTCTTGTTTATGTGTATTTTTACATAAAATTTAAATCTCTAATTTAATTTCAAGTTATTCAAGTTTCCAAAAATGCTGCTATTTCAATAATATTCACATATATAGTTTGTTTAAATGTCTTTGTCTTATACCTTAGCACCTAACCGAACAAATAAAATTATAAGCAGTTTAGTCTCCTAAAAAAAATTATATAATAGTTTAGTGCAACCTAGTGAAGCTATATAGGATTAATGGGTTAGGTGATTTTTTTGGCAGAAAGATATATTACTTTGGGCCAAATAAAATTATTTTTTTCGAAATTACAAGAATTAATTTAAGTTATAATCAGTCTCTCACATAAACACAAAATCCGAGAAGCCCCCTCGGCCTAGTGGCCAAGATGTAGGCTTCTCACCATTAATGCAGGGATCAATTCCCTGACATAGATGTTGTTAATGCTGTAAATATCCACTTAGACTAGGAGAAAAAAAACACAAAATCCTACTGAAGTTATAGATTTTTTGCTATTTCTACTTAAAGCTACAATGAATGGATCTTCCTTTGTATGTATACATATGGTTAATTAGTACCCTTATTTTGTCACACTCGAAATCTATATTATATGTTGTTCCTAACTTTTTCATTTTATTATATTATATATTATATATTGTTCTTGAAATGAATTAGGCCCACTTCGTTTGAAGAATTTGGAATTCTTGGAAATAAGCTACACTCCCATGCAAAACAACTTTCTTCAAACAATTGGAGCAATGCCTTCTCTCAAGTCATTATCGTTATACGGTTGTGGACTCAGTGGCACCTTACCTACCCAAGGTTCACATTCATATATATCCCCTCCATTCTTCTCTTGTATCCTCTTTCCCTATTTGTAATTTTAGGAGTTTGATTTATTACTCTATTCTACTGGTATACAATTACAGTAATATGTTTACACAGGATTTTGTGAATCGAGGCATCTGCAACAGCTTGCTATCAGCCAGAATAATCTAAGTGGCATGTTACCAGAGTGCTTCTCCAAACTCACCTCCCTTCAAAATTTAGATCTCTTTTCCAATCAGTTTTCTGGGGATATATCTGCCCTTAAAAGTCTAACATCCCTTCAAAATTTAAATCTATTTTCCAATCAGTTTTCTGGGGATATATCTGCCCTTAAAAGTTTAACATCCCTTACAAGTTTAGATCTCTCTTCCAATCAGTTTTCTGGAGATATATCTTCCCTTCAGAGTTTGACATCCCTCCAAGAGTTGGACCTTTCAAACAACTACTTTCAAATACCCAGCTCCTTAGGACCCTTATTCAACCTTTCAAAACTAAAGAGCTTGTATGCGGACAACAATACCGTCTATGCTGAAACCAAGATCCCTTCTGTGTCCCCCAGGTTCCAACTTAATTCGATCAGTTTATCTTGTTGTGGAGATGGTGGATCATTTCCTCAATTCCTCTACCATCAAAATGACTTGCAGAATGTTGATCTCTCCAACATCTATTTCAAGGGAGAGTTTCCGAATTGGTTGTTGGAGAACAACACGAAGCTAGATTCAGTATTTCTCGCCAACAACTCGCTCTTTGGAAATTTGCAGTTACCATCCCTTCCACATATGAATTTATCATATCTTGATATCTCCATAAACTACTTCCATGGCAAAATCCCTATTGAAATTGGAGCAAAACTTCCATCGTTGTCGTTTCTGAATTTGTCGAGAAATCGTTTTCGTGGTAGCATTCCTGCTTCAATCGGTGATATGAAATCCCTGTATCAGTTGGACTTGTCTAACAATAAATTGACCGGTGCATTACCAGAGCACTTGG
The DNA here is from genome assembly GCA_030664755.1 of Microcos paniculata. NCBI lineage: Eukaryota > Viridiplantae > Streptophyta > Magnoliopsida > Malvales > Malvaceae > Microcos > Microcos paniculata. The sequence goes on along the minus strand of CP131459.1, from coordinate 34,649,612 downwards.
CTGTGGGCTGCTCCTCACTATCTGCCCTCATATTATCAAACAACGGATTGGAAGGCCAGATATTCCCTTCAAATTTCAACCTGACAAATTTGGGAGTGCTGCAGTTGAATGGGAATAATTTCACTGGAAGGATCCCAGATTGTTTGTCTAACTGCTCGGGTTTGTCGACTTTGGATCTCAGCAAAAACCAACTCTGTGGTGGGATACCAAGTTGGATGGGGAACGTGTCAAGTTTGGATGAAATTGTCATGGCAAATAATCATCTTGAAGGTCCAATCCCCGCGGAGTTTTGCCAGCTCAATCTTAAGCTTAAACTTTTAGACCTTTCAGTAAACAATATCTCAGGGAGTATACCATCTTGCTTCAGCCCTTTACGGATCAGTCAAGCTCATTTATCTAGAAACAAGCTGCAAGGGCCACTAACAGATGCATTTCGTAGCAGCACGATCTTGGTAACCTTAGATCTCAGCAATAACCATTTAATGGGAAACATTCCAAGTTGGATTGGTAATCTTTCTCAGCTGAGTTATCTTCTCCTTAACAACAACCACTTTGGAGGTAGGATCCCAGTTCAGTTATGTAAGCTGACCCACTTGAGCTTGATTGATCTTTCTCATAACAATCTTTCTGGTACTATTCCCCCTTGCCTGAAGATTACAACACTGAATGATGTATCCCAAGATTATGTCCGGTACGTGGCTGCTGTTGCTCAAACTAACAGTTCTTTCTCCACGGATAAGCCAATACAGTTCTCAGCAAAAAACTCATCCTACTCTTACAAGGGAAGAGTCCTGACATACCTGTCCGGAATCGATCTCTCTTGCAACAAGCTAACTGGTCATATTCCCCAGGAGGTCGATAACTTTCAAAAAATCGTTGTCCTGAACCTATCTCACAACAGTTTGATAGGACCGATCCCACCGACGCTTTCCAACCTCAGGCAAATTGAGAGTCTAGATCTTTCTTACAACAACTTGAGCGGGATAATCCCTCCTCAACTTGTTGGGTTAACTTACTTGTCTTTTTTCAGTGTGGCATACAATAATTTATCAGGAACGACACCTGTAAGGACCGCACAATTTTCAACATTTGGCGTAGGCAGCTACCTAGGGAATCCTTTACTTTGTGGGGAACCGTTGCCAAAAAGTTGCTCACCAGATGGACCATCATCGTCAATGCCAAAGGATTCAACTGAAGATGGTTCAATTGACATGAACGTCTTTTATGTGAGCTTCGGTGTGTCATATATCGTGGTGCTTCTGGCTATCGCGAGTGTGCTGTACATAAATCCTTATTGGAGACGAGCATGGTTCTATCACGTAGAAACAGCCACCACTTCTTGCTACTATTTTGTGATAGACCATCTTCCTAAACGATGCCGTTGTTGAAATGATATGCGTGTAGCTAAGCCCATGCTCTGTTTTTCGTTACTGTCATCAGTATTCTGTACTCATTGTTATTCTTCTTTCGAGATTACGTTTTATATTTGGGGATTACAGCTTATATTTGGGATTTTATTATTTATTTCATTACTTGAAAGATACAAAAGCTTTTTTCCTTTTTTCGTTTGGAGCTCATCGTAGCATCAACGCATTAGTGTACTAAATACTTCGAAAAACCAAGACTGTTCTGATGTACCTCTCTCAAAGAAATCTTAGTGACCGTACAGTACCGAAAACCCAAAATAACCCAAAAAAAAAAAACCTTAAAAACTTTAAAATGTAATCGTGTTTGTACCTTTCTTTTCTTCTTCACGCTCAGGAGATGTTCTGATCGTTTCTTTAGTTTTTCATCAGCCACCAAAAATGAGTTCATGCTTTACAATGAAAAAAATCAATATGCCATTTAAGTCCAATAGCTTCAGTAAATGCCCTCTCGGAGTACTTTTGGAACTCAATATGCTTAGTTAGCTATCTACTCGCCAAACATACGAAAATGGTTTTAGATTTCACTTAACTACATTCTTGCCTTGCATCATTTTAATGCTGTTCATGACAGGTCAGGCTCATATTGAGGTTGTTTGGGTCCTTTCCATGTAAGAAGACAAACCTTTTTTGCCTTACGAAAAGGGAAACTATAGATAAGTCCATCGGCAAAGGTATGTCATGTGAGATAAAGATTAGTAAACTACAATTGTAAGATCCTTTGAGAGAGGATTAAAAGGAAAACGAAGAAAAATCAAAAGGCCAACATTTGAATGAGTAGAAAAATTAAGAAAACCATACCTTTATAAAAATTGATTTTCCTGAAAATTCGAGTGCCTCAAAAATTTAGGCTCACTTAAACACTCCAACATAAATTACCCCTTGGAGTGTTTGGAAAGAACAACCAGCTCAGTCTATTACCGATGAGCAGAGCAGCTTGATAGAAACTTGATTTCACGGTATACAAAAATAGCCATGGCATCCTATGTGTATTTCCATTTTAACCACAACTCAAAATGACGTCGGCCGTATTGGGCCCTCTATGATCTGAACTGAAAACCAAATTATCACCTTCGAACATCATATCATGAGGCAGCTTGCTTGTCACTTGCTTTATAATATAGCATCTTCTGTACATAAAACATCATGTATCCTTGTGCGGCTCTCACGATGTTCTAATTAACTCTAGTAACCCAAGCATCGTCACACTTGTACCATTGATTACTTAATCGCAAATAAGTCATATAATGACCGGCATCTAATCCACCTGAGTGTGTAACAACGGCAAACAACTCAAATTCTGACGACTACTCATTGGATGCATCTTGTTCATCTCCATCAAAAGGGAAGATCCTGTTTCCAAATCGACTCCTCAAGATGGAAGAAGAGAGATACGGAGCCATGTCCAGCGAAAATGGGAACTGCAGATATCGGTCAACATTCCTCGACATCTTTCGTATTGAAGAGTGTTCAAATCTTTTAATATGAAAGCACGAAACCAATGGGAGCTCTCTTATAGACATCTGCTTAAGAGACTCTTGTCTCACCTGACACTTTTGGCAGAAAAATTTCTGGTCAGAGCCCAATTTCTCAGCCCTTGTAAACCGCTCTAAGCAGCCCCTTTAAGGTAGATATCCCAATGTTTTGGTTTGAACCAGTGCAATCTGCCTCAACATTGCAAGAATTGTGGGATTTTGCGGATGAAGACTTCCCAGAACCTCCTTGGTTTGGTTCCAAGTCCAGAGAGATGTCCACGCATGGATCATATGTTGTGGATGTGAAACCACAGGCCATACACATCACATCAGATCTCAGAATACCAGAAATGGAATGGTTGATTTCATGGTTGACGCCTAAATCAAAGTCTCCGTTTGAAAGCTGGAGGAAAATTTAAAAAAGATGAATGTGGTGTAATGAATTTCTCAGAAACAGGGGACGGTCACTTATCAGAGCAGGAGTATGTAGAAGCCCCTAGGGATCGTGCAGTGCTGCCACATGCATAGAGAAGAAGATAGAGTTATAATTGTAAGTGGTCTGAAAGATATATAGATGGAGTCGCGGAAATTGTTGTCGTGGGTGGTTTGCATAATAATCCGTTGTTAGGAAACAGTATCCTATTACAGCTAGATGGTTATGCATCTTTAAAAACTTTAAATTTGCAGAGTTGTGGATTAAAAGGAACGGTTCATATGCAAGGTAAGTTGGCTTGCTTTTAGGAGTTTTTTTATGACAAAAAAAAATCTCTTTTAAACATATGATGCTTAATTAGGTGCTTCAAGAGAGTGAGCTGTTATATACTTAATACGATTTGAACAGAATTCAGTAACTTGATGAACTTAAAGGAGTTGTATTTATCTTACAATAAGATTAAGTGTCTCGAATCTTTCCAAGGTAGTAAGTCAACATTTCGCCAGTTTTTCGTTTATTAAACTTATGTAGAATTTTAGTAGTTAACATATAAAGTTAATCATTCTCTTAGGGAGATGAATTTGATTACGTAAATCTTCTACAGGAGAAGGAGAATCGAGGTTGATTAAACTCGAGGTGTTGGGTTTAAGTGATAATTTCTTAGATAACAGCATATTCTCATCCCTAATTATGGCACTCCCAAATTTGAAGTTTTTGTATATACGTTATAACCAATGGGCACTTGGGCAGGGCCCATATATAGATGTTAAAGGTCAAACTATTTTTACCCTTTTTTTTTAATTTCATTTAATTACTCTCCTAAAACTTATGAAGATTTGAACTACTCGTGGTTTTCTATGATTTATTTATACCTTTATGATATTTAATTTAATATAAAAGGTAAATTAGTAGTTAAAAGGAAATAAATTTCATTACACTTGAAAGCATAATGTAAATACATAAAGTTCTACACACACATATGCATACAACAGATGAGGTTTGATCAATTTCATTTGACGAAAATTTATATAAATACATAAAGTTCCAATTGGAATGTACAATGTATCCTTTCCAATGATAGGTTTTTAGAGATATTAAGATTATAAAATTAATGTAAATGTTTTACAGATAACCAAGTAGAACTAGGATTAATCAATCTAGAACTCCTTGATTTGAGTGGGAATCTCCCGACAACAGCATATTGCCATTTTTTAGTAGGCTTTCAAATATAAAGGGGCTTGATACATATATTAACCCTTCAACTTGCACCAAACTGTCATTTTGGTCCTCCATATTTTATTTTTGAATTTTCAACCCTTATACTTCTATTTTTGGTGGTCCCTTAGTCCTTCCGTTCATTCTCGCTACTAACGTCCTTAACAGCACATGTGGCCGTTGAAGCCGAGTTGTAGACTTGTAGTGCACTGGGAGATTAACTATGTCAGATGGTCTCACCATATCACGTGGTGGCCCTCCATCTTTTTTTGATCTCTCGTTCTCTATCTTCAGCACGTCTCTTTGCGACAACCCAGGAATATGTACATGAAGTCTCTGTTTGTTCGGAAACCACCCTTCTCCGCCGACCATCTTTGCGACAAATCTCAGATTAACATCACAAAACTCTTTGTAGCCCTTTCCCACTCTCCTAAACGTGATTTCAGCATTAGTTTCGTTCAAATCAACCTTAAAAATCTAGATCTAATATAAACTAAAACCTCAGAACCCACTGAAAATCACTTCTTTTCCACCCAAAATCGAATTCAAAATAGAAATCGGTCTATTACTCCTTGTTTAAGGATTGGGCTTGATGGAGGATTTGAGGTCAGTGGTGGTGGAAGAACAGGTGTTTTTATTGGGCATGGAAGATGAAGATTCTTAGTGGGATTAAGTTTCTCGAGGGTCCAAGTTTTTGTACAGAAAATGAAGATGTCTGAGTGACTATCCAATCAGAGACTATGAACCAAATGGGTAACCAGCCAAAAGCCAAAGCCATGCTCGCTGGGGTTTTCATAACCTTCAGTCAAGGAAACCTGTAAATTCTAATAAGGAGGCAGGGGAGTGCTGAATAGATGGATAATTCTGATAAAGGAGGCAGGGAATACCGGACAGATGGATTCTCTTGATACCTAATATTACAAACATGCGGCACCAGCATTTGCTAATCAAGAGAATAGTCAATTTGATTTCTTGCTGGACTTTAACATGGGGGACTTATGCTTATTACCCATGCTTTCTCTGCCTCTTGCTTTTTTTGTTGGAACTTGGAAGGATAAAAGGAATGACAAACATTTTGATTTGGAAGAAAATAGATTTTGGAAACAGAGACAAGACAAATTTGAGAAGAGAATTTTTCCTGAGCTCTAAAATATCGCAACTTGAATGGATCAATAGATATTAGAGGTAAAATTACGCCTCCCCTCCCTTCATTATCTAAAGTTCATTTTCTTTTTCTTTGAAAAACCCGGCCGGGATAGACATTTTGTTTTCTTTTGTTGTATAATAATTAATTGTTTGTATTTAATATTCTCCTTAGAATTTGATCTAAGAAGCTATCTAAAATGGATTTAATATTTCTAAGCACATTACAAAGATTTAAATTCAAGCTGGCCCAAATATTCCCCCTCTCTTCCATGTCCGACTAATCTAGATTCGAGCCGGGCAGGACCACAAAGGTGGCAAAGCTCTCCATCCCAGATTTTTAAAGCAGCTGTGTATCCAAATATTCGAACTCGAGTCACTTGATTAAATTAGAATAACCCCTACCAGCTGATTTACGCCCCTGGGGGTGATTTCTTTTGTTTATTAGTACATAGAAAGTAGGGAAATGGATTTATGTAGGAAATAAGAGGTTTTAAACCCAAAAACTTTTATATAAATTCTTCAACTTCTAACCAACTCGACTGAAAAGAAAATTCTATACTCTTGGCTTTCTTAATTTCTGTCATTATGCATGTCTAGCAATAAAGTTAACCCACTCCCCGGGCTTTCCTGTGTTAGGCTTGAGCATAATTTTTTTCGTCCCAGCCCAATAAACTGAGTTTATAAATAAATAATATTTTAATATAAAATTGACAAATTGAGCCGAGCTCAAACTAGGCTTTAGAAAAGAAAGTCCCGATAGGCTCAGCCTCATAGATTGATATCTTGCTGGCTAAGTTGTGCAACAAAGCCCCCACCTTCGAAGCTGCTTCTTTGATTTCTGAGATAATAGATGAAATCATCTTCGACTTGATCCATCCAAAGTGTTCAATACAAAATTTGGAGATATGCTTTAGAATCGAACTTAATACGCGGTAATCACTGAAGTAAAAGCCAGGAGCATCTAATTTACTTCTCAACGGCTGATTAGTGTAGCCATACGAATTGGCCAATATCATCCATGCATAAGGCCTCACGCATATGCTCATGGATAAGAATTCCAAATTCTTTCTATTGCTTCCTTGTAAATTGATGAAGTTCCTTAGTGTGGATAATAATTTTGTACATATTTTATTTCTGCAACTGCCAATGGCAGAGCCACATTACATTCAATGGGGTCAAGTTCTTTCGTGTGGATAATAATTTTGTACATATTTTATTTTTGCAACTGCCAGTGGCGGAGCCACACTACATTCAGTGGGGTCAAATGACCTCAGTCAACTTATGAAAATCTATATTATAAGCTTACAGTAAATGAAAATTTTGATGGTATTTCTTATATTGACACTACTGAAATTAATGAAAAATATATTTGACCCCAATGAGTATTTGAAAATTAATTTTTTATATATGTGCCAATACAAAATTAGTATCTTTTCATTTGTTTTGTCATATTCAAACTTAGTTATTTTGACACCGATAAAAATAGCATTTCTTCCATATAGACTAATTTAATGTCATACTCTATACTAATAAAATTTTATTATAAATAAGAAAAGACTATTATAGAATGACCCCACTGACTCAAAATCCTAGCTCCGCCTCTGGTAACTGCTATAAATTAATATGACTTGTAAAGAATATGAATGATGAATAAAAATGACTTAGTTGTATTTGTTCAGAAACATTAATATAAATATAATTAAGATAGTGAATTTGGATTATATTTTCATTATTATTACATATAACTCATGGAGAGTGAGTTGATAAATGATAATACACATATACTAAGGCAAAGGAGTCAACACTACAATTGATCAACTAGCAGTTCGAATTTCCAAAGCGACGATTAAAGAGCAGTAATTGGACTCAAAGCTATCGGCCGGAGAGGGTTTGTGTTAGGGGTTGACGCCAAAAAGTTAATCAGATCCCGTCAAATAAGGCAATGTTGATATATAGTTTAGTTGATGGATTGGTCGGGTCGATCACCATGACTTTTTTAACACGAAGAAATTTCTTTTGTCGTTCGCGCGTATGATATATATGTCATTGTGATGGAAATGTAATGGATTTTGACAAGTTTGAACAAATTAACCCACACTCTAAGATCAACTGACTTTGAACAAATTAACCCACACTCTAAGATCAACTGACTCGATGTTAAATTATTAAATCATACTTGTCTGTTTTTAAAAAAGTTATGAATTATATGTATTAAAATTTTAATACATAAAATGGTTCTCTAATTTGTACAAAATTATCATTTTAATTCTCCAACTTTTATTTTAAAAATTTTTTTACCCTTTGATTTTTTTTCTTTTTAAAATAATATAATCCTTAACATTAACATGATGTAATTGTTAGAATACTTTATTTCTAATTTGGTGAAATGTCACCAATCAATTTTCATGTCAAATCATCAAGAAAAATTAGATCTAAATGTTTAGATCTGAGCGGAAGCGTACCTGGATCCATGAAGAAAGCTTGATTGTCTGGTTATTGTCTTCCAAGCCAATATGCAGACTTTGCTCTCTCTGAATAGAGTTATTTCTTCTATGATTGATAGGATTTCAGAAAAGAGAAACCTTTTGTTGTGCATATGGCTTGGGGACCATAACCCTTATTTATATCTTTAGTCTAACTTCTATTTTAGCCTATCATAAAAATAGAAATTAATCCTTTGGGTCTCTACACATTAAAGTCCATTCTCTATTAGATGTCTAGCCCAAAACTTTAAACTTTATTGATCACTTTAATTAGACTTAATCTTATGATAGCCCATAATATATAATTAATATAAATATATGAGCCCACATGTTGAATTAAATCCAACAATCTCCCACTTGGGCCATATATGTATAACTCCTTTAATTATATATTATGTAATAACCTTATGAGCTCAAATTTTGCTATCATTACCATAGACATCTTAAATCAATCTGGTTCATCAATCATATCAACATAGGATTAAAGCGGTTTTCATTATACACATATCATAACGAAACCACCAATAGTCACATATGTCAATATAATTGAACAACATAGATCAAGCATGGATGCATAGCATGGGAAGTTACATGTAATGTGATCTTAACATGTCTACTTCCAACTGGTCCAACCTTATTCCTTAGTGAGATCAACCAAATAAAGAGTTCAAACAAACCACAAAATGTGTCTATAACTGAAAATCAACCAGAATAACAAACTCCCACTAAAATTGCATGTTATCAAAAGATATAACACCCATATGAGCGGTATGCTCATGAAAGACCTTAGGTGGTAATCCCTTAGTTAGCGGATCCGCAACCATAGAGTTTGTCCCAATATGTTCAATAGACACCTGACCATTTTGAACTCTTTCTTTAACAACCAGGAACTTGAGGTCTATATGTTTTGACTTCGTTGAGCTCCTGTTGTTATTGGAATATAGCACTGCTGACTTATTGTCACAAAATATCTTTAATGGTCTCTCAATACCATCCACAATTTGCAACTTAGTGACAAAATTTCGCAGCCAAATCCCATGACTAGATGCCTCATGACATGCTATAAACTCCGCTGCCATGGTGGAAGAAGCTATGAGTGTCTGCTTAGCACTCTTCCAGGAAATCGCTCCTCCAGCCAGCAGGTAAATATAGCCTGATGTGGATCTCCTACTGTCTTGGCATCCAGCAAAATCAGAATCAGAATACCCAATGATCTCCAACTGATCCGATTTTCTGTATGTGAGCATGTAGTCCTTTGTTCTCTGTAAGTACCGCATAACCCGTTTAGCTGCTTTCCAATGATCCATTCCAGGATTGCTTAAGTATCTGCCCAGCATTCCAACTATGTACGCAATATCCGGACGCGTACACACTTGAGCATACATTAGACTCCCTACTGCTGACGCATAAGGAATCTTTTGCATTTCTTTAGTTTCAAACTCATTCTTGGGGCATTGGTTTAGACTGAACTTGTCTCCTTTAGCAACAGGGGTGTCACCTGGTTTACAATCCTGCATGCCAAATCTCTTTAGAACATTTTCGATATAGCTCTTTTGTGATAACCCAAGTATACCCCGGGAACGATCTCGGTGTATTTGTATGCCTAATACAAAAGAGGCATCACCAAGATCTTTCATTTCAAATTTCTTTGTCAGAAAGCTCTTGGTTTCGTGCAATAAGCCTATATCGTTGCTAGCAAGCAGTATGTCATCGACATATAAAACCAGAAAAATACACTTACTCCCACTGAACTTGTGGTATATACAATCATCAACTGCATTTATCTCAAAACCAAATGAGATAACAACTTGATGAAATTTATAATACCATTGACGAGAAGCTTGCTTGAGCCCATAGATGGATTTCTTTAATTTGCAAACCATTTGCTTTGCATCTCCGGACACAAAGTTTTCTGGCTGCACCATATAAATCGTCTCATCAATGTCACCATTGAGAAACGCTGTCTTAACATCCATCTGATGTAACTCAAGATCAAAATGTGCCACTAATGCCATTATTGTCCTAAAAGAGTCTTTCGAAGAAACCGGAGAGAAAGTCTCTTTATAGTCAATACCTTCTTTCTGTGTGAAGCCTTTTGCAACAAGACGAGCCTTGTACCTTTCTATATTACCTCTCGAATCCCTTTTGGTCTTAAATATCCATTTACAATCAAAGGGTTTCGTACCTTCAGATAATGATACAAGGTCCCAAACGTCATTGTCCTTCATGGACTTCATCTCTTCATTCATGGCATTAATCCACTGTTGAGAGTTAGAACTTTCAATGGCTTGATGGAAGTTGATTGGATCATCTTCTATCACACCAATGTCAACCTCATGTTCTTGAAGAAATACAATATAATCGTCCGAAATTGCATTTCTCCTCTCTCTAGTGGATCTCCTTAATGGCATAGGTTCTTGAGGCTGTAGAGTTTGTTCTTCTGGAACAAGTTGTTGAACTTGAGCAAGAGGTTCAATAACATTGTCTTGATCTGGAATTGCTTCTTGAACAATATCAGGAATTGAAGCCTGACCCTGATAATTTTCAAAAGCAATTAGAGGAATTTTGACACATTCCTCTTCAAAGACAAAGTCCTTAATTCCTTTTCCCCTCGCAAACTCAACATCCTCAAAGAACCGGGCATTTCCCGTCTCAAACATTGACTTAGTAGTGGGATCATAAAACTTGTAACCCCTTGAGCTTTCAGAGTATCCAACAAAATAGCAACTGATTGTTTTGGAATCCAGTTTCTTTTCATTTGGCCTATTTGGCCTTGCCTCAGCTGGACAACCCCAAATGTGCAAGTGATTTAAACTGGGCTTCTTGCCCGTCCAAAGCTCATAAGGGGTTTTGGTAGTTGCTTTTGTTGGAACCCTATTGAGTATGTAAGCTGCAGTCTTTAATGCTTCTCCCCAAAGAGATTCTGGTAAAGTAGAATGACTAATCATACTTCTTACCATGTCCTTTAATGTCCTATTTCTCCTTTCAGCAACACCATTCATGCTAGGAGATCCTGGCATGGTGTACTGTGGGACAATACCACACTCTTCGAGAAACTTAGCAAACGGTCCTGGACGTTGTTCACCTGATCCGTCATATCTGCCATAGTATTCACCACCACGGTCAGATCTGACGCTTTTAATTCTTTTGTTGAGTTGATTCTCAACTTCAGCTTTAAAATTTTTGAACACATCCAGAGACTGAGACTTTTCTTGAATGAGATATAGGTAGCCATAACGTGAAAAGTCGTCTGTGAACGTAATAAAATATTGTTGACCATTCCAAGAAGCTGTAGGGAATGGCCCACAAATGTCTGTATGTATTAGTTCTAAGACATTCATAGCCCTGTTGGCACCTAATCTCCTTAGGTTTGTCTGTTTCCCCTTAATACAAGCAACACAATTTTCAAAGTTCGTAAAATCAAGGGGATCAAGAATCCTGTCAGACACAAGACGTTCAATTCTTTGTTTAGAGATATGCCCTAAACGTTTGTGCCATAATGAAGCAGAATTCTCATTGGTTAGTTTTCTCTTTATACCTCGATACACATGCAAGGTTTCATTATATGAGGCAATTGTATCAAGAAAATATAGGTTATCAACAAAAGATAAAGAACCGGCACCAATAACATTTGAATTTTGAAAAAGACTAAACTGACTATTTCCAAATGAACAAGAGTAACCAAATTTGTCCAATACGGAAATAGAAACCAAATTCCGTCTAAATGACGGTACAACATAAGTCTCATTCAAATCCAAATAATAACCAGTCTTTAACAATAACCTAAAAGTTCCAATAGCCTCAACTTCCACTGATTTACCATCGCCCACATAGATGTATCTTTCACCATCAATTGGCTTTCGGTAGTTCAGGCAACCCTGTATAGACACACTTATGTGAGTAGTAGCACCAGAATCTAGCCACCAAGTGTGTATAGGTACTGAAGTTAAATTAACCTCAGAACAAACCAGAGTGAGAAGTGTACCTTTCTTTACACGCCATGCGCGATATTTGGTACAATCCTTTTTTCTGTGTCCAGCAGCTTTACAGAAATAACAGGTAAATGCCTCACCCTGTTGGTTCTGTTTCTTTTCTGGTGGAACATTTGCAGCTTCCTTACCCTTCTTCCTTTTCAAGTTCTTGTCCTTAAAGGTACTAGCCAAATGAGCACTTTCTGTCTTCTCTTACTTCAGCCTTTCTTCTTCTTGTACACAATGAGAGATGAGCTCATTAAGAGTCCAACTCTCCTTTTGACAGTTATAACTAACTTTAAACTGACTGAATTGTGTAGGAAGAGAGAGCAAAACTAAATGCACAAGCAAGTCCTCAGACAGCTCCAACTTTAGTGCCTTTAGCTTTGAAGCAAGATGAGACATCTCCATGATGTACTCCCTTATATTACCTTTTCCTTTATACCTCATTGAAATGAGATTTGCCAAAATCGTACTTGTTTCAGCCTTTTCGCTTTTGGCAAACCTCTTTTCAATTTCCTCAAGGTAATCTTTAGCAGTAGTAACCTTTTCGGACATAGTGCCCCTGAAGGTTTCTGGAATTGCACGCTTTATGATCATAAGACTTATGCGATTAGAACGTTCCCACCTTTCCATGTCCATCTTATCATTAGATGAACTATCAACCGTAAGGTCTGTGGGTCGTTCTGTCCTTAACGCAAGGTCTAGATCCATAACACCGAGAACAATCATAACGTTCTCTTTCCATGCTTTAAAGTTCGTGCCACTAAGCATGGGAATGGAATTCAAGCTGGCAGTAATAGTAGATGCAGAACTAGCAACTGTACAGAGAACGAAACAAGTAGAACATGCTCACATTAATTCCATATAATAACCATATATTCAAATAATGGTAAACCCCATCACAAGATACCTAGCACAACATTAATATCTAGTCTTTGGACAGAAATATTAACTGTAAGTGGTACTCTTGGTGTAGTAATCAAATATTGACAATAAGATCCTGTCAAACAATTAACCTTTCTTTGGACCGATTAATTGTTCACATGGCAAACTGAATAATTGTCACATATTTATTACCACAAGTGCACATGTATTTCGGCCAAATATTGATCCTCCTTTGGGCTGGCCAATATCCGCATGAATTACATATACACAATCAACTTAATATTATAAAATAAATTAATCTAGACAAGAGAGGCTACTTTGGTAGCATATTGTTTCAATCAACTTATCTCATAATATTAATAAAATAATAATACCAAAATTTGAATAAGTCAATGACAATTGACTAAAACAATAATTAAGCGCCGAAAGTTTGTTTCAATCAATTTATCTCATAATATTAATAAAATAATAATACCAAAATTTGAATAAGTCAGTGACAATTGACTAAAACAATAATTAAGCGCCGAAAGTTTGTTTCAATCAATTTATCTCATAATATTAATAAAATAATAATACCAAAATGTGAACAAATTCCTTAAGCAACCAAGTGAGCCCCATGCCAACTTGCACCACTAACAAGCCCCATTATTGTCGTCATAATAGGAAAATTCTCCTATTCATCCTGCATGATTTTCACATTTTGGATAAAACCTAACGCCTAATAAAATTGGCCCAGAAAACCAAAACTTTTATCCCTTATTTTTATTTTTATTTTTTTTAATCCTTAAAACTTGAATCTGTTTCTCAATAAATTGGATCTTAGCTCTTGTTAACAAGATTCTGGCTGGATGCATAAAACGTAAAAATCAAATCTGAAACAAACTCCAAACTCCAAAGCCATATTTCTTAATAAACTGAATCCATGGAAAAACCAAATCCATGATTATGGAAGACAAAGAATCAAATTGATTCCCAATGATTTGACATGAAGAAGCTCTGATACCAATTGTTAGAATACTTTATTTCTAATTTGGTGAAATGTCACCAATCAATTTTCATGTCAAATCATCAAGAAAAATTAGATCTAAATGTTTAGATCTGAGCGGAAGCGTACCTGGATCCATGAAGAAAGCTTGATTGTCTGGTTATTGTCTTCCAAGCCAATATGCAGACTTTGCTCTCTCTGAATAGAGTTATTTCTTCTATGATTGATAGGATTTCAGAAAAGAGAAACCTTTTGTTGTGCATATGGCTTGGGGACCATAACCCTTATTTATATCTTTAGTCTAACTTCTATTTTAGCCTATCATAAAAATAGAAATTAATCCTTTGGGTCTCTACACATTAAAGTCCATTCTCTATTAGATGTCTAGCCCAAAACTTTAAACTTTATTGATCACTTTAATTAGGCTTAATCTTATGATAGCCCATAATATATAATTAATATAAATATATGAGCCCACATGTTGAATTAAATCCAACAGTAATATGAAAATTTTACGTATTAGCATCTAATTCCAAACATTAGTGTCTAGATATGTTACGTCAATACCAAGAGTTATATTACTTAAAAAAAAGTTCTAAGGCTACCATGATAATTTAATACAAATCAGAGGGTCATTTTAAATATTAAGGCCGATATAAAATAACAGAAACAGAAAAGGGATAATTCTTGATTGTATTCGAATTAGTCGTTTCCGTTAAATCCATTAATCCTAATTTTGTGGAGAATAATCTTACATATAAAGGCATCAATGCCATCAAAACAAAACGGTATCAAAATTCTAGGGATGGTAGTTTTAAGGATTGACGCCGAAGTCAATCCAAATCTACTCAAATAATGCAATAGTATTATTTATTATTATTATTACTAGAGGAGAACCCTTTGCATAGCTTCGAGACTAATTTATTTTTTTTATACATAGAGCAACAATTGTTAAAGCAAATTTGTTTCACTTTGAGTTACAAAAATAAACATAATACAATAGACGAAATAATATTGATTTCTTTTTTACTATGCATAGAATAGTAATGGTAAGAGAAAAACTCAAATAATGTCGACTGGTGGAAAGTTAAAAAATAAACATAATATGACATATGAAATTGGATTATTTTATATAAGAAATTTAAATATATGTATGATAAATGCAATAAACATTTGAGGTAAAAAAAATTTAAACATGATATAAAAGTAATAAATTTTTAGAAGGAAAATTTGTGAAAAATAAAAAATTATAGGTTAAATGTATTGTAATTTCTTATGAAATTCAATATTTATAATAATTTAAAGCATTCCAATTAATAACACACCAATATAAAGAAAATTTTTGTAAAAAAAAAAAACAATAAAATCTATTTTCAAATTAAATATAATCATTTCTCTCTCTCTATTCCACAAATACAATAAATAGCTTACATAAAATATTTAATACACTTAAAATATAAAAATCACTTTAAAATTACTTATAATTGTTTTTCTTTCTCCTCTTATCCTACATGACATTACCTATGGCCTCCATAACACATTCCTTTAATATAATAATATAGATTATTATTATTATTATTATTATTGATGTTATGGTTGAAATGGACTGATCTAGTCTTTGCCATCATCCTTAATTTCCACAAGAATTTTTGGATAGTGTTTTCGCGAAGTTGGAAACGCAATGCAATTACAAATGGTCTAGGAAATGAAACCAAACTCCACTTTTTGATTTATACTAATACTTAATTTATATATTTTGAATCTTTGATTGTCTTTTTTCTGTTGGCAACAAATCTTTGATTGTCTTAAATAATGAAAATTATATCATAAAAAAATATTTAATAAGAACTGTATGTGAAAAGAGATTTTACACCCTCTAATATTTTACTTGTTGTAGACACTTAATTTTTCATCATATGGTAAGTTTGCATTTTGATTTATGTCCTTATTCATTTATGTTCCAATGTCCATTTTAATTTTAATTTTAATTTTAATTTTTATTTAAATTATAGGTTTATATCTTTTTTGGGTCATGGTGCCTGTAGACACTTTTTTTTTTAATTTAATTTTAATTGATTAATTAATAGGTTGGTCATTTCCAAATTTTTATTTCATTATCTTTTTAAGTTTAGTTTATTTATTATTATTACTACTTTATTTTAATTTTATCTTATTATGACTGCAGGCAATTTTGGACCGATAAGCCAAGGCCGAATTGAATCAGCTCCCATGCAAAGGACCCCAGCGTCCTTGTCGAGTTGACTTTGTTTTCTTGCAATTTCCACCGCTTTTATTGTTGCTGCTAATTGAATTATTTGCAAAGGACCCCAGCAACAATAATGACCATTGCCATTATACCCCACCTTCAAGGAGCCCTTCCCCCACACGCCACTTTCTCTCGTCACCTTTTAATATTCTTCTCCAAAGGGACCTATCAATATATTTGAAATATGTATCTACCCCATGTGCCGAAAGGAGTGCTGCATGTTTGACAAGATTGAAAGCAACTGGAAAGACCAACAACCACTACTGGCATGAAACAACACGTGACTCCCTTGCTAGCTGCACCCCTCTCTCACTAAGATACTCTTGCAGAAGCCAACGAAACAAAACATCAGCCAATAGTAAATAGAGAAAGAGGGTCCACTCCCAATGCAAAAGCCAAGAAGACATGCCACCCCACCTGCAAATTGCTCTTGAAGAAACGTGGAAGCTAGTGCTGAATTATTCGAGAAGATCAAAGCTGCTATGTACCCAAAATTAATTATGATTGTTGATGGGATGGTTAACATATGGGCAAGTATGTCTATACAACGTGACAGCCAGCTGGTAGCCCTGCAAAGACAACAAATTCAAAATCAACCAAACAACAGCCAATGGGAGCAAAGAAAAAAGGGGTAAAATAGAGATGACTTCAACAGAAAAAGGGGGGCGGCTCTTCATTTTTCACAAAAGGCAAGGTTTTCAAAACAAAAAAAAAAAGAGAGAGCTTTATTTCTTTTGTTTTCAAAAGGGGGGCCAGCCAAAGAAAAAAAAAGAAGGGGGGCCAACCAAAGAAAAAACGTAGGAGGGGGAAGAGAGAGAGAGAGAGAGAGAGGAGGAAAAAAAAGTCTTGGCAAAAGCCTGCATTTTTTCTTCCACTTTTGTTGGTTTGTAACCGGTGAAGCAGTGAGATTTTGATCCAATCTTTTCAGGATCTTCAAGATAAAAACCAATTATTCACCCATAAAAGAAAGAACTTGGGTCTTTTGTTTTTGGGGTGAGATAGAGAGAGAGAGAGTTTGGGGAAGAAACTGAAGGAAAACATGTTGGAAGGAAAAGCTTTGGTGGAAGACACAGACATGCCTATGAAGATGCAGATCCAAGCTGTGTCCTCTGCTTCTCAAGCTTTGGATCTCTGTGATGTCCTTGACTGCAAATCCATTGCTGGTTTTATCAAAAAGGAGTTTGACGTGAAATATGGGAATGGATGGCAATGTGTGGTGGGTTCAAATTTTGGGTGTTTCTTCACTCATTCAAAAAGGGATTTTCATCTACTTTACATTGGAGAGACTCAAGTTCCTTATCTTCAAAGGGGCGTCCTCTCCTTGATGCCAAAGGCAGTGTCTTCATGTCTGGGTCGTAGTCTTCGTACAGGCAAGAAGAAAAAGAAAGGGAAAGCAAGCCAAAACGCGGGGCCGATCGTCTTTTGGGTAAAGTTTCATTAACTTTGGATTTTTGTCAATTCTGATGAGCTGCGTATTATTTTATTGGATTATTGCTAAGTACTGTTTTGGACTTGTTATTGTTAAATCATTTGGACTCTGTTATTTGTTGTGGTATTGGATTTGGTATTCTCGAATAAATTATTTTATTGATTAACCATTTTGTTTGACTTGTGGGTCATGATACACTGTAGAGTTGTCCCTTTTGCAAAATTCATGGGTTGATTGGTAATTGTTTTTGGGGTTTAGTGTATATATATATATATATTATTTTTATTATTATTATTATTATTTTTTGAATAGCTACAGAGTCATTTATGATAGTTCAGGGATCTTATTGTTGATGTGCCATTTGATTTTGTAAGTCACATGAGTTGTGCTTGTTTGTTGAATTGCCATTTGTTAGGCTATTATACTCTGGACCCGGTTTGAGCCTAATGTAGTTAATCCACGTTCTCAAGGCATCAACATACTGTTCCTAATTAATTCAAGTGTGGGGTCATGGGCTGTTTTCTTTTATTTGCCTTTTAAATTACACTATCCTTGTAGTAGTTCTCACGTTTTTGGCTAGATGGGTCGCCTGAATTTGTTTATTTGTTGGGTCACTATCATTATTTGTTATGTGGGTTTTTGTTGACGTGGGTTGATGTCTTTATTTGCTATGTGATAGGCTATATTTTCATATGTTAGATTAGGATTTTTTTTTAATTTTTAATTAATGAATCTTGCTTTGCATGACTCACGTTAGCTTACGCCATTTCAAATTTCGGTTTTCCTTTTTGTAAATTACTATAATTTATATTCATCTTTAAGTAGGCCCATTTCATATTTTAGGTCATTTTTATTTTTTATATGCCCTTTAGTAAATTATGTTATTTTGTATATTTTATGTCATTTAGTAAATTAGGTTCATTCTAATATTTTCATGCCATTTAGTAATTTAGGTTATTTAATATTTATGCCATTCTATTTTTTTTAGGTCATTTAATATTTATACCATTTTAGTATTTTAGGTTATTTTAATATTTATGTCATTCAGTAATTTAGATCATTTAATATTATATATCATTTATTAATTTTAGGTTCATTTTCATATTCATATCATTTAGCTTAGGCCCCTTTGCATTTTAGTTCTAGGCCCATTTCATTATATTATGTCACTCAGTAAAATAGACTCATTTGCATCATATATGCCATTTTAGAAATTAAGTTCATGCATCATTAATTATTTGTTTAATACGTGTACTAACCCATTTTCTTGGTTTATTTTGTCCCATCATTTCATGCATTTAGAATTGGGGCATCGTTTTCATAAAATTCATGTGCATGGGAAGCCGGAGAGTGTCTCGGAAGTACGAGATGCTTAAGGGTCTACCAAGATATGAATTTCTCTAAGTTTCTTATCGGAAGTACGGTGGAAATTTAGAGGAATTTTTATCCTTTCAAAAAACAAAAAAATGAATTTGCTCCATTTAATTTCATTAAAATCACATGCATATCATGTTTATTTTTCCATCAAATATTCAAGGCTTTCTTTAATTAATATCAATGTTCAAAAACCCAAAAAAACGTTTTCTTTCAAAATCCCCTTATCAGCAAAAGGAATTTTAATTCCGACATAATTTTTAAAATCTAAAAATGGCTTTTTTAGGAAAATCTCAAACTTAATCAATAGTTGAGGTTTTCTTACAAAATCAAACTTTGGTTAATTTCTTTAATCAAGGTTTTAAAAATGAGATCCAAGAATAAAAGGAATTTAATTATTCCGACATTATTTTCAAAAATCAAAAAATATTTTGAAAGATTTCAATTAGACCCCTACATTGGAGTCTTTCTAATTAAACTTAAATTTTTTATTCTTATTTTATTTTCGCTCTTGATTTAAAAAAAAGTTTTCTTATCAATAAAAGGAATTTAATAATTCCGACATTAATTTCAAAAAATCTAAAAAATGTTTTTTTTAAAGATTTCAATTCAGTCATTAACAATTGAAGTGTTTCCAAATTCAATCCAATTTTGTTTAAAACTCAAATTTTTCTTTAACAAATTATGAATTTTCAATCTTTGATTTTAAAGTTTGTTTTTGGAAAGTTCTCAATTCGGTTATTCAACGTTGAGACCTTTTTATTTATCTTTATCTTTTTCTTTTTCTTTTTCTTTTTCTTTTCTTTCACGGATCTCATTAAAGTGAATTTTCTTAAAGGGTGAACTAACCCATATCAAAAGGAGTTCTACTCCGACATTTGTAGATTCTTTATTTTATTTTATTTTATTTTATTTCAGTTCAAAAGAAACATTTTTGCTATTAACCCTAAAACGAATTTTTACAAGGCTTTATGGTACCGATTTCCGGGCGCTTCGGGGGTGCTAATCCTTCCTCGAGCGTAACCGACTCCCGAACCCAAAACTTATTTTCGTGGACCAACATTTGTTTGATCTGAGGTAATCTTTCTAGATTATGTTTGGTCAAACGGAGTCAAAACAGGTGGCTAACCTACCTAAATCAAATGGTTAGTGGCGACTCCTTTTTCTTATTTTCAAAATCTTTTTTATTCCTTTAAATTTCCCGTCGGACGGCTTTAAAGACGTTTCGACACTTGTCAATGGCTGAAGTAAAAGCCAGGCGCCAACTAATTTACTTGTCAACGGCTGATTGGTATCGCCGTACGATTTGACCTATAATTCATCCGTGTAAGGCCTCACGCTGTCACGCATATACTTATGGATAAGAATTCCAAATTCTTTTTATTGCTTCTTTGTAAATTGATGAAGTTCCTTCATGTGATAAAAATTTTGTACATATTTTATTTTTGCAACTGCTATACTATAAATGAATGACTTGTAAAGTATACTTTGATGAATGATGAATAAAAATAACTTATATATTAGTTATGTTTAGAAATATTAATATAAATATAATTAAGATAGTTGATTTGATAATATTTTGATTATTATTACATATAACTCATGGAGAGTGAGTTGATAATATATATATATATATATATGAGGGATCTATTTATATCCGGTATAAAACTTTTAGTTTTACACCCTTTTTATAACTTTTAGTTTTACACCCTTTTTATAACTCATCGTACGATTAATATTTTAACGATTGGACCATTAGATTTAAAGATATATTCGAATCGATCGTGCACGTAAAATTTCAAGTCAATCCGATATTTTTATGATATCGATTTAGATTCTAATATTTTTAGATTTTTTAATATATATTTAACTTGAAATTTTGATTACACGATGTATGTGAATAGAGTATGAAATTCAATAGTCGGATTAATTAAATATTAATTGTACGTTAAGTTATAAAAGGGTGTAAAACTCTTAATCTTACACGGGATGTCAAATGATCCCTCCTCATAAATATATATATATATATATATGTGTATATATGTATGTATATACATTCAGTCACTACAAACTACTAAGGCATAGGAGTCATCACTACAATTGATCAACTAGCAGTTCGAATTTTAAAAGCGAGGATTTAAGGGCAGCAATTGGACTCAATGCTATTGGCCAGAGAGGGTTCGTGTTAGGGGTTGACCCCAAAAGGTGATATCAGATCCCGTAAAGTAAGGCAATGTTGGTATATAGTGTAGTTTATGGATAGGTCCGGTCGATCACCATGACTTTTTTGCGCACTTAATTTCCACAAGGAAATTTCCTTTGTAAAACATATTTGTTTTCGTGGTAGAAATGTAATGGATTTTGACAATTTTGAATAAATTAACCCACACTCTATGATCACCCAATGTTAAATTAGTAAATCATACTTTTTTGTTTTTAGAAAAGTTATGAATTATTTGTATTAAAATTTTGTTACAAAAAATGAATCTTAAATTTATACGAAATTATTATCTTAATCCTTCAATTTTTATTTTAAAACTTTTGATCTTATATTTTAATATAAAATAAATCAATTTTTAATAATATAACTCTTGACATTAATGTGACGTAAAATAAAAAATTTACCTGTTAGTGTAGACACTATTTTTTTTTTTAAAATATGCCTATAAAAAATAATAATAATATAAAATAAAAAAAATAATAAAATAAAAAATAAAAAAATTGAAAATCATTTTTTTCAACCACCCCACTCATCATTTTCAACTCACAAAATCATTTTTTCAAACAAAATCATTTTTTCAACCACCCCACTCATCATTTTCAACTCACAAAATCATTTTTTCAAACAAAATCATTTTTTCAACCACCCCACTCATCATTTTCAACTTACAAAATCATTTTTTCAAATAAACTCATTTTTTCAACCACCCCACTCATCATTTTCAACTCACAAAATCATTTTTTTCAACCACCCCACTCATCATTTTCAACTCACAAAATCATTTTTTCAAACAAAATCATTTTTTCAACCACCACACTCATCATTTTCAACTCACAAAATCATCATTTCAATCACCCCACTCATCATTTTCAACTCACAAAATCATTTTTTCAACCACCCCACATAAATTCATCATCTATAAAAGGGGAGGCAAGAAGAGATTGGAGGGGAGGGAGAGATTTGCAAAAAAAAAGATTGTTGGAGAAAAGAATTTTTTTTTTTGAGAAAAAAAGAGAAAAAGGAAGAAAAGAAAAAAAATTGAAGTTTTTTTTTTTGGTTAGGTTTTTTTTAAAATTTTTTTTTTTAAAGCTAGATCTGGATTTTTAGGTTTGAAATTTGACAAATCGGAGGTTGGATTTGTGTTTAAGGGGTTGAGGAGGATTCGTCTGAGAAGATTGTGGTTCATTTTATGGTTTAGATTTTAAAATCCGAAAAAATGTTCTTCGAAGTTCTTCAATGTTCTTGGTGTTCATAATTTTTCTGGATTTAAAAGAGAGTTTGATCTTTTTTTTTATAAAATTTCTAGGTTGATTGTGTTTGTAGAGAGAGAGAAAGCAAAATTCGGTTAAAAATAGAGAAAAGGCTAAAAAAATGACAAAAAAAAATTGACAAGGAGCTTTTGATTAATGGTGGGCAAAATCGGATTGAAGGTGAATCACGAAACAGGAAAGAAGAGTTGATCTTGTGATTTTCACCGAGCGAAGCACATCAGTACAATTTTCAGGCCCACATACATCAAATCGTTTCAACAACTTCAGTCAATTTTTTCGAGTAACTTTTCTTTAGTGCAAGACTTTTTTTTTTAAAATATTGATTCCAATAGCTTGTTCATTTGTGCGCTGATCTATGCCTAATTTATTAATGCTTATTTAATTCTCCTAACTTGTACTTTAATTTTCGTTGCTAATTTCTTGTTTGATGATCATGTTTGTGTAGCTTTTTACAAATTCTGTGTATATATTCAATTTTTGACTTTGGTCACTATGTATACTTGTCAAATGTGCTTTGGCCTTATAAAAATCATGCTTAAATTCCCATAACCATTCAGTACATGCATCGGGTTTCAATTTGAGCTTTAAATACTAACAACATCATGTCTAGATATGTACTTGTTTATGGTCCCTTTAGATTAGGTTCATCCATTTAATATTTTTATGTCATTTTAGCATTTTAAATTATTTAATATTTTATGCCATCTTAATATCTTAGGTTTATTCAATGTTTTATGCCATTCTAGTATTTTAGGTTTATTTAATTTTTTATGCCATTTTTTTTAATTTAGGTCATTTTTATTTTATGTCACTTAGTAAATTAGGTCATTTTGCATATTTTATGGCATTTAGAAAATTAGGTCATTTTACATATTTCATGCCATTTAGTGATTTAGGACATTTTCAATTTTTTTTTTTTTTGCCATTTAGTAATTTAGAGCATTTTTGCATTTATATGTCGTTTATTAATTTTAGGCCTATTTGCATTTTAGGATTAAGCCCATGTGCATTTTAGGATTAGGCCCATTTCATATTTTATGACATTTAGTAATTAGGTCCATTTACACAATTAGTTTAGGCCTTTTAACATTTTTAATGTGTCATTTAGTTTAGCCCCATTAGTATTTTAATATGTCATTTAGCTTAGGCCCATTAACATTTTAATATGTCATCTAGCTTAAGCCCATTTACATCATTTTATGCCATTTTAGAAATTAAATTCATGCATCATTAATTTCTTGTTTAATATATATACTTAATATATTTCTTATGCTAACCCATTTTTTTTTTGTTTATTTTGTCCCATCACTTCATGCATTTAGGAATTAGTGCATCATTTTTAAAAGAATCATGTGCATTGGAAATCCCGATGATAGGGGATCGGAGAGGACCTCGTGATTACGAGGACTTCAATGGTTCTCTTAGGTGAGGGTTTTTCGAGATAACCTTATCGGGATTCCGATCGGGCCTCGGAAGGCTTCAATATAGATTTCCGTCTATTTTTAAAAAAAAAATAAAAAAAATGATTTTATCCATTATTTTAAAAGGTCATTTGCATATCACATCATATTTTATGATTTCTTTAAAATTCCAAAAGTCTCTTCTACAAATATCACTTCTTCAAGAAAACCCAAAAAAATATTTTTTTTCAAAATTCCCCTTATCAGCAAAAGGAATTTCAATTCCGACATAATTTTAAATCTAAAAATGGTTTTTAGGAAAATCTCAAAGTTAATTAATAGTTGAGGTTTTCTTACAAAATCAAACTTTGGTTAATTTCTTTAATCAAGGTTTTAAAAATGAGATCCAAAAATGAAAGGAATTCAATTATTCCGACATTATTTTCAAAAACCAAAAAATGTTTTGAAAGATTTCAATTAGACCTTTACATTGGAGTCTTTCTAATTTAACCCCTTTTTTAAAAAAATTCTTGCCTTTAATCAAAATCTGTCTACCAATAAAAGGAATTTGATAATTCCGATATTAATTTCAAAATCCAAAAAAAATATTTTCGAAAGATTTCAATTTAGTTCTTAACAATTGAGGTCTTTCCAAATTTAACTCAGTCCTTTTCAAATTTATTTTTCTTTAAATTAAAATTTATCTTTGGCAAATTATTTGTTTTAACATTTTGATTTTCAAAGTTTATTTTCGAAAGATCTCAATTCGATTATTCAACATTGGGAACTTTCTGACCTAGTTTCAATACGGATCTCATTAAATCGAATTTCTTTAAGGGTGAATTAACCCGTAGCAAAAGGAGTATTGCTCCGACATTTTAACTTTTAGTTTCTAAATTATTCTTTTCTTCTTGAAAACTTTTTGTCATTAACCCTAAAATTGATTTTCAAAAGACTTTTGTGGTACCGATTTTCGGGCGTTTCGGGGGTGCTAATCCTTCCTCGAACGTAACCGACTCCCGAACCCAAAATCTATTTTCATAGACCAATACCTGTTTGACCTAAGGTAATCTTTGTAGATTATGTTAGGTTAAATGGAGTCAAAATAGGTGGCTAACCTACCTAAACCAAATGGTTAGTGGTGACTCCTTTTCTTATTTTTTTTGAAGTTTTCAAATCTAATATTTTTTCGCAAAATTTCCCGTCGGACGGCTCTTTAGACGTTTCGACAGCTTGGCGACTCCACTGGGGACTACTTGAGAGTCAAGCCAATTTTCAAAGTCTTGTTCTATTTTAGGGTTAATAATAAAATGTTTACACTACATCATGCATTGCATTACACTTCATGTCATTTATTGCAACCATTTTTTTAAAAAAAATAAAAAATATAAAAAATATAAAATAAAAAAATAAAGAAACTTTTTCGAATTGTATGATGCATCTACATCCTTTCATTATTTTCATTTTTACATTTTATTCATTATATCCTGATGTGCATATTTGTGAGTGTGAATCATGCTTGCTTTCCGTTTCTTTTACTTACTTTATTTATGGTTATTGTTTGAATTGGACTGATCGTTTGCTCAATCTTTGTTAGTGACTATGCTTTGTTCCCTCTTTATTTAGGCAACAATGAAAGTGGTTGATAAAGGTTTGTTGTTCCTCCCACACACCACGTTAACTCACAAAAGTCCGGGATTCCGGATTCACCCTTTTGCACTGAGGCCCGGGATTCCGGTAGTCACCCTTTCTAGGAAAGTTAGGGGAGTGCCTCACCTCATTTTGTTCCTTAAGAATAACTTGAGATCCCATGTGTCTTAGAACCACAAGAGCCAGCACGTAGCACCTTTGTGAGGATACCGAGCCTAGGTAGAGCCAAACCATCTTTCGAGAGAACCTTTTTTAGGACACAAGGAGGAACGCTTTCTACCTTTGTCAAATCCTTTCATTTAGTATTGTATATATTATCGCTCGTTAGTTATCTTTCATTATTTCTTTCATAACCTCATACTGACGCTTTTCTTTTTGTCTTGTTTTGCTTTTTCTTTGTTTTCTCGCTCTCCATGTTACATTCCATTTTGCATTTCTTGCCCGGTTCATCCATAACAAAGTTATCACTGAAGGAATTTGATCATGGCGGAAAAGGGAGAGATAGTAGAAGAGGGGGTAAAGGCCGTTCATATGGAGGTTGAGCTGGAAGAGCCTGTTATTTTTGATCCTACCAATCCAAATCTGATACAAGCACAGCATTTACAAGAGCAGAAAGCCAGGGGGGATTGTCTTCAAGAAGGTTTTGAGTCTACGTTGCCGGAGGTAGTTGAGTACGATCTCGCACAGAATGACTTATCTGAGTTAAAAGAGTTATGGGGAAAGCTAGGTCCGCACGGTCGGGCATATTTCCGAGAATTATATGGTGACATAGCCTTATTACTGGATGTGACGGTGGAAGAAGAGGTGCTTAAAGCATCACTTTACTTTTGGGACCCTTCATACCGATGCTTTGTGTTTGGCAAGCATGACATGGTTCCAACTGTGGAAGAATATCAAGATCTGCTCATGTTGCGAAATGTGAAGAAGGACAAGGCATTTTGGCCAAGGAAAGATCATCCTAGAGACATGGCGAAGTTCATAAATGTCGAAACAAAAGACGTCCGGGATTCCATGAAAGATGGACAAGTAGATGCCAAATATCTCGTACAATTGGCAGATCTGAATATCACCAACAAAACGGGAGCTGATCTTCTGGCTGTGTTAATTTATGGATTGGTGATTTTTCCTAGAACAGTGGGGTATGTACATCTGGCAGTGGCAACTTTCCTTAAAGAAGTTAAACATGGAGCTGATCCATCTGTAGCCATCCTAGCAGAAACCATCCGATCTTTGAACTACTGTAGAAGTCAGAATGGGAGGTTTCAGGGTAGTGCTCACCTGCTTACAGTCTGGTTTAAGAGTCACTTCGGATTTATCAAAAAAGAGGGATTATGTTTTCTCCGGAGGGACCGAGAGCCAATAGCGGTGTACAACAGGAACAAATGGCCACCAAGGCAGCCTGAGGGAGCATGGATTGATTGGTTCAAGGATTTGAAAGATTCTCAGATCATGTGGAAGGCGAGGTGGATGCCGATGAAAGATACTCCTTATATCAGTGTTGAAATTCCTTGGATTCCATTAGTGGGCATTTGGGGGACGATTAGTTATTCTCCACTGTTGGTCCGAAGACAACTGGGATCAAAACAGTTCATCCCGCTCACTCATGGCCTTGACTCTGTAGACTTTCCTCATAAGACTGAAGGACAATTCAAAGAAGCGGCAAAGCATGGAAGTGACTACAAAGGAGCCCATAAGATGAGTCATGCTATATACACTGAAGATGTCATACCTGAGTATCCAGAATGGCACAGCAACAGGCTGAAAAATGTGAAGAGCCCACCAGTGCTAGAAAAAACCTACCGAACGATTGATGAGCCAGTGGATGAGTTCGACAGGTTAAAGATTGAGAATCGAAGGTTGAGAGAAGGAGATGAGATAACTGAATTGACTCAACAGTGTCAACAGCTCAAACTGGATAATCGTCGATTGCAAGATAAGCTGTCAAAGAACAAGCTGAAGATAAAGAGTTGGATGCGTGATTGGAGGAGTGAACGTACTATCAGTGGCCAGTTAAGGTCCGAAGTCAAATGATGGAGGGCCGAATCAGAAAAGGTCAGTAAGGAATCTGTGAAAAGAAGGAAGTTGCTCCTGGATTGCACCCAAGATTGGAGGATAGCCCTCACACAATACCGTTTGGTTCAAAATGAGAGGGACGCCTTGAAAAAGGCGAAGGATGTCTAGACACGAACGAAGAAGGATTTGGTGCGACAAGTTAAGGAACTCAAGATCAAATTGACATGTGCCGAGAAGGAGTGTGTTGAAGCAAGGCTGCAGCTGGGACAACTCCAAGGAGAGCCAAGAGAATAGGAAATTGGGTTATGAGTGAATTTGGAACATTAAGGCATGGATTTCTATTTTGTTTAGCTGAGATGATGATCTTATCGATATTGAGCTTTCTTTTCCCGCTTTTGAAATGATCAGATATCTTTGTGGTAAATTTGTTATGGATGGGCCTCATTGTGCATACACCATTTGAATTATTCATGAATATGCATGCTCTTGACTCGTAGCATATATCCATTTAATTGAACATTGATCATGCTGATTGGTTATTCTTTTTGTGTTTTTGTTCGTTCCTCTCTCTTTTTCTATGTTTTCTCTTCTTTCCATTATTCCATCCCATTTTCTGCATTTTATTTTGAAGTTTCATTCACAACAAGCAAAAAATAAAGGGAAATTGATCATGGCGAGTGAGCAAGGTAATCCATTAAATGAGTTGCAGACACAAGAAAGCGTGATAGACCAAGCTAACCAAGAGATGTCAAGAGCAGAAGAGCTCGAGGAAGAAGTCCAGATCTACCAAACGGTCGTTGATGAAAGTAATGAGAATCTCCAATTGAAGCAGTGTTTCAAACAATTTGAGGATGATTCTAATAATGTTGTTTTCCTTCTTTTCTTCTTCATATCGGATGGCTGTAGAACCTCTAAACAATTTATGTTCAATTGCTGGATAACTATAAAGCTTCTCAACAGTTTATTGGACGATGGGTGATTTTGCTTGCATGCAATGATCAATTATCTTTTAGGGGTTTACTTGTTGTGGATGGATTTTTATCATGCATCATTTTCTCATGTTTAAATTATTAAAGCATCATTTTTTTCTTTTAATCACAATAATTGTCCTGATTCATGTTCATGGTAATTAAAGGTTTCAAGATAGCATCCCAAGCTCCCCGATACTACACTAGATTACAGGCACGGAAAATGGCGGAACAGAATACAGAGATGGAAAATCTGAAACGGACTAATGAGGATTTGACAAACAAGTTGAATGAGGCTATGGAAAAGATCAGTGAATTGAGTAGGATGGTCAGAGAGAATACACCCGTTCATACTGGGACACCGATTCATGCTCCGGGTTACACTCCTGATACGACCCGCCAAGGTCCTCCAACACTCCATATACCGGTTCCACCAATGGATGCTCAAAATCAGTACTCATCTCTACCGCCACATGGGACATATCCTTACCCACCTCAACCATCTACCGGTGTGGATGCTAGTGGTTTCGTCTACACCACCTTACCCACTCAAACTACTCAACCTACCCATGTCCCAACCACTAATGTTGGCGCAACTTCAGCAAACCCGGTAGTACTTGATCCGGAAAATTCGAAAGAAGCAGCTGTTGATATCAAGATGTTGAGTATGTTGGAGGAAAGACTGAAAGCAGTGGAAGGCGCACAGCATTATCGAGCCATGAATGCAGTTGACATTACTCTGGTTCCCGGCATTGTGATTCCTCCTAAATTCAAGGTCGTCGATTTCGAAAAGTACAATGGGACCAGGTGCCCCCAAGAGCATCTTACTAGCTATGTGAGAAAAATGGCAGCCTATGCATATGATGACAAGCTCTTGATACACTTCTTCCAAGATAGTCTTTCTGGAGCAGTATTAAGGTGGTATAATCAGCTTGATAGGGTTAAGGTCCAGTCTTGGTCAGATTTGGTGAAAGCTTTTGTCACTCAATACAAGCATATGACAGATCTGGCTCCTGATCGGTTAACACTTCAGACCATGGAGAAGAAGTCCACCAAGACTTTTAAAGAGTATGCTCAACGATGGAGAGATGTGGCTGCTCAAGTTGACCCTCCGTTGACCGAAAGGGAATCAAATTATACTTTTATTGAAACTTTGAAGGGTCCGTTATATGATCGGCTGGTTACTAGCATTTCTGGCTCGTTTGTCGATATTGTGGTTGCCGGAGAGTGCTTCGAAAAGGCAATCAAAAGCGGAAAAATAAGTGGTGGAGATTCCTCTGGGGAAAAAAGGGAGCGAAGCTTTAAGAAGAAGGAATGAGAGGTACATGCCATAGGATATGGAGGACACCAATATCAATACCCACAGCAAAACTATAGACCATACAGATACCAACACCCTTCCACCAATTACACCCCATTCCAAAATACATACCGCTACCAATACCCTTCCAACAACTACACACCACCCCAAAATACATACCGACATCCATACCCTACCGCCAGTCATGCACAACCCCAAAATACCTATCAGTACCCAGTATCCAATGCCACCTACAGCACACTAAGACCTTCAACTTGGAGTCAAGGAAATACTCAAAGAGGACCCAGACCTCCCCAAGAAAAAAGACAATTCACTCATATCCCTATGACTTATACTGAACTGTATTCCAAGCTTCTACAAAGTCAGATGATTGAGCCGATCCCAAATTCAAAACCTCCACAACCCCCTTATCCAGCATGGTTCGATGAGAATGCCACTTGTGCATATCATTCGGGGGCAAAAGGGCACAATTTGGAAAATTGTTATCAGTTGAAGCGGGTGGTACAAGGAATTATTGATGAGGGACGGTTAACTTTTGATACAGAGGCTCAACCAAATGTGGGAGTAAATCCGCTCCCTAATCATGGTGGAAATGGAGTGAATGTAATTAGTGAGGGGCATGTGTACGTCAAGAGAAAGGTAGAAGAAGTGACCACACCATTGGAGGTTGTACACCGGGCATTGTTGAAAGCCCAAATAATCACACCATTTCAATGTAAAGAGAACGGAATTTTAAGTCATAAGAAACTTCAGAAGCAACTTCAAGCTATGATGGATTCTGGCACAATAGAATTCTATGTTGAAGATGAGAAGGACACCGGGATCAACGTGATGAATGATGGATATGGGGAATCACCCAAGCAAAAGCCAAGTCTGACAGTACCAATCTCAGCAACCCAAAAACCTAGCCTGATGATCCCAGTAACCAACAAACCGACCATGGCCATCCCAATACAGAAACCCAGCTTAACAGTACCGGTTGCTCCAAAGCCGATCCTTACTATTCCAGTTCAAAAATCCAAACTTCTGATCCATGTGCCATCGCCTTTTCCTTATCAAAGCAACAAGCGAGTGCCATGGAACTATGATAGCACAGTGCAGCAAGTAGGAGAGCAAGATGGTGATGCCAATTTAGCAAATATCACGGGGATAGGAGGTATGACAAGAAGTGGGAGGTGTTATTCTCCCGAATTGGCCGTTGCTGCACAAAAAGGAAAAGAGAAGGCACAAGAAGAAGGTGTAAGGGTTGCAATACCGATAAACCAAGAACCAATGAAACAAGCAGTGAAAGAGGTTGCCCAACCTGTGACTGAGAATGATGCTTTGGAGTTCTTGAAATTCATTAAACAAAGCGAGTATAGCGTGGTGGAGCAACTGAATAAAATGCCCGCTAAGATCTCTCTATTGTCTCTGTTGCTTAATTCCGAAGCACATAGAAAAGCTTTGCTTCGCATCTTGAATCAGTCTTATGTATCCCAGAACATTACTGTGGCAAACTTGGAGCACATTATTGGAGGTATAACTGTAGCTGACTATATTTCTTTTACTGATGAAGAAATTCCTCCAGGCGGTAGGGGTATCTATAAGGCCTTGCACATTACCACCCGATGCAAAGATCACATGGTCGCCAAAGTACTGATTGATAATGGGTCTGCTTTGAATGTGATGCCTCTCGGTACACTAACAAAATTGCCTGTGGATCGTTCAATGATGAAGGCTAGTCAGTTAATTGTGAGGGCATTTGATGGGACTAGGCGAGAGGTTGTAGGGGAGATGACAGTTCCAATAATTGTGGGCCCAGTTGAGTTTGAGATACTGTTTCAGGTCATGGACATTGCCCCCGCTTATAGCTATCTTCTTGGGAGGCCTTGGATTCATATGGCTGGTGCCGTTCCTTCTTCTCTCCATCAGAAGGTGAAATTCAGGGTTGAGAACCAAATGATATCTGTATCAGGGGAAGAAGACATTATGGTTATGCAACCTCCTAATGCCCCCTATATTGAGGCCATGGAAGAAGCCGTTGATTGTTCATTTAGATCATTTGAGATTGCGGAGGTTACTCAGGTTAAAGAGGGTGTTGAATTGCCAAAACCGCATTTCTCTGACTGTTTGAATATGCAAGTCAAAATGACTGTGGGAAAAGGTTACCGGGCCGGTAAAGGAATGGGAAAGCATGGTCATGGTGTACACGAGCCTATAGTTCTTCCTAAAGCAGAACCAACTTTTGGCCTCGGATATAAGCCTTCATGGAGAGAAAAGAACGAGGCAAGAGAAGAGAAGAAGCGTAAGCGGATGGCTACATTGAAGGGGAATAAGCTTGAGACCAAGAAGCTAAAGATTCCACCATTGAAGGATAGTTTTGTTTTTGCAGGTGTGATGAACCCAAAAAGATCAGTTGATGCACTGGAAAGTTCATTAAAGGGATTGTCCATCAGTGTACTAGAGAAAGGGGAATCGGGCAATGGTAACACCGGGCCATGGATTCAGCAATTGGCGCCTGGGTCAGCTTTGAGCAATTGGGAAGCATTTGAAATGCCAGTCATGTTGGCAAACTTAGACATGTAATTCTTTTGAGCCTTGAACACTTATTTCGTCCCACACTTCTACCCAAGAGTGTTGGTGATTAATTTCGTGTATTAAGGGTTTTATTTCCTTACTTATTCATAGTTTTTGATTTTGATGACATGCATTTATGCAAACTATCCTCAAGTATCTTTGTTTTTATATATCTTTTGCTTTTCGTGGATCCTGTATATGTCTGTATATATCTCTTTTTTTTGTTTTTCTTTCATCCCCAGGACTCTTGACAATGAATGCAATGACAATGGAGATGGCCAACTCGAACCTAACTTTGGCCAATTCATTAACTCTGATGATCTCGATGATGTTGATGCTACTGAATATCCTCTTCCCCCTGACCTAATGAGATTGATTGAAAAAGAAGATAAGCAGATTTTACCGCACAATGAGGCTACTGAGTTAGTCAATCTGGGTGATGATAATGAACAGAAAGAGGTCAAAATTGAAACTTCTTTATCAATCGGGCAGAAAGAAGAATTGGTGCAGTTGCTTCAGGAATATGCTGATGTGTTTGCTTGGTCTTATCAAGACATGCCGGGTTTGAATACTGAAATTGTGGTCCATAAGTTGCCAATTAAGCCAGAATGTAAGCCAATACAACAAAAGTTAAGGAGGATGAAACCAGAGATGCTCTTAAAGATAAAAGAAGAAGTGAAGAAACAGTTAGATGCCAGGTTCTTAGAGGTTGCCACTTATCCGGAATGGGTAGCAAATGTGGTCACAGTTCCGAAGAAAGACGGTAAAGTAAGGATGTGTGTAGATTATCGGGATCTAAACAGGGCAAGTCCAAAAGATAATTTCCCTTTGCCTCACATTGACACTCTGGTTGACAACACAGCTAAGTTTGCAACATTTTCCTTCATGGATGGGTTCTCAGGATATAATCAGATTAAAATGGCTCCGGAAGACAAAGATAAAACAGCTTTCATCACCATGTGGGGAACTTTCCGATACAATGTTATGTCTTTCGGTCTTAAAAATGCCGGGGCAACTTATCAAAGGGCCATGGTGACTCTCTTTCATGACATGATGCATAAGGAGATTGAAGTGTATGTTGATGATATGATTGCCAAAGGCCAAAGTCCTGAAGATCATATGACCAATTTGAGAAGATTGTTCGAGAGATTGAGAAAATTCCAGTTGAAGTTGAACCCCGTCAAGTGCACTTTTGGTGTTACCTCGGGAAAATTACTAGGGTTTATTATTAGCCAGAGAGGCATTGAAGTAGATCCAGACAAAATAAAGGCTATCCAGAATTTACCACCTCCAAAGACCCAGAAAGAAGTTAGAGGTTTCTTGGGGAGATTGAACTACATTTCCCGATTCATTTCTCAGCTGACAGCAAAATGCGATCCGATTTTCAGACTCTTAAAAAAGCATGATCAAGGGGAGTGGGATGAAGATTGTCAGAGAGCTTTTGATAAAGTCAAAGAATACCTTTCCAATCCACCCGTATTAGTACCTCCCGTGTCAGGGAGACCTTTGATATTGTATCTAACAGTGTTGGAGAATTCAATGGGATGTGTACTGGGGCAACATGACGAGACTGGCAAGAAAGAGCAAGCGATTTATTATGTCAGCAAGAAATTCACTGGTTATGAAGCCAAGTATTCGCCAATAGAAAAAATGTGTTGTGCATTGGCATGGGCTGCTCAGAGATTAAGGCAGTATATGTTATATAACACCACTTGGTTGATAGCAAAGTTGGATCCGATCAGGTTTCTTTTTGAAAAACCCTCTTTATCAGGAAGATTGGCTCGGTGGCAGATCCTACTTTCAGAGTATGACATTCTGTATGTATCCCAAAAAGCAATCAAAGGCAGTGCCATTGCTGAATTCTTGGCCGATAGAGCGGTTGATGATTATGAACCAATGAAGTTTGAATTTCCTGATGAAAATCTCATGGCGGTCCTAAACATTGAAACAGAAAAAGAGAAGAGGTGGAGAATGAACTTCGACGGAGCATCAAATGCAGTGGGGCATGGAATAGGGGCTGTGCTAATATCCCTAATGGTGATCAGTATCTAGCAACAGCGAAACTTGACTTCGACTGCACCAACAATATGGCAGAATATGAAGCTTGCATTCTGGGAATCCAAATGGCAATAGAGAGGAAGATAGATGTCTTGGATGTATATAGGGATTCTGCTCTGGTTATATATCAGTTGAAAGGTGAATGGGAAACTAGGGATTCGAAATTGATCTGTTACTACAAGTATATTATGGAGTTGGTTGAGCAGTTTGATGAAATCAATTTCCATCATTTCCCAAGAGAAGACAATCAGTTGGCCGATGCCTTGGCAACATTAGCTTCAATGTTCAAAGTCGACAAGGGGGCTGAAATCGAGGCAATTAAGTTGGATTTGAGAACCCATCCAGTGCATTGCATGAGTATTGAAGAGGAAACAGATGGCAAGCCTTGGTTCCATGATATTGTCCAGTACCTCAAGCACCAAAAGTACCCGGATCATGCTACTGAAAACGATAAAAGGGTCATCAGAAAAATGTCAATCGGGTTCTTTTTGAATGGAGGAATCCTTTACAAAAAGAGCCGTGATCAAGTGCTGCTGAGATGTGTCGAAACAGACGAAGCCAAGAAAATCTTAGAAGAAGTGCACAGCGGGATTTGTGGGACTCATTCTAGTGGTCATAGAATGGCAAGGCAAATCATGAGACTGGGGTACTATTGGTTGACAATGGAGACCGATTGTATCAGTCATGCCAGAAAATGTCACAAATGTCAGATTTATGCCGATCAGATTCATGTGCCGCCTAATCCTTTGCACGTCATCTCTTCTCCTTGGCCTTTCTCAATGTGGGGGATAGATGTGATTGGGGTAATCTCTCCAAAAGCTTCCAATGGGCATCAATTCATCCTAGTTGCCATTGACTACTTTACTAAATGGGTTGAAGCTGTTTCCTATGCAAACGTGACACAATCAGTAGTCACCAGGTTCATCAAGAAAGAAATCATTTGTCGGTATGGTCTGCCTGAAAGGATCATTACCGATAATGCGAAGAATCTGAACAACAAAATGTTGGCAGCAGTATGCTCTCAGTTCAAGATCAAGCATAGCAATTCCACTCCTTATCGCCCAAAAATGAATGGAGCGGTTGAGGTAGCCAATAAGAACATAAAGAAGATAGTCCAGAAAATGACAGTGACTTACAAAGATTGGCATGAGAAGCTTCATTTTGCCTTGCATGCTTATCGTACCACTGCCAGAACATCCACTGGGGCTACTCCGTACTCTTTAGTTTATGGAATGGAAGCAGTTGTACCAATTGAAGTAGAAATCCCATCCTTAAGAGTATACAGAGAAGTAAAGCTCGAAGAATCAGATTGGGTGCAAGAAAGATTTGACCAGTTAAACTTGATTGAAGAAAAAAGGCTTGGTGCTCTCTGTCATGGCCAACTATATCAGAGAACAATGATGCGCGCGTATGATAAGAAAGTGCATCCGCGCGAATTCAGATAAGGGGAATTGGTATTGAAGAAGGTCCTGCATATCCAACATGACTATCGGGGAAAGTGGATTCCGAATTGGGAAGGTCCCTATGTAGTGAAAAGAGCGTTCTCGGGAGGTGCCCTGATTTTGCAAGAAATGGATGGAGATGAATTGCCATATCCGATCAATGCTGATGCTGTGAAGAAGTATTATACTTAAAAAAAAAAAAGAAGAAAAAAAAATCAATCAAATGAGTGGCTTAAGTTGAGAACCCGAAAGGGCGGCTTGAGTTCGAAAAAGAGAAAAGAAAAGGTGGGGTTTGAGGCGAAAACCCGAAAGGGCGGTTCAGATCCAAATAGGTTAGTTTTCTAAGCTGAAAACCCGAAAGGGCGGTTTAGGAAAAGGTCACCAGATTTTCATGGTCTTGTTCGGTTATGAGGAGCCTGGTAATCAGAAATGATTAGTATTAAATGAGTCATCACAAGAATCATGAATTGGTCAAAGGAAGAATCTGAGATGGCGTGAGCTTTGTTGTCTGCATTATCATTGTCTTGAGGCCATGAATCCTTCACTTTTCTATATATCCACATAATTGTCTAAGCTTAATACTCTATTTGTATACATAATCCTTTAGAACTCAATATTACTCCTTGAAGGGTAATTCATCTGTTTGTTTTAAATGTGAAATGCGTAACATTGTCATCATAAACTATGATCGAGTAAGTAAATGAATACTATAATACTTGACTTCAATCACCAAAACAAATGGTGAGGAAGTGTGAGGACGAAAGAAATGGTCATAAGTTGGCATTCGAAATGTATTTGCTCAATGGCACGATTGTAAAAAGGTATCAACAGTTATGGGGGCATCCATTGGGGTCTGAATTAATCTGGTTCCGAAATCAGTAATAAGGTGGTGCTTGTGTTCGACAACGTGCTGGGAGATTGGGTTAAGCGAAAATATTGTCAGAATTTAAGCTCAGAGTCTCCAAACCAAATTCAGTTCAAGCTTGGGTGCTATCTTGAACCTTGAAAGAAGGGAATGAATTTCTATCAAGACATGTTGCAATCCCATTTCATCATCATGAAATCATTTCATCATTATCATCACTATATCATTACTTTGTCATCACTCTATCATGATCCCATTGTCTTATTATTGTTTCGACTCACTTCGTCGCTTCGTTAATATCGCAGTTATTTAACCTTTTGCCCTGTCCTGGGCCGTTATTTGATGTTTTGCCCTGTCCTGGGCCGTTATTTAAAGATTTGCCCTATCCTGGGCGGTTATTTAAAGTTTTGCCCTGTCCTGGGCTGTTATTTAAAGGTTTGCCCTGTCCTGGGCTGTTATTTAATGTTTCGCCCTGTCCTGGGCTGTTATTTAAAGTTTTGCCCTGTCCTGGGCGGTTATTTAAAGTTTTGCCCTGTCCTGGGCTGTTATTTAACCTTTTGCCCTGTCCTGGGCCGTTATTCGATGTTTTGCCCTGTCCTGGGCGGTTATTTAAAGTTTTGCCCTGTCCTGGACGGTTATTTAAAGTTTTACCCTGTCCTGGGCTGTTATTTAACCTTTTGCCCTGTCCTGGGCCGTTATTTGATGTTTTGCCCTGTCCTGGGCCGTTATTCAAAGTTTCGCCCTGCCTTGGGCCATTATTTAAGGTTTGCCCTGTCGTGGGCCGTTATTTAAAGGTTTGCCCTGTCCTGGGCTGTTATTTAATGTTTCGCCCTGTCCTGGGCCGTTATTTAAGGTTTGCCCTGTCGTGGGCCGTTATTTAAAGGTTTGCCCTGTCCTGGGCTGTTATTTAATGTTTCGCCCTGTCCTGGGCCGTTATTTAAGGTTTGCCCTGTCGTGGGCCGTTATTTAAAGGTTTGCCCTGTCCTGGGCTGTTATTTAATGTTTCGCCCTGTCCTGGGCCGTCATTTAAAGTTTTACCCTGTCCTGGGCTGTTATTTAATGTTTCGCCCTGTCCTGGGTCGTCATTTAAGGTTTTGCCCTGTCCTAGGCCGTCATTTAATCATTTGCCCTGTCCTGGGCCGTTGTTTAATGTCTTGCGCAGTCCTGGGCTGTCTTTTAATTATTCACCCTGTCCTGGGCTGTCTTTTAATCATTTACTATATCCTGGGTCATCTTTTAATTATTTACCCTATCATCAGTTTTCATTTCGTCATTTTACCTCATCTTGGTTATCATCAGCTAAGTTCTTTTTATTCTAGATAGTTGTTCTATTTTGTTTATGTCCTCGTTCATTGTTTTATTTCAAATAGGTTAGTTTTGTCTAAAGCCAGCAAAGTGTGTCTACGTCTTGGCTCATTCCTTGATTATTGAGAAGTATACACTTCTAGATAATCAAGAAACGCGCCAAGAGGGGCAACTGTAGACACTATTTTTTTTTTTTTAAATATGCCTATAAAAAATAATAATAATATAAAATAAAAAA
The DNA here is from genome assembly GCA_030664755.1 of Microcos paniculata. Taxonomy (NCBI): domain Eukaryota; kingdom Viridiplantae; phylum Streptophyta; class Magnoliopsida; order Malvales; family Malvaceae; genus Microcos; species Microcos paniculata. The sequence goes on along the minus strand of CP131459.1, from coordinate 34,611,215 downwards.
ATAATAAAATAAAAAATAAAAAAATTGAAAATCATTTTTTTCAACCACCCCACTCATCATTTTCAACTCACAAAATCATTTTTTCAAACAAAATCATTTTTTCAACGACCCCACTCATCATTTTCAACTTACAAAATCATTTTTTCAAACAAAATCATTTTTTCAACCACCCCACTCATCATTTTCAACTTACAAAATCATTTTTTCAAATAAAATCATTTTTTCAACCACCCCACTCATCATTTTTAACTCACAAAATCATTTTTTCAACCACCTCACTCATCATTTTCAACTCACAAAATCATCATTTCAATCACCCCACTCATCATTTTCAACTCACAAAATCATTTTTTCAACCACCCCACATAAATTCATCATCTATAAAAGGGGAGGCAAGAAGAGATTGGAGGGGAGGGAGAGATTTGCAAAAAAAAGATTGTTGGAGAAAAGAATTTTTTTTTTTTTTTGAGAAAAAAAGAGAAAAAAGAAGAAAAGAAAAAAAATTGAAGAAGTTTTTTTTTTTTGTTAGGTTTTTTTTTAAAATTTTTTTTTTGAAAGCTAGATCTGGATTTTTAGGTTTGAAATTTGACAAATCGGAGGTTGGATTTGTGTTTAAGGGGTTGAGGAGGATTCGTCTGAGAAGATTGTGGTTCATTTTATGGTTTAGATTTTAAAATCCGAAAAAATGTTCTTCGAAGTTCTTCAATGTTCTTGGTGTTCATAATTTTTCTGGATTTAAAAGAGAGTTTGATCTTTTTTTTATAAAATTTCTAGGTTGATTGTGTTTGTAGAGAGAGAGAAAGCAAAATTCGGTTAAAAATAGAGAAAAGGCTAAAAAAATGACAAAAAAAAATTGACAAGGAGCTTTTGATTAATGGTGGGCAGAATCGGATTGAAGGTGAATCACGAAACAGGAAAGAAGAGTTGATCTTGTGATTTTCACCGAGCGAAGCACATCAGTACAATTTTCAGGCCCACATACATCAAATCATTTCAACAACTTCAGTCAATTTTTTCGAGTAACTTTTCTTTAGTGCAAGACTTTTTTTTTTTAAATATTGATTCCAATAGCTTGTTCATTTGTGCGCTGATCTATGCCTAATTTATTAATGCTTATTTAATTCTCCTAACTTGTACTTTAATTTTCGTTGCTAATTTCTTGTTTGATGATCATGTTTGTGTAGCTTTTTACAAATTCTGTGTATATATTCAATTTTTGACTTTGGTCACTATGTATACTTGTCAAATGTGCTTTGGCCTTATAAAAATCATGCTTAAATTCCCATAACCATTCAGTACATGCATCGGGTTTCAATTTGAGCTTTAAATACTAACAACATCATGTCTAGATATGTACTTGTTTATGGTCCCTTTAGATTAGGTTCATCCATTTAATATTTTTATGTCATTTTAGCATTTTAAATTATTTAATATTTTATGCCATCTTAATATCTTAGGTTTATTCAATGTTTTATGCCATTCTAGTATTTTAGGTTTATTTAATTTTTTATGCCATTTTTTTTAATTTAGGTCATTTTTATTTTATGTCACTTAGTAAATTAGGTCATTTTGCATATTTTATGGCATTTAGAAAATTAGGTCATTTTACATATTTCATGCCATTTAGTGATTTAGGACATTTTCAATTTTTTTTTTTTTGCCATTTAGTAATTTAGAGCATTTTTGCATTTATATGTCGTTTATTAATTTTAGGCCTATTTGCATTTTAGGATTAAGCCCATGTGCATTTTAGGATTAGGCCCATTTCATATTTTATGACATTTAGTAATTAGGTCCATTTACACAATTAGTTTAGGCCTTTTAACATTTTTAATGTGTCATTTAGTTTAGCCCCATTAGTATTTTAATATGTCATTTAGCTTAGGCCCATTAACATTTTAATATGTCATCTAGCTTAAGCCCATTTACATCATTTTATGCCATTTTAGAAATTAAATTCATGCATCATTAATTTCTTGTTTAATATATATACTTAATATATTTCTTATGCTAACCCATTTTTTTTTTGTTTATTTTGTCCCATCACTTCATGCATTTAGGAATTAGTGCATCATTTTTAAAAGAATCATGTGCATTGGAAATCCCGATGATAGGGGATCGGAGAGGACCTCGTGATTACGAGGACTTCAATGGTTCTCTTAGGTGAGGGTTTTTCGAGATAACCTTATCGGGATTCCGATCGGGCCTCGGAAGGCTTCAATATAGATTTCCGTCTATTTTTAAAAAAAAAATAAAAAAAATGATTTTATCCATTATTTTAAAAGGTCATTTGCATATCACATCATATTTTATGATTTCTTTAAAATTCCAAAAGTCTCTTCTACAAATATCACTTCTTCAAGAAAACCCAAAAAAATATTTTTTTTCAAAATTCCCCTTATCAGCAAAAGGAATTTCAATTCCGACATAATTTTAAATCTAAAAATGGTTTTTAGGAAAATCTCAAAGTTAATTAATAGTTGAGGTTTTCTTACAAAATCAAACTTTGGTTAATTTCTTTAATCAAGGTTTTAAAAATGAGATCCAAAAATGAAAGGAATTCAATTATTCCGACATTATTTTCAAAAACCAAAAAATGTTTTGAAAGATTTCAATTAGACCTTTACATTGGAGTCTTTCTAATTTAACCCCTTTTTTAAAAAAATTCTTGCCTTTAATCAAAATCTGTCTACCAATAAAAGGAATTTGATAATTCCGATATTAATTTCAAAATCCAAAAAAAATATTTTCGAAAGATTTCAATTTAGTTCTTAACAATTGAGGTCTTTCCAAATTTAACTTAGTCCTTTTCAAATTTATTTTTCTTTAAATTAAAATTTATCTTTGGCAAATTATTTGTTTTAACATTTTGATTTTCAAAGTTTATTTTCGAAAGATCTCAATTCGATTATTCAACATTGGGAACTTTCTGACCTAGTTTCAATACGGATCTCATTAAATCGAATTTCTTTAAGGGTGAATTAACCCGTAGCAAAAGGAGTATTACTCAGACATTTTAACTTTTAGTTTCTAAATTATTCTTTTCTTCTTGAAAACTTTTTGTCATTAACCCTAAAATTGATTTTCAAAAGACTTTTGTGGTACCGATTTTCGGGCGTTTCGGGGGTGCTAATCCTTCCTCGAACGTAACCGACTCCCGAACCCAAAATCTGTTTTCATAGACCAATACCTGTTTGACCTAAGGTAATCTTTGTAGATTATGTTAGGTTAAATGGAGTCAAAATAGGTGGCTAACCTACCTAAACCAAATGGTTAGTGGTGACTCCTTTTCTTATTTTTTTTGAAGTTTTCAAATCTAATATTTTTTCGCAAAATTTCCCGTCGGACGGCTCTTTAGACGTTTCGACAGTTAGTATATAGATAAATCTTGTCAATACCAAAGACCATATTTCTAAAAAAATTATAAAAATACAAGCATCACAATTAGTGTTATTAAAATGACAATTTAATACAAATTCAATGATCATTTTATATATTAAGTCGATATATATAAAATAATAGGAAAAGGAAAGGTAAACAATTCTTGATTGTATTCGGAGTAGACTTTTAACGTTCCTAGCGGATTTAAATTGCATTATCTACGTACTCAAATAATGCAATAATAGTATTTATTTGTTGATGCTATAGTTGAAATGGACTGGTCTAGTCTTCGCCATCATCCTTTAATTTCCACAAGAATTTTTGGATACTGTCTCCGTGATGAGGTTAGAAACGCAATGCATGCAATTACAATATGGACTGGGAATTAATTGAACACAAACTCCACGTTTTAATTTATACTAACACTTAATTTATGTTTTGAATCTTTGATTATCTAATTAAAGAATGAAAATTTATATCATATACTGTTAGCGGAGTTTTTGAACCAAATAAACATTGTAACAGAAAAAAAAAAGTATAAACAAGGTTTAAGGATTAATAAGTGTTCCTATAATTTATATTTTTAATATTAATTAATTAGTGGGACATGCGCTATTATTCTAACACCGCTTATTTAGTCTAAAAATTCCAGTTACAATACATGAAATAATATCCTTCCAAGAAACCTCGCTAATTTTCAATTTAAATAAATTAATTTACTTAAATTGTTTTTAAAAATGTAAACAATTGATTGAATTATAGTAAGATCAATTTCGCGTGGTTAAGGCTTAAGTCGAAGTCTCCTAAGTTCCAACCAAATAATAATGAAGTCCATTAGACACAAAAGTCTAGATGGCATCAACTCATCGTGACAATAGCATCGGCATGTCTATTCTCCCTTCCATTGAAAAACATGAGGAAGCTGGGGCCAAAAAGAAAGAAAGAAACATAATAGGAAGCTACAAAGGAGCGTATATAATAGGAAGCATTTATTAGAGGAAAAACAGAGTATTCTTTCTTCTTCTTTTTTTGTCGCATTGTTATCCATGGAAGGATTAGAAGTTGATTCCAAAAAGAATAACCCAAGCAAGAAATAGTGTTAAGCGCTTAAATATACTCTAATTAAGTAAAAGCGGAAATAAATAAATAAATGATGTAACTATAGAGATGAGATAAGGGGTCACGTTTATGAATTTCTTGGAAACAGGGGAGCGTCCTTTTTCTTAACAGAGTTGGAGTAATATAAAAGCCACGAGGGATCGAGCAGTGCTGCCACATGCATAGAGAAGCAGAGAGAGTAACTATTATATTGTAAGTGATCTGAGAGATAGATGGAGTCGCGGAAATGGTTGTTGTGGGTGGTTCTGGTATGGTTAATGTTGTTGGGAGGGTGGTGTGATGGTTGCCTGGAGCAAGAAAAAGCTGCTCTCTTGCACCTCAAACCTTTCTTCAATTACTATAATAATCTAGATAACTGGGTGGAGAGAAAACAGTTTGGGAATTGTTGTGAATGGGAGAGGGTTGAGTGCAATCCCACCACTGGGCGAGTGATGCACCTCTTCCTTAATCAATCCACCACAGTCACCTACGGTGACCTTGCTTATACAGGGCAATCCTATGGTGACAGTGTTCTTATAGAAGATCCTGACTATTTTTATACAGAGCACTTCTCCGGCTACTGGCGTAGGAGAGATAAATGGTATCTCAACGCCTCTTTGTTCCTTCCCTTCCAAGAACTGAAGAGTCTTTATTTGAGTGGGAATTCCATAGCTGGTTGTCAAGGTTCATTCACTTCCCCCTTTATTTATTATGTAACTGCAACGTCAATAATTTCTTTGCCATTTAGAAATTCTTATTATATACTATATCTCAAAAGAAAAGAAAAGAAAAGAAATTCTTATTATATATAGTAATAATATACTACTTGCTCATCTTGATTAAAAAACTTTAATTATTACTTCTTTTTTGGAAATTAAGTCACTAACTTTAATTTTTATTTTAAAAAATTGTTCCTTGTAGGCTTCGAAAGAGAATCATCGGAATTGGACAAGCTTGAGATTCTTGACTTGAGTAACAACTATCTTAATGAGAGTATTTTATCATCTATCAGTGAACTTTCGTCTCTCAAGTTTTTATATCTAGGACTAAACCAATTCACAGAATCAAATGCTACTATGAATGGTAAATTAAATATAGGGATATTAACTAATTAATTGTACATAATATATCTTTATATATATGTTAGTATGTAATATTGTTGTTGGTGGCAGGTATTAAGAAGTTATCGAAACTACAGAATTTGGAGGCTCTGGATTTGCGTGATAACCGCTTGCTAGGAAACAGCATCCTATCACAGCTAGATGGTTTTACATCTTTAAAAACATTACGTTTGCAGGGTTGTGGACTAAAAGGAACGGTTGAGATGCTAGGTAAGTAGGCTTGCTTTAAAGGGGTTTTTTGTAGTTAAAAATTTTCTCTTTAAACATCTGATGCTTGATTAGTGCTTCGAGACTAAGGAGGCTGATATATAATTAATACGATTTGAACAGAATTCAGTAAGTTGATGAACTTGAAGGAGTTGTATCTAGCTGACAATGAGATTGAGAGCCTCCAATCTTTCCAGGGTACGGTCTGTCAATATTTGTCAACATTTCACTAGTTATTTATAATACTTATATAGAATTTATAAAATATTCTCTTTCGAAGATAAAATTATATATGTAAATCTTTCTTCTACAGGAAAAGGAGAATTGAAGTTGATTAACCTTGAAGTGTTGGGTTTAAGTTATAATTATTTAGACAACAGCATATTCTCATCCCTTGGTGCGCTCCCAAATTTGAAGTCTTTGTATTTACAAAATAACCAATTGACAGGGCCGACAGATGTTAAAGGTACAGCTATATGTACTTTTTTTCTTTTCTTTTTTGGCCAGAACTCTTTTTAATTTACTCTCCTAAAATTTATGGTGTTGAACTACTTCTTGTCGCTCTCTATGATTTACCTATGCCTTATTATATACCTTTACCCATAATTCAAAGGAATCCCCTTTGACTATTTTTTATTATTTTTTGGGGTACTTTTTGGCTCATTTTGATTTATTAGTTATAATTTTCTTTTTGGTAGAAAAAAGGTGGGGGGATTATTGGTGAGTGTAAAGATGAACTAAATTTGCAACAAAAGTATAATGGTCCAATATAATTTCTCAAAAATGTAATGAAATTCATTGTCTTGTACTATTTTACCCTTTATTGTAAATAACATAAATTTTATTTTTAATTTTTATTTTTATAGAATGATCAATTTCATTAGACCTAAATTTATGTACTTAAATACATAAAGTTTCAATAACAAATAAAAAATATAAAAATAAAAATTAAAAATATTAGCATTATAAATTTGATATAAATGCTTTACAGATAACAAAACAGAACTAGGACTGATCAATCTAGAAGTGCTTGTTTTGTGGGGGAATCACTTCAACGACAGCATATTGCCATTCCTTGGTAGGCTTTCAAATCTCAAGTCATTGTCTTTTGGAGGCAACTTGAATGGACCAATGGATATGGGAGGTAAAATTCCGGCCCCCCTCCCTTCACTCCCTAATCATATCCTTTTTCCTATATATATGCTTGAAAACCAAAGATATGCATTGTGTTTTCTTTAATTATAATAATTAACTATTTGCATTAATATTCTCCTTAGAATTATATGCTTTGAGCAACTTGGAGGAGCTGTATATATCATGTGAACTTGTTCCCAAAGGTATCTTCATCAACTTATTCATGTTAATTTGAAGTACTAAGAAGCCTAAAGTGAAGTTAATATTTTTGAACACAATTAAAAAGATTGAAGTTCAAGCTTGCCCAAACATTTCCCCTCTTTTCAATTAATGTCCGCAATGTCTTACTTCAGTGAAATTGTATTGCTCAAATGTTTTAATAGTAATGAAATTTTTGTTGTGTGAACTATATATATATATATATACACATACACACTAAATATATAGTAGTATCATTTTTAAACTGCTTCTTAATTTATATTTGAGAGAAATAAGCAACTAAAAATAGGCTTTGTCATCTAGCAAGTAGCTTTGAAGATTGTTTGAATGTTGTAGTAGTAATTGTTTGTTTCATTTACAGCTTGTACCCTTTCGTTGCAATCATTAGGCATGTTGACGACGTCGTTGAAGACTCTTGGCCTAAATGGATTTAGCTTTAATGGCACAATGACTCAAAGTAAGTCATGATGATTAATATGTATAATGCAAAATATGCCTTGCTCTATATAGTTTTTCCCTTTTTTAAAAAAAAAATTTCTTTTCTTGCGTTGAATTTAGTTAAAAATGAGCTTATATGTATTTGTTTTTTCAATTTTACTTTATTTTGCATTAGTCCTTCAACTTATTTTCTTTACAAATGGATCCTTTAATTTCTTTTCTTTTAAAATCAATCCGTCTTTTTTTCTACTTTAAGGCTTGTTTTCTTTACAAACCAATCATTTTCTTTTTTTCATAATTAATTGTTTTTCTTTTTCTACCATGAAGTTATGTGTGTAATGTAATTAATGGTTCTTTTTTATTATGTCCACAAACTACAATTGAATCTCTCTGTATATTGTTGTGATTTTCATTTCACTCAAACTATATAGTATATATATATATATATATATTTGTGTACGGTAAGAAAATGGAGAGAATAATTAATCAAATGTTCTCTTTTCGGAGATGAAATTATGTAAATGTTTCTTCTACAGGAAAAGGAGAAATGAAGTTGATTAAACTTGAGGTGTTGGGTTTAAGTGATAATCGCTTATTATATACTTGTGGCTTTCTACGATTTACCTATCCCTTGTTATATACTTCAACCCATAATTTTAAAGTATCCCATTTGACTATTTTTTGGGTAGTTTTCGGCTAATTGTGATTAGTTAGTGATAACTTTTTAAGTGGAAAAAAGGTATGCGAATTAGATGAGTGTAAAGATGGACGAAAGAGTGATAACTCATTTTTTTTTTAAAGAATTTGGTAGCCAATATGTTAAATTTACAAAAATAAGAGACCAAATTGTAAGTTTTTATAATTGAGTGATTAAAAATCAAATCCTTTAAAAGTTAAATGACTGATTATATAATTTACCTATTAAATTATTAGTTTAATAATAATAATAATAACCTAATTTTAAAGCTAACCCCTAATTTCAAAGTACTGGATCATTCGGCACCTTTTATTTGTTGGTTGTTGCAAATGGCTTTTATTGTTATTTCTTTTTGCGTTTAATTTATTATATTGTTTATGTGTTTTATGGGACAAATAAAGTTTAAGTTCAAATCGCTCTTTAATTTCAAGTAATTCAAGTTCCCAAAAATGCAATTATTTGAATAATATAAATGTTTAGTAAACTTAGTGGAGCTAGCTATATGGATTAATAAGGCTTAATTATAATTTCTTAATTAATTAATGGATATCTATCTTTCGTAAAATAATTTTATTACTTCACTTCATATATGTATGCATTTCCCTACGTTTTATTATATATGGCAAAAAAATTTCATGATGTTTATTTTTATCTCTATGTTCATCGTTCAACTATGCTATAGTTTACTTAATGTTAATTGATTGAGTGTTTGGAATAGAATGGCAAAATTTGACAAGCTTGGAAGAGTTGGGCTTGTATTCTTCATCTTTCCCTTCCAACTTTCTTCAAGTTTTTGGAACTGTGACTTCTCTTAAACATTGGAAGATGTATGGTTGTGAGGTGAAAGGCAACTTCTCTGTACATGGTAAGTTAGATCTTTCAATTTTTCCGATGATGACTCATGATTCTATCCACTTTATGTATTTGAAAAGAACATAAATAAGAAGAAGAATATTTAAAAAAAAATTCAAATAGGCATGTGAATGGTTAATATATTTAAATAACATAAATTTTTTTTGTGCGGAAATAATTTTTAATTTATCATCTTATTTTTTTAATTTTATTTTTTATAAAATGATACCCTTCATTAGACCTAAATTTATGTAAATACATAAAGTTCTAAAAACAAATACAATATGCTTTACCAATGATAGAGTTTTAAAGATATATATTAACACTGACAATATAAAATTAATGTAACAAAACAGAACTAGGACTGATCAATCTAGAAGTGCTTGATTTGTGGTGGAATCTCTTCAACGACAGCATATTGCCATACCTTGGTAGGCTTTCAAATCTCAAGTCATTGTCTTTTGGAGGCAACTTGAATGGATCAATAGATATTAGAGGTAAAATTCTGCCTCCCTCCCTTCACTCCCTAATCATATCCTTTTCCTATATATGCTTGAAAACCAAAGATATACATTGTGTTTTCTTTATTTATAATAAGTAACTGTTTGCATTAATATTCTCCTTAGAATTATATGCTTTAAGCAACTTGGAGGAGCTGTATATATTATGTGATTTTCTACGATTTAAAATACTGCTTGACATGATGACATTGCATAGCCACATCGTCAATCATGGCACAAGGTATGACTACATCATAATACCGCGTGGCATGGTGACGTGGCTATATCATATGTCAGTAAGTCAATTTCTTTTAAAGAATTTGGTAACCAATATGTTAAATTTACAAAAATAAGAGACTAAATCGTAAGTTTTTATAATTGAGTGGTTAAAAATAAAATCCTTTAAAAGTTCAATGATTGATTATATAATTTACCTATTAAATTATTAGTGTTTTAATAATAATAATAATAATAATAATAATAACCTAATTTTAAAGCTAACCCCTAATTTCAAAGTACTGGATCATTCGGCATCTTTTGTTTGTTGGTTGTTGCAAATGGCTTTTATTGTTATTTCTTTTTGCGTTGAATTTATTATATTGTTTATGTGTTTTATGGGACAAATAAAGTTTAAGTTCAAATCGCTCTTTAATTTCAAGTCATTCAACTTCCCCAAAATGCAATTATTTGAATAATATAAATGTTTAGTAAACTTAGTGGAGCTAGCTATATGGATTAATAAGGCTTAATTATAATTTCTTAATTAATTAATGGATATCTATCTTTCGTAAAATAATTTTATTACTTCACTTCATATATATATGCATTTCCCTATGTTTTATTATATATGGCAAAAAAATTTCATGATGGTTATTTTTATCTCGTGCGTGTATGTTCATCGTTCAACTATGCTATAGTTTACTTAATGTTAATTGATTGAGTGTTTGGAATAGAATGGCAAAATTTGACAAGCTTGGAAGAGTTGAGCTTGTATTCTTCATCTCTCCCTTCCAACTTTCTTCAAGTTATTGGAACTATGACTTCTCTTAAACATTGGAAGATGTATAGTTGTGAGGTGAATGGCAACTTCTCTATACACGGTAAGTTAGATCTTTCAATTTTTCAATGATGACTCATGATTCTGTCCACTTTATACTTTATATATTTGAAAAGAACATAAACAAGAAGAAGAATATTTAAAAAAAAAATTCAAATAGGCATGTGAATGGTTAATATATTTAAAAGGTTTAAATTTAAATATAATGTTGAAAGTTCCTCAACATATTAAAAATAATCAATTAAGCCTCTAAATTTTTATTACAATTAAAATAAGCCTCTAAACCAATGAATAAAAAACCGGACCGGTCCTTGAACCAATGAGGCTAATGGTTTAATGGTTCAATCAATTCAACCGATTGAACCGTTTAGATCGGTTAGATGAATATTTTAGTTTTATTAATTTCTTAAAATATTTAAATTTCAAATTTTCAATTAATATATATGTACATACTTAGATTGGTTCAAAAACAGTTCGATATAAAATCGGTTTAATAGTCTTTAACGAATTGGATCTATAGTCAGTTCCCAGTTCAATCTATCAGTCTGGTTCAATTTTTTATTCTATGCTCTAAACTTTTATTTACAATTAAATAAACCTCTAAACTTTTTATCAAAATCAAATTAGTCCTCGAACGTTGATTTACACTCAATTAAGCCTTAATAAAAGTGGTCACATAATCCTTAATTATAGCCTGACAGGTTTTAACTCTTGTTGGGTAAGAAACCTAACCAAATTTTAGTTTTATAAAAGACTTGAGTGTAAATCTAAATTTAAAGGTTTATTCGATTGCAATAATAGTTTAGGCCTTTAGGGGCTTAATTGGTTACTTTAAATAAGTTTAGAAATTGTTTATATATATATATATATATATTTAAACTTATTTAAAAACAATCATGAAGTCTTGTTTATGTGTATTTTTATATAAAATTTAAATCTCTAATTTAATTTCAAGTTATTCAAGTTTCCAAAATTGCTGCTATTTCAATAATATTCATATAGTTTGTTTAAATGTCTTTGTCGTATACCTTAGCACCTAACCAAACAAATAAAATTATAATCAGTTTAGTCTCCTAAAAAAAATTATATAATAGTTTAGTGAAACCTAGTGAAGCTATATAGGATAAATGGGTTAGGGGATTTTTTTGGCAGAAAGATATATTACTTTTGGCAAAATAAAATTATTTTTTTCGAAATTACAAGAATTAATTTAAGTTATAATCAGTCTCTCACGTAAACACAAAATCCGAGAAGCCCCCTTGGCCTAGTGGCCAAGATGTAGGCTTCTCACCATTAATGCAGGGATCAATTCCCTGACATAGATGTTGTTAATGCTGTAAATATCCACTTAGGCTAGGAGGAAATTAGAAAAACACAAAATCCTACTGAAGTTATAAATTTTTTGCTATTTCTACTTAAAGCTACAATGAATGGATCTTCCTTTGTATGTATACATATGGTTAATTAGTACCCTTATTTTGCCACACTCGAAATATATCTGCATGTTTTCCTAACTTTTTCATTTTATTATATTATATATTGTTCTTGAAATGAATTAGGCCCACTTCATTTGAAGAATTTGGAATTCTTGGAAATAAGCTACACTCCCATTGAAGGCAACTTTCTTCAAACAATTGGAGCAATGCCTTCTCTCAAGTCATTATCGTTACACGGTTGTGGACTCAGTGGCACCTTACCCCAAGGTTCACATTCATATCCCCTCCATCTCTTCTCTAGTATCCTCTTTCCCTGTTTGTAATCTTAGGAGTTTGATTAACTTTATTCTATTGGTATACAATAACAGTAATATGTTTACATAGGATTTTGTGAATTGAGGCATCTCCAACTGCTTGATATCAGCGACAATAATCTAAGTGGCATGTTACCAGAGTGCTTCTCCAAACTCACCTCCCTTCAATATTTAGATCTCTCTTCCAATCAGTTTTCTGGAGATATAGCAGCCCTTCAGAGCTTGATATCCCTCCAAGAGTTGAGCATTTCAAACAATTACTTTTCAATCCCCAGCTCATTAGGTTCCTTATTCAACCTTTCAGAACTAAAGAGCTTGCATGCGGACAACAATACCGTCTATGCTGAAACCAAGATGCCTTCACTGCCCCCCAGATTCCAACTTAATTTTATCAGTTTATCTTTTTGTGGAGATGGTGGATCATTTCCTTCATTCCTCTACCATCAACATGACTTGAAGTCTGTTGGTCTCTCCAACATCCATTTCAAGGGAGATCAGTTTCCACATTGGCTGTTAGAAAATAACACCAAATTAGAAAGGCTTTTTCTTGCCAATAGCCATCTATCCGGACCCCTTCAGCTACCATTTGCTCCACATTTGAAATTATCAGATCTGGATATCTCCAACAATTTATTCATTGGCAGCATTCCAATAGATTTCGGAGCACAACTACCGTCTTTGAGATTTCTGAACATGTCAAAAAATTATTTTAATGGTAGCATTCCCTCATCTTTCGGTGATATGAGATCACTGACTTCTCTGGACTTATCCAACAACCAATTGTCTGGTGGGATACCTGAGCACTTGGTCGTGGGTTGCTCCTCATTAGAATTCCTTGCAGTATCCAACAACACATTGCAGGGTCATATTTTCAATGGAAGTTTTAACTTAACAAGCTTGACCCAGTTGCTATTGGATGGAAATCACTTCTCTGGAATGATCCCGGATTTCTTATCAAACAGCTCAGTTTTGTCAAAACTAGATGTCAGCAACAACAAACTTTCTGGTAAGATCCCAAGGTGGATGGGAAATATGTCTTATTTGGAGGAAATTATAATGGCCAATAATCATCTTGAAGGCACAATTCCGATGGAGTTCTGTCAACTTGATCTTGTACTCCTAGACCTCTCAAGTAATAGCATCTGTGGAAGTTTACCATCTTGTTTCAACCCTCCAAGGATAAGACAAGTTCATTTGTCTAAAAATAGATTACAAGGAGGCTTAAATTCACTTCGCAACAGCTCTACATTGGTGACTTTGGATGTTAGCAATAACCACTTCACTGGTAACATCCCAAGTTGGATTGGTGGGCTTTCTAACTTGAGTTATCTTCTCTTAAGTAAGAACAACTTTGAAGGTAAGATCCCAATTGAGTTATGCAACTTGAGTCGTTTAAGCTTGATCAACCTTTCTCATAACAATCTTTCTGGTCATATCCCCCCTTGCCTAAAACTCACCACACTTAAGGACGTATCGGAAGATTATTTTGATGATTTAACTAGTGCAATGGCTCCCGACTCGTTCTCAATAAGTGAACCAATTGAGTTCCCAACAAAGAATGTGTCCTACTCTTACAGGGGGAGAATCCTACGGTACATGTCTGGAATCGATCTCTCCTGCAACAATCTTGTTGGTGAGATTCCTTATGAAATTGGAAACTTCCGCAGGATCCTTGTGTTGAACCTATCTCACAATGGATTGACAGGACCAATCCCGCCAACATTTTCTAATCTCAGGCAAATTGAAAGTCTAGATCTTTCTCACAACAACTTGAGTGGGAGTATCCCTCCTCAACTTGTGGGGTTATATTTTCTGTCTTTTTTCAATGTGTCATACAACAACTTATCTGGAAAGACACCCGAAATGATTGCACAATTTGGAACATTTGATGAAAGCAGCTATAGGGGAAATCCGTTTCTTTGTGGTGAACCATTGCCAAGCTGCTCAAATACTGAACCATCATCACCATTATCGCCAGCGGCTTTAACTGACAATGGTCCAGTTGACATGGGCGTGTTTTATGTGAGTTTCATTGTGTCTTACACAATAGTGCTATTGGCCATTGCCGTTGTGCTTTATATAAATCCTTATTGGAGACGAGCATGGTTCTATCGTGTGGAAACCGGCATCAATTCTTGCTACTATTTTGTGGTGGACAATATTCTCCCCAGAAAATTCCGTTGTTGAAATAGGTAGCTCAGACAAAATATTCATCTGCGCCGGTATTTAACACTATATTAACTTCTTAAAATCTTTCTTGTTTCTTTTTTGGTTTTGCTCTTCACTTTTGCTGTTCATCAGAATTTGAATAAATAAAGGGACTTGTTTCTTTTTTGGTTTTGCTCTTCACTTTTGCTGTTCAGAATTTGAATAAATTCATTATAAACGCTTAATTCAAAGTGATTGGAGATAAAGATAAGCTCTACTTTACCGAATAAGTATCAATAAATTATCATATGTAGTCAAAGCTTGCAAAAACCTCCATTAAGTCCTTTGCTTAATTGCGTCAGATAGAATTAGTGCTTAAAAAAGTATTAAAGCATTTATATCATTTTTTTCGGTATAAAAGGAATTTCTATTATCATTCACAGAGATTGATAAACATATTTAAATAAAAGACCATATAAATCATATAATAAATAGAACTGAAAATTCAAAAAATATAATTCTAACAACTAAAGTCTCCGTTCCTCCTCTCAATTTTCTATTTCCCTCCGTCTCTCTTTTTTTTTTGGTAAAAGCTTGGGCCCTAGAAGTATGGTTGAAGCTTCAGATATGTCAAATTGTCAAATTTTATGAGGCATTTTGTAACCTGCAATAACAGGTCTTCGGTTTAGAGTGAGAAAAATTTGATGACATGGTGTAAGTATAGCTCGAGTTTCCAAAAGAGACTGTAAGAGAGGTTGTCCTTAGCATTCCTTTAAAGAGGCGTTTGATTCGAGATTATCTTACATAACCTCAGTACTGTGCACATTGAAATGTAACATTATTTCGTTTAGTTTGTAATAATCACATTACCAAGGTAATATACAATTACTAACATGTCAGCTTTTGATACACATTACTAGGAATCTCATAACTTCCAAATTCTTAGATAATGTGAGATTATCAGGTTATGTTAAAATTTTTTCCTACTTTACCCTTAGTATTTTACCCTTTTGGACCCTAATAACCTTATAATAAACTACATGTTTTTTTTAAGCATAATTTATTTTGATTAAGAAACATAATTAAACTTAACTTATATAATTATTAAATTAATAATTATATATTAGTTTAATTAAACTAAAAGTATAATTTCTTTTTTGTTAAAAGTAAATTAAACTTAATTTATGTATTCATTAAATTAATTAAATTACTTAAATTATATAATAGTTTACTAAGTTTATTACTTAAATAATTTTTATGTTAATCATGTTTAATTATCAAACTTAACAAAATTACAACAATTATACAAAACATTGAATAAATAAGAACTAAGCTTAAGTATTGTAAGAGGATATTATAGTAAACTATCCATTTTAACAGAAAATATACCTTTCAACCAAATAGGTTAATCTTATATTTCAAAAATCTCAACCAAACAGAAATTGTGCACATTCCGGAAATATACACTAGGTTATGTTATAACCTAGTAATCATATAACTTAAGCAATCTGAGATACCTTGAATCAAACGCCCCCTAAAGAGAAATCGAAGAAAAATCAAAAGGTCAACATTTGAATGAGTAGAGAAATTACGAAACCCATACCTTTATAAAAATTGATTTTCCTGAAAATTCCAGTGCCTCAAAAATTTAGGCTCACTTAAAACACTCCAATCTCGGTATTATAAATTACCCCTTGGAGTGTTTGGAAAGAACAAGCAGCTCAGTCTATTACCAATGAGCAGAGCAGCTTGATACAAACTTGATTTCACGGTATACAAAAATAGCCATGGCATCCTATGTGTATTTCCACTTTAACCACAACTCAAACTGACGTCGGCCATGTTGGGCCCTCTATGAATTGAGCTGAAAACCAAATCATCATCTCCGAACATCATATCATGAGGCAGCTTGCTTGTCACTTGCTTTATAATATAGCATCTTCTGTACATAAAACATCATGTATCCTTGTGCGGCTCTCACGATGTTCTCATTAACTCTAGTAACCCAAGCATCGTCACACTTGTACCATTGATTACTTAATCGCAAATAAGTCACATAATGACCGGCATCTAATCTACCTGAGTGTGTAACAACGGCAAACAGCTCAAATTCTGATGACAACTCATTGGATGCATCTTGTTCATCTCCATCAAAAGGAAAGATCCTGTTTCCAAATCGACTCCTCAAGATGGAAGAAGAGAGATATGGAGCCATGTCCAGTGAAAATGGGAACTGCAGATATCGGTCAACCTTCCTCGACATCTTTCGTATTGAAGAGTGTTCAAATCTTTTAATATGAAAGCATGAAACCAGTGGGAGCTTTCTTATAGACATCTGCTTAAGAGACTCTTGTCTCACCTGACACTTTTGGCAGAAAAATTTCTGGTCAGAGCCCAACTTCTCAGCCTTTGTAAACCGCTCTAAGCAACCCTTTAAGGTAGATATCCCAAAGTTTTGGTTTGAACCAATGCAATCTGCCTCAACATTGCAAGAATTGTGGGATTTTGCGGTTGAAGACTTCCCAGAACCGCCTTGGTTTGGTTCCAAGTCCAGAGAGATGTCCACGCACGGGTCATATGTTGTGGATGTGAAACCACAAGCCATACACATCACATCAGATCGTAGAATACCAGAAAATACTCTATGTGCAATGCAACAATCTCCACTACCTGCAAAATCAAGAAAAAGGGCTGTGAAAAAATCCCATATAAGAGACATGTTATCACTTAAAATTCTTATTCATTAATGAAGAATGGCAACCCAAGCATCACACACAAGCCTTTCATTCAAACAGCTTTCTGATGAACAAATCTAGCTATGCAGATATTCTTAGTGAGAATGACTGAAAATGAAGTCAAATGCTTCTACCAACATGGCCCAAGGCCGACTTCCAGTAGAGAGCAGCTGCAATCAGAGATGTTACCTTGAACTGCAGCTAAGAGATGGCAATGAATCAAAACCCTCTTACTGTCTAACTTTACCAGAAGCTGAACAGAGGGCACTATCTCTCCATCCAACTTGACCATAGAAATGGTGGTGATACATACATGCAACACGAAACCATTTAACCCCAAGCAAAGCTCAAAAGCAACTTATGGTTAGTGTTTCATATTTCTATTTCCCATATTTAACTTAAATTTCCAGGTAAAAGATCAAATTTCAACACATATGAAAAGAAGAAACTCCATACAATACGGATCTCATGGAATAAACTACATTTTAGTCTTCCCTAACACTATAGCAAGAAAGAAAATGAAAAGAGTATAAGGCAAAGAAAAGATGGACTAGTTGGGACAACCTTGCAAATAACTAGCCCAAACTCCACCAATTTCATAATAATCCAGATTTCTTCGCCCAACCAAGGCGTTTGAACAAAGTTTATGCAGAAGCGAGATGACCCAAAAGATGGAAATGGCTTTGTTGCAGGTTGTAAAACTAAAGCAACTCTCTCCTTTTTTTGAGACCAGGATCAACTTTGTCAGAGGATAGGATCCTATACATGGCAAAGGGGAAGTAAAATGAGAATTACGTGAGGCGAGAAATTCCTATGATGAAACCAAGTAGACTAAGGAAGGTTGACTTACTGAAGTAAAGCAGTTGATATCATCAAACCTGCAGTCCTAAATCAGAGAGCACATGTCAACTCCTAGGGCAAGAAAGAAGAGACCTAAACTCATGCCCTGCAGTTAAATATTAAGGTTACTTCTTAATCTTTAGCACAATCTTCGATGATGTTGACTCAAATGATAATACTAAAAACAGTAAAGCGAGGGACAGACGGACAGTAGCTGCTCATTAAGAGGATTTTATGCTGATAATACAGCTGCATTAGCAGCAATTTTTACACCAGGTGATTTATGCTCTCACTAACTCCTTCCCTAGTAATTTATTCTAGTTCGTTAAATAAACGACTAATGTAGATGCAGATCTGTAGCTTGGTAATTATAATTTTGGCCACTTAAAACACTACAGCAGCTGGCAACCCCATCCTGTGCAGACAGCAGACATACTTAAGATTCCTAACCAAATTTATCTATCCTAGTTAGTCTCTTCCCCATACAATGTTTCAAGCTAATCCATGTAGACAAACTATTCTTTCCAAAATGTCAACCTAAAATCAAGAACTCAGCAAGGAATTACCATGTCCATTAGGAATTACAGACAATATGGACTCGTAATACAGGTCAGCAGCAATACCATCACTACATGATCAAAGTCAGAATCAAGACATATACCTTCATAACTTTGATGTATACACTTAAAGAGTTCACGTCATTTGATTAACAGAAGACATCTCTCAAAACAAGCACCATTTGAAGATACTGACAAACATGTAACTAACACATAAATTACCACTCACAAAACAAATGTAGCCAATAGCCAAACGTCATGATGTATTTCAGAATATGCGGGCCCAGAATCAAAGTCCTTAGATTTAGGAGATTCTTCAATCTACTGGGTACAATAAAAGAAAACAATCCACCTATTTGAACTCTTAGTATAAACATAGAAGGTCAGCAAGCAATTTCCGCCAGGGAAAGCACAAATGTTCTAGAAAGGCAACTCACTGGGACCGATAAAAACTCGTAACAGTAAGCAAGCTAGTTACTAGTTAGTTACCTGGACTCTGAGACTTCCTTTTATCCTTCTCCACCTTTTCATGAATTCCATCAAGCATGGAAATGAAAAACTCATGGGCATCCTGCTGCTCATAACTAGCCAAATTCGCTGCATGTTGCCACCAGCTGCAAAACCCTCACATCCCATTAATCCCACAGTTTGTTTTACCTTAAAACAACTATTAACAAACTTATACAGTACCAATAGGGGAAAAAAACCGAAAAAATAACTTTTTCTGACTCTTCATATTCACTCTCAAAATTAAAAAATTCACATTTTGACCAAAAAACTAACCTATACAAGAACTTAGCTGGACTATAAGGAGTCCGATCCCCCGAAAAAACAGCGGAAAACATTGCATCCATGTCACAAGCCAAACACAATCTTGAATTTCTAGTACCGTTAATAGCACCATTTTTTTGCTGACAATAATATCTATTATGCCGATCGCTTAAGAAATAGTTTCGCAACGGCGGCGTATGGAGCAATGCTTGTAAAACTGAATTCATGAAGCAAGTATTCCCCAAATTATTCAATCCGCGTAATCCCCAAGGCAATTCTGACAGCGAAATCAATGAGGCATTGGTCGCGTCGTGGAGAGGGATCGAATGTTTTCCGATGATGACGTGTTCTCTTGAATCCGGGGCCCACGGGCGGTAATCTACTCGACGGCGCTTTCGGAGATTTTCCGGTTGAGATCCGGCGATGTTGCATTGCAATGCGGCGGATCCGGATGTGGACGTGGTCGCGGAGGCGGTGGCAGTGATGGTTTGAGCAAGGACGACGGCGGCGTCGAAGTCACGATCGTAAACCTGGTCACGGCACGCGCAGCAGAATAGCTCAGCACGGTCGACGTCGACGGCGATCTCGTGGCCGGGGGTGGAAAGCGCGTGACCCGACGCGTGAGAGTGAAGGGGAGGCGCGTGGCAGAACACGGCGGCGCAGGCGACGCAGGCGTAGAGTCTTGGGCGGGACGATTCCTCGCAAGTGCCGCACCGGGGAACCTCGGAGGGTTCTCTCCGGATGGCGGCGCGACCTCCGGGAGGCTTGACGCGGATGCAGTCTTGGAGGGCGCGAAACGGCTTGGCGCCGTTGCGGGAGCGGAAGTCGAGGAGGTGGGGGCACGGCTGAGGCGAAACCTGGCCGTTGATCTTGGAAGACATGGTGGTGGCGGGAGACGATGATCGTGTTGGAAATGGAAACCCTAGATATGAAGGACATAAGGGTCATGGATCAGAGAAGCTTGGGAAAGATCAACGGCTGAGATTAGTCCAATGAGAGTGAGGGAACATTGAGGTTGACGAGGATGAAAAATCAATCACCTGTTTTCCTTAATTTTTTTCTCTGATAGACTGATGAGAGTGTTGGGAGAGTTTGGTTTTCCTTGTCTGTTTTTTTTAGCTTCCTTTGAATCCAGATCTTGTCCTACTCCTTCCTCGAAATTTTCTATATTATATATTTTATTTCAATAAAAAAATTAGATTAATTTAAAAAATTCCTATATTTGATGGTTTCGAGAGGATGAAAGAGTAAAGATACTGAAAACTGAAGAAGGAAATATTCAAGTTTGGGTTTTTTTTTTTTAAAAATTTATTTTTTCCTAGTTTCTGAAATGAGGAAAGAAGCAAAGAGCACAGCCACTGAGCAATGGGCTTTGTTTTTCTTATTTTTCTGCTTTTTCCAAAGTGGGGGAACTGGGAAGGCAAAGCAAATGGGAGAAAAGTGTAGGAATTATTTTTGATGGTTGGAAATGTGTTGTTTTCTAAACCGTTAGATTGTGAGGCTAATGTGTTGACTTGGCCCGCCAATCTTGATTGGATGGGAGATTGGATGGCCGAGATCTTTTTGAGTGTTTCTAAACTCGTACACATTTTTGTAATGAGGAAGTGTCCAACTCCCCAGGCTATCATTGCATCCAAAAGGCCTGTCAATGTTAGGTAAAAATTTTCCTTTTCCAATATGCCAAATTAGAAAAGCAAATAGTAAAATGAAGTCGATCCTCTTTCCTTTTGTTCTAGGGATTTATGGCAATTCTATGTGGCCATAATATTTTTTTCCATCAATCTTGTTTTAGGCACTATTGCTTCATCTCCCAAATTTTGGCATCATGGAAACAAAGTTTAATTTTAGTTGATATTGAAGCGCAATTTTATGATGGAACATAAGACTGTGAATTGGGTCGACGAAATGAGACTAGATAAATTCTTAGCCTATGATAGGTAATCAATATCTCTATATCGAACTATAAACGAAAAGTCGAATTTTCAACTCTTTAATTTAATTAAATTCTTAATTTCAATGAATAAGACTTAACACACACTAACTTCTCATATACAAACACACAAAAGAAAGAAGTGGAGACATGGAAGAACTTGATTTTCACATTAATTTTGCTTTAGTACCAATCTTTCCAAAGCACAAAAAAGGAAGATGTCCTTTCAAAAAAAAAAAAAGGGGATGCTCTACGTAACCTTCACCTCCCGACCCCGATCAAATCCATGTTTTATGCTGTTTCCCTTCAAAGCTTTGGCTCAAGGAATTTCCACCTTTTCTTTTATACTGTGTTTGGTATGAAGGAAATAGGGAAGAAAGAAAGAGTGTAAAAAGAAAATAAGTGAGGAAATACAATTTTCTTTGTTTGGTAGGATAGAAATACACCTAAGGAAAGAAATATGAAGGAAATGAGAGAGTCAATTTCCTTAGAAATAATTTCCTTCCAAATTGAGAAGAAATAAGAGAAAAAGAAAGTGGTTGTTGAGTTTAACAAATAGAAATGACTATTACACTCTTAAAATTTATTTCTAATTACAAAATTTACAATTACAAGTAATAGATATTGAAAGTGAATTTTTAACTAAAGAGTAAACAATGGTAAAATGGTCATATTAATTAAAATAAATTTTCTTTCTTTCCTATTTCTTAATTATACCAAACAAAGGAAATAATAAATTTTTTTCTTTCCTTCTTATTTCTTTCCTTACTATCAAACATGATGAAGGAAATATAAATTTATTTCCTTTCCCTACCTATTTTCTTTCCTCACATATTTCTTTTCCTTACTATTTCCTTCCATCCTACCAAACATAGGCTTACGGAAAGTAAACTAATACTTTGTACTTAATTTAAGAACAAGATGGAATTAAATTTGCTACTTTAGAGTTTAGAGGTCAGAAACTTGCTACGAAGCTTGAGGTTGGAATTTAGAGGTGGAAAAGTCTTTAACAGATTTTGTCTATGCCTTCGTCATTAAGGAAGGAAAAAAGTAGATTGACCCACCAGCAGTCAAATAATACAGCCTACAATGTTCTTCTTCTTCTATCCATAGTCCTTCCTTGGCATCATCAAACAGTTCTTTCATTGCTTGACTAATGCCCACGTGTATTCAACCTCTTCTCCTGATGATCAATGCACTTGCCATTGGAGCCATCTATGATGCCTTCTCGAAGACGGGGATGGGTCTCTGGACTACGGACGGACTAAATTGCTCCACTAATGCATTTTGCTTACAACTGGGTAGTACAAAGTGGACCGATGTGATACTCGGATTTGCAATATTGCAAATGGGAGTAAAGAGTACTTGTCAAATATTTTCAAGTACTAAATCGAACATTTGATTATAGTTCGAATATGTAATTAATTTGTCAATTGAGTTTAACTCAAATGATATTAAGAAAAATCCTATTGTTTGGGTTCGTTATGAAAGAAATTCATCAAACAAACAAGTAACAAGGTATATGATAGGATAAGGCGAAACTAGAAATTTAAGAAGAAGAAGAAGAAGAGAGCATAATTAACCCAATCAATCAATCAATGGACAAATAATGGCATTTGATAGAATGGACCATGAATCATTGTTGCAGAAATTAGTTGCTAAACTGTAGGTTATTAAACTTCTAATCCAGCCCACCATATGCAAATCAAATGGCTCCAATAATTTCACCAAGCATGCGAGGATAACATATGCCCATTCCTCATTGCTCCTTCATAATGGTCCTTTATTGGGAGGGACAAGCTAGTGATATGTCTGAAAAAGGTGGCCAACCCACCAACCAGGTCAATAATTTGGTTTGTGCTGTAGGCAGGCTCGTGTTTGCTAGAACCCCATCGTCGTCAAATCATGGCCCCAACTACCTTGTCCGGACATTTCACCCAGAGCCCGAAGGTGAAGAGAACCTGTTACATTCTTTCTATAGAAAAATCAAACGGATTTTCATGTTTAGCATTTTTACTTCTTTTGGCAAATTTGGTAGATTGCATTCATTTCTTCCTTTCTGCCTGCCCCAGGATGTGCCGCCCTCTGCTGTTGAAATCTTCTTTTGTCTTGGAAAACAGAAAGGATAGTGTTTTTGCCACGTTTAAGACAATGGGCCTCAAAATTACAGCTCAACATCTTCTTTTCCCTTACAATGCTGCAACTACAACAAAAGAAATGCTGCTAATTATTGGCTTTGCAGGGTGGAAAATGGAAATTTTTGGTTGAGAGCCCAAGGACAAGCAACAAATGTTAGTAACATTATATGTAAATGAAGCTTCGGATGCATCAAATTGATATCTAAAAAATAATAACAACATTTTACAAGACACAGAAAGCACATCCTGTAAATCACAGCTCCAGTGTATTACCTATGATGTTAACTCATAACAAAGTCTGATACCAGAAAGCAGACTGAGATGACAAACTGATCCTTTTTCTATTCCAATGTCTCGTGAAGCAATCAAGACGAGAAAAACACTAAATTCCATCAAAAGAACCAAACAAAATTTACAAGTTAATTTTGTTACAGACATTCAAAACATATCATCTTATCATATCAGAATTCAGCAGGGTTTTACATGTTACTTTTGATTGGACATACAACATTTGTTTTGATCTTCATGGAACAATGATGTTCATGAATTTCCTTTTTGCAAATGCTAACCACCATTTATTTGGAGTTCCATTGGGCCTATAGGCAACACTCAAGAGTCTTCCGCTCGTCTCTTCTCTTATTTGCTTCAGATATTTCCTGAGCAGTTCTGCATTTAACAAAATAACAATTTATTTAGTAGCAAATTATCAAAAACTTCAGTACTCAATGCAGTGAATAAAATCACTAGCATCAAGAGCGCTCATGTGGAAGACGTAAACTAAAACATTTACGAAATATTCCAAGCATTGCAAACTTCTAATAATGTTTATTGTGCAATGATTATAGCAATATATGAAAACAAACAGAATTACAATATTTTGTTTACTATAATTGAGACTCTTTAAGCAACTTGATACAACCATCTGCAAGGAGGCTCCTTAGATAACTTGATCCCCTCAAGTAAAAATCAGCATATTTAAGAATGACATCAACTCTTGATTAATACTATAACTCTAAAGCAGGATGTAGATTTTAATTTTACAACTCTAAGCATAAATGTTTGAATCATTCTTGTGCAATGAGTAAAGAGAAACAGAACAAAAATATCAAGCAAAGAGAAGCAGCTGACAGATAAAAAGAATCCACCATGATACTCGGAACAAGTTTCACAAATACCCAGCATTTCCATTATCTATGTGACATTTAATGCAATACCACATGGAAAAGAAGATAGCAAGGAGATTTACCAGCTTCCTTTTGAGACTGTGGAAGTGCAAAGAGCCCTGGAAAAGGAAAACCAGATTCTCCAGGTACAGGAACCTTTTCCAAGCCCAAGTTAATGATTGCCTTGGTCCCCTCTGCCAAGGTTCTACAGCCCTCAAGCCTCTTGAGAGCCACATTTATGTAGAAAGTCAAATATATAAGAAGCTTATCGGCAGGGCTCTTAATGTCAAAGTTTCTAAAGAACACATTGGCGCGAAAAAATGTGATTGCTTCATCAACAATATCAGTTCTATCTGCAATCAGCCATTTGAATTATCAACTAAAAGAACAAGAAAAGAACATAATGGCAAGAACAACTACTGAATGGAAAGCCGATAATAAACAAATTCAACCTTGATCTGAAACAGGAGCAGGACCCTTTATATGACTTTTCAAAGGAAGTAAAGGGCAACCACAAGCTTTAGTAATTCCTTCCTCATCAACAAAACTAGAGTGATAAACCTGACATTAACAATTTTAAGTGAATATGAACTGGAGATGTCCTAATTAGAACCATTAATTACACACATAATCCAGTAGTCAAGGGAAAGGTAAGGGAAGAGATGGACTGCAATACCATTTTTCTTTGAATTTCTTTTCCAAAAATCAAAATCGAGCAATTGGATTTTCCCAAATGTTTCTGCAGAGAACAACGGTACTAGACCAGATTACAATCCATAGTAAGGATTTTTCCACAAAATTAAGAAACTTCCTCATAAAAGGTATAATGAAAAATATATGAAATATAAATATAGTTTCATTATATGGCATTAAGCAAGACCTTAAATCTATAAAAATAATTAGCACAAGCCCATCAAATTACAGAATCCATGAAACGCAAAAATTTTAAGGCAAACTCATCATGGTAATAGGAAATTGGTTTCATTCTCTACAATAATGAATAAACATATATTCACATTTATTTATATCTTAAAGAACAAAGAATAAAAGAAAAAATGAGAGAAAAAAATAACGAACTATACCGACAAAACTTCCTTGTAAGTTTTCCGGGTGATCTTGACTTACAAAAATGAAGCAGGTGGGTGTTGCTTCGGGCAACCAAAAGGTGGAAAATGGGAGAACAGAGAAAGAAGATCGACCAAACCCCCTGCCAACAAACGCTTTCAAGCTCAAATCAAATGGGTTAACTGAACAGCAGTCTCGTGCCTCTGATGATTCGCTATAACTAGGTCGTAACAAGAATGAGGACGATAAAACTCCAAGACCCACCGAAAGAATTGAACGATAAGCCCAAATAATAAGACTTGCAAGAAACTGAGACACAAGATAGAAAGATTTCTAGCAGGCCCAGCACGGTTTTAGCATAAACCAAAATATGCTGAAGCGGTTCTTTTGTTTTCTTTCCTTTTTGGTTTAATGTAAAGTTTAACCCTCAAACTATCAAAAAAGAACGATTTAGTCCCTAATTTTTTTTTTCTACTAATATCCCTAAACTTTTATTTTGGACAAATTGGCCTTCAAGCTTTGATTTTTTGATAATTTGACCCAAATTTGATAGAACTTTACCATGTGATTCTATCCTGTCATTACGTTGGAGATAACGTGAGATCAATGCAGTGATGACGTGGCCAAATTTTGTCAAATTTCATGTCAAGTTGTCCAAAAATTAGAGTTCAAGGACTAAATCATTCCAAATAAACGTTTAAGGGCCAAATTATTCTTTTTGGGATAATTCAAGGTACAAATTGTATATTAAGCCTTTTTTTTCTTTCCTACAACTTTCTTAAATCAATGGCAAAGTGGGATAATCTTGTGGTACAATTATTCAACGAAATTAGCTAAGTTATCTGAACCTAGATGTTATCAAGGTTTATTCTATTATTCTTTTAACATATAAATCTTTTAGGCATATTAGACAAAATTCAGTGCTTTCAAGTTTTATTTTCATACTAGTCATCATGTCTCCAAGGAAAGTTTAAGGTTTGATATCAAGTTATCAACTTCTATATCCAACAATAGTTGGTCTATTTCTATTATACAAAGTGAAACCTTAATTAGTTTGATCCGCCAACTACGGTTACACCCCTTGGGAGATGAATTATTTGCAACTTACAAGCTCGTTCAATGAGCACTTTTTTGTTGTCAGAAGGCAGAAACACCCAAATTAGAGGGGGGAGAGAGAGAGAGAGAGAGAGAGAGAGAGAGAGAGAGAGAGAGAGAGAGAGAGAGAGAGAGAGAGAGAGAGAGAACTGTCAAACTAGACCTGGTAATTTGTATAATCGTGTCGTGTAAACGTATGCCATTAATAGCCATTTATTCAAATATGAACACGACACAATTAATTAATTGTGTCAAAGGTATAAAATATGAACATGGAACTGTTTAATTAACGTGTAACATGATACGACATGATTAACAGAATTAACAGATTAATACATTAAGATATGATACAACACGATTATACTATTTAATATTATTTTAAAATTAATTTAGAAATATGATTATGTAATATTACTATATTATCCCTATAATATTTAAAACATTACTTAAAATTCAATATATTTTAAATCATACTAAAGGTTAAAAATGTATTTTAATATTTAATTTATTGTGTTTAACGTGTCATATAAATAGTTAAATATGTAACAGATAAATCTGATTAATTAATCATGTTTTATGTGTTTTAGGCATTTTAATTGTATTTGACACGTTTAAGACACGAAACACATTAATCTTAATCGTGTTAACACGATTAAAACACGAAATACGTTAATTTTAAATACGAATACAGTTAACTTCGAGTCGTGCCTAAATTATCAGGTCTATGTCAAACCAACACAAACAAAATGAATGTAACAATGGCAAAAAAAAAAAAAAAGGTTATGAATTGGACCTCAAGGTTTATTTTTGTTAAGAGAGTGGCTGGCTGTGGTCACGGGGGGATCCCTATCTTGGGCCTTGGCTTTGGCTTTGCATGGTTTACAAGCGTTTGGGCATATCGTTTTGGGTATCGAAATTAGTAGAACCGACAGCACGAGGGGAGTGAGGGAATCAACCAAAATTCTGCCCGTAGAGGCAGTTTATGAGCAGGTCTGGTCGTTAGTTGGTCAAACCAGAATAGTCTGCACTCGTGTCTTTCATAGTTTCAACTAAGAAGAAAGGATGATGTAAGTATTGGTCCCACGTCTAAGCAATATGTTTGTTGGCGTTTCTCAAAACAAGTTTTTCAAAAGTTTTACAGACTGGACTTCTTTTTTTTTTTCTGAGTTTAAAACCGACTTCACCGAAGTTAGAAACTAATGCATAGCAGTCTGGGGCTCAGCCCCTACAAGAAGGAAATTAGAATTAGACATACTGTGGGTCTCAACCCTACTACTAACAAGTCTTTGATACTTAACACCATAAGCATCCGCAACAAGATAAAGTTCCAGCCAGTATGGCACATGATTGATGATACAAAAGTCTTCATTCAGCTGGGGAGTGGACTTCGCCATGATGCCCGTATAGTGATGATACAGACTGGACTTTCACATTTTGTTTTAAGTCCGAAACCAGACATCACTAAACAAGTCTCAGATGGAGTGCGGAGTAACTCTGTTTCTGGGCTCGATTAGGATTTTTCCAGTTAATGTGACATTGAATCGGACAATTCATCGTTCACATTCTATAAAAAGAATTGAATCAAATCAAACTTCTTTGGACCACATGAGATGTCACCAAAGAAAGATTTAAGATTTAATGAATCAAAACAGTCTGGCACTCACGCCACCAACCAGACACCCACACAGGCTCACTACTTGGCTGATCTTTTAGACTCTAATCTTATTATCTATCAATTAAGAAATAAGCTCAAACCAACTTGTGAAAGTTAAGCCATTAAGCCGCATTTCTCCCACCGCGTAGGCCTTTTCAATATTATTTTGACTTAATACAAAATTGGTTCCTTAATTATAGAAAAAGTGACAGATTGGTTCCTAAACTTTTATTTGAGACAGATTAGTCCCTTAATTTTTATTTTGGAATAGATTGATCCTTGAACTATACAAAAAAGAACAGATCGATCCCTCAACTTTTATTTTGAGACAGATTGATCCTTGAACTTTTATTTTGGTACAGATTGACCCCGAAATTTTCTTTGATTTTTTCTCATTCCGGACCTATCTGTCTTGAAATAAAAGTTCATGGGCTAATCTGTCTCAAATAAAAGTTCATAGACCAATCTATCCTTTTTTTATATAATTCAGAGACCAATTTGGATATTAAGCCATATTATTTTCTTTGATTGTGTTCATATATCTTTCATGTTCATTGACCTCTAAACAAAAGGTCAAAACTACCATTCCAATTTTTTAGCATCAGATTCCAACTAACAGTCAAAACAGTTTCCACTTTTCTTGGCTTTCCTTGTTTGTTGCAGTTTTTTTCGGGAGTAGCACTGTTTTTACTTCAAAGATATAGAGACCATTTCATTGGTAGTTTGACGATTGTTGTTCCAAGAGTTTTAAAATTGACTGTTTAGAGTCATTGGAAGACAATGAGGTGTTAGAGGGACACACGGTTCTTGTCTTTTAATGAACAGGAGAAAGAGGAGTGATGTTGATTTATACCTCATGGTGGCCAATTAAACTCTTATTAATGGAAACAGCTCTCTTTCTGCTAACAATATTTTTAATTTGCCTTAACTTAGAAGTAAGCAAGCTTATCACCGAAAGTCATTCCAAGTTTATCAGACTTTTTCAATTTACAGTGAAAACAACAGTCATTGGAAGTTAAGAAAACGAGACAAATTTGAGCATAATATTGACGCCATTTGGAGGGGGAATAGAGGACAAAAACCTTTAAAACTGCTACAAACAATAAGTTACAACACTGTCAAACTTTCACATAAACCCTAACTTTTCCCATAAGTACCCTAAATAATGCCAAACCTTCAAAACAGACAGAGCCTTTTTTTTTTCTTTTTTGTTTTGACGAAGTTACAAAATCCATGGCTAGTTTTAGCAGAATTTCGCAGCTCTTTCTTGGTGATAACAACCTGGTGAGGCCAAAGAATGATAATATTTAAAGCTTATCTGTACAAGGGCTTACTAGTGAACAAATCTTGGTTACATTAGAAGCTGTAGCTGCTGTCTGTATTATATCAGGCTGGTGAATGATGATGTCAAGACGTAAGGAATATTGGCTAGAGGCCCTCTTTGACGGGCAAGATCATGGATATCCTTTACAATATCGAATACGGCTTCAGGTTGTGCCAGTTTTAGAGCATTCTCTGACATTTTCTGCAGCTCATCCTTCTTTGTGCTGAACCATTCTGCCACAATTCTAGCTGTTTCCTTAGGACTTCGGGTGAATACTCCCGCTCCATTGTCTACTACATAAGGTACATTTCCCTTTTCCTGCAATGATCCATTGAAGGTTAAATACTCAAATAAAACCAAAACCAGCAGCCACCAAAGCCATCTCATAACTAATGATGCAGTTCTGAATACAATAGTTGGTTACCGACCTGTCCTGGAATGTAGTCATTCAGAACAATTGGAAGACCCCTTATCAAGGCCTCTGCAATAGTACCAGGACCAGCCTGTAATCCGTTGGGACAGATTAGTCTAAGCTATGTACATTAAGCAAGAAAATGTTACAATATCACAATCTAAACCGATATTCCTTTTTACTTACTTTGGTAATTATGCAGTCACAAGCTCCCATCCATTTCTCCATCTGAGTCTCAAACCCTCTGACCTGCAGTGAAGGGAAAATTTTGTTCAATAACTGTTTTCATTTGCTGGTCTTAAACTTATATATATTAGCTCATCTGCTCAAGAATTAAAATCAAATCACCTTTACTGGGATCTTCCATTGCTCTGATTCCAGTGTGGAGACAAGACCCTTGTTTCGGCCGCATATTATGATTAATTGCCCTATTGGTTTATCTTGATCTTTATCATATAGTGATTCTCCAAGAGCTATTGCTGTTTTCTTAACTGGCCCCATTCCTTCACCCCCTCCCATCAGCAGAACTGCAGGCAAATCAGGATCCATCCCAAGCTCTTCTCTTAAGTCATCCTATACAAAACAAACAAATAAGAAATGAATAATACATATCAGAACTCCCTCCAACTAAAGCAACCGTGTAGGTAACCGTTTTATGTCTACAATCCTCATACCTTAGAAAGAACTGCACGGGCAAAAGAAGGTCGAATTGGCAGACCAAAAACTCGAATTTGGGACTCATCAAGCCCATCATATGATGCCCTCTTCGCTACCTCTTTTGACGGGCAGTAGCACCTATTAACCCCAGGATGAAACCTGAACAAAATTCTTAATTGTTAAAATATTCAACAGCTCACCATTAAGGAAAATGGATAGTAAACGAAAGTTCAGAAATCAGAACTGACCATGTAGGGTGGCAGGTGTTGAGGTCTGTGATTACAGTGGCAAAAACTACTTTCTTTTGAAGACCTTGCCATTTAAGAACCCAGAGAGGAATGTGTTGCATCAATGGATGCACACTAATGATAATGTCCGGCTTGTACTTCATTAGGCCTGCCTCTACCTCCCTTCAGTGACATATAACAAAATTAGTTAATCCCACTAAAAAAAAAGTTAAAAAAATAAGGAATTGAGTTGAATCCCTTCATATTTTTATCACCAAAATTAACCTCACTTTGGTCAACTTGTCAAGTCTCGGTCTTGAAAAGTGAGTTCAAATTGCTTGAATAGAAAACAACAATGCCAACAATTATTTTAACTTCCATCAGTTTGATTACAAGGCAAGTGGATAATAAAGAATTCTTTTTGGTCATAGAATTCTCTAGAATTAAAGCAAAAGCATAATCACCAGTGAAAGTGAGCAAGGAACCCAGAAGACCTCATCAAAATATATAATACTAATATTATAAGCAACCTTTTTACCATATCTGTGACCAAATAAAGGTACCAAGGGAAAAGTTCATTTTCCGTTTTCTTTGTTGCAATCTTGGATGAAACTGGAAGACAAAAAAGGTGCTAAAGAGGAACAATTTAACCTACTTGGCATAATAGGCAGCAATGGCAGCAAGATAGCAGCTATGTATCCATTTAGGAGAGGTACTGTGAAAGGCGACTTTCCAGAGTTGTACATGTTTCACCATGAACTTGTAGGACCTCTCCATGTCGTTCAACGGCCACCCTGTGTACTCTTTCCAAACATCTTTCACAATTATCTGAATCAGAAGACGTCGGCCGGAGGATTGTGAGAAAAGGATTCACAGGAAAGAAAGCTTAATTCAAGATACGCTAAATCATGAAACAAAACATAACTGAGGAATGAAATCATGATATAAGTATAAGATGCAGAACGCCAGCCTTTTCCAGATTTGGGATTTGGAACAGCATTTAACTGGTAATATGGTTGGACTAAAAAGAGGAGAAATTGGCAAGAACATGAACAGGAAAAAGGAGAAAAGTGGATAATCAAGACAAGGGAACATGATGAAGAACATATTATTTCTTCTTTTTGTTGAAAAGTTAATTACAGAAGCAAAGATTGATTAACTGAGAAATTAAACTGCAAGATCTAGATCTTTGCATTTGAAAAAATGGACATATTACGGGTTTTGAAAAAGAAGTAGAGACGAAGGGCAAAACACCGAAAAACCCAAGAAGAAGGAAACAAAAAGAATGGCGGTTTTAAACATTGACAAATACGGATTAGCTTGACACAAAACAAAAAGCATTCACAAAGTCACAAGATATCATCAAAATCACTCATAAACACAACAGACAAATAATTGCTGGGAAGGATTCTTTCCCAGAGACCAGAAGCATTGGATCCATATAACCAAAAAATAAACAAAAACATAAAGAATCAATAATAAGTAAATAAAAAAAAGATCAAAACCATGAAAAATAAATGATGGAATAAGAAAAATTACCCTGTATTCATCTCCAAACTCAATCCGGAAGGCGTCCCGGATGGCCTCAGCCGACGCTCTATGGCCACCACCGGTATCACTCATGAGAATAAGAACATTCTTGGTTCTTTCAGCACCTATCTGCATCAACTGTATGGTCCCATCCTCCTCCTCGAATTCATCTTCACTCTCATAAGAACAACTCCTCTTGTGATGATGATGGTGAGAATGGCTGCTGCTGCTGCTGTTGTTGCTGCTACTGCCATAAACCGTCTGCCATACCTTCTCCGTAATGGAAGCAACCTTCTTAGGCGATGCTACCTTCATCCCCATGGTTGCAGGAGACACAACAAAGAATATATATATATATATATATATGTATATATATCCACCAAGAAAGAAGAAAGCAAGATTCAAGGAACAGAAAGAAAGAACCCTCTGGGGAGTTTAACGGTTTTAACTGGCAAATACCCTTTTCCCGCCACCGAAAAATAGGAGTTTTCCGGTAGGGAGAGAGGGGAGAAATGAAGGTTTAGAGAAGAAAATTTGATGGCAGAGAGAGTCAGAGGAGGAAAGGAAAAAGAAATGAGATTGTTGTTGGTTAAGGTTTATGAGTACAAGGTTGGCTAAACGTGGGAGGGGGTAATAAGGAGCGGAAAGGAAGCTAAGCTAGATTTTTTTTTTGGTGGAATTTTTGAAGTTTTAATTTTGATTTTTGGGTTTTAATAAATTTATTTATATAACCATCAGATTCGCATTTCTTGTCGGAATGTTCGAAAGGAAAGATTCGGATCTTCCCTATTTTTTATATACTTTCGTAAACAGCAAGGGTTTTTTTATTTTTAATTTTCATCTTTTTACTTTACTTAAATGTTTGAAGGCCCCCTAAACTTATTTAAATTCAGCAAGTAAGTCCTTATTCTTTTATTACAATCTTTAATCAAGGGTATCCCAGTCTTTATAAGTCCCAAACTAATCCTTTTCCGCCAAGAATGTGAAAGGGCTAAGCCTCTCACTGTTTATCTACAGTCAATTGAGTCTTCACTTTAACAAAAAATTACACGTAACCATAAAGGGCGAGAAGTAGGATTATTCATTTGATTGATTTTAATTTATAAGAAAAGTGATAAGAATTTGTTTGATGAATTTAAACAAGTTCAAGGACTCATATGATTGTAATAAAATTATAAGAGCTTATTTGATAATTTAAAAAGGTTCTTAGACTTATTCGATTGTAATTATCTATCTAATAAGGAAGCCTTAAGTGATAATTTAAAAAAATTAAAGATTTATTTGGTTTCAATCTTTACTCAATCTACGAGCTTGTAAATACCCATCGTCCCTAATTCATTAAATTAAGCTCCAGTATATTAATTATTAAGTGAGTTTCTTTACCTTGTTCAATACTTCAATTTAGTTGGAAAAAAAATCATTTTTATTTCATGACTAGGTAAAAGCAAGAAATGCGTCATGGGACTCAAAAATAAAAGATTTTAATTCCAAAAAATGAAAAAGATATGTTAAAGAAAATGCCTACAAGGCTACAACAGTGAAATGGATTGAAATATTTCATATATATACTGCTTGGAGCATTATTAATATTGAATAGGGTTTTAAGACTTCTATGACATTCTTTGCTGTAGAAAGAAACTTGAACGTCTCAAATTCATTTTAAGTGTCACAATAAAAATTTAAGCTTTATTTTATTATTATTATATAATAATAGTGCGATAATTAACCATAAAACATTTAGATACTAACGCACTAAAATTGAATTATTGTATACTAAAAAAAAAAAAAAACCTCATGTTGGTTCCCTGCAATTAGATTAATGATGAAGGGCACCAACTTTTTCCTCTCTAGAATTGGTATGAACTAGGATATGCTTCGGCGTTCCGAATGTGTATTTTTCTATTTAACTTAAACATTTTCCAAAATGTCCATGAATTATTTCATTTTTCACAATTAAGTCCGGTCAAATTTATATTTAGTCCCTCACTCCCTCTACTATATGAAAAGTGTGGATTTAGTCCCTCTACTTCGATTTGATCAAATTGAGTCCCTTTACTTTTATTTATTGTCAATTTCGCTCCCTCTACTTCGATTTGATCAAATTGAATCCATCTACTTTTATTTATTGTTAATTTCAGTCCAATTATTAGTGGTATTAAATTTTCACTGTTAACTATACTGATGTGACATTGATTATATTGACGTAACGTTAATTTTGACGACATATATCTATAAAAAATTAAAAATTTTGTATGTGACTTTTTTTTGTCATATTAAATACCTTTTAATCGTGATTATAAAGTCTCTAACAAAAAAGTATGAAGTTAAACATTAAAAAAAAAGAAAAATGATATGTTCAAGGTAAAAGATCTATCATGTGGTAAAAAAAAGTTACTTGAAAATTTTTTAATATTTTTTAAAAACATATATCATCATAATCAATGCCATGTCAATATAGTTAACGATGAATATTTAACACCGTTAGTGATTGGATTAAAATTGATAATAAATAAAAGTAGAGGGATTTAATTTGATCAAATCAAAGTAGAGAAACTGAAATTGACAGTAAATAAAAGTAGAGAGACTCAATTTGATCAAATCGAAGTAAATGGACTAAATCCACACTTTCTGTATAGTAGAGGAATTAATTGCATAATTTGACCATTAAGTCCTTATCCTTTTTATTATGGTTCCATTTGATAGAGATTTTTTTTTTGGTCAAACCATTTGATAGAGATTGAAATAGAGAGATTAGTTATTGTACGGGTTAGATTAGAATTATAGCGGTAATAATAAAACTAGCGTTGAAAAAAATATGTCTGATAAAACAACAATGATGGTGAGATGATAATGTGAAATGGCTAAAAGGGTATTAATTAACCCAAAAAAAAAACTAAGGTGCTAAAAACAAAAACCAAAAAAAAAAAACAAACAAACAAGTGAGGCTTTTTGGGAAATGGAGTTGCAGTGGAACCACTAGAGCGTATAGCACCAATTGTAATGGTGCATTTGGGGGGTTGCCAATGCTGCACTGAATGTTTACTTAAAGCCCCATTTATCCGTTAAAGCGTGTTTAACCCTTCAAATGCGTTGAATCGGCCTGCCAAAATGGGCTTATATCAAATATCCTACTAATACACAAAGCAATATTAGTTTTGACAAGCTACTAGTAATATTTTCTATGGAATTGTGCCAAAGAAAAAAAAAAGAGTATATGGACTTGAGTAAATTAGAATAATTCAAGAACTTTTAAGTATTTAGCTGACCCCGTTTTCATCCTACCTTCGTGGTTTGGTTCTTATTTTCCTTTAATTTCTCTAGTCCAATTGGAAACATCATTCACTCGTAACTAGAAAACAATATTAGCGACACTTTCTTCTCAAGTCAACCAAGTTGGCCTAAAGTCCCGTATATGTCTAATTTCAGGTCACTCTCATTTGCTTGTGCTGTCTTATTTTCCCGTACCTAACCTCCGTTATATAGATAAACTCTATATATAACCATTTATATAGATCAAATTTCATATTTAGTTCCTCTACTTTACCGAAAGTATTGATTTAGTCCCTTTATTTCAATTTGATCAAATTGAGTCCCTCTATTTTCCCAAAAATGTTAATTTAGTCCCTCTATTTTAATTTGATCAAATTGAGTCCCTCTACTTTTATTTATTGTTAATTTCAGTCCAATTATTAACGATGTTAAATTTCACTATACTGACTTGGCATTGACTATATTGACGAAACATCAACTTTGATGACGTGTACCTATTAAAAATATTAAAAAATTTTATGTAGCTTTTTTTATCACATTAAATACTTTTTAGACATGATTATGAAATCTCTCATTTAAAAAAATATGAAATTAAATATTCAAACAGAAATAAAAAATAATTTGTCCAAGGTGAAAGATATATTATGGTAGAAAAAAGTCACGTGAATTTTTTTTAATATTTTCTAAAATCGTTTGTCATTATAATCAATGTCACATCAATATAGTTAAATATGAAAATTTAGCACCGTTAGTGATTGGACTAAAATTGATAATAAATAAAATTAGAATGACTCAACTTGACAATAAATAAAAGTAGAGAGACTTACTCAATCCACACTTTTTGTATAGTAAAATGACTTAATTTGATCAAATTGAAGTAGATGGACTAAATTAACATTTTTAGTAAAGTAAAAAGACTAAATATAGAATTTGACCTTTATTAAAAAACTGTGGTGCATATAATTCTAATTCTAGACATTAACAACCGATATGGGAGCATTTTAATTCTTTTTCTCCAATGATCTTACAATTGTCAAGTCGCAACAAATAGGATCCATCTGTAACCCAAAAAAAAAAAAGGATCCATCATTTATAAGTATTTGGTCGTAATCAATATAAAAGTTTGAATTATGATTGATTAATTGTGGGAAGTAATTATATATGATATACTTTCCAAAGATACGATGACGACGATGATGAACAATTTCAAAGACTTTAGATCTTTATATTTCACAGTGTCACGGCACATGCCAAAAATCGTTGAGTTTATTCTAAGGTTAGCATGTGTGCAAGTTCAAATACATGCTGAACAGTTTCTTCTAGGATTGAGACTAATTAATGAGATCTTTATCCAAATAATAAGAGTCCTAAAAAGTTTGTTGATTTCGTTTTCAAATTTCAGTGTGTATGAGGATTGAGGAGGCACTAAAAGCTTTTTTACTTGGACATATAAAATGGATTAATTATGGTTAATCCCTTAATTAGAAAGAATTTGTAAACCAAGATAAATGTACTTGCAGCACAATCCAAATCAACAACTAGAATAGAAGCATTGTGTCGAATTCAGCTTACTTATACTATATGAATTCTGGGACCCCAAAACTTTATCTTTTGGATAAAATTCCAAGTTCCTACTCAACCCTTTTGAGATGGTTGCCTTGAGAAGGATTTCAGGAGGATTGAGAGATGCACCAGAACGAAAGAGGCCTTTATCTGCTTGGGGTTAGGAGCAAATATTGGAAAAGAGTAACAGAGACTTTTACACATCTGTGGTGGGAAAATTGATAAGCTTAGAAACCAGACATTTTTATTCCAAAAATGGAGTAGGACCCCCGCTTTGAGGGGGTGATAATTAAGCTGTTTTGAAGCAAGTGGAGCTGGCGGCATGGCCCAGTCAGCCTGTGATTGTGATTGATTTAGCAATTAGCGCCACCATTGCACAAGCATCTTCTATTCTTCTTTGTGGTATATACTCTACCAATTGTAATAAATGTGTAATACTAACATTTACTCTAAATCATATAGGCTTGAAAAAGTTTTCCCGGTTTAGATCTCAATACGACTGGATTTTGAATTAGTTGAGACTTAATGTGACCAATGGATATCGAAAGAACTTTTTCTTATATAAAGGGGAAGGAGAACAAACTACAATTTGTTGAGGTATTCAGGAACTGGACCTCGAACAGAAATCTTGGTTAGTTACAGACAGCCTGAAGACTTAGAAAACAATAAAAGGGGTGACCGGCCAATCGTCAATTGATCTCACTCCAATACTTAATTTAGTGAGAGTTTTAAGAGGATTTTGAAGAATGTAATAGTAAGGAAAATATTCTTATTACCTGATTATATGGTACTGTGTATATATAGGGTGCTTACATGTGGGTGTACATGATCGTGGAATTGGGCCTTCTTTGTTGGACCGCCTCCTCTAGTGAGACTGATAGTCAACTCTACCAGGTTCTGGTAGTGGACCGAGTGCTTATGAGATCCTGTTTGGCATTGTTGTTTGGCATTGTTGGGTCTTTACTCAATACAATTATAAAGCTCTATGCCAAGCCACTCCAATGGCATCCGCTAATAAAGGAGTGCAAATCTTTTAGGAGGCTCTTCAAAGATATGAAATCTCAAGTAAACAAAAACATGTGTTAGATATAAAAAGATTTATAGAAAAAGAATATTTACTACTATAAATCATTATTATAACAATAATAATATATTCTATCTAAGTTTTGCCTTATGTATAACTTGTGAGTTGTGAACTTCACCCTTGCTTTTTTTTTTTTCTTTATAACCTTTTCTACATACACTACATAAAACTATAGTGTGAAATTTCAAAGTTATGATTAAATATTATGAAATGAAAGGGTGATATGACTGATTTGTACACCCAAAAAAAGGGTGATATGATTCCGGTTAGGTCTCTCTTTCACATGGTTACACCATTATTATTGAACGAAAAGAGCAATAATTTCATCATTGATCATATAGCTCTTCCTTCTCCATTCTCTTACTAAGTTATCATGTTGGATTCCATCACTTGAAATAAAAACAAAAAGAAAGAAGAATAATACCGAAAATCCTATAATAATTGAAATATGGAGAAGGTGAACCATCTTTTCTTCAGGATTTTCAACCAGTAATAGGACGGTGTATTCCAAAAATGTCATCTTTGCATATAAATAAATAAATAAATCAGAGGGATATCGGGCTTTGACTGGGCTTTAAACGAAGCCCATTGAAGGAGGAGAGTGAACTTAGAACGGAAAAATTACAATCGACCACAGTGGGAGTCGAACCCACGACCTTTTGATCCGAAGTCAAACGCGCTAATCCACTGCGCTATGCGGTCTTTTCATGTCAATGCTCCAAACTTTTTTCCATCCCTGCAAGAGTCTCGACATTCAACGGCAAGACACATCTTCCAACCAAGACAACTTCCAACCGCAACTTTGATTTGACGAACCTTGAGTTTGGTAAATTCCGTGTGTCCTTTTGCCGTACCACAATAAAAGGAAAGGATAGAAATCATCTGTCCCATTTCGGTGCCCCATTTTGTGCCTCATACATCAGAACATGTCATGTGTCTCATTCGTTTAACTATATTTATTCCTTGTTTGGTTTTGGAGTTTTTTTAAATAAAAAATATTAAAACTATTTTAGAGAGAAAAAAAAAACCTCTATAACAAAAGCTTAGCTCCAAATTAAAATTTTTCAATTTTAAGGGTAAGTTTTTACGCTTATCATATTATTGTGGTAGGGTTTTAGTTTAAATAAAAAATAATAATGAATTTTTCTTTGTTTTTTTTTTTTTAAAACCAAACAAAGAATAAGAGAAGTTAAGAGAATGAGACACATGGCAGACTGTGATAATTGAGGCACAAAGTGAGGCACTGAAATAGGGTAGGGGATTTTTATCCAGAAAAGGTTTTCATCTAATACATGAGTTAAGTAAGAAACGTCAATATCTATATAGTTTGTTAATAGAATATTGGATTCTTACTTAGAGAGTAATCAACACACTGATATATTAGAAATTGCTAACAGGTGCCTTGTTAAGCAAGCAATTATTATTTTAATAATTGTTTTATTTTAGGTGCTTAACATTTATTTTATACTTTTATTAGTGTTTAGAAACAAGAATACCTTTAATTAAGTTTAACACTAAATTTATAAAATTTAGCCCCAAATAAAAAAAATAAATTGTAAGGATAAGTTTTAATATTTAAAATATATTATCATCGGGTTTTAGAAAAAAAAATTCAATAAATTTGTCAAAATTTAACTCTAAATTGATAAAGTTTAATCTTAAATAAGAAATTTTTTTATATCTAAAGATAGTTTTGTCATATAACTTTTTTTCTAATAACAATTATTACTATTTTAGAATTTAAAATTACTTTTTAACTCTATTAAATTAGCTTAACCAGTGCCTATATGTACTGATTAACCGGACCCTAATATATTAGCCAGAAATGAAAGTGTCAATTTTTGTTGTATCCTTAACCCATTATAGGTCTCTATTTATTTTTATTTTTCATTTGATGAACCTCCTAATTTTGTTCGTCCCCTGTTTAATTTTGACTGTGCTAGTCTTGTGGTGTACGCATAGTTTATTAATTTATCTTCAATTCAAGTATTCAACCTCTTTTTTTTTTAAGGACTAGATTTTTAATTTCAATGATTATAATTCAAATTCTAATAATCTTAAATAAAAAATGAAAACTAACATAATAATTTTTCAAATGAATGAACTTCGTTGTAAATAGTATTGGGAGTTCTTTTTTTAGTAAAAGATCATAATCCTTTTTTTTTTAAATGAAAAGATCATACTCTTTTAATCTTTCATTAAATTGCTAACTTAACGCTTTCAATTGAAATATAAAATTTCTTTTCCCAAATTTTATTAAGTAAATTTTTGGTCTCTTTTTTCTTGTATAAATTTGATATTCGATAGTCCAAAATCACAAATAAAAGAAAACTTTTTAGATCTATTTTTTCCGTTTATAAAATTCAGGTCTGAAATTTTAGTTAAAGAATATTGAACTTTTTCTACTCGACCTAATAGATATTGAGTTATAAAATTTTAATCTTTAAAATTGCATAAAATTCTAAAAGGTTAGTCGTATATAGAATATGTTTTCGTTTTAATTGGTAAAATTTAGGGTATTTATCCACGTGGTCAACGCTAAGCAAAGGTCACACCCGGATGTGCACCCATTAGAAAATTTCCTTCTGATGGTATATATTTTCCGTAAATTACAAAACAACCCCTTAATCTTTATCCTAGTTTCCATCCCTAACCCCCAATTTCCAGTTCTTTATTTTTTTTTCTCGATAGCACCCTTTCTCTTCTTTACTTCGATTATTCACTCTTCTTTTTTCCTAATTTCTTAAAAAACCCCCAAACTTTAGGGTTTCTTTCCTTCTCCAGCTCCCACCCCACTGCTTGCTTTACCTGGTAAATTTCCTTTTACTCTCCCTGTAAAATTATGATTCGCTTTCCTCTTCTTCTTTTTGTTTTTTAATGCTAGTTTCTGTTTTGAATTTGTATTTTTTTCTTCTTTTTATTTGCATGCATTAATTAGGCTGAAATTATTTGAATTCTTTTGCATGCATTCGGAATTGTTGAAGCTGAGTCGAAAATTTAATTCTTCCTCTTGTTTAGATTGGCGGGTGTTTGTTGAAGGTTCTAGATTTTGATGGGTTTCTGCTGATTGCATGATCATGATCGTTGGTTTGGTTGACTTTGTTTAAACGGACATTAGTCCATTTTGGTTCTTTTGGCCGCTTTTTCATCTGGAAATAAGCTTAGATTGATAACCTGTTTATGTTGCTGCTTAACATTTACTGAAAAAATTATTGGGCA
Source organism: Microcos paniculata (assembly GCA_030664755.1). Lineage (NCBI taxonomy): Eukaryota > Viridiplantae > Streptophyta > Magnoliopsida > Malvales > Malvaceae > Microcos > Microcos paniculata. The sequence continues at coordinate 34,569,379 of CP131459.1, read as the reverse complement.
ATGATGGATGTTACTTGAAAAGTGTTAAGTTTTTAGTAAAAGACATTCTTTTTGTCAGGTTTTGTAACATATTTTTGTTGTTGAAACCATAGAGATGGTTAAGTGGGTTCGTCTGGTATAATGGTTTCAGACAATGTGATTCTCTGTTACTGGGGCTTCGGTTTAAGCTTGCTTGTGAGTAATGTGGTGATGAAATCAATTACAGTCTGTGTCTATGACTTTGTTGACCGGAGAAAGGCTGAGCTTTTCGGGCTTTTGATTGTAGCTAAGTTGCCAACTGAAAATCTGTGTCCATCTGTTTGTAAGTTAGGGGAAACTACATGTTTTATTTCCTTCTGTAATGTCTGGGTAAATTTTTCCCGAATTTGTTACTTGGATTGTACACAGTAATGATTTTATGATGGCTGTAGATCCTCAATAATTTGTAATGATTTTAATATTTTGCTCAGTGAAACAAGTTTTATTATTGACACATGTAACTTTTTTTTTTCAAGTTTATTTACTTTATATTTAAATTTGTTTTCCTGTGATTCTTGGAAGTTATTTGGAATGGTGAGGGGGAAGCTGATCTTAATTTGCCAGTCTCGTGGTCAGTTTGAGACAAAAGACGATGGATCCTTGTCATATGCTGGAGGAGAAGCGCATGCCTTAGATATCAGCCCTGAAACAGTATTTGATGATCTCAAGTACAAATTAGCTGAAACATGTAACTTGGAATATAATTCTTTATCCATCAAGTATTTTCTCCCTGGAAACAGGAGAACTTTAATTACTTTGGCCAATGACAAAGACCTGAAAAGGATGTATAACTTTCATGAGGACTCAGTGACTGCTGATGTTTTCCTTAGTGGGAGAGAAGGATTTGATCCTATCGTTGTTGACATGCATGCTGACAGGTAATATATCTCTAGCTAGTATCTTTGAAAATTCATTGTAGCAAGTCACGTTACCTTAAAAGAGAACTGCATTGTCATTGCATAAGCAGGCAAAATAATCACATTCTGAAAAAATCCATGTTTTGAAGAGTGTGAGTTTGCCCCAGTATTGTTGTTGTATGGTGATTAATTGTGGAAATTGCAAAATTTGAAGTTGCATTAACATCAGTCATCACTTGCAGGCAAAATGGCATAAAATTAGCGGGAACTGTGACTGCAACTGTGGCTTCTCGAGCTGCTGCTGCTAGTCCTGCTACTTCTAAAGTTGCTTCTGCTGCTGTTGGCCTGAAGGATGTTCCTATTGCTGTAGCAGACCCTTCCGACTCTGTGGTAGCTGTGAGTGCAACAATCTGCAGCCCTGCCAGAGCAAAAATTACCTCAAAACGTATGGCTGCTCGCAGCATTGCTGATGGTCTTTTTGAGGTTAGCGTTGCTGATGCAGTTGCCAATAGCACAGATACAATCGATATGAGTGCTTCTCCTGCTGATACTGTTAAGAAACGAAGGCGCACTGCCTCCTGGAAAAGTGGTGCAAATGGCCTTACCATTGTGACTGTAGCTGACAATCTTGAGGAGACAGGAAATACTACATCCAATAATAGGCATGCCAGGAACAGTGAGGCCGTAGCAGCTGATGAAGTGGAGCGGCATACCTTGATGGATAATGCTGATTGGGATATTGTTTCTGATGACCCTGGTAACACTTCATCACAGAAACTGGTTGCCTCATGGAAAAATGGCATTACTGGTGAGGGCCAGGATTTCAAAAGCGTTGTGGAATTTCGGGATGCTCTACAGAAATATGCAATTGCTCATCGCTTTGCTTATAAATTACGGAAGAATGATGCTAACCGTGTTAGTGGCATATGTGCAGCAGAAAGCTGTCCTTGGAGGATTCATGCATCTTGGGTCCCATCTGCCCTTGTGTTTAGGATTAAAAAGTTGCACGGATCACATACATGTGGGGGGGAATCTTGGAAGACTGCGACTCCAGCTAAAAATTGGTTGGTGAATATTATTAAGGATAGGTTAAGAGAAAGCCCACATCATAAACCAAAAGAAATTGCTAATGGCATTCTTCGTGATTTTGGGCTTGAACTGAACTATACCCAAGTGTGGCGTGGAATTGAAGATGCGCGGCAGCAACTTCAGGGTTCTTACAAAGAGGCATATGGTCAGTTACCTTGGTACTGTGATAAGATAGAAATGGCAAATCCTGGTAGTTTTACGAAGCTTCTCATTGGGGGTGATAGGAAATTTCAGCGTCTATTTCTATCTTTTCATGCTTCAATTTTTGGTTTCCAAAGCGGTTGTCGTCCGCTTCTTTTCCTTGAGGCCATCCCTTTCAAATCAAAATACCATGAAGTTTTGCTCACAGCCACTGCGCTAGATGGTGATGATGGCCTTTTCCCTGTTGCATTTGCTGTAGTAGATATGGAGAGTGATGGAAGTTGGCATTGGTTTTTGGAGCAGTTAAAATCTGCAGTGTCAACTTCTCGTTCTATAACCTTTGTCTCTGATAGAGATAAGGGATTGATGAAACATGTGCTAGAAGTATTTGAGAATGCTCATCATGGTTACTCGATATACTATTTAATGGACAGCTTCATACAAAACTTGAAGGGTCCATTCCATGGAGAAGGAAGATCTTCATTGCCAGGAAGTTTCTTAGCTGCAGCTAGAGCAGTCCGATCTGATGCTTTTAGGATGTACACTGAGCAAATTAAACGGGTTTCTTCGAATGCTTATGATTGGGTTATGCAGAATGAGCCTAAATACTGGGCAAATGCATTTTTCGAGGGTGAACATTTTAATCACATAACTCTTGACATTGCAGAGTTATATGCTAACTGGATAGAAGAATCACGTGAACTGCCCATCATACCCAAGGTAGAAGTACTGAGATGTAAAATAATGGAGTTGATGAATGGTCGTCAGAAGGAATCAAGTAATTGGTCGACAAAACTTACTCCATCTAAGCAGGAGAAGGTACAAGAAGAGTGGGCAAAAGCACGTGGTCTAAAAGTGTTGTTCTCATCCGATACCCTATTTGAAGTTCATGATACTTCCATTAATGTCGTGGATATTGATAAACGAGACTGCAGTTGTGCAATGTGGAAACCAACCGGGCTTCCTTGTTGTCATGCAATTGCCGTCTTCAATTGCACAAATAGGAGGGTGTATGACTATTGTTCAGAATACTTTACTGCTGATAGCTTCCGATCTGCATACTCGGAGAGCATAAACCCTGCTTCCACCATTGCTCACCCCAGCGGACATGAAAAAGATGTTGAAGAAGACGATGAGCAGGTGCTTCCTCCATGCACCTCACGGCCATCAGGCCAACCGAAGAAACCTAGGCGAACCAAAAGCCAGGGAAATATCAGAAGATCGGTCTGTTGCACCAAATGCAAAGGAGTCGGCCATAACAAGGCTACATGTAAGGAATCTTCGGAAAATACATCTACCTCCTCTTAATGTGTGTCACATTGTACAGCTTTTGTGATTACTCTTAAGATTATAGCCACTTCAAAATCATCCCGATGATGGACGAATCTATATGTATGAGCCAGTGGGGGAAATTGCCTCCATTGAAATTTTACAAGTTAGTACTCGAAGTGGTATTTAGTAATGTTCTCTAATGGAAAAAGTTCTAAGGTAACAATAAAGCACCTTTAAAAGTATGAGACATACTATATACCATTCAATGTAGATGAATTATTTGAAAATTCTAATTGACGAGTAAAAATTATTTAATTTCAAGGAGAACTCAACGTGGGCGCAGCAAGGTTTATTGCTAAAATTCAGCCCAAAATGCAAAAGGAATTACCAAATGCATTGGGCTTCCTTTGAGAAAAACTACATCACTATTCTTTGCCTGCCAAGTAAAAAGGGTTTAAGGTACCGGCTAAGCAAGCATTTTCAAGCCATCCTGGCTCACAACTAGCTGCAATACTCGCAATATAACGGTGGTTAAAGATCCTAATCTGTCGAGACTTAAGCTTACAACAAACAGCTTACTTTAGGCCCTAAGCTTACAACAAACAGCTTACATTAGGCCCTAATTAAGTATTTCCTATTCTTCTAGAGAATTATTATTAGTATGATAAACGTTTCCGATGTCTGTACAATCACTTGCTTCCACTAAAAGCATCAAACTTGTGACAGTGAACCAGAACATAAAGGACACGGGGGGTCGCGCCTATCCTCATGACTTGTTCTCTCTTCCAAACAATCTGCATGATATACATGCCCACAGACTAGAACTGCCACAACAGAAGCTTCACCGGCTGCCATTGCACTCCCGAGAAGATAAGGTTTCCGTCTCAAATGCTTCTGACATACACCACAAACCATCTTCACCTTGTCGACCAATACTGAATCCATTACCAATGAACTAGACCTTATTCGTTCTGGTCTGCCAAATGCTTTTTCCCTACCATCTGCAAAAGTTGGAAAACTGAGGTAAATATGGCAAACCATAAGCAGAGAGGCTTTGAAAATTTTAAGCCGCTAAAAAAGGCTGACAGGAAAAATTTATATGAAACTAGCACCACTAGGTTGAAGCTTAAATAATTCTGACTCTTTAATCCTCTAAACGATGAAAAAGAAGACAGAACATGACTAAGATTTAGCTGAAAGCTTGTTTGAGTTGTTTCTATAAATTTAAGTTAGCCGTGAGTCCTAGTATTTTGTTTTATGATTTATTATTGAAGTAATGATCGTGAGGAAAAAAAATTCCAAAACTGTTACATGCTATGATAAAAAAGAGATTCTTGGAGACAAAAACAATAAAAGATGCCTACAACCTGCATGGCATCCAGACTCTGAGTTGTATTGAGTAAACTTGGATAATCTCTCATCATGTAAAGGACTAATCTTGCCACGAGAAGTTGATGGATTAGAATGGCTTCCAGAGTTTCTGCGTGAGTAGTGATGGCCATAATAATGGCGTGATCGTTTTAAAAATATCGAACGCCCAAGATTGTAATGGCGATGAGCAACAGAAGAGTTGGAATTAAGTAGCTTCACAGAACTATCTCTGACATCCACGCCAGAATCCAACTTTGAAGAATGCTATAAAAGAAAGAGAAAATGAAAAAAAACAAAAAACAGAAAACAGAAAAAGTAAATAAGACAACGCAGACCATCAGTTGAAAAAGAGTTGCAGGGAAAAAAAAAAGGAGCAAAAGCATAAATTTATCTAAGAAAGACCCACAATTCGAATGTCTCTAATTTTCCTCTCATCAATTAAAAGACAGATCAAGATACATTAAAAAAGGAGAAACAACAAATTTCAAAGATGAATGAGGAAAGAACAAACCTCTTTGGATAATAATTCTGTTCCTGAAGAGCACGGCATGTCGTCTGCAATATTCAATGTAAAGCACAACGATCATTCACATTCTGATTGTTTACACTTAAATGGAGAAGCAATTCCTAGCTATTTGCATAATATCAGATTGTTGAACTGAAGATAACAACCAAATCCTCCATTTCTTGGTTTGGGAACAAGACCGGACAAATGAGAACCAAAAGAAGCTATGAAGACCCAAATAATGACCAAATCTCATCACAACCGCATCAAGATAGCAGAAGTATGCTAAACAAAACATAAGGATAACAATTCAGAAATGAATATAGAAAATTATAACAGCTAATGCAATTAAAGGGTACACTCAACAGACAAGTAAAGATGGGAAGAGAAAAAAATGTTGCTCTTTCTTTCTAGCGCAAACGGGAGTAGATCAAATAATATATACATAGAAGGCCTCAAGGTTCAAAAAAACAAAATTGAGGTTCACTTGGTCATGATCTAAATTTTTTGGTCCTGTGAGGAGGATGTTCAGGCAAAGACATCAAACAGCTTCAATGAGCATGCAAGAACCTACACTGTATGCGATTGAAAGCATAGTGGTAGTAATTAATCAAGTAAAAGTTAAAACCTGCCTTCTCCTCTCACATACTTTGCCATTTCCATTTTCGTTAGATACTTTTGCTTTTCTTTCTCATTTCAAGTTTCGAAAACTAAGGCTATATTTGGTAAATGAAAACATTTTCTGTTTTCATTCTCTAAAAACTACAAAGAAATCACAATCTAAGATATGTGTAGTTTATGGAAATGTATGCATGTTTTATAAAAATGAAAATGAAAATGGACTTAAAATTGAAAACAATTTTTTTTAATCTTATTTCTAGGTCCATTTTCATTTTCATTTTCTAAAACATGAATACATTTCTTCCCACAACACATATCTTAGATGATAGTTTCTTTGTATTTTTTAGAGACTAAAGCTCTCTAAAGGCCAAAGAAAACATTCTTTTTACTTTTCAGACCAAAACAAACCGAGCAAAAGGACCGCATTCCCTCCAGAGACAAAGCATACGAATGTTCAACCTATTTACTAGCAAAATGAATCTCCCTTCCTCTTCGAATTTCCTGTTGCATTAAAATCCCAGAAATTTACTAAATTCCCCATCTCAAATATTCACAGGAAACATCAAAAGAACAAGCATTTCTATCACAAATGAACAAAAGGAGTAACTTTAATTAACAATTCAAGAGATTAAAACAAAGACAAACCAACAGATAAAACAACAAGCAAAACTTTAAAAAATTCCCACGTATTAAGATCAAATATACACTTTTCAACAAAACCTGCAAATCCTGTTTCTTTTTCTTCAACAGAAAATTGATTAACAAAAAAGGAAAGCAAGAATTTACATACCACAAACTAATTCCTTTCTCAAGAATTATTCACACCAAATTCTGACAAAATTGGGGCAACATTTTTCAAGTACCCCAAAATTAAAGTAGGTTCCAAACGTTAATACAAACAAGAAATGGTGAAAGGGAAAAAAGAAACGTACCCGAGGAAGAAGGAAGGTCGAGATTATTATTATCTTCTTGAGAACTTCTGTTTCTCTTTCCCATAATAATAATACTACTAATAAAAATTCAGACAAGGAAGGAGAAATGAACAAAAATATAGTAAATTATCCAAAATTAAAAGACAGAGAGAGAGTGAGTTTTAACATTCAACGGCCGAGGACACACTAACCCCACAATCCCCTTTTCTTTTCCTTTGTTTTTGAGGATTTTGGGATTTTTGGGTTTTGGGGGAACTGTACGGTCACTAAAGATTTATAGAGAGAAGTACCCTACAGCTTAGGGGCACAACAGCTGTTTTGGTTTTGGTTTTGGTTTTGGTTTTGTTTTGGTTTCGCGTCGTTTGTCCTCAGAGGTTGAAAGAAAAATGTACGATGACTTAAGTTAGACCAGGAACAAAACAACACGTGCCTGCCGCTAACAGACATCCAAAATTCCCAAATCCAACCCAACTCAGTTGTTGTTTCTTATAAGTGTTGTGTCGTCAGAATTTGTTCTCCATGTACGAGTTGATAGCTCTGGTTCCATTTTCCAATAGCCTTCTCCTATGATCTTTTCCTTGGTGTTATGTTTGTGGAGCTGAATTTAAAGTAGTATTTGGATAATGTGAAATTGGTGAATGAAATTAATCCCTGCATCTATGCTTTCACTTGCAAGTTAGAAATGATTTACTGCCTATATTCTGACTAGACTTTCTAGGAGTTATTACGGACGTGATAAAATATTTTTAATTCATTATATGACTGTAATTATGTCACTTTATGATTTAATGGTAATTTTCACGAAATCGAATCACTCTTTTATATTATATATTTCTTTTCAAATTTAGACTATGTTTGGTATATTATAATATTTTCTGTTTTTATTCTCTAAAAAAATATAAAGAAATCACTATATATGATAAATGTAGTTTATAGAAATGTATGTACGTTTTAAAAAATGAAAATGAAAATGGACATAACATTAAGAACAATTGTTTTTAATCTCATTTCTATGTTCATTTTCATTTTCATTTTCAAAAATATGTATATATTTTCCTTCCCAACATATATCTTACATGATAGTTTCTTTGTATTTTTTATAGAATGAAAACAGAAAATGTTTTCTCATACCAAATATAGCCTTATTTTCTTACAAAAAAATAGTTTAATTTTCATTTCATGCATAAGACTCTTGGGAGGATTTTATCATGCGTAGATTTTTACCTAACAAGCTGTAACTTACGCATGCAAATGTAAATATTTAACTCATACAATAAATGTGAATACTTGACTCAATGATTTATATATATCAAGTCTTTTTCTTTTCAAGGAGCACGTTGGAATCCAACATCAGTAAGAAAAATTGCTGAGTTCAACAAAAGTTACCAAGTTTTAAAACTAGAACTAGAATCCATAGCATCCGCAGCAATGGTGCAAAGCAACTTAAGCAAGTTTATAGGGAGTGGGAAGCAATGGTGAAAACTGAAAACTGCAAAGCAACTTAAAGCATGTTTAAAGAGAAAGGGGATGCGTCTAGATTTCTAATCTAATTCTTTTGTGGTTAAAAAAAAATATCTTTAAGGTAAAAAATGTTAAAGGTAAAATTTTTTCGGTAAGTACATTTTTACATAATCGAATTTACTTTTTCATCTTTATCGGGACAGAGGCCTCGGCTATCTTGAGTAATACTTCTTGAAATTTCCAATCTAATTCTAAACATCTAAAGAAAACAATACTAATTACCAAATCGAAGCTGCCCATTGGGCTTCTAATCTACATCTTGATCTGGACCTTGCTTTGTATTATTTGTTTCAAAACTAACCCTAAGTAAGTAGTTTATAAACAATTTTCCCATTCTTGGAAAAAAAGATGAAAGTTTACAAACAACTTTTCCATTTTTTCTAAAGAAAAGGATTAAAGATTTAATTCAACAAATTTGCAAGCATACAACACCTTGCAGATGCATATTGGCCTGGAACTTTCATTTTATTCTTCTGTCTTTGAAAAGGAGATTCTGAGAATTTTTCTATCAAAACGCGAATGCGATGGTTCCAAAGTGATGGACAAAGAAATAATAATTTCCAAAGTTCCTTATCTGAACTTTGCTTGCTTGTAGAGGCCTCAAAACTGGCCCAAAGCAGCTTTTCTTCTGGCTCTCCCTCTATATTTGTCCAAATAGAATTTCCTACAGCATCACCTCCTTATCTCAACTTTTGCTTTCCCGACTTTAATTACAGGCGTTCATAAGCCCGTAACACGTTAGTATATCGATATGCTTATGACTAATCAAAAGGTTAATACTTATCTCTTTCATTAGAAAATTGCAAATACGATAAAGTTAATCCCACCTAATCACTAATTAATTAGGAACGAGATTATTTGTATATTGATATAGTATCAATTCATAAGTATTTCCTTCAATATCTTGAAAGATTGTTTCTTGCTCCACTTGAGGTTACTATGATATGTATTCAGCCTATTAGTAAAACTAAGAATCCAACATTCAACGGACAAAATTTGATAATTATTTTAAGGACAGGACTTACCTATTTTTCATATCAGTAGTCAATAGAATATTGTCATGTGACTTAATATTTTAAAAAAATGAATTGGTTAAATATTTAGGAATTTAAAAGACACTTGGCAAGTTTTTTTTGACTACTGACATGAAAAACATCTAAAAGAAAGTACTAAGTTCTGTTCATTTTTTAATATCATCTATTTACTTATCACGTTAACGATGGATTTGAATTCAGGCATTTACATGCATGAAAGATGCATAAACTTAATTGTTCCATCTCCAAGTTTAATTTAGATGGCATCTAAATTAGTAGTCAGTATTGTGGGTAGGTCGCCGGTAGGCAGGGGTTTTGATACATACATCTATTATGTATCTTTATTCTACGGTCAATCAATCATAATATTTTTATAATTTATGATATTCTTGACAATTAACATATGCCACCTTGTCCACATGTCCATGAATAGTATTAGTATAAAATTATGAATTAATGTAGTTGCCGACCACCAATGTAAAAAACCAAAAGACCATTACGTACCGAAGACTATAGCAAATCCACTCTCCTTCCATGTTTGCAATCGCACACTTTCAACATACACAAGGCTCGTGTGTCCAATGAACCCAAAGATGATGTTTTGTTTATTTTAAACGACAGAACTAAAATACTGCCTTATTTTTAGTTCAACATCATTTTCATTTGGTGCTTCCTTAACCTTCTTTCTAGCTTATAAGGGCAGTTGCGTGAACCATTTATCTCCAATTCTAAAAGAAGCAGAACATATTGGCCGCTTCTTCTTTTTCTTTCTGATCCTTTATTCTTCCAAATTGTTGAAAAAAAAAAAAACAAACAGATTCCACAACTAATTTTCGAATGAATTGAAAGTGTTATTGGTCTATCTGGCACATGGATTGAGACAACGTAAGAATATTAAGTTGTTTCAGCATATATATATATATATATATATATAGTAGTATAATTTTTACAGTGAATGTGACATATGGCGAAAGAGTTTGTGCCATGTGCTGGCAATCGATATGATTCAATCCAGCAACATGAATTGTCCGATTGTAATTACTAATTTGGCAGCTGCTCCCTGGTGGTGCATATCGTGCAATCATTTTCTTAATTTAGGCTGAATACATAGAGGGTGGTGCCCATCCTACACTTGCACAAGAGATCATCGAGATAATGCACCAAAACCAATCCTCTGAGCAACTGATATCTGCAACGACGTCAATGCTGCTGACAACATGATATCTTCAATAATAATGGTCATTTTGTATCTTAGCCTCTTAATTAGGGTTGATTCCATTGACACAATAATAAACATTTTGACCTTTTAATTTTTGTACTTTAATTTTTTAAATAATATAACCCTTTATGTTGATTTGATCAAAGAACGATCTAGATTAAATCGTCAAAAAAAAATTGGCATTACATAAAAGATAGGTACTGTTTGTTGCTTGCAAGGCAATTTGTAGCCGTTGAACTACAAGGCACGGGGCGTGTTTATAGCGCGTTCTCTCGTCATGAGTGTTTGAAATGATCATCTTATTTAGTCCTTAACGTTAACAATTAACTTGAAGAAAAATTTGATTAAAAGGATGTGCAAACTGTCAGCTTGACATTTTGAATAATACGAAAGGGAAAAAAAAATCCCATTTCATTAATTTATACTATATATTTTGGTAGTTGCATTAATATATACATCGGTTTAGCTTGACATTCCATCTTAATTATTTAAAAAAAGATATTTTTGAAATGTTCAAACAAATATTTTAACGGTTCGAGATTAGTTTAAAAGTCAAGTTGATGAGATCTCAAGATTTGATGCTAAGACGTGAAATGTTTTCAGTATATGACTCAAAATTCAAAATAATTGGTAGGTGCTTTCCAAATTGTTTTGTTAGCAAATAGAGGTAATTTGCTACCCTAAATTGTTTACTATTAATTATTTTTAAAATTAGATATACTAGTCTCCTCAAAATGTAAGGTATTTAAGTATTATTTCTAAAACATTTACATTTAGGAATGGTGAATATAAATTCGAGAATAACAAATTGCCCTTTTTGTTAACTTTTGTATTAAGAAACGACAGTACTCGGTAAACTTTCATATCAGTAAGCAAAAATTTCAAAGGGTGATTACCAAAAATTCACACATACATAAATTTTCCAATTAGAAGAATTAATTTAAATGTCACATAGATAAGAAAGAAGTATTATTTCTGATGGACAAAAATGTACTTAAAAGGAAAGAAAAAAGAAGAAATAAACAGAAAAAAAAAATTAAAAAGATGAAAACTCCACATTAACGACATTGAAAAGAAGACCCTTTTTTCTTTTTGGAGGGATGGAGAGGGAGAGGGAGAGGGAAAGAAAAGAAGCAGTAACTGCTTGAAAGCCAACTTAATATTGTACTTTGGGTAAAGACTCTCATGACAGTGGGGAAGTGGGCCAAAGTTTTTACATCAAGAACCGAATGTACCTTTTAATAATTCGCATCTAGACTCTCATACATATAGAAGTTGAAAACAAGGCTACGAGCCAAAAATGTCACCCCTACGGTCGAATATATAGAAACGTGAAGAAAGCTAGCAAAGCTATTCATCAATCCTTTCAAAACAAAGCTTTATTTCAACACAATTGGAAGATAGAGAGAGAGAGGGTCCACTACATCTCATGTCAATAATAATAAAACAACCTTATGTTTTATATATATTCAGATAATTGCGATTGGCCAAAAAAAAAAAGATAATTGCATATTGGCCTACTCTTTCTCTATTTTACTCTTCTCTTGCTAAGCTATTATTCTATCTAGAGTAAATTTTTTCCCTTGAACTATCCTTAAGTTATCTCATTACTAACCTCAATATTTCCTTTTTCCAGTATGGAGGACAATCTACAGAAAATCTAATTTTTAAAGGAGATAGGTGAATTAGCTAAGCTAAATCTAGAAGACCATTGAATTTGAGTTATATAAAATTAAGAATTCCTTTCTATTTCATCAATCCTATACCCCTCTCCTTCCAGAGCTTCGTGCAGAAAAAAAAAATAATTTGGAAAAGGAATCTGAACTTTAATTGCCTAACCAGTCACTAAAATTTAACTCAACTATATATGTACTGATGGTAGAGTAGAATCTAAGAAACTGAATGTAGTGAAAATTTCTTGTTAGTGAAACAAAAAGTTTCTGTCAATATGAAGATTAATGTATCCATAAGAAATCTTTTTCTCCAACATCATTTGTATTTAATGTGAAGATTCGTTGACAGACCATTTTACCAAGTTTTTATTACAAAACATCCTACCTCAAATTTGCTTTTGTCTTTTAAAAAGAGATTATATTAATCATCCAATGTTGTTTAGCAGTGCCAATTATTAGTAATATGAATTCTATTATTATTATTTCTAATACGGTTGGTTGGCAAAGGAATCGCCAAATATTAGCAAAAACCCGAACAGCCTGGCCTTGGATCCCCCCAACCATTCGTTTCACGAGGAGAACCAGCCAAGCAGACCCACCACTAACACCAGCCACCAGGTTAATCATTTTTCTTCAGTCTTTGCCACTTTGGTAAAAGTAAAAGTTTTGTACAGAAATATCGCCATTGAAGCAAAAAGAAAAAAAGAACAATATTGAACTCGGAAGAAGTACTAAACACATAAGTAGTCGAGTCTAGACAAGCGATGAAGGACCTGCCATAAGGACAACACAACAGCAATAACAAGAAAAGGTGAGATCTGGAAATGGGGTTAAGGTTAGGGTTTTGGTCTTTGGCAACGAGACATGGGGCTTAAAGCCAAATGGTCCCACGGTGACCAGTGACCAGACATGACAACCCTGCGCCAACCAGCTAGCTAGCCAACCTTCACTCTCCCCCCGACCAAAGCTTTCCTTTTTAATTTTTTAATTATTTTTAGGTTCTTAATTCATTTCATGCATTTTATTATTGGTGATGATAGTAATGTCCCTTTGGCACCCAACGGTTGTCTTTGTCTCTTGCTCTTTTTTGATAGATGGTACAGCAAACACCGTAGTTTATAACTTGCAATCCGACATAAAATGTATAATACTCCCTCCGTTCTCAATTTTTTTTGTTGCATTTGACTTTTCATAAGTTTTAAGAAAAGTTGTTGAAAGTATTGAAGTAATTTTTAAAATTATTCTTAATGTTTGTAAGTATTTTTTAGGTTGTTTGTAGTAATATGATAATAAATAAGGATAGATTTGGAAGTTTAAATATATTTATTATTTATTTATAATAGGATATAAATATACAAGGACATCCAAAAAAAAAGATGAACAAAAATAATAGTACGGATTTACGTGGATCTTAAAACAAGGACTACTTGGAAGATTAAATTTAATCATCAAGTAGTCTAATTGGCATTTGTACCAATTTTAATTTTATTGATAATTATAATCATGGTCCATATGTAATTAATAAGTATTAAGTTTAATTGTACTCAAACTCTAATTGGAGTGATGAATACATCCTCTTAAGACTTGCATTTGAGACTTGAACTCACCATGTTAAATCATGTGTAGGTTTTATCTCATTTAATATTGATTTAATTTGTTTATTTCTTAATTTATATTGGTCTAGTTTATTTATTTGTTTGATTCTTTCTGAATAGATATCTGTGAGAGATTTATCTAATGTAACAAAAATTCATTGTATAATCCCTAAAAAGACTATTAAGTTTAATTAGCCTAAATCATCTAACAAGTTAGTAACTTAAATTTTGTTTTTTGCTATTTTATGGATATATGTGGGATTCAAACATATATATAATCTTTGAGTGAGGAAAATATGCACAAACCATTTAACCAAGTGCTCAGGTGTACTAGCTAGTAATTACTCAATTGATTTTTTTTTTGTACATAAGACTTAAGAGGTTGGGAGGAACCTATTTAGGAGAAATAAGAAGTTTTAAACTTGAGACCTTATGCATTCTAATATCTAACTATCTAGACCAAAAGGAGTATTCAATTAATTAATAACTTAATTAATGGACCAAACTTATTATTCGTATCTTAATTAACAAGCTCATACAGGGTGTGATAATTAAGAATAAAAAATGCTTCTTGATCCTCCAATACTTAACCCTCCTAACAACTATCTGACATGACTTTTTTTTATTTGTCAAGTTTTTATAAATATCGCAAAAGTTTGGCCCCTCATTTAATAAGGTTTAGCCCCACATTAAAAAGTTACCATATTTTATAGGGTAAGTTTCCTCTTATTGATAAATATAATAATAGGATTTTAGAAAGAAAATTAAATAAGACCTGCCATGTCAGGAGGGTTATTGGGATGGATTTAGGCAGGTCATGTAGCACAATTCATTAAGAATATATGTAATTTTTTTAATTTGATTTAAGAATATGTGTAATTTAGGAACTTTAAAAAGAAAATATTTATTGCATATGCTAGAGATTTTAAGGAGAGAAGAGATTCGAACCTTGATGATTTTACCCGTCATAAGCTGTTGAAGCAAATTGTGGTTTATTAATAGTATCTTTGGCTGAAAAAGGATTAGTAGTACCCTTTTTTAGGAATTTAGTGCTTTTTTTTTTCTACATGACCATTTGAATGTAACTAATTCATAGCTGACATAGCATATGAGTATCTCAATCTATAACCTAAAATCCAATTAATATCCCAAATTATAAAATAATACTAAACCTAATGTTCTTAGTGAGCATCCGATGTTTGGAAAAAGTGTGAAGATCATGCTTCCCTGTATTTATAGAGTTCTCTTCTGTCAATTTAGGTTCATATATTTTTTAAAGGTTCCGAATTTGGGAATCATGTGCCTTTTTTTTTTAAGGTTACTTTAAGCATTGAGTAATTACATTGCTTCATTCACATTTACTTGTAGTAGATGTACAATTAACAAAGATTTTGATTTAATTAATTAATGACAGTGATATTTCACCTTTTACAAATCATAGTCTAAATTAATTACAATATGATATTGTATATAATTAATTTTTATGGTTAGACATATAATAAATTAATTACATTATAAAGTAGATTATATATATAAAATATGAATTATTATTTTATACATAACTGTGAAATTAAAAACTTCTCAAATAATGTTAGAAGGAATATGACATGTTGAGATGACTGGCATACTCTAGTTTTTTCCATTTTGATTTTTGAAACATTATTGTTTTCTCTTACTACTACTAGAGAAAAAAGATATTGCATCTATTAATCAAGAATGGCAAGACATTTCTTAAATCATCATTTTAATCCAAACAGAAAGGCAACAAAAGAAGACGGAAGCATTTGATGCCCAAAAAGCATGGATTCTAGAGTTGGGGTCCATGGGAAGTGCTTCGTGTTGGCTTTGAGGGCTGCCGATGCCATCAACTTTGGGTGAACGGTCCCGATCTCCTCTTCTTTAATGTTTGGTGGCCCTTACTCTTTTTTACGTTACATGAGAGAGGTGTCAAATCGGGTTGATCGGGTAGGTTTCGGGTTCGGGTCAATCAGGTCGGGTCAGTTTGGGTCAAAAGAGATTTTCGGGTCATTTCGGGTTTCGGGTCATTCGGGTTCGGGTCATTCGGGTTTCGGGTCATTCGGGTTTCGGGTCATTCGGGTCTCGGGTCATTCGGGTTTCAGGTCATTCGGGTCTCGGGTCATTTGGGTCTCGGGTTTTTCGGGTTTTGTCCTCGGGTTTGTCGGGTTTCGGGTCATTCGGGTTTCGGGTTCGGGTTTTTCGGGTTTGACCATCGGGTCTTTCAGGTTACAGGTTTTTTGGATTTTATATCATTTGGATTCGATTTTTTTTTATTTAACTCTCGAGTCATTCGGGTTATCGATTATTTTAAATTGAATTAAAGTTTTGATTTTACAAATTAATACTTAAGAGAGATTTTATCAAAAATATTATTTATTAGATTTGTTATAAATTGTAATTAAATTAATTAAATTTGTAATGTTATAAATGCATTAATTACATTAGTAACATTTATAACTTTTTTAAAAATTTTCCTATAAATTATCTATAGTTTTAAATAAAATAAATATTTAAATTTTTATTATTTACTAATTCATTTCTAAATTCTAATTGATATATAATAAATTCATGATTCATACAGCTATGGCCACCATGAACCACTAATCTTAGTATCTTATTATCTTAGTGCTAATGACCTTGTTTTGTTCTTTCCTTTCTAAGACTTGTATATAGACTATATTTTATAGTGATTAGTGATTAACATCACATACTTCTGCATAATAGAACAACTTGCACACACACTACATTCGGCATTCTCATTAAATTATTTGTTTTGGCGAGAACTAAATTATAAGGAGAAAATATATGACAACATATTAAAATTTTAATTTCAAATTTTTAATGTTTAGATACTTTTTGTTGGATAGATAATTCACTAATTTGATATGAATATTAGTAATTTATTAATACTACTGTAATTTATAAATTTTCTTAGTTAAAATGGAAAATTGTCATTCACATGAAAAAATTTATTTATTGATTTGATCAGTAATGATGAAATCAACATGGCCTTTTGTAAATTCTCAAATTTTCCTTAATAATGTTCATAATTAATATTATTAAATTTAAGTAATAATATTCTATAAATTCATATAATTCAATCATAAATTCATAATAATAAAATTTAAAAACCATAATTATGAAAAAATATTTTTTTAAGTTCACTTTGATCAAAATTTTATCAAATGTTTATTTTTATTTTCTTTATCAAATTTATTTATTAAATTTGAAGTTTATGAGTTATATAAAAATACTCCATCTGTCCCTATTTGTCTATTACAATTAATCATTTCATACAGGGCAAAAAAAATAGTTATGGTACAAAATTTCATACATATTTACATTGACTTTCTTATTTTATCCTTATCTCTCTTCTTCTTTAATTCTCTCTCCTATTTAGAAAAAATATTTATTTAAGAGAGAAAAAAAGTAGTTTAAAAGGGTAATTTTAAAAAATTAATAATTAATGCTGGGATATAGACAGATAAAAAGGAATAAATAAAGTTTTTAAAAACAAATAAAGCTTCTAGCAGAAGGCAGATAAATAGGGACAGAGGGAGTATTTCATTAGTTTGTCGGGTTCTTTCGGGTTAGATTCTCGGGTCAATCGGGTTTCGGGTCAATCGGGTTCCGGGTCAATCGGGTTCCGGGTCAATCGGGTTCCGGGTCAATCGGGTTACGGGTCAATCGGGTTACGGGTCAATCGGGTTTCAGGTCGGGTTAGTTTCGGGTTCGGGTCGATCGGGTCGGGTTATCGGGTTCGGGTCAACTTTTGACAGCTCTACATGATTGACACCATCATGCACTCCAAAGCCCCCCCAGGAGATGATAAAAAGGGAAATTCCACCCAACAATTTTGTACAAATTCTTTTTTTTTAGGTTAATTAAAAAAATTTGGTAGAGAAAATACTAATATCTTTGGTTTTAATAAAGAGTATATATTGACCCGAGATGAATCTCTTTTGGATCATCACTATTATTTCTAACTCTTATTAGGATAGAGATTATTATGACCTTAATCAAGACTTATTAATTTATAGATAATTAGTTCAATCTCTCGAATTAAAGTAATTAAATATGTCTTATGCTAATATATATAGATTGTTCATTCGAGATTAATATAAAAAAAATTTACTAGTAACTAATACAAATCAAACCCAGAATCACTTGTTTAGATGTTATTCTACCAAGTGAGTGTAACCCTTTACTGATTTTTTTTGGCAAGCCCTTTGTTGATTAATCATTTCAAGTTTTAACTCCCCTCCAACTAAATGAAAAATGAAAAGTCTTAATCAAAAACTAAAATAATAAAAGTGAAGGGAAAATGCCTTTTTGGGGGGGGGGGAAAGGAAAGAAGAGCCGATTGAGGCACGCAATGCGTCTAACATACGCCCTTCTCCTTGGATTTACTCAATCCGTTTTTAATTATCTGTTTATTTTTTGTTAAATTACTTTAAATTTTGACCATTAATTATGAAAAAATTATAAAGTTATAAATTTTTGAAAAATAAAGTTAAAAAAAATTTAATCTTAAATTTTTAAAACTTATTTTTTCAAAATTTAATCTTATATAATTTTTTTATAATTAATAGTCAAAGCTTAAAACTATTTGACTAAAAATAGACAGATAGGAACGGAGGTAATATTAATATATACTCCCTCCATCCCTTAATGTTCGTTCTTTATTGACTTTCATAAAGGTTAAAAAAAGTTATTAATTTATGTTGAATTACTTTGTTGTCCTTGATATTTGTAAGTATTTTTAGGGGTTTTATATAATGATGTGATAGCAATAAAAGAAAATATAGGGTAAAATTGAAAATTAAAGTTTATTGATTATTTATTTATAATAAGGAACAAACAAATTGGAACTTAAAAAAAAAATGGACAAACAAAATAGGTTGGAGGGAGTATATACATATATGTATATATATTTTGGTTACAATTAATATACTTCCTCCGTGGCTCAATCATATTATTTTTATCCATCTTTTCTTTTTTAGATGTCCTTATTTACTTATCCTTTATCATAAATAAACAATAAATATATTTAAACTTTTAAATCTATTATTATTTTTTGTCATGTCACTACTAGATGTGTCTATGGGCCGGGTCGGGTCGGGGCCCAATCAAGAATTTGTAAGAAATTTCCTTGTCCAAGCTGAGCCAGGCCCAAATCTGCTAATTGGGCCTCTTCTTTTGTCTAAATCCGGCCTTAAAATATTTATATAAGCACGAAGCTCGTCTAAAAACCCGTTTTTAATTTTTTTTTCGTACACTAATTTTAAAAATTAAATTATATTAATTTATAATATAAATAAAAATAAATCAACACATTTAAGAAAATATCATCTAAAACAATTTTTACAAAGTTAATAAAGTCTAAATACTAATAATATTTGAAAATATCAATATCATATATAGAAAAAATAAAGAAAACACTACATTAACAAATAAAATAAATATATAAAAATATATTTATATTAAATGAATAGTAATTCGGGTCAGGCCTTATTTTTTTGTCTATAACCAAGCCCGGCCCGTTTATTAAATGGGCTTTTAAATCTTATCCAAGTCCGGCCCTCAAAATTAAAATTCTTGTCCAAATCGTCTCAAATATCAGACGGGCTTACGGGTTTAGACAGATAACTCGGCCCTTGGACAACTCTACTCACTACACACAACTCAAAAAAGACTCACAAACACCAAAGATAATTTTAAAAACTTAATATTTTTAACTATTTCTCTTAAAATTTATTAAAAGTCAAAGGTAACAAAAACAGCAGGACATAAGGAGTATATGTTATTATTATATTAATAATTCCCACTATCAAATTTCAAAAAATAAATTAAAGAAAAAAAAGGGGAAAGGAAAATTTCTTCCCATTTTAGGAAAAGACAAACCTCGGGATAACTATGTTGGCAAACTTATCATGTTATGCACACGATGTCGTTTTCGTTGCTTTGTACTATCCAAGTCAGAAATTTCCTCCCATGGGAAAGCTCCTGCCAATCCAAAAATATCTATTTGTTTGCATTTTGGTAAATAATTGTTGTAATTTTGGCAATTAATTATCATGATTATTAATCTTCAAATCAATGACTAAAATCTAAGCCACTGTTTCCCCCTCACTCAAATTTCCTAATTATCATCTTTCATTTTTGTGCAATAGTCTTTGCTAGCCAGGATAGACCAACCTAATTAATATATATAAAAATAAAAATAGTTATATATATTGCTGTGAAAATGAAGGTTAATTCAATAGTCAATTGTAACACAAGTTATTATCATCATCTTATCTTAATTAAATTTAAGGTAGAGAAAGATTATCAACTTTTATGTTTGGTACGTTTTTATTTTTTTTAATGCGAAGATGTTATATTTTAAAATTTGTTATATATAGACTTTTTAGTTGATTTTAAGTGGTCAAAGTTAATTAATCATCCTTTTTTTTTTATTTTGCTACTATCAAAGTTACATCATCGAATTATAATTTGTTTTTGGCAAACTTAATATTGCTTTTGAACATTTACTTCAATTTGTTTTAAAACATATGTATTTATATTCGTTCAACGATTTATAATTAATTCTATTCTAATCGAGTCGACTCATTAAAAGCGTAATGCTTTCTAACAATGATTTTCTTCATTTACAACATTTGAAGACATACAATTACTATTTATTATAAAAGAAAATGTTTGATAATGATTGCTTATAAAAAAGAGATTTTACACCCTCAATAATAACACGCAACCTAAGCTTTTTTTTAAATTTTCAAAAAACTTTAAAATAGATCTTGATGTACATAATAATTTCATTAAAAAGCCTAAATTTGTTCAAAGTTTTACCCCAAGTTTAAAAAAAAAGAATTTGTATGATAAATCCTAAAATTTAAAGAATTATTGGGTATAGTTTTAGTAATTGTAGAAAAATTTTTGGGTTTATTAAAAAAGTGCTTTTATTTAAATAATTATGTGCACTGTAATGTACTGTAAGATTTTGTAAAAATTAAAAAATTCTGACATGACCTGCTATTATTAGAGGGTGTAAAACCCTCGTTTACACACAATCTTTATCAAATTTTTACTCTTATTATAATTATAACAAAATTATAACACTAATAAATTTCTTCCAAGATAATTACTAAGAAAAAATCATATATATGGTAAACAAAATTTGAACCACAAGTAATCACCACCAATTATTATACTTCAAAACCGTTCTGAGTTCTGACCTTTATAATCAAATATATTTCTCAAAATTTGTTAATATATAACAAAATGTAGGATAATTGATTTATCTAACAAATGGCTCAACTTACTGTCCATTATAAGCGAAATCTATTGTATAGGGAAAGAAAATTTTTTACTGATTCTTTTTTTTTTTTGGCAAAATTTTACTGATTCTTTAGAAAGCAAACTGCTCAACTTAGACTTAATGGATTAAATATTAAGAAAATAAAGTAGAAAAATTAGTCCGCGTCAGCAAGTTATACTTATCCAGTAATATAATAATATTGCCACACTAGATAAGCAGGATTAATTAGACAAAACTGTTGAAACTAATTACTGACATATTTGTCGTCAAAAAAAAAATCATACTATTTGTCAACAAAAAATTAATTACATTTACAAATAAAAATCCCTTATAATAATAACCCAAAAAATTAGTCAAAAATAAAATTATTTTCGGTATTTTAACCGTGTGAGAGAAATTTTACTCTCTTTCTCTCTCTGTCACCTCATTTATCTGACTCTTCCCAGCCAAACAGATCTGATTCTTCCATTTCTTTTTTAATAAAAAATGAGAAAATCTTTATTTTCACACTTATTTTAAGTTGTCCACCACAAACTTTTTCTGTATATAAACTCCCACTTCTCTCCCATTTTCCTCTGATAGTTCTTTTGCCTTCTCTTCACACACCCTCTCTTGAGTCTCGTTACTTGCATTTTGTTTGTTTTTGGTGGGTGGTTTATCATGGGGGCTTCGATTTTGCCAGATCTCGGAACCGAGATCCTGATCCCGGTCTGCGCTGTGATTGGAATTGCCTTTTCTCTCGTGCAATGGATTCTCGTTTCCAAGGTGAAGCTTTCTCCGGGTCGAGACTCGGGCTCTCCCGGGAACAACGGTGCGAGTGCCAAAAATGGGTATTCTGATTACCTCATTGAAGAAGAAGAAGGTCTTAATGACCATAACGTTGTTCTTAAATGTGCTGAAATTCAAAGCGCCATCTCTGAAGGTTGTTTCTCGTTTCACTTTTCTCTTTTAAATTTTTATTTTTTAAGGTTTTGGCAATCTGGGTGTTTTGAAAAATTGATCCTTGTGGTCTTACTTTGATTTCTTTTTGATGTTGCGTTTCCATGTTTGGTTTTTTCCTTTGCATGTCTGAATTACTTAACTGAAATGGTTTCTGAACGAAGAACGAGGTCTTCTTTGATGTCGAGATTTGTCGTTTTTCATGTTTTTGAAAGTTTAGATCTTTTCTTCTCATTATGTCTGTCTGTTCTTCCTATTTTCCTGTTTGGTTTGTGGGTGGAGGTTTTTTGGTTTATCTGCGTAAATTTTGGTGTTGTCTTGTGAATTATTATTACGGGGAAGAGGAACAGTTATGGAGCACGAGGCTTCTGTTTCTTCATATTTTCCTGTGTTGAAGTCTCTTGGAAATTTTCTTTCTTTAAAATATTCTGATATTTATTTTACTATATATTGGAGCCATAATGAACCACAGCATGTGAAAGCTGCCTAAATTTTATTAAACATATGTTTATTTTTATATAATATATGTGCTTCAGTGAATATCTTCTTCAGATCGAGAGTATGGTGGTGATGGGGAATCTAGAGTTTGGATCCACGTGAATTTATTAATTATATCTTATAATGAAAATTGATTTAGGTTGTCCTGTTATTTTTCTACCTGCACATTTGCAGTATAATTGAGATCTAGGCCTTCTTTTCCTTTCTTTTTGAGTTTTAAATTTTAATGTTTTGTAGCACATGGAATATGCATGATGGCATTGAAAGGCTTTGGACAAGTAATTGCATGCTTATGATGTGAATTTTTTTTGTCACTACTGTTTAATGAGCAGATTTGGAATTCAATGGACAAATTAATGTTGATGCGTTCCAGATTGGAATGTCATTGTTTCCATATACGAGATCTTGTACCCTTTTTGTTGAATTTGAACCAGATCTGAAAGTCTTACTTTATATGGGGCCTGAATTAAGTCTCTAGTTGCCAGAACTTTTCAATTTGTTTACTCTGAAAGCCTTACTTAACATTTTTCTTTGTTGTTTAGTTTTTTTTTTTTTGGGGGGGACTGTTTCCATAAAATGTAAGTCGTATCATGCACGAAAGACTGTCATAGTTAAAGCTGATTTGAATTTTGAGCAAATGGTGCTCTGTTTCACGAGATGATATGCTTGACACTTTATTTCACTTTTGGAAAGTGAGATGCTTTTGAATCATTTCTATGCTTCCAAGGTTGTATTGTAACCTACGGAGTTATTTATTAGTGGACCATTTCCTTGTTTGTTTCTGCTTTTTGGTGGAATTAATTATTTGTACTTTCCTTTTTTGTAAATTGAATATCACAGGTGTTAAAATGGAAAAAGTAAAACAGAATGCAATTACTTTGCTGTTAAAAGAGAAATTCTTTCAATTCTGTCAGTTATGTCATTATTTCCGGTACTTTGCATCGAATGATCAATTGAGGGTGATAGCAAAAAGACCAGCTTGTTTTATGGACAATGTTAACAACATAATGCTTGTCTCACAAAGGACAACTGGTTTACTATAGTTGCTTTTTTTTACTGTCTTTTCTCTTGGTAATTCCTGGAAAGAACTTTCCTGTTAACTAATCTGGGATTCATGAATTTACAGGGGCAACCTCATTCCTATTCACTGAGTACCAGTATGTTGGCATTTTCATGGTTGCTTTTGCAATCTTGATTTTCCTTTTCCTTGGCTCGGTAGAGGGTTTCAGCACAAAGAGTCAGCCTTGCACATATGACCAATCTAAAATTTGCAAGCCTGCACTTGCCACTGCTTTGTTCAGCACCATCTCTTTCTTGCTTGGTGCTGTCACTTCGGTTGTTTCTGGCTTTCTTGGAATGAAAATTGCTACCTATGCAAATGCTAGAACCACCTTGGAGGCAAGAAAGGGAGTTGGAAAGGCATTTATCACTGCATTTAGATCTGGTGCTGTCATGGGTTTTCTTCTTGCTGCTAATGGCCTTTTAGTGCTCTTCATTGCCATCAACTTATTCAAGCTCTACTATGGTGATGACTGGGGTGGTCTTTTTGAGGCAATCACTGGTTATGGGCTTGGAGGATCATCAATGGCTCTTTTTGGTAGAGTTGGTGGAGGAATATATACCAAAGCCGCCGATGTGGGTGCTGATCTTGTGGGCAAGGTGGAAAGGAACATCCCTGAGGATGACCCTAGAAACCCAGCTGTAAGTATGACTATGTTATGGCAGCTTTGAATTGAGAAAATTGAGTGGCTTTCCTCTTGGGTTATCACTAAGTTGCTTTCTTGTTTTCAGGTGATTGCCGACAATGTTGGGGATAATGTTGGTGATATAGCTGGAATGGGGTCTGATCTTTTTGGCTCCTATGCTGAATCATCCTGTGCTGCACTCGTTGTTGCTTCTATCTCTTCTTTTGGCATCAATCATGAGTTGACCCCAATGTTGTATCCTCTAATCATCAGTTCTGTTGGTATTCTTGTTTGTTTAATCACCACCTTATTTGCAACTGATTTCTTTGAGATCAAGGCTGTAAAGGAGATCGAGCCCTCTTTGAAGAGGCAACTTATCATCTCCACTGTTCTCATGACTTTTGGAATTGGGATTGTTAGTTGGATAGCTCTTCCATCTTCCTTTACCATTTTCAATTTTGGAGACCAGAAGGCTGTGAAGAACTGGTAAGCACTTGTTGCTTCCTTCATTGACAAGTATCAAGATTCATATGGTTGGGTTTGGAGTATGTAACATTGATTTTCTTATGCAGGCAACTATTCTTATGTGTTGCTGTTGGTCTCTGGGCTGGCCTCATAATTGGATTTGTAACTGAGTATTATACTAGCAATGCATACAGGTTAGTCTTAGGTAGTATTGATTTTTTCGCTTGCCTTGTCCTTTGCTATCATTGATTATAAGATTTTCTTTACTTTCTTCTACAGCCCTGTGCAAGACGTTGCTGATTCTTGCCGGACTGGAGCTGCAACTAATGTTATTTTTGGCCTTGCATTGGGTTACAAGTCTTGCATTATTCCAATTTTTGCTATTGCAGTCAGTATTTTTGTTAGTTTTAGCTTTGCTGCTATGTATGGCATTGCTGTTGCGGCCCTTGGAATGCTGAGCACCATAGCTACTGGACTGGCTATTGATGCTTATGGTCCTATCAGTGATAATGCTGGAGGCATTGCTGAGATGGCTGGCATGAGCCACAGGATACGAGAAAGAACTGATGCTCTTGATGCTGCAGGAAACACCACTGCTGCTATTGGAAAGGTTTGATATGATTTGTCTTTTAAATACAAAATTTGTTTTCTCTTAAGCACAATACTATTTTTTTAATCCCTTTTTTAGTTACATATGGCATTCTTTGTCGGTTTGGCATAACATGTTCTAAAGCTGGTTTCTCTGTTTTAATTGGCACTAACATCTTTGGGGATTTCGAATTTTGCATTGGTTAAATGAAGCAGCTTTTATTTTTTCACTTTTTTTATTTGAAGAGTTATTCAATTTCTTATGACTTACAATCTTTCAATCATCCTGTCTTCATAAACTTAATCTTGAGGAATTTACTCATTGACCAGCTTCAGTTTGATCTATAGGGTTATTTTCCCTGCAGCTTATAACTGGGAGTAGTTTTCTCACTATGGCTTGTAGTGTAGTTGCAATTTTTTCTTAGTGTAGTATTTACATATTTGCTTGAAATACATAGTTTGTAGTGGTGAATTAGTGAGTTTGATGGTATTTATTTAAATACTCTGCATTTCTTTCTAGGGATTTGCCATTGGTTCAGCAGCCCTTGTGTCTCTTGCACTCTTTGGTGCCTTTGTGAGCCGTGCTGCTATTTCAACAGTTGATGTCTTGACCCCTAAAGTCTTTATCGGTTTGCTTGTGGGTGCAATGCTTCCTTATTGGTTCTCTGCTATGACCATGAAGAGTGTGGGAAGTGCTGCTTTGAAGATGGTTGAGGAAGTGCGCAGGCAATTCAATACAATCCCAGGTCTCATGGAGGGCAGTGCTAAGCCTGACTATGCTACCTGTGTTAAGATTTCTACTGATGCTTCAATCAAAGAGATGATCCCTCCTGGTGCCCTTGTTATGCTCACACCCCTTGTTGTTGGAATCTTTTTTGGTGTGGAAACACTCTCTGGTGTCCTCGCTGGATCCCTTGTCTCTGGTGTCCAGGTAATGTTATCAAGTTTTAATAGTGTATTAACAGCCTTTTCGATTTGTAAGTGCATGTTAAATTCTTTGGATACCGCTTGAGATATTTTGTACATAATGTTCGTCTTAATGTGGTTTTTGTTCGGTAATGTTTGCAGATTGCTATCTCTGCATCCAATACAGGTGGTGCTTGGGATAATGCCAAGAAGTATATTGAGGTATTTCTGATTTGACTAACTTCCTATGACTCATATTTTACGTTTTGAAAGTAATTCTTCTATATTCATGCTCTGGAATTTGTTGTGGAATGCAGGCTGGTGCTTCAGAACATGCAAGAACTCTTGGTCCCAAAGGATCAGATCCACATAAGGCAGCTGTTATTGGTGACACCATCGGGGACCCTCTGAAGGATACATCCGGACCATCACTGAACATCCTCATCAAGCTGATGGCTGTCGAATCACTTGTCTTTGCTCCCTTCTTTGCTACACATGGTGGACTTCTTTTTAAGATATTTTGAGCGAAGACATACATCGGCTAATGGTCCACCGATTCCAGTCGCTGCCGGTTCTTCTCGCCTAATTCTACTTTTGAAGTATATTTTTAGTTTGTAGCACATTTTGACTCTAGAGACCATATGCCCTTTAAGGTCAAATCGGCAGTGAAAATTTTCCCTCACAAAGGGTTCCCAATGGCATTGATGATGATGATAATGGTCAATCTTGAAAAGAGCTAAATCCCTATTGTCACTTTATTACCTTTTTGTTCTATGAAATTTATTGCCCTTGCCCAACTTCAATTTTTTTCCTGCAGAATGCTGATATCGGTCTCCTATAAGATTGGTTTTAAGCATAATATGAGACCATAAATGATCTATATAGCTATAGCATGGATTGGTGAAATTTGTGTAGGAAAGAAAGGTTCATTTGATTTATAAGGCTAATTTGTTCAATTTTTGGTCGCTGGCCTTTAAATTAACCAGCCTTTTAATTTGGTTAATTGAGGGTCTCGGGTTTCAAAAAATCCCTTAAATAAAATAAGGGCCTCAAATGTTAAGATGTTGCCATATGGTCATGTATATAAATATCATTTGACGGTTTTATTTGAGTTATTTTTGAAACAATAGACTTTCAACCGATTAAATTAAAAGGTTAAGATCCAAATTGAATAATTACGCTGTAACCAAAAGAAAATTTTGAACTACACAATCGTTTTAGGCTCTGAATTGAGCATTTAGTCGATTTATAAATATTTAGCCGGGCCTTGGGCCTCCTTGCATTGCAAAGATCTCATGAAGGTCAAGCCTGTTAGAAAATATAGATTGGCGATAATGATTTGATTGGAGACCTTGATCTTTAGCACAATTCTGTTGAGAAAGTTGAAGGAGTAAGAACGTTTGAGTTGGTTCAAATACATCTTATCTTAGCCCAGATGATAGCTGGAGACTTGGAGCTAGACTGTACCTGGTCCAATATATTAGCTCCAATGTCCCATCTATAATACCAACTAAACAATAATAACACATCATAATTCATCATTTGTGCAACTCGAACGACTTTGTTCTCCTTTTAGAACTTTATATCTTAGGGCCTGTCTGGCTATCTTGTTCATTGAGCTAAAAAAAACTTGCTCTATATATATATATATATATATATATATGTCTATAATTTCTCTATCCCATTTATTTTATTCCTTTTCTATGGATATCTTGAAATTATATACTAATATTTTCAATTTTCAAAAAATTAACTCTTTTCTTTTCCTATATTTCATGATTTCCGTTTAGATTATTGATTTATTTTTTTAAAAAATGGAAAGGGATAGAAAGGAAATACAAAAAATAAAATAAAAATTAAGATAGAGCAACAAAATGGAAATTATTATTATTATTATTATTATTATTATGAATTTATTTTTGTATTTTGAAAACCATTATTAATATATTATCTAATACCTTTCTCTTAATATTGTCATCGAACAATCATTTTATCAGTATTTGATTAACAAATTCTAGCACAGTTTTCATTCTTAAAAAGTTCTTTCTAAACTTATTACTGTTATACGTCAAGTTTCTGGGTCGATTTAAGAATTACCTATCTTGTACGGATAAGATAAATTTAAGGTCAAAGCAATGCTCTCTTAAGGCAAAAGAAAACCAAATTACGTTTCGAATTTCTTCCCACTTAGCAAAAAGCGAAAAAAAAGTTGGTGTCTGTATATTTTGAAAAAAAGTTGCGTGTCAATATAATGAATATGTAGCAAACTCTCATTTTAACTCTCAAAGTTTTAGACTTTTAATTAATTAATGAATGGCATAAATAAAAGAAAAAAAAATGGCAATTGTTTTTAAGAGATTATACATGTTTCTTCATTTTATTTTTTAAAAATATATATTTATATATATAATTTCCATGAACTTTTTCTTTAGTTAAAACAAAGTCAACATCACATAATTCACATTTTATGATCTTTTTTACTCCATTTCTCAATTAACAAAAAAAAAAGATAAAGAATAAACAACTAGTATGTTTTTTACGCAGGCGTTTAGCTTGCAAAATTAATTAATTATTCAATTAATTAAGAATCAAAATTTACTTTGTTGTCGTTTAATTTAAAGGGGTCTGCTACCGCGTGGAGGAAGACTTCAAGCCTCCACCATGGACTGCGGCGTTAATTCAATTAGTCCAGCACCAATAATTGTTCGGCCTCATTCTTCTCCACGCCTGGTAGTAGTGATTAGTGAATTAATTACTTTTCTTAGGGGGCAGAGCTAATCATATCTTCAATCTGGAAGAAGTAAATAAAGGATTTTTCCATAGAAAGCACATGCGCAATTAAGTTTTATATATATATATATATATATATAATCATAATTTCACATTTTTAAACGTGAATCTTTTTTTTTCTTTAATGTATTGTCTATGTCGATCGACATACTCCAAGTGTGTGTTTGTGTGTTTTTTTTAAATCCCGACTTTATGGAACCCATGTGATTAGGGTTAATCGCGGTTCGACTTCGATTTTGAACCGGAGTCACGGTTCTTAGGTTAGAGCTAGGAATCATAATCTTACCATTTAGATTAAGGTTTTGGTTTAGTTTTGAATTTTAGGTTAGAGAGATCATAATTATTATATATTATTTTTCAAAATATTATATAAATACTATATACTCTATTCGTTTCTTATTATCTGATTCCAATATAATGTTCTTTTTTTATTTGTGTTTTTATAATTTTAATAAAGTATTAATTATTTATTTTCAAATTTACTCTTCTTTGAAATTGTAAGAACCATTAAATATAGTTGTTGTCATATTAAGCCAACTTACTTGTAAAGAAGATAGTTTGGCCAAAAAAAAATCTTGTAAAGAGGATGGAGAATAAAATAGACTTAGGGTAGATTTAGAAAGTAAAGTAAAATTTGTATAGAATTTTGTTACTCAACTTACTTTCTTAATTAAAGAGATTCAGTTATTAGGGTTAGATCTATCGGAACGAAAGGATTATATTATAATGGTTATAATTGGAATTGTCGGTTTCGTCTCTTGAAACCGAAACCTTTTCAAGTGATCACGATTCCGATTCAATTTCACATTGTTCGAATGCCATCTCTTTGTGCTAGGACTTGGCATAGCTACCGCCTATATGCCCATATGTTTAGTGTGGTGTTTTTGTTGAATAAAAGATAAAAATTCTCAAAATCTTAAGTGAAGATTAGAATATCAATGAACAATAAAATAATGTACATATTTGATTGGGCAGTTATTAATAATAAAGCGAAAACAACATTGTCTTTATACTAGTTATGGCATTCCTCGTCTTCTTTTCAGATGACAAATCTATGATATTATGAAGAGAAGATGGGACTTTAACTATCTATATATATCAACCCCAACTGCCACACTAGTAATGATTCCCATAAAAGGCTGGGTTAGATTTATGACATTAGCCCAAAAAGATGTATAAAGCCCAAACTTTCAAAGATCCCTTAACTAAATCGTACCTTTATGTTTGTTTCTCACATGGATCAAATTACTAACCCGTTTTATTAAACAAGAAATGATCAATTTGGAGAAAAAAAAATTTTGGTGAGCACATATATATTTACCATCATATACTAATTCTTTTACTTTATATTTTGGTGAACAGCTTGATGTTGAAACCAAAAGTTTTAAATAGTATTCAAGAAAATTGAGAATGGTTATATGTATCACTTGAATAAAGATATCATCTAATTATGCATTCGCCTATAATATAATTAGATTAGATATATTCATAAATTACAGAATAAAGTTAATTAATTAAGTAAATATCATTGAATAAGTTAGAATTACAAGTTAATATTTGTGTAGTATAGAATGCATTATTTTATTATAATCACAATAATAATACATTAGTTTTTGAAGATACTATTACAATTATTTGCCAAATTGTACATTTCAAACAAATATGTTTAGTACTGTATAATTAATAATTTTATACAAACATGAAGTCTTATACTTTTTTTCTTGGATGCTACGTAATAGTATTATTCATTGTCATTATAAAAATTGGATGACAATTTATTTATGTAATACTTTTTTTGTTATTATTCTATTAAATGTTAATGGGTGAATACATTAAATTACTTTAATTTTATATTTTTAAAATTTATAAAATAAAGATTGAATAAGTTCAATGCTCAATACATACACAATTGTACTCTCTGTATCCCTTTTTATATGTTCCTTTCTAAAACCTATACTTATCCCTTTTTATCTATTTTTATCAAATATTAATTATTAATTTTTTAAAATTACTTTTTCAAACTTCTCTCTCTTGAATGAATCTTTTTTCTTAAATATAGTCAGATCAAAATAGAAGAGAATTAAAAATGGAGAGAGATAGAAACAAAATAGTAAAGTTAAGCACTTTCAACTGTTTTACCAAAACCAAGAAAAACAGTTTTATTTGTTTCTCCCTCCTTTCCACAATAACTGTGGCTTTTGACAAATTTTTTTATTTCAATTTATCTGTCATTTTAAGAATTCTAGGAAGCATTAACTACTATTTTTCTAATTTTATCCCTATCCCTCTAAATTAATTCTATAAAGCATTAATTATCAAAGAGAGAGTATTTGTGAGAATAAACAATTCCAATAAAAGGATAAAACTGTCATTTTATAATATTTTGTCTAGATTTTAGGAGTTTTTAACACTATTCTTAATTCTTATACAAAACCTTAAAGTGACAGATATTGTGGAAAGGAGGGAGTAAGTTTTCTGTATTCACCTATTTAACCTCTATTTCACTTTTCTGATTTCTTTCACTTATAATTATGTCTACCATTATTTCTCTCACTCTTTTCTGATCACATCTTATTTCAGATAATATTTATGTTCTTTTGTCAAATAGAAAGATAGAAAGGAACATATATTAAAGAAATGGTTTCTAATCTGACATAGATAAATTTGAAAAAATATAAAAATATTGTCTTGATTTTATAAAAATGACAAATATTTTAAGATAAATTTTTTTTTAAAAGTGATTTATATTCTATGACATAAGAATAATTAATAGGAACAAATAAAAAACCAGATAGAATATGTAAAACTTAAGACAACTCATTATTTGGCTCCCAAGTCCCAACCACCAGTAAGGTGAGAATTTGTCACATGCAAAATATTTCCTTTTCTTTTTCTCTTTTCTTGGAAAGAACAAGTACTACTTTTCTATTGGGTTATTGACTATGACTAATAAATCCACTAACACGGCTGGTTCGTTTTTTTCATGTTTGACCTTTTAAAGGTTTGAAAACCAATAAAGTATTAACTACCCTATTTATCTATTTTATTTGTCCTAATTAACTATTTTGTATAAGGTAAAAAAAATAATTATGATATAAAATTTTACACATTTATTTTAACTTTCTTATTTTATCTCTATCTCTCTTTTTCTTTTAATTCTAACTAGAAGTATAAGACTTTGATTGTCTTTAAGAAAAACATTCAAGAGAGAGAGAGAGAGAGAGAGGAGTTTGTAAGAATAATTTTAGAAAATTAATAATTAATAGAAAATTGCTAATAGATGCCTCATAATTGTTTTGTTTTATGTGCTCTTCATTTATTTACAGTTTTATTATTGTTTAAAGATGATAATACATTTAATTAAGTTTAGTCGCAAATTTAAAAAATTTAGGCCCAAATTAAAAAATTAATTTTAAGGGTAATTTTTAATATTTAAAATATATTATTATAGGATTTTAGAAAAAAAATTCAACAAATTGTCAAAGTTTGGTCTTGAATAAGAAAAATTTTCTTTTCTACATATTTATGGGTATTTTTACCATATAATTTTTTTTTTTGTAACAATTATTACTATTTCAGAATTCAAAGTTATTTTTCAACCCCATCAATTAAGCTTAATCAATGCTATAAGCAGTGGTTAAAACCTAATATTGAGAGAGGGTAAGAGTTCTATAAAGGGACAGAGAGATTTTTTTTTTCCAATGTTATCCTTACTTGTCTCTATTAAATAAAAGAACGAGAGTAAGAAAGATATGTAAAGATGGAGATAGAAATTAAATGGAATTAATTTTGATGGAGTATTAAATTTAGGATAAGTTTGAAAAAATTATACAATTTTTAACGAATTTAAGATTATCAACTATAATTTTTTTAATCTATGTGAAATGGTTAGAAATGATAGATTAAATAGAAATAAAGGAAATATTAATATACTTAAAAGACAATCAAAAAGAGATAAAAAATTTCCTCTCCAATTGACATAATTAGATATTAGAGTTTGTGGAGGAGATTTCGAATTCGAAATCTCGTATTTTTCAAGAATTTCAACATATATTGGTATTAAGTAAAAAAAGTTTGATATTTTATAAATAATATTTGAGATTAGAATCTTATAAATAAAAAAAAATTTAGGAGAAGTTATCTAGTTTAAAATTCGCAACTCAATTATAGATTAATTGGGTTACTTGATTGCAAGATATCATAAGATTTATTAAAAATAAGAAACTTTGACACAGAAAAAGTTATCTAATTAAAAGCCTCCTACTTTAGAAATTTGGGGTTAGAGATAAGGAGTCTCTCTCTCTCCCACCAACTGTCCATACGGTAATAATAATTTATTTATGGGATGCTTTTTGCCTTATTTAAAACCCTTAAGAGGAACTCTCCTTGTGCCGATCAACGCGGAATTTTCCATTTCTTCTCCTCTCCCTCTTTCTTTGAGTCTCTGTCGCTACTCTTTAAGTTTTTGGCCACAGAGTCTCTGTGCTTTTTCATTTTTTGGTCAGAGGCTCTGTGTGCCTTATTCTACAAACTAAAACACAACCTAAGATGGCTATGTTATCACTCTCCTCCCTTCATCAATCACCTTCAAAGCCTTCAAATTTCTACTTATCTCTCCTATCGTCCCCTCCTCCATTTTTCCTTCAATCTCCTCCTCCGGTTTCCATGACTACATCCCTTTCTTTGTTACATTCCTCCAAAGCACTCCAAATCAGCTCCTGCCTCGCCACAGCATTAGTTTGTACTTCCCAACCTAACCTGGACTCTGCCAGACTAATTCCTTCTGTCAATCCAATTTCGAGTACTCCAACCCTTAAAATTGCCATCATAGGCTTTGGCTACTATGGCCAGCACCTAGCTAAGGCCCTGGTAGCTCAAGGCCACACTGTTTTGGCCCACTCGAGATCCGACTATTCCCACATTGCTCGAAAGGTCGGAGTCACTTTCTTTTCAAACCCCAATGACCTCGCCGAGCAACACCCAGATGTCATCCTTCTTTGTACTTCGATTATCTCCACGGAGCAGGTTCTTAGATCACTTCCTTTACAAAGATTAAAGCGATCCACGTTGTTCGTCGATGTTCTATCTGTTAAAGAGTTCGCCAAGAACCTCCTCCTCGATGTCTTGCCTCCTGATTTCGACATTATTTGTTCCCACCCAATGTTTGGACCACAAAGTGGCAAACACGGCTGGGAAAACCTCTACTTTGTCTACGAAAAGGTTAGAGTTGGGAGCGAATCCTCCAGGATTCAAAGATGTCAAGATTTCCTCACGATATTTGAAAGAGAAGGGTGCAAAATGGTGGACATGAGCTGTCAAGAGCACGATAAGTTGGCGGCAGGTTCCCAGTTTGTGACTCACACGGTTGGCAGAGTTTTGGACAAGATGGGGCTGCAGTCAACGCCGATTAATACAAAGGGTTACGAAACTTTGCTGAATTTGGTGGAGAACACTCGAGGGGACAGCTTTGATCTCTACTACGGGCTTTTTATGTATAACAAGAGTGCTTTGGAGATGCTTGAGAAGTTGGATTTGGGTTTTGACGAATTGAGGAATGAGCTTGCCGGCAGATTGCATGATGTGGTGAAAAAGAAATTGTTTGAGAATAAAGTGAGAGGAAAGAGTCTGCAAGAAAAATGCTGCCAGAACGGTTCTGCAACAGCGACAATCTTAAACTCTCCCAGGTAAATTAAAGTTACAATTCACTTGAATTTTTACTTTGCAACCGTTGAATTATATACTATACGACAAAAATGAGTTTCATTAAAATATGGTTGGATATTTAAATTGACCTTTAAATTATATTTTTTTGTACATATTGATTTTTAAATTTTTATTTGGGATAATTGATTCCTCAAATTATTATTTCGGGACAATTAATCTTTTTTAAATTATTATTTTGAGACAATTAACTCCTCAAAATTATTATTTTGGGACAATTAACCTCTTAAACTTAATAGTTTAGGATAATATAACCCTTGAGATTCTATGGAATATAAGCCTTTGGAGGGTCAATTGTCCAAAAATAACAGTTTAAGAGATTAATTGTCCCAAATAAAAGTTTAGGGATCAATTTATCTTTGTTGGTATAGTTTGAGGGACAATTCAGCCATTAAAATATTGCATATAGAGCAACAATAAGGGACGCGAGTCAACCTACCTACCAACTCAAATCCTCTTTGGTCATCCATGTCATCCTGGTGGATCGCTTAATTAGTTGAATTAGTACATGATTCATGATTGAGATTCATATTTACAAATGTTTAATGCGCATTTCAGATCTCAAGATGCTATTCAGCCATATGAATACAAAGGGAAGATCTTTGAAAGGATTGATGATAGTTCAAAGCTGAAGATTGCAATTGTCGGATTCGGAAACTTTGGTCAATTCCTGGCAAAGACCTTTGTTAACCAAGGCCACTCTGTTTTAGCCTATTCTAGAACAGACTACTCTGCTGTGGCTCAGAAACTGGGAGTTTCTTACTTCTCGGATGCTGATGATCTTTGTGAAGAGCACCCAGATGTTATTCTTTTATGTACATCGATTCTTTCCACCGAAAAAGTGCTCAAGTCATTGCCGCTTCAGAGGTTGAAAAGAAGCACCTTGTTTGTTGATGTATTATCCGTTAAAGAGTTTCCAAGGAACCTGTTTCTTCAGAATTTACCATCAGATTTTGATATTCTATGCACTCATCCCATGTTTGGACCCGAAAGTGGTAAAAATGGTTGGAAAGATCTTGCTTTTGTTTTCGATAAAGTCAGGGTCGGAAGTGTTGAGAAAAGAGCAGCGAGGTGCAATAGATTCCTGGACATTTTTGCTCGAGAAGGGTGTCGGATGGTGGAGATGTCTTGTGCAGAACATGATTGGCATGCAGCAGGGTCACAATTTATTACACACACGATGGGAAGGCTTTTGGAGAAGTTAAAATTGGAATCGACTCCCATTAACACAAAAGGATATGAAACTTTATTGAATTTGGTTGAGAACACGGCCGGGGATAGCTTTGATCTTTATTACGGGCTTTTCATGTACAATGTAAATGCAATGGAACAACTAGAGAGGTTAGATTTGGCCTTTGAGTCATTGAAGAAGCAGCTTTTTGGCAGATTACATGGTTTCTTTCAGAGGCAATTGATTGGCAATCCAGAGAATAAGAAGCTTCAAGCTTTTCAAAATGGGAAGGGTGCAGTTTTGGCAGAGAAATCAGTTTTGCCAAATGGGGCTTCAATGCTGGTATCTCCAAAGGAGAATTTTCAAATTTTGTGGGAGAATTCAGTGGTGGTATCCCCTGGAAAGGGGCTTGAAGTTTTGCAGGAGAAGTCTGGTGGAAGAAATGGTGCAGTATTTGCATCTTCTCCAGAAACTGTCAATTAGTTAGAACCAATTCAATTAGATCGGTGTTGTTTTCTTCAATTTTTTATGAGTTGTACAGGCACATGGCTACAACTCAAATTCTTACCAAGAACCACACAATCAGCTGGCATATTCTTAATAATTTTGAATCAAAGCAGCTGATAGCATTTGTAAATTGTAATGTAATAAAACACACATAATTGTTGGATTTAATTCAACATGTGGGCTCATATATTTATATTAATTATATATTATGGGTTATCATAAGATTAAGCCTAATTAAAGTGATCAATAAAGTTTAAAGTTTTGGGCTAGACATCTAATAGAGAATGGACTTTAATGTGTAGAGACCCAAAGGATTAATATTTTTATGATAGGCTAAAATAGAAGTTAGACTAAAGATATAAATAAGGGTTATGGTCCCCAAGCCATATGCACAACAAAAGGTTTTCTCTTTTCTGAAATCCTATCAATCAGAGAAGAAATAACTCTCTTCAGAGAGAGCAAAGTCTGCATATTGGCTTGGAAGACAATAACCAGACAATCAAGTTTTTTTCATGGATCCAGGTACGCTTCCGCTCAGATCTAAACATTTAGATCTAAATTTTCTTGATGATTTGACATGAAAATTGATTGGTGACATTTCACCAAATTAGAAATAAAGTATTCTAACAATTGGTTTCAGAGTTTCTTCATGTCAAATCATTGGGAATCAATTTGATTCTTTGTCTTCCATAATCATGGATTTGGTTTTTCCATGGATTCAGTTTATTAAGAAATATGGCTTTGGAGTTTGGAGTTTGTTTCAGATTTGATTTTTACGTTTTATGCATCCAGCCAGAATCTTGTTAACAAGAGCTAATTGAGAAACAGATTCAAGTTTTAAGGATTAAAAAAAAAAAGGGATAAAAGTTTTGGTTTTCTGGGCCAATTTTATTAGGTGTTAGGTTTTGTCCAAAATGTGAAAATCATGCAGGATGAATAGGAGAATTTTCCTATTATGACGGCAATAATGGGGCTTGTTAGTGGTGCAAGTTGGCATGGGGCTCACTTGGTTGCTTAAGGATTTTGTTCACATTTTGGTAATATTAATAAAATAATATTATGAGATAAATTGATTGAAACAAACTTTCGGCGCTTAATTATTGTTTTAGTCAATTGTCACTGACTTATTCAAATTTTGGTATTATTATTTTATTAATATTATGAGATAAATTGATTGAAACAAACTTTCGGCGCTTAATTATTGTTTTAGTCAATTCTCACTGACTTATTCAAATTTTGGTATTATTATTTTATTAATATTATGAGATAAGTTGATTGAAACAATACGCTACCAAAGTAGCCTCTCTTGTCTAGATTAATTTATTTTATAATATTAAGTTGGTTGTGTATATGTAATTCATGCGGATATTGGCCAGCCCAAATGAGGATCAATATTTGGCCGAAATACATGTGCACTTGTGGTAATAAATATGTGACAATTACTCAGTTTGCCATGTGAACAATTAATCGGTCCAAAGAAAGCTTAATTGTTTGACAGGATCTTATTGTCAATATTTGATTACTACACCAAGAGTACCACTTACAGTTAATATTTCTGTCCAAAGACTAGATATTAATGTTGTGCTAGGTATCTTGTGATGGGGTTTACCATTATTTGAATATATGGTTATTATATGGAATTAATGTGAGCATGTTCTACTTGTTTCATTCTCTGTACAGTTGCTAGTTCTGCATCTACTATTACTGCCAGCTTGAATTCCATTCCCATGCTTAGTGGCACGAACTTTAAAGCATGGAAAGAGAACGTTATGATTGTTCTCGGTGTTATGGATCTAGACCTTGCGTTAAGGACAGAACGACCCACAGACCTTACGGTTGATAGTTCATCTAATGATAAGATGGATATGGAAAGGTGGGAACGTTCTAATCGCATAAGTCTTATGATCATAAAGCGTGCAATTCCAGAAACCTTCAGGGGCACTATGTCCGAAAAGGTTACTACTGCTAAAGATTACCTTGAGGAAATTGAAAAGAGGTTTGCCAAAAGCGAAAAGGCTGAAACAAGTACGATTTTGGCAAATCTCATTTCAATGAGGTATAAAGGAAAAGGTAATATAAGGGAGTACATCATGGAGATGTCTCATCTTGCTTCAAAGCTAAAGGCACTAAAGTTGGAGCTGTCTGAGGACTTGCTTGTGCATTTAGTTTTGCTCTCTCTTCCTACACAATTCAGTCAGTTTAAAGTTAGTTATAACTGTCAAAAGGAGAGTTGGACTCTTAATGAGCTCATCTCTCATTGTGTACAAGAAGAAGAAAGGCTGAAGCAAGAGAAGACAGAAAGTGCTCATTTGGCTAGTACCTTTAAGGACAAGAACTTGAAAAGAAAGAAGGGTAAGGAAGCTGCAAATGTTCCACCAGAAAAGAAACAGAACCAACAGGGTGAGGCATTTACCTGTTATTTCTGTAAAGCTGCTGGACACAGGAAAAAGGATTGTACCAAATATCGCGCATGGCGTGTAAAGAAAGGTACACTTCTCACTCTGGTTTGTTCTGAGGTTAATTTAACTTCGGTACCTATACACACTTGGTGGCTAGATTCTGGTGCTACTACTCACATAAGTGTGTCTATACAGGGTTGCCTGAACTACCGAAAGCCAATTGATGGTGAAAGATACATCTATGTGGGCGATGGTAAATCAGTGGAAGTTGAGGCTATTGGAACTTTTAGGTTATTGTTAAAGACTGGTTATTATTTGGATTTGAATGAGACTTATGTTGTACCGTCATTTAGACGGAATTTGGTTTCTATTTCCGTATTGGACAAATTTGGTTACTCTTGTTCATTTGGAAATAGTCAGTTTAGTCTTTTTCAAAATTCAAATGTTATTGGTACTGGTTCTTTATCTTTTGTTGATAACCTATATTTGCTTGATACAATTGCCTCATATAATGAAACCTTGTATGTGTATCGAGGTATAAAGAGAAAACTAACCAATGAGAATTCTGCTTCATTATGGCACAAACGTTTAGGGCATATCTCTAAACAAAGAATTGAACGTCTTGTGTCTGACAGGATTCTTGATCCCCTTGATTTTACGAACTTTGAAAATTGTGTTGCTTGTATTAAGGGGAAACAGACAAACCTAAGGAGATTAGGTGCCAACAGGGCTATGAATGTCTTAGAACTAATACATACAGACATTTGTGGGCCATTCCCTACAGCTTCTTGGAATGGTCAACAATATTTTATTACGTTCACAGACGACTTTTCACGTTATGGCTACCTATATCTCATTCAAGAAAAGTCTCAGTCTCTGGATGTGTTCAAAAATTTTAAAGCTGAAGTTGAGAATCAACTCAACAAAAGAATTAAAAGCGTCAGATCTGACCGTGGTGGTGAATACTATGGCAGATATGACGGAGCAGGAGAACAACGTCCAGGACCGTTTGCTAAGTTTCTCGAAGAGTGTGGTATTGTCCCACAGTACACCATGCCAGGATCTCCTAGCATGAATGGTGTTGCTGAAAGGAGAAATAGGACATTAAAGGACATGGTAAGGAGTATGATTAGTCATTCTACTTTACCAGAATCTCTTTGGGGAGA
The DNA here is from genome assembly GCA_030664755.1 of Microcos paniculata. Classification (NCBI taxonomy): domain Eukaryota; kingdom Viridiplantae; phylum Streptophyta; class Magnoliopsida; order Malvales; family Malvaceae; genus Microcos; species Microcos paniculata. The sequence continues at coordinate 34,529,360 of CP131459.1, read as the reverse complement.
AGCATTAAAGACTGCAGCTTACATACTCAATAGGGTTCCAACAAAAGCAACTACCAAAACCCCTTATGAGCTTTGGACGGGCAAGAAGCCCAGTTTAAATCACTTGCACATTTGGGGTTGTCCAGCTGAGGCAAGGCCAAATAGGCCAAATGAAAAGAAACTGGATTCCAGAACAATCAGTTGCTATTTTGTTGGATACTCTGAAAGGTCAAGGGGTTACAAGTTTTATGATCCCACTACTAAGTCAATGTTTGAGACGGGAAATGCCCGGTTCTTTGAGGATGTTGAGTTTGCGAGGGGAAAAGGAATTAAGGACTTTGTCTTTGAAGAGGAATGTGTCGAAATTCCTCTAATTGCTTTTGAAAATTATCAGGGTCAGGCTTCAATTCCTGATATTGTTCAAGAAGCAATTCCAGATCAAGACAATGTTATTGAACCTCTTGCTCAAGTTCAACAACTTGTTCCAGAAGAACAAACTCTACAGCCTCAAGAACCTATGCCATTAAGAAGATCCACTAGAGAGAGGAGAAATGCAATTTCAGACGATTATATTGTATTTCTTCAAGAACATGAGGTTGACATTGGTGTGGTAGAAGATGATCCAATCAACTTCCATCAAGCCATTGAAAATTCTAACTCTCAACAGTGGATTAATGCCATGAATGAAGAGATGAAGTCCATGAAGGACAATGACGTTTGGGACCTTGTATCATTACCTGAAGGTACGAAACCCATTGGTTGTAAATGGATATTTAAGACCAAAAGGGATTCGAGAGGTAATATAGAAAGGTACAAGGCTCGTCTTGTTGCAAAGGGCTTCACACAGAAAGAAGGTATTGACTATAAAGAGACTTTCTCTCCGGTTTCTTCGAAAGACTCTTTTAGGACAATAATGGCATTAGTGGCACATTTTGACCTTGAGTTACATCAGATGGATGTTAAGACAGCGTTTCTCAATGGTGACATTGATGAGACGATTTATATGGTGCAGCCAGAAAACTTTGTGTCCGAAGATGCAAAGCAAATGGTTTGCAAATTAAAGAAATCCATCTATGGGCTCAAGCAAGCTTCTCGTCAATGGTATTATAAATTTCATCAAGTTGTTATCTCATTTGGTTTTGAGATAAATGCAGTTGATGATTGTATATACCACAAGTTCAGTGGGAGTAAGTGTATTTTTCTGGTTTTATATGTCGATGACATACTGCTTGCCAGCAACGATATAGGCTTATTGCACGAAACCAAGAGCTTTCTGACAAAGAAATTTGAAATGAAAGATCTTGGTGACGCCTCTTTTGTATTAGGCATACAAATACACCGAGATCGTTCTCGGGGTATACTTGGGTTATCACAAAAGAGCTATATCGAAAATGTTCTAAAGAGATTTGGCATGCAGGATTGTAAACCAGGTGACACCCCTGTTGCTAAAGGAGACAAGTTTAGTCTCAACCAATGCCCCAAGAATGAGTTTGAAACTAAAGAAATGCAGAAGATTCCTTATGCGTCAGCAGTAGGGAGTCTAATGTATGCTCAAGTGTGTACGCGTCCGGATATTGCGTACATAGTTGGAATGCTGGGCAGATACTTAAGCAATCCTGGAATGGATCATTGGAAAGCAGCTAAACGGGTTATGCGGTACTTACAGAGAACAAAGGACTACATGCTCACATACAGAAAATCGGATCAGTTGGAGATCATTGGGTATTCTGATTCTGATTTTGCTGGATGCCAAGACAGTAGGAGATCCACATCAGGCTATATTTACCTGCTGGCTGGAGGAGCTATTTCCTGGAAGAGTGCTAAGCAGACACTCATAGCTTCTTCCACCATGGCAGCAGAATTTATAGCATGTCATGAGGCATCTAGTCATGGGATTTGGCTGCGAAATTTTGTCACTAAGCTGCAAATTGTGGATGGTATTGAGAGACCATTAAAGATATTTTGTGACAATAAGTCAGCAGTGCTATATTCCAATAACAACAGGAGCTCAACGAAGTCAAAACATATAGACCTCAAGTTCCTGGTTGTTAAAGAAAGAGTTCAAAATGGTCAGGTGTCTATTGAACATATTGGGACAAACTCTATGGTTGCGGATCCGCTAACTAAGGGATTACCACCGAAGGTCTTTCATGAGCATACCGCTCATATGGGTGTTATATCTTTTGATAACATGCAATTTTAGTGGGAGTTTGTTATTCTGGTTGATTTTCAGTTATAGACACATTTTGTGGTTTGTTTGAACTCTTTATTTGGTTGATCTCACTAAGGAATAAGGTTGGACCAGTTGGAAGTAGACATGTTAAGATCACATTACATGTAACTTCCCATGCTATGCATCCATGCTTGATCTATGTTGTTCAATTATATTGACATATGTGACTATTGATGGTTTCGTTATGATATGTGTATAATGAAAACCGCTTTAATCCTATGTTGATATGATTGATGAACTAGATTGATTTAAGATGTCTATGGTAATGATAGCAAAATTTGAGCTCATAAGGTTATTACATAATATATAATTAAAGGAGTTATACATATATGGCCCAAGTGGGAGATTGTTGGATTTAATTCAACATGTGGGCTCATATATTTATATTAATTATATATTATGGGCTATCATAAGATTAAGCCTAATTAAAGTGATCAATAAAGTTTAAAGTTTTGGGCTAGACATCTAATAGAGAATGGACTTTAATGTGTAGAGACCCAAAGGATTAATTTCTATTTTTATGATAGGCTAAAATAGAAGTTAGACTAAAGATATAAATAAGGGTTATGGTCCCCAAGCCATATGTACAACAAAAGGTTTTCTCTTTTCTGAAATCCTGTCAATCAGAGAAGAAATAACTCTCTTCAGAGAGAGCAAAGTCTGCATATTGGCTTGGAAGACAATAACCAGACAATCAAGTTTTCTTCATGGATCCAGGTACGCTTCCGCTCAGATCTAAACATTTAGATCTAAATTTTCTTGATGATTTGACATGAAAATTGATTGGTGACATTTCACCAAATTAGAAATAAAGTATTCTAACAATAATTCGTTAATAATAATAGCCTTAAATAAACCATGCAAACTCAGTCAGTAAAAGAAAAATAAAAAGAAAAACTTTTGGAACAAATTGCTTGGAGCTGCCCCCATACACATTTTCTTTTCTTTTCTTTTTTTTTTCTTTTAATAAATCCCTATATTCAATAATCATTAATGACATTAGACTTTGAATAATTCAGAATCGAACTGTATTAAACCTCAAATTAATAAAAATCTCCTAAACTTACTCTTGCTATTCTCGCTATATACGGGACTTGAACCTAAGATCATACGTAATTCACAAAGTGTGAAATGGATTCTTTAATGCGGCTGATTCCGTTTGCTTTCTTTCAGCACCAGTCATCATCTAACAATCTTATGACATCCCTTTTAAATGCTTACCTTTTTTTGAAATTTCTGATGGCTAACTGAACCGTGAGGTCAATTTCCAAAAGGGCGAACCTCCATTTGGACCTACTTTCAAAATAGGCCAACTCTGCCATTCTGATTGCTAATAATCCTATGAACTGTGATCCCAAATCGACAAAACTCTTCTAAACCTACTCTCACCTTTTACAAGATTTGAACCCGACATTTTAAGTCACAGTGTAGAATGGATTCTTTACTGCGGCGGTTTCCATCTGCTTTCTTTCAGCATCAATCATCATCCATCAATCTTATAACACCCCTCTATAAATGGTTACCTTTTTCGAAAATTTCTGATGGCTAACAGAATTGTGAAGTCAATGTCCAAACAATGACCAAACTTTGAGCAGAGAGCTGATTGTGATTGGTAGATTTATTATAAGCATATGCATGATAAATATTATTGGGCTTAATATCTAATTTGTTTTATAAAATTATATTAAAATAGATAGATTCGTTTCAAAACTTTTATTTAAAATAAATTAGTTTTTGAATTTTTATTTTCAGACATATAAGTCCTGAATGAAAGAAAATTAAAGAAAATTCAAAGATAAATTTATTCCAAAATAAAAGTTTATGAATTAATTTGTCTCAATCCGTCAAGTTTTTGACAATTATGAGATTAATTTATCCTAAAATAAAAACTCAGGGATTAATCTGTTTCAAATAAAAGTTTATTGGTTAACTTGTCATTTTTGATATAGTTTAGAAACTAAATTAGATATTAAACCAAATATTATTATTAGATTTATTTATTATGGCTAGATCCAGCCGGACCATATGTATACAATATTGCCATAATTACAGCCTATATCTTTTCTTTCTTGATTCTTAGTAGCAGTTATTGGAGAAACTATCGGAGCCTCAATTATAAGACTTTCTCTTTTGTTTTGTTTTAGTATATATATTTAGATCCATTCTAAGTTTCAAATAACAAATTCTTTTTTTTTTGAAAGATCAAATAACAAAGTCTAGCATGTTTTTCATCCTGTCTTATGGTCACGAATAATTATTAAATTTCATATTGTCCTTGAATAATAGTAACATATTGCACAACAGAAATTACGGGGAAGCAGACTTTTTTATTCAAACTTCAACATTTGAATCCACTATAATATGACTATGTACCGAATCAACTATAATTTGACTTTTTTTAGAATATATATATATATATATATATATGTTAATGTTATTGGTATATATATATTGCAAATGTTTTACTTATTAAATATTACCACTTTGTATATATTGTTTAAAATAGATTTCAGAGAACTTTTTATTTGAAGTCTGACGTGACCCATAATATCGGAAGTTAGAATCCAATGTGATTCCAATATTTATTATGTTTAAATCTTGAAAATCCTTTTTTCGCAATTATTTTTGGCTTCTTTTGTTTTATTTTTATAAGCAAATTTGTAATCCTTACTTATTTATTTATTTATCTATTTATTAATATTCAGATCCATATATTCATTACATTTTTTATATTCTGACCCTATGTGCTACGTTATTTTTTTTACAAAGCCTTCATTGGTATAAGTAAAGCCAGCCGAATAAGACTAATCAAACATACATACATAGAACAAATGGTGATATAATAGAATTTTTTCTTCCACTTAGTTGGTTGGAGGTTGATGATTTCATTTAAGAGATTTGGAATTCAAAACCTCTAATTTTCCAAATGGACATCTTTTCATATTTCTTATGTATTAAAAAAAGGGTGATATAGTATAAAACAAATAGATCTAAAAAAACCCTAGCCGCTCTCTCTCTTTCTCTCCATCTCTTCTTCACATCTTCACAGTTTCTTTCAAGTTTTTCGTTCCTCCTCCTCCTCCTTGACTTCTTTTGTCAGGGAGGGGGAGGGTCTAATTTCATATTTCTGTTCCTTTACTTTTTGATTAAATAAGTCCTAGATCTTGGATCTAGGTAGTTGAGTCTCAGTTTTATCTGAGTTAGTTAGTTAGTCTTTTTAGTCAGTTTGGTTTTTTTTTGTTTGTTTTTGTCTCAGTTTACAGTTGATCCAAGATTGTTAACATTGACGATGATGATTATGTTTTATGATTTTTGGATCACTCAAGGAAAACTTCGAATCAGTCACTTTTTTGTCGCTACTGAAAGCTTTCGATTGGGAAGTGAAAGCGAGAGAGTGATGGACGTGCTAAAGACTTACGAAGAAGGTTCGAAATTCCAAATAATCAACAAGATGGCCTGGATCATGAAGCAAGATTTGAATCTTCAAGAAGAAAATATTCTTGAATCTATTATAATTTTCAATTTTATTGAATTAGTGAATGTAATTTCATTTGAATGAATGAAAGTTATATTTTCTTCAAAAAAAAAGAATGATATAATAAAGTTAAATTAATAAAATTTAAAATTTAATTAAAGATTATTAAATTTTTTTCATTAAAGAGATTCTTAGAGAGAGAAAAAAAATAGAGCTGAAATTCAAATAGCAAACTTACAAGAAATTTAACTTTTAAAAGAAGTAGGTGCACGTGCACTATTTAGATTATGTTTTAGGGTTTTGATAATAAAATTCAACTGGGCATTAAAGAAAATAATTAAATAATTGGTAGTAGCTCCTTAGACTAGAATAGGACAAACTAAGCGTCTGTTCTTGTATAGGTTAACAAACAAATAAAATTTCTTTGCTTGGATCACATCTTACACGGCTAGCTGCTACTTTATTATTTTTATTTATTTTATGTTGTTCCTTTAACAAGCTACAAATTGCTAATACCATATCAAGTTACCGAAACTTAGGCTTATTGATGATAGTATAATGGAAAATAATTATATTGAGGACAACTCATTTGCGTGAGAAGTGAGAGATACGTTACTAATTGATCATTTAATTATTCTTCTGTTTGGTTTTCAATTTCAACAAATCAAAGATAAAATAGAAGTTTATTCTTGTGTTTGGTAAGCTAGCACAAAGGAAGAAGGAAGCCCGATTCTTACTTTGGAGGGGCCAAGTCTTATATAGAACATTAAAATAACAATTCTTTTTGTTAATTACATAACCAAAGATATCTAAAAATCATTTGACTATATCTAAAAAAAAAGAATCATTTGACTACAATTAAAAAGAAAAAGAAATGAATTTTAAATTTGTTTTTTTGCTTAAGGTAGTGGGTCAAGATTTTATTACCATTTTACACCTAAACAAGTGTAAATTAAGTACCGTATTAATTTCGAAATTTAAAAGTAAGAACATACTATATTGTATTAACTTTAGTATTGTATTTTACCCACGATTGGTTAATTCGATGTGGTAAGGCATTTGTTCCCTTGAATAAAATCTCAAGTTTGAGTCTTGTGAATAAAGAAAATCATGGTTGGGAGAGTTTATTTTCATAATAGAACGATTCAGCTCGAACAGGTTTAACCATAAACTATTAAATGGATATGAACCTGTCATTTACACATACACAAAAAAAAAAGAAGAAGGTAAGAACATATTATAGTTATCATAAGTAGAAACATTAGACCCTAATTACAACTAAACAAGCTCTCCTAAGATGTTTTTCTCTAATTACAGGACTCGAAGTCGAAATTTTTTTTAAAAACATTGAACTCTTTCAATTCAATTGATAGTTATCATCATTACTTTTAGATTGTATAATCAAGTTATAAAGTGTATATATATATATATATATATATATATTTTAATATATATAAGTGTAAACTTCTTTAGTTCAAAATTGATTTACTTTAGTACCCTTTAAAATTATCTCATACTTTTTTAAATTTAGGGGTATAATAGGTATTTAATCAAATATTTATTTATTTATTTTAAATATTATTAATAATTACAATTCTTAATTGACATTAATACACATTAAAATTATCTTATACTTTATTAAAGTAAGATGTGTCATAGGTAATTTACAATTATTTATTTATTTATCTATTTTAAATATATTATTAATAATTACAAACTCTTACTTCAAAAAGGACTTTGATCGATCCTATATGTAAACAAATAAATTTAATCTTACTTTAAAAAGGATGACTTTGATTAGTCCTATATGTAAACAAATAAATTTAAACATTTATAATTATCATATTTTACCATACTTATTTACACCTCGTAATTAATAGTAGTAAGTATTAATAAGTGTATGCTTCTAAGTTAAATTTTAATATGATATATTAATTATTGTCTTGGGTATCAAAATAGTTTAAGCTTTTAACACTATCAAATTTTGTTAAATAACGTAGCTTACAACCACTAATGAGCTAACATGTATGTGCCATATGCATTCCATTGTTGCTAATCAAGAAATTTCTTTCTACACTATTTTCTATTAATTTGAAAAAACAAAGGAGCAAAGGCCTTTTATGCAAAGAAAATCCAAACTCTTATAACTAAAATTAAAAGAAGATTTTGATTGCAAATAACTTCTTTAAAGTCTAAACTCTCTTTGCAACAGATTTAATGAATGTACTAAGTCATCTATTATGTTTCAATAGTACGACATTCTTTTACTTTTAACTCTTTTTATTAAGATCATTCTTTTTTTCCCTTATTCGAGTTAAAATTTCAAAGGCATTTTTAGTAGAGTAAAAAGATTGAATTCCCCCCTCCCCTCCCCCCCAAAATATATATTATATTCTGTCCATTACCAAAATTTGCCAGCTCAATTCAATCTTTTACTTTACTTTTAATCAATGAAAAAATGGGTTTAGGATTTTGTTTTTTCTGTTGTTAGTGGCTTTCTACATGTTTTTGGATTTTTTTTAGTTTTATTTTGTTTCTTTTCTTATTAAGAAGAATCAATAAAAAATGAATTTTCCTATTAGTCATGCCATATATTAACATATAAAAATATAAAATTTACCAATAATTTTTTATATGTTTGTAGATTACTAAAGATGCATGTGCCATCTGCATTCCATTGTTGCTAATCAAGAAATTTTTTTTTACACTATTTTCTATTAATTTGAAAAAACAAAGGAACAATGGCCTTTTATGCAAAGAAAATCCAAACTTTTAGAACTAAAATTAAAAGAAGATTTTGATTGCAAATAACTTCTTTAAAGTCTAAACTCTCTTTGCAACAGATTTGATGAATGTACTAAGTCATCTATTATATTTCAACAGTACGACATTCTTCTATTTTTATTAAGATCATTTTTTTCCCTTATTCGAGTTAAAATTTCCACTCATTTTGAGAGGAGTAAAAAGATTGAATCCCCCCCTCCCCTCCCCCCCAATATATATTATATTTTGTCTATTACCAAAATTTGCCAGCTCAATTCAATCTTTTACTGTACTTTTAATCAATGGAAAAATGGGTTTAGGGATTTTATTTTTTCTGTTGTCAGTGGCTTTCTACATGTTTTTGGTTTATTTTTTTAGTTTTTTTTGTTTCTTTTCTTATTAAGAAGAATCAATAAAAAATAAATTTTCCTATTAGTCGTGCCATATATTAACTCATAAGTGGTTGTAGGGTGTTATCTATAGTTAAGTTAATGGTGTTAAGAGTTTGGATTACATTAATATGTAAAATAAAAGTAGAGTTACAACATTGACTACATTAGAACTTTTTACAAAGTACATGAGCTAAATATGAAATTAGTCCTTTATTAAATTAAGAACTGTAATAAGTCATTTACAAATTTAGTCACTTAACTTTTACAGATTTTATATTTTAATCACTCAACTATAAAAAGTAATGATTTAATCATTTAACTTTGTAAACTTAACTATTTTGGTTACCCATCTCTTAAAAAATAATGGCTTAATAATGTGGCATGACCACGTCATCCAACATGCCACGTGACATGGTGGCGTGGAATGCCACATCATCCAAAAGGTCTCTTGGCATGATGATATGGCAATGCTATGTCATCAAATATGCTATGTGGCATAACTACATCATCATGCCACGTAACATATTAAGTGATGTAACAATGTCACATCAGCGAATCAATTTTGTTTAAGGGTTCAGTGACTAAAATGTTAAATTTTACAAAAACCAGTGACCAAATTGTAAGTTTTTATAGTTAACTGATTAAAACAGAAATCTCTAAAATTTTTTTTTGAAAGGAAAAATGGAATTTATTAGAAAAACCTCTAAAAGTTAAACGACCGTTTATGTAATTTATCCTATTAACTATCAATTATTAACTTTCTTATGTAATTATTTATTACTAATTATTCATTATTCCATTTATTATTAATTATTATTTATTTATACTTACATTACAATATTAAATTTCAATTATTAACTTCTTTATATATAATTAAGATAATTTACTTCCTTAGCGAAATAGTGATTGATGTTTATGCCCTTTAACATCATCTTATATACTCATTAATTTTAAAGGTATAATAAGTATTTTACTACTATTTGAATATTAAATTTGAATTATTAACTTGGGAGAAAATAAAATTAAAGTAAATAATTAAATTACAAAATACTCTTTGGTTTTTTAATTAATTTTAAAAATTAGTTTTACACATAATTAATCTAAAACTAAATTTTAATTTAATTAATTAATATATATAATATTCCTGCTTTAAAGAAAATAAGAAATTTAAGCAATGTTTAGTAAGAGAAGCCCTATTCCGCTCTGGTCTGGTATGGAATGGACTTATAATTGTGGAATCGACTCGATTATCATATTATAGATTATAAGTTCATAACCCTAGCCCATTCCCATTTTGGGTGGAACAAATCTACTAATTCTTTGTGAGAGACAGGCCCACAAAGTCTGCTCCAGTCCAGGCAACCACCTTGGGCCCCGGTCTGTTGGGTCTCCACTACTCAAAGTATTGTCTCTTGGCCCAGCCAATTCGCATCCAACACGCTCGCGGCGCTACTCGAACCCTGGCCACCAAGGGTTTTGTTGCTCTTATGCGCAAGCCTTTCACTAATTGAGCTGCTCCGGGGCCCAAGGTGGTTGGCTGGACTGGAGCAGGCTCTGTGGGCCCGTCTCTCACAAAAAAGGCACAACTCAATTCGTGAGAGGCGTGTGCATAAAAGCAACAAAACCCTTGGTGGCCTAGGTTCGAGTAGCGCTGCGAGCGTGCTTGATGCGAATTTGCAAGGGCCAAGGGACAATACCTTAAGTAGTGGAGACAATGGTGGCCGGACCCAGAGTTGGTGGCCAAACCAATAAAATGCTCTGTGGGCTCGTCTCTCACATTTTTTTTATTCTAGTTAGTAAAGAGAGACCTTAAACTAATCATCTATTTTCATTATTCAACTATTTGACAACACGAAAAATCCATTCAACTTTTTGACAACATAAAAAAAATCAAAAACTCTGCTCTCCCTCTCTATCTATCCATGGGGTGGAAGGGCGGAGACCTTTTGTATCCCCTCCAGTCAATAATTGGGGCCTCATAATCACTAGCTAATATGCTTTTCTTTTTCTCGCATGCCTTTCTTTGTTCATTGTTCGATATTTTGGTGTCCTAGGCATAGAAGAATAACACCAATCCATCCTGAACTTGGTTGTTAAGTTTTACTGCAATGACGATACTCTAGGGGAGGTCTTGTGGAAAAAATAGCTTGACACCAAAATGATAAAAAGCTTAATAGCTCTCATTCTTATTACCTTTTCAAAATGAAAAATGAAAAATGAAAAATGAAAAGGTTAGAACTATTTTCATTTTTATTTTCTAAAACATGCATACATATGCATTAAGTTAACATATTATACATGATGATTACTTTTTATATTTTTAGAGAATGAAAATAAAATATTTTTTCTCATACCAAACAGATTTACAATTTAGTTTATTCATGCTACTTTTCTCTATTTTTATTATTAATCATGTGCTAATGTATGAAACTATCAGTTAATCTTATTCTTGTTAATAATTATAACAAAAAAATTTATTCTTCTGGTCAATATTTTCATATTTTTGCATAATCATAATTACTTACCATTATATTATTATTATTATTATTATTATTCTCTTGCATAAAATTTGATCAATTTACCTACAAAATAATTTTACTACTACATTGTAATTGCATACATCCACATATAAAAAGGCTATCACAAAATGATTCATTTGGTGTCCCTCCTCTACAAAATTCAATTTTATGTGGAAAAAAAATCTCTTTTAAACATGGGTAAATTATCCATTGACTAAGTTGATGAGACCGGCAATACAAACATAGAACAATGGGTTTTATTGATGGTCCTAAAGAAATGCACCATAGATTCTACAAGATAATGAGTTTAGTATAATTATTTAAGAAATTAGATCTCTTTATAATTATAACATGTAATTTAAAATGAAATTAACCAAATTATAAAAGAATGCTGAAAAAAGTAAAATTTCTTTTCCGTTATTTTATTCATTCTTCGTATATGTTATAAAAATAATTATTAATGATTTTGTGTGTGAAAATTGTAAATATTTCTTTATCGTTGAATTGCAAAATGTTTGACTTTAATATCCTTTACCTCATTAGCTTAAACTACTTTTTTGGAACTTTGATAAAGAGACATCATGCAGTATGATTGCTTGCAATGAATATAACAAGAAATTGAAATTTATGATGATGATAATTAGTGTAAAAAAAGAATCAATTATATACTAAAGAATGAAATACATAAGTATAATACATTAAAAATGAACTTTTATTAGTAACTACTATTTTAGTATAAAAGCAACATAAGTCAAGACCAATTTAAAAGTAACACAAGCTCTTATTGATTGTACGATTTTAGATTATATTCAATATATTAAAGATAAGAATTTAAATATTTGCTTAATGAATATGATATACAACTTTTAATTTCATATACTCTCTTTATCTCATTTAAATTTGTCCATCTTTCCTCTTTGTAAAGTCTCAATTATTTGTCTTTTACTATAAATAAACAACAAATATACTTAGATTTTCAAATTTATCATTTATTTTTGTCATATTATTGCAAAAAAAATAAACCCCAAAAAAAGGAGACCGAGGTTGTATTAGTTTTAAGTTTTAACATGTTTATAACTATTAATTACAGAATGCAGCAAAGAAAATAGGTGAACCAAATTATTGTATAATTGCTTCAATATCAAGAATTCAAATTCTTGGCGACAATGAATGAAAAATAAAAGATTATAGAAAATAAGTATTCACTACAATATTTTTTATTTATAACTACATATATTTAGTTACAGTTACAATTATACATCTAAAAGAAACTTTAGATGCATATAAATTTTAAACTTAGATAGGCTTTTCTAAATTAGAAATCTATTAAAAAGTGTAGAAAATTTTAGCATAAACTGAGTAAGGTTGTATTAGTGAAAGCAATTCTGAAACCAATATAAAAATAGATGCTTTTTTAACATTGTTTACCTTAGTTATTGAGGAGTTTCGAAGAAGACCTAAAAAATTTTACAATATTTTTGAGTACTCTCAGTATCTGATAGTTACATTGAATTCTGACTAATCCAACAAATTTTACAAATTTATTATATACTATGTTTTCATTTATTATATTATATGAAATAAAATTATAATTTTAATATTAAAGATACAAATAATTACCCATGTATGAAGCACGTGATATAGAAACTAATATATATATATGCCTCTTAAGAAATCGAGTTTAATAATGAGATAACGTCCATGTGTTAAAAAGGCAATATGAAATTTCATTACTTGATTTCGAAACGAAACAAATTTATCTTAAGTAATCCAACTTCAAAGAGAAAAAAAGAAAAGGAAAACTTGAATCCATAAACTACTTTTTTTTTGTTTTCCATCCTATATCTAGAGTTTCGTTCTGATTAATTTGAGTTTAATCCGCATTACTCACTTGGATATGGTGGGTGAGTCTTCTAAGGACATCTAGATATGGTGGGTGAGTTTTTTAAGGGGGTTGCTTACGCAAAGTCTTGAATATAAAATTTACTTAAACTAAAATAAACTGCTTACCACTCGATCCAACATTAGTACGTTGATGAATCCATAAACTACGAAATCTTCAACTTGATCTTTCTAAAAAGAAAACACTGGAATTCAACCCAATCGAATCCAAGTGTACATTGTAGTATCCAACAAGTGTAATTTTCAAACACCATATCCGTGTGAACTTCCTTCCTCAATTGGTACTAGTCGTAATTATTAGGTCCTATTTATTAAAAAAAGTGAAAGACACAGAAAACACCCTAGCCGTATTTGAAGACCCGAAAAGCCAGAAGGCCGGAACACCGCCCCTGGCCTCTGTTGCTGATCGCCAATTTTGTTTTAAGCTTCCAAAAACAGATTTCCTCGCTGCATTACTAACTATGATTTCCGTTGCTTCTCTCCATCAATCTCTTCTTTCCAAACCCTCTCTTTTCCATCTCTCTTCTTCCTCTCCATCCTCTCAATCTTTCCTCCAATCTCTCTGTTTTCCCGCAATAAACACAAAACGAATCTCTCTCTGTTCCTACAACTACAAGCCACTCTTCATCAAATCTTCCTCCAACACCGCCATTTCTGAATCCGCTCCAGACTCAGATCGCATCCGACCCATTTCAGCCCTTAAGATAGCCATTGTAGGCTTTGGCAATTATGGTCAATTCTTAGCTAAAACTCTAGTGTCTCAAGGTCACCAAGTGTTAGCGCATTCGAGATCGGACTATTCTCATATAGCTAAAAATTTAGGTGTTTCCTTCTTTATAAACCCCCACGACTTATGTGAACAACATCCTGAAATTATTCTGCTCTGTACTTCGATTATCTCAACCGAGCAAGTTTTGAAATCCTTTCCTTTACAAAGATTGAAACGGTCCACATTGTTTGTGGATGTTTTGTCCGTCAAAGAGTTTGCCAAGAACATCCTCCTCGATGTCTTGCCTCCTGATTTCGACATCATTTGTTCCCACCCCATGTTCGGACCACAAAGTGCTAAACAGAGCTGGAAAGACCGCTTCTTTGTTTACGAAAAGGTTAGAATAGGAAGTGAATCTTCCAGGATTCAAAGATGTGAGGAATTTCTCCGAATATTTCAAAGTGAACGGTGTAAAATGGTGGAAATGAACTGTCTAGAGCATGACAAGTTTGCGGCGGGATCACAGTTTATGACACACACGGTTGGTAGAGTGTTGAACATGTTGAAGTTGGAATCAACGCCGATTAACACAAAGGGTTATGAGGCTTTGTTGGATTTGGTTGAGAATACTTGTGGGGATAGCTTCGATTTGTATTACGGGTTGTTTTTGTACAATAAGGGTGCCCTGGCTATGGTGGAGAAGTTGGATTTGGCTTTTGACGCTTTGAGAAATGAGCTTTTTGGGAGGTTGCATCATGTTGTCAGGAAAGAGTTGTTTGAGAAAGGAGACAAGGGAAAGAGTTTGCAAGAATCTAACTACCAAAATGGTGTGGCTTTGACTTCAAGCTCAAATGCTTTGAGGTACTCTTGGATTGAATTCTCTGTTTCTGGTTCTTGCATTTTGCATTTTTATTAATTGTTGCTTCAATTCAACAATTTGATAGTAATTATTTAGCTTTAAAAGACTAAAAACTTTCCATTTCAAATGAAATTAAATATGAAATGATCAGTATAAGAAACTAGAATTTTTTATGGTTCTACTAGTGCAAAATTGAGTTTGTAAATGGAGTTTCTCATAAACCTATGATTAGAAGACCTGTACGATTTGGTTCTTAATCAAGTTGGGATAGAGCGTGGTGCAAAAATCTTGTTGTGTAAGTATCTTTATAAAATTTTACTTACTTTCAGGTCTGAAGTTGCTATTCTACCTTACGAATTCAAAGGAAAGATATCTGAAATTGTTGATGATAGTTCAAAGCTCAAGATTGCAGTCATTGGATTTGGAAACTTTGGTCAATTCCTAGCGAAAACCCTGGCTCGCCAAGGCCACACAGTTTTAGCCTATTCAAGAACAGATTACAGAGATGTAGCTCAGAAGTTATGTGTTTCTTTCTTCTCTGATGCTAATGATCTCTGTGAGGAGCATCCAGAAGTTATTCTTCTGTGTACCTCAATTCTTTCCACTGAAAAAGTTCTGAAGTCATTGCCACTCCAAAGATTGAAGAGAAGCACTCTGTTTGTTGATGTGCTATCCGTGAAAGAGTTCCCCAGGACTTTGTTTCTTCAACATTTACCTTCAGATTTTGATATTCTTTGCACGCATCCCATGTTTGGACCAGAAAGTGGTAAAAATGGGTGGAATGCTCTTCCTTTTGTTTTTGATAAGGTGAGGATTGGAAGCAATGAAAGGCGAGTAGCTCGGTGTAATAAGTTTCTTGACATTTTTGCACGGGAAGGATGCCGAATGGTGGAAATGACTTGTGCAGAACATGATCGGCATGCGGCAGGGTCACAGTTCATTACTCACACGATGGGAAGGGTTTTGGAGAAGTTAGAATTGGAGTCTACACCAATTAACACAAAAGGGTACGAGACTTTGTTGAAGTTGGTGGAAAATACAGCGGGAGACAGCTTTGAACTTTATTATGGACTGTTCATGTATAATGTAAATGCGATGGAACAACTTGAGAAGATGGATTTTGCCTTCGAGTCATTGAAGAAGCAGCTCTTTGGTAGATTGCATGGTGTCCTTCGGAAGCAATTGTTTTTAAATGCAGACGAGTTTGAAGTTTTGGGGGAGAAATCAGCCGAGCAAAATGGTGCTGTACTTTCATCTTCTCAGGACAGAGTTAAAATTTGTTAGCTCTATGTTCTCGTCTTACATGTACAATATTGTATCTTATAGTTAATTCTTTATTAATATCGTAAAATTTTGCGGCTTCAATTGGCCTCCCATCTTTGTAGAACTTCACCTTAGTGTAATAGTATTCTACTAGTATGATGTATAGAATATTGCTGACGGCCAAGTGCCACACGAATAAGACATATTTGCTGTAGAGGCAAGCCAAAAACACAATAATATTGTATCTGTAGTGACTGATTGAGAGGGAACAGAAGTACACAACCTTTAACTAGTTTGCTAAATCGTAAAGTTTGCTTTATTTCCCTAAAGTTTCAGCGATACTGGCATCAATTCTCAATGCTTTGGGTGTTCATTTCTAAGAACAAGCCATAATAAGAAAAGAAAAGAAATGTGAGGAACATCAAAGTAATGCTGCTTCTATTGGTCTCCTTCCTTTTTGGTAGTATTGGAAGTAGAGACTAACATAATCTTTCACTCTCTTGTACAGTCTAGGCCTTGTCTCATCGATGAGCTCTTCCACCGGTTCAATCTCTTGATCTGGATGTGGAATAAAGAAAACTGCCAGAGTAATCCTCTCCCTTTCTGAGTTTGTCAACACCCGGTGTACAGGGCTCTTAAATACCCCATTACTCATTATCTAATTAATAATGAGCAAGTCACAAGTCAATTACGCTTATCCATTCTTGATTTATGTATAGGATCAAATATGCAACAGGAACTAATAGCAGTATAAAAAACTATATTAACAAATTAATTAGATAATTGGGGCCATTAATTACCTCTACTTGATCACCTACATTAATCAGTAGGGCTTGAGGAATGATTGGAACTCTAAACCATTGATCATCTTTCAGGACCTGGAGACCTTCCACTTCTTTGTCTTGCAATAGTATGGTGATTGCTGTTCCATCTGCATGAGGTTTGACCCCGAGAACTAGATCAGGCCTTGGACATACAGGATAGAAGTTGAATCTTGCTTGCGTTGTTGCTTGGTCTCCATATTGGTTCAAGAAGCAATTCTCCTCCAGCTTCAGTGATCTTGCCATTGCCTTTAGGAGGCCCTCAGCTACCACTTGTAATTTCATTGAATATTCATGTAAAATTCCCCTGTGATAGATATGACATATATAGTTAAGTTGTATAATGTCTAAAGTACTTCTATTGCATCCAGGGCACCCATTATGGCCATGGTACCCAAGGTTTCTTACAATTTTTCTTTTCCTAACATTCATTCTTGGTCTTTATTTTTTGTTCTATTGGTTGCAAAGTAGTGCATAACTTGTGGGGCTCGGGGCACGGGGGGCATAAAAGGGTAAGAAAAAGCTACCTGAACGGTTCAGGATTTTCTGGCCAAAATTTGGGCGTTCGCTTATCTTCTGGGTCCAAAATAAGGTACAATCGATCAGTCCAATCGAGTATTTGTTGCTCAGACAGAATCATGTCGTTCCCGTACCCCTCAATGCTGCCAGTCTCTCTGGAGTATTTCTTCTTTTCTTCAGATGGAAGAGCAAAGAATTGCTGGGCAACTTCTCGCACTTTGTCCAGAAATGAACTTGTAAGCCCATGATTGATTGCCTGAAACTCGTGACATAGTTCTCAGGAATCAGGATTGTATTTAAAGACAAGAAAACATCTAACTAAAGTTTCTGTCTCGCACTTTAGGGTGTGAGTTTTCCTGTATTATGAGATTGCCTAATGGCTGATGCTAAATGATCGAATTTTAAAGATGCCTTGACTGGCTCAAAGTCAGATGCTTAATTCTAAAGATTCTCTTAATGCTTTGTGAATCAAATTTAGACCGATGTAAATGTCATAATACACTTTGACTGACGAGTTGTTGAGTCCACAACAAAATTTGAGCTACTTTTAGAATTGTATGTCCATGTACTGAAGCCTGAAGTTAAGATACACTAAAATCGACTTTGTTCTGAAATCCATGAAGTTTGACAGGTAAATTTTGTACACAGAAGTGCTAAAAGCCAGACCTGGATGCAACCACAGTAGCTGAGAGCTGATCTAAGCTTTTCGAGTTCTTCTCCGCTGGCAGATGATGATGCAAGGAGCTCAATATCTATAATTGGGACCTCCAACACCGGAAAAGAAGCATGTAGGCTTGTATCTTTACGGATGTATCTTTCTGGGACTTCTTTCATGTTGGTAGCCGCCAGTTCCTGCACAGTTTTTGCTTGAGGTTGAAGCTCAACCGGAGGGAGAGGTTCAGCTTCAGCCATGTTACCTCAGAAAGTAGCTGGGTAAAACTTGCAGGTTGAGTCGCTGTAATGATGATAATATTTTTTTCCCTACAATTTGCTATTTCAATCCTGCTGGAGATATGTGTTGCAGTTATATGACTTATATCGAATACCTTGTCAGTTATCACCGTGCTTCATTTATTTGGAAATGAAGGTTTAGGTTACAAGCCGGCGCATTGATTTGACGGCTACCTGTACGGCGTACCCAAAGGGATTTTGAGTGCTATTCACTTCACTTCCTGGTGAATTATCGTAGTAAACAGATAAATCTTGACCAAACTAATAGTCCCTGTCCAGTTGTTATTACTCTTCCATTGTCGTTTTCTTCTTTCAAATATATATATAAATATATATTCATATTTATTTATTTATGGTTTTTATAGTTTTTCTCCTGACATCATTCATGATCTGTCCACTGCTTTTTAAAGTGTTTGTTTCTAACTTTTTTTTCAGACCAGCAGCGCGGTTGTTGGTAAATGTGTCTGAATTTGGTTTGCATTGACAAAAAGATCCCAGGGAATGATGTATTGCTATATGTAAAATTCAAAGGAGCTTGATTGTTTTGAAGAGATTTCAGATTTGAAGCTTGGTTTTTTCCTTTTCTCTTTTAAAAAAATTTTAGGAGCATGATATGTTATTTTATCCCCAAAATCAGAATAAATGGTTAATCTTTTCAAAGATTTACAAACCCTAATTTTAATGAAAATTTTCAAACTTACATACGTGGGAACTCGAATCCGGCCTAATTTTAATGAAAATTTTCAAACTTATATACGTGGGAACTCGAATCCGGACTTGGTTTTCCCCTATTGGTTTTGACAACTCCAAGAGCAGCGTAAAATAATAAAATAGGGTTCTGAGTTGAATACAATATTGGGAAACAATGCAAATTGATGGTCCCCTATATTTACATCAACGGCAAACGGGCAAACTGTTGGACAAAAACATGAAAAGGGGTGATTCTACTTGAATTCTGATGAGGTAAACTAGTAGGTGAGTTTTGGCCAAAAAAAAAAATCATATCTCAAGCTTTGGCGAGTTAAAACCAGCTAATAGGGCAGCCCTGTATTATTGAGTTGTTGTATAAAGTCTATATAGCTTAAACTTCCACCCATGAAAGCTTGCTCCTACATATAGACTACGGTATACTAACATATTTTCATTATATATATATATATATATCAATTTCAGAATGAGAAATCATTTTATTTTTCATTTTTGTGCTTCTACAGGCGCTTGAATTCTCAACACAACATTGTCTCAAAACTCATTAGCTGCAATTATATTTCGTTGCAGATAGTCATATAAAAAGCAGCAGAGAGACATAAATAGCATGAATGAAGTTACCTTCAAAACATCACAATAGTGATATTTAAACTAGTTCTTACATTCTTCCAGACGGAGGTACCCAAAATGCATGCATCAGAAGCCGAATTCTACATGAGAGCCATGATCCTCTCAATGCATCAAACTTTTACTTCCTCAAGTGCTACTTTGCCTTTCTGAACGCACTCATAGTTGAAAGAAGCATAGTTTTTAACATTCCTGTATAACCTTGGTCTGTTGTCGTCTATCAAGGCTTCGACAGGTTGTATCTCCTTATCTGGTTCTGCCTCATTAAACATTGCCACAGATATCCTCAACTTGTCTGTGTTGGTCACCACCCTGTGTACTGGGCTCTTGAAAATTCCATTGCTCATTATCTGCATCAATCACACGAACCAAATAAATTATGCCCGGTTTCGCCCTCCTCAGGCCACTTCTGTCCAGTTATTAGATGCCCGCATGCTAAATGTCATAATTTCTATTTTTCGTCTTGTTTTTGTTGATGTCAACTAAAATGTTGAATTTAGATCATAGAAACTTTACCCTGTGTATGGTTTTTAGGAGTGAAATGAGAGTCACAGGAGTTGCTGAACAGTAAATTAGTCAAATCAGATTCTTATAGCCAAGATTTCCCCTGTTTCATATCTCTATCCTGCATTCCTGCTGCAAAATTGCGACTTGTATCCTTCGTTATATCATATGGAGCCTTCTCAAAATTTAGACCATATTTAGAGGGATCACCAAATTATTCGATCGCAACAAAATAAATGCCATGTTCCTAGTTCATAATAGTTGTAATTAAAGGTAAAAAGGTACCAGATGATAGACCAGCCAACATATCGGTCAGAAGGATGCGTTCTATACAGAGTCAATAGTGTTCCAACTTCCAGATGCTGTTATTTTCTCAATGAAAAGTATACCTCCAAGCATATATACCTGCATTTGGTCACCAAGATTGACAAAAAGAGCATGAGGAATTACAGGAACTGTGATCCATCTGTCATCTTTGATAATCTGAAGACCTTCCACCTCTTCGTCTTGCAATAGGACTGTCACGCCTGATCTATCTGAATGGGGCTTGACTCCAAGAACCTTGTCTGGTCTTGAACAAGGTGGATAGAAGTTAAACCTTACTTGCATCACTGGATTGTCTCCAAACTGGTCCGAGAAGCTATTCTCTTCTAAGTTCAGTGACTTTGCCATGGCCTTAAAGAGAAGATCCATCATTTGCTTTAGCTTGGTGGAATATTCATGCAAGACCTCTCTGCAAGAATTCACCTCATAGCTCACAGTTCATTAGGAAAATACAAGTTCTCACATATCACAAACTATTAGATTGCAATTAGATCAGTTTGGTTCAAACATGATACTTCATTTAGCTGTTTTTTATTACATCAATTTTCCATTTTAAGCAATTTGATTCTTAAGTGCACAATTTATCCCCAAAATTCATTTGCTTTTGTTAATTAACAAAAACTATTTGAGAAACTTGGCTAATAAACAAGTATACCTGAAATTATCCGGTTTTTCTGGCCAGAGTTTGAGCTTTCTTTGGAATTCAGGGAATACCCTAAGAAACAAGCGACTGTTCCAGTCCAGAACTTGCTTGTCTGAGACTATCAGATCATGGCCATAACCCTCAACCTCATTAATTGCTCTGGAATACTTCTGCTTCTCTTTCTGGGGAAGTCCAAAAAATTGTTTTGCGGCTTCACGGACCTTGTCAATCAAAGAATTCGAGATCCCATGGCCAATAGCCTGACACACAACAAAATTTTAAGACAATATATGAATTCAACAAAGGTTCACGCAAGTCAATTGAAATGCCTATGCAAATTTGGGGGTTTTAATTATGGAAGAGAAAGACAGGAAACTGAAGAATATAAAAATGAATAATCTATCACTTAACTAAGAACATGATACAAATGCAATTTCCTTGGAATTTTGAAGAGAATTAAAGAACCTGGAAAAATCCTCCCGAATGGAGAGCCAGTCCAAGTTTTTCCAGTTCATCTTTCGAGGAAAGCAGAAGACTAACATCAATGACCGGAACATAAACTGATGCATCAATATCAGAAGAATCTATGCACCCAAAGCTACCGTCTTTAACAAAAAATTCTGGGGGTGGCTCATCACCGTCGAGGGACATCTCTTGAACACTCTTAGGCAAAGGAACCCCTTCAGAGAAAAGAGACATTACTCTCTAGTCTAGACAATGAGAATGCTTTGGCAGTTTCAAGAACTTGTATGACATGCATAAGCTATGTCCTATAGCGGTTTGGACTGTTGTCCCTGAATTTATAACAAGACAAGATGACAAGCAATTAAAAATTGCCTTGCTCCCATTTGCTGATGTGGGTTCATGCATGATTTACTCTGGAAGAAAAAGATTAATCTGGGTGATGCATTCATGGTTTTGGACTTTGGATATATGAATAATGAGCCTAGAGTTTTACCGTCCTTTTAACTCTGAGTAATGTACCAAAAAGGCTTGTGATCATGGAGCGAGAGTTTTCACCGTTCAGAATAAGAGAGTAGCTACTCGCCATTGCTTGTGCTAAAAGCCTAAAACTTCCCATTGAATAGTAGTTTACACTTACTAAAACTATGATATGATGCCATAAATAATGTTTTACATTTTCGGGGAAATCAAAGATCTAAATAATAGCAGAGAAAATATTAGAAATAGAAAATAGTACACTAGAAAGATATTCAATAAGAGTTTGTCGAAATTGTTTGTATCAGCTTGCGCAAGGTGCACGGTTCTTACTCATTAGATATTAACATTTGGGATAAGAGAACTAAAATTTTACAGTATCAAGAGGTACTATCCCTTTCTGGTAGCATTCATAGTTGATGGCAGGATAATTCTTCACATTTCTATATAACCTTGGCCTGTGCTCATCCACCAAGCTATCCACAGCTCCGATCTCTTTCTCTGGTCCTGGTTCACTAAACAAGGCCACAGATATCCTCAATTTCTCTGAGTTTGTTACTACCCTGTGCATTGGGCTCTTGAATATTCCATTACTCATTATCTGCATGCACTCAAAAACATGGCACCAAATTCAATTAATCTTAGATCATAGCCAAGACCTTTTTTTTTCAATCTCTATTTCTAGAAGTGAAGAACTGATGTACCAAGTTTACCTGCATTTGATCTCCAAGATTGATAACAAGAGCAAGAGGAATTACAGGAACTTTGACCCATTTGTCATCTATTAATACATGAAGACCTTCCACTTCTCTGTCTTGCAAGAGAACTGTGATTGCTGACCTATCTGTATGGGGTTTGACCCCAAGAACCAGATCAGGTCTTGAGCACCTTGGGTAGAGGTTAAACCTTGCTAGCATTGAGGGTCCGTCACCAAACTGGTTCAAGAAGCTGTTTTCTTCTAAATTTAGGGACCTTGCCATTGCCTTATATACTATGTCACACACAGCCTTTATCTTTGAGGCATATTCGTCCAATATGTCCCTGCGAAAGAAGAGTCAAGTTAAGTTTCCTTCTGGATTGTACGGGGCTAATTAATTACTCCAAAGAGTAACTTAAATTTTACCAAAATATATTTTCCCTTTACATTGTTGATTGGAAAAGTTATCCTGGTTGAAATATGCCCTACATCTTAATTAAGATCAGAATTCATTAACATGTAGCTGGTTTGGAAATGATTTTGTTCTTTTGAAGAAACAAATGATGATTATATCCTTCACAGTGAGGGTTGCATTATATACCTGAAATCATTTGGATTTTTTGGCCAAAGATTGACCCTTCTTTTATCTTCAGGAAATATTCCAAGAATTAAACGGTGACACCAATCAAGAACTTGCTTGTCTGAAACTATCCTGTCACTCCCATAACCTTCGGCCTCGTTAACTGCTCGGGCGTATTTCTCCTTCTCTGTCCCTGGGAGAGCAAAAAATTGCTCTGCAACATCACGCACCTTGTCAAGGAATGAGCTTGGGATCCCATGACCAATTGCCTGAAACGTTGAAACAATATCACATGCCTGACTCTAAAAACCAGTAAAGCTAGCTTCATTAAGGTAAGCACAAGAAGAATCTAAATGCTAGCGGAAATCAGGACTTTTCAAATGGGAAACTGTAAAGAGAAATATTGAGAAGTAGGGTAGAAAACCTGGAAGCAACCAGAAGAGGCGAGGGCTGATTTGAGCTTCTCTAATTCAATATCTACTTCTGTTTTGGGAAAGGAAGAGGAATAAGAAGAGGAAAAGTGGCTAATATCAATGACTGGAAATGGAGAAGGTAACGATGGAGAAGGGTCATCATGATCTGCAAACCGAAAACTGCATGTATCCTTAACTATATACCGGCACGGTGGTTCGTCACCGTCAACAGACATTTCTATGACACTCTTGGAGACCTCTGTAGTCTGTAGCATGGAGAGAGCCATCTCTCATCAATCTCGCCTGTGCAAATGCCAATGTAGATCTTGCCATTATTGAATCGGTGGCACAGTCTCCAAAACAAGATTACAGCAATAATGTTGCAAATTTTAATTGTGAGGTAGGGTCAAGAGTTAAGACCACGACAAAAATAGTGATATAAGGGTATCTTTATCCTCACTCTAACTCATATTAATATATGATCACAATTTTAAAATCGTTGTTAATTTGTTATCATAGGACGTGATTGTGCTAAAAATAAAAATTGTAGGGTCACCACTGACGAAATTATTGTCCAAATTTAAGTACCTGAGCTTACTTTGGCAGTTTTAAGAATTTCTGTGACATGCATAAGATATGTGGTATTGCGGCTTGGAGTGTTGTCCCTGAATCCATAACAAGAGAAGATGACAGACAATTAAAAATTGAAACTCCTCCAATCCACTGATAGGGCTGTGCAAAAAAAAAAAAATGATAAATCGAACTGGACTGATAAATTCGATTCGGTTTGGATTATTTTCTATTTAGTTTGGATTTGGATTAGAAAAATATTAGAAACAAATTATTCGGTTTGGGTTCGGATTTTTCATATGGATATTGAATTGTTCAAATGGATTAAAATTTTAAAAAAAGATCCAAATTTTATTGAACCCAAAGTTGAATAACCTAAAACTTTTGTTATCTTATTTGGATTTTTGTAAAAGAATAGAAGTCTAAAATTACATGGACTCTAACAATTAAAAAACCCTCACATAATACCCAAACTGAACTGAAACAAACTCAAAAAAATCAATTTCAGTTAATAGTTCATTCGGTGTAGACACAGTTCAAGATATGAAAAATCCGAATAAAATCATTTAAGTATTAAAACCTCAATATCCAAATTAAACTGAACCGAATGCACCCTAATGGACCACTAACGTAGGTTCATGCATGATTTACTCTTGAAGGACAAGATTAATCCGGATGATGATGTGGTCATTGTTTTGGACTTTGTATATATGAAAGATAAAGCCCAGAGTTTTGCTGTCCTTTTAACTCTTGTGTAAATAGTGATGTACCAAAAAGGCTTGTGATGATGGGGCGAGCGTGTTCACTGTTCAGAACAAGAGATGAAGTACTCACCATCGGCCCATCGCCGATCGCTTGTGCTAAAACTTCTCATCAAGTAGTTGTTTGCAGTTTATTAAAACTGGGATATGGAAGGAAAAAAAAAGAAAGAAAACCTGTGATTTGTAGTACTGCAACAAAAATCCATAGCCAAAATGAAAATTTTGTTTCATATATAGAGTTGGAAAATGAAGTCCTTATTTTCTTCAATGATTCCATAAATTTGACATTTTCGGTGAAATCAAGGATCTAATGAATAGACTTTGATTTCTCATAAGGTGTCGGCGGAGTCCTAAAAGCAACATCCGTCGATCCCTGGTCGGCATCGTTTATGGTTGAGACTAGGACGAGACTAGGACGGTATCTGATCGTCTTCTAGTAGCGAAAATATCTGAAATAGAAACTAGTACATTAGAAAGATCTCTGCTAAGAGTTTGTCGAATTATTTGTATCAGTCTATGCAAGGGGCGAAGTTCTTACTTATTAGATATTAAAAAATTGGGATAAAAGAATTAAATTTTAACAGTATCAAGAGCTATTATCCCTTTCTGATAGCATTCATAGTTGATAGCACCATAATTCTTCACATTTCTATATAACCTTGGCCTGTGCTCATCCACCAAGCTATCCACAGCTCCAATCTCTTTCTCTGGTTCTGGTTCACTGAACAAGGCCACAGATATCCTCAACTTCTCTGAGTTTGTTACTACCCTGTGCATTGGGCTCTTGAATATTCCATTACTCATTATCTGCATGCACTCAAAAACATAGCACCAAATTCAATCAATCTTAGATCATAGCTAGGACTTTCATTTATCTCTATTTCGTGCAGAAGTGCAGAACTGATGTAACAATTTTACCTGCATCTGATCTCCAAGATTGATAACAAGAGCATGAGGGAGTACAGGAACTTTGACCCATTTGTCATCTACTAATACTTGAAGACCTTCCACTTCTCTGTCTTGCAAAAGAACTGTGATTCCTGACCTGTCTGTATGGGGTTTGACGCCAAGAACCAGATCAGGTCTTGAGCACGATGGATAGAAATTAAACCTTGCTGACATTAAGGCTCTGTCTCCAAACTGGTTCAAGAAGCTGTTTGCTTCCACATTCAGGGACCTTGCCATTGCCTTATATACAATCTCAGACACAGCCTTTATCTTTGAGGCAAATTCGTCCAAGATATCCCTGCCAAAGGGGAGTCAAGTTAAGTTTCCTTCAGGATTATATGTGGCCAGAATATTAAGTTATCCTGAATAAAAAGCCCTACATCTTAATTAAGATCAGGATTCATTAACATGTAGATGTAGCTGGCTTGGAAATGATTTTGTTCTTTTGAAGAAAGAAATGATGATTATATCCTTCAGAGGGAGGAAATATATATGTTAATATTAGGGTTGCAATATTTACCTGAAATCATTTGGAACTTTTGGCCAAAGATTGAACCTTCTTTTATCTTCAGGAAATATTCTAAGAGTTAAACGGTGACACCAGTCAAGAACTTGCTTGTCTGAAACTATCCTGTCACTTCCATAACCTTCAGATTCGTTAACTGCTCGGGCGTATTTCTCCTTCTCTGTCTCTGGGAGAGCAAAGAATTGCTCTGCAACATCACGCACCTTGTCAAGGAATGAACTTGGGATCCCATGACCAATTGCCTGAAACGTTGAAACAACATAACATGACTGATTCAAAAAACCAGTAAAGCTTCATTAAAGCACGCACAAGAAGAACCTAAATTCAGCACTTCCAAATTCTTATATATCGATTGAAATTGGATTTACATACAGGAATAACAAGCAAGCATATATCATTTACAAGGCCTAGCAAACAAAGACACAGCTAACCAATTAATATCGAAAAAAGACTTAGATCCTGACATCCTGTATAAAATGGGAAAACTGTAAAGAGAAATGAGAAGTAGGATAAAAAACCTGGAAGCAACCAGAAGAGGTGAGGGCTGATTTGAGCTTCTCCAATTCAATGTCTACTTCTGTTTTGGACAAGGAAGATGAATAAGGAGAGGAAAAGTGACTAATATCAATGACTGGAAATGGTGAAACTGATGGAGAAGAGTCATCATCATGATCTGCAGATCCAAAACTGCATGTATCCTTAACTATATACTGGGACGGTGGCTCATCGCCGTCAACAGACATTTCTATGACTCTCTTGGAGACCTCTGCAGCATGGAGAGCCATCTCTCATCAATCTCTCTCACCAATACAAATGCCAATGGAGTCAGTATACATTAACGGATACTGTATATATATGACTAGTACTTTTACTTCCCATTCTGGATCTTGCGTCTTGCCATTTCTTGACTCGGTGACGGAGTCTCCAAAACAAGATTAATTAATTCTCACCAAAATGAAAAAAAAAAAAACAAGATTAATTATAGCAATAATGTTGCAAAAGTTAATTGTTGATAATAAAATCCACACAACACTTGTGGTGGTCCCTACATGGATTTTTGCAAGGCATCAAGACTATACCAAAACTTTTAATTATGATTTCACGTTTTCCAAGATCATTTTTAATAATCAAAATGATTTTTCCAAGTTCCATTTTGACATTTTGTATCCGCAAACAGACAATACAAAATATTCTTTTACTTGCGATCAGTTTACGTTTTCCACGATCATTTTAATAATCAAAATGACAGCATATGAAAATTGGATACGGTTCCTTCTCTTAACCAAAAACAAAAAACAAATGACAGCATATGCGAGTATGCGACTTAATATACAAGATTGGTCACTATAATACGCCAATCTAATTTTGTTAGAATCGAAAAGCTATGAAACCTTTTCTTTTCTTTTTTTTTGGGTTTGCGGAGGCTTAATTTTGGTTTCGCTTATGATCAGTTCAAGCAACATGAAATGAAACTAAGGCTAATCCTATATAGTGCCAACTGCCAATGGCGTAAAGAAAAGAGGAAACCGTTAACACCAAGTGCCTAAGGTGAAGAAACTAGAGAAGGATGTCCTAGATGCAGTAGCTCAAACCCTTCTCCAACCCAACAAGAAGAAATTTTTATACATGTTGAAGATCCTTTTCAATGATATAAACTTTTTTCAATCGTAAGTGCCAACGACTTTCGGCACTGATACTGATACCTACTGGGGGGCTAGCTGGTGCGAAAAATGCCACAATGGAGGGTTCAGCAAATAATATACCTAGTGCACAGACCGATAATATGAGTGGCTCTCTGTTGTATATTTCTTCCTTTCTGTTGAATGGGTAGCTCTCATCAGTTTTTCTTCTTGTTCCTTTCTATTGTATTTCAGATCACCAACCATTACAGTGCTTCAGTATTCGGTCATCATACCAAATGGAGCAACTGACTGTTATTTGAGAGATACATGTAATTAGAGTCAGAAAACCAAAATCTAGTTAATTTGACAGATATAGCATTTGGTTAAACTCTTCTTTCTTCTTTTCTCTTGTATGTTAAACTCTTCCTTTTAAGTATTTTACTTGATTCTTCCACCAAAAAGGAAAATTGCATGCGGAAAAAAGGAAGAAAAACAATCAAATTCCATACGTTTTCAATTTCACAAACAGAAGTATCTTTGGTTGCTTCATATAAACTTTTTTACTTTTGTTCTTCAAAAGGTTTTCTTCCGTCCCTTTCCAGCATCAACTCAATAAGAGTAAGCCAAACTGCCCAAAGGCCCAAAGTGTACAAAGACCCAGATTTCGTGGGTCCTACAAAACTTAACTCAAGAACCAAATATTCGAAAAGATGCCAAATCTAAAGCAAACTCAAGCCACAAACTAATTTCTCTCGTGGCTTCCTCAAGTCCCCTGTCTTGCTTGCCAGTGTTTCCAACCAATTTACCCAGACCTTAGTTTCCCCTCAACCCTCTCCTTCACTTCCCTCCGTATCCCACGTTCAAGTAAGTTCAACTTTCATCATGAATCCTTAGGCTAAGCTTCCCCTTCATTTCTTTCCGAACATTCTTAAACGCAAAAGACAGAGATGGCGAAATTCACCTTGAGACTAGATAATAACTTCTGTTTTCTTTCCCACAACGCCAGCTATACTTCCCAAAGCTCAATATTTCTGCATAAAACTTCACCCAAGAATCTTCAGTTACAGTTAGTTCCTTCAAAGAATCGGTTGAAGTTGAAAGTGTTATGCAGCATCAAGGAGACAGAGAATGTTAAAGACGAGAGAGAAACGGTTGGTTCTGGGAGTGATGGGTTAGTCAATGGGGTACGCGTTGAGGAGCTGGATGGAAAAGTGGGTTTGGGTCCGGAAAGCGGATCAAGAGAATTGGGTTTTGATTTGGAATGGCCTCCATGGAAGAATATCCCTCAGAGATATAAGCTCATTGGTACCACTTCGCTTGCCTTTGTTATTTGTAACATGGATAAGGTTAGTTGCTGACTGCTTTATAGATTTTTACTCTTTTAGGCAATTTAACAAACAATTCATGGTTCATAAGTTTATGCTATGCAGTTAAAGTTGTGCTTTTTAGTTCGAAGTAGTTGCCTTTCTGTTTCTGAGAATGTTATAAGATTGGTGTCCAACATAAAACTCCATGTCTATACTTGGTACTATTATGAAGTTAAAGTTAGTATTCTTTTATGCCAAAGTAATCGCTCCCTGAGACATGATGTTATTGTAGTGAAAATATCAGTGTCTGACGTAAAACTTCATGCGCTCTTTTGTTACATGCAGAAATTTGGGGTCATGTGTATTTTGAAATGAACAGAAAGAAGTGATAATCATAATCTTAAATTTCAATTAAGGTTTTAATGTACAAGGTTTCTTATTGTGTTGCTTTTAGTTGCCACTTTCTTTACCTTTCTGTTTTTTTCATCTGAAGCCGCATAACCGGAAGCTGTATTTGAATACAAAAGTAAATATTATTTTGAAGAATTAAAAGGTAAAAATTTACTAATACTTTTTGGATAAGAAAATAAGTGATTAACTTTTCCATAGAACAATTGTTTGAATTGGTGTTACATTTCAGTCATTTGTGCATTTTTGATCAATTAGTTAAGTAAATGATGTTTCTTTATAGCAGCTTTTTTGGAAGTAAAAGGCCAATGACAAAATTTAAGTAGTCAGATGGCCTTAGTTTTTTTAATTTTATATTTAGGGTGGAACTAATGTTGTTAAGCTTGTTAAATGGGGTAGGTGAACCTGAGTGTTGCTATAATTCCAATGTCACATCAGTTTGGGTGGAATCCATCAGTAGCTGGATTAGTGCAATCATCATTCTTCTGGGGTTATGCATTGAGTCAGTTGCCAGGAGGTTGGCTTTCTAAAATTTTTGGTGGAAGGTTAGTTTTTCGAGGCTTGGGCTTTTTAATCTAAACATGCAATTTTCATATTTATCCCTGCTTGCAATACAGAACAGAAAGTTATAATTTCATATTCCAAAAGCTAAGAGTGAGAACTGGTGATCTTATAATGTTATCTGCGATTCAGTGCCTGCATTCAGAATGCTGTTGACAGACATTGATAAACAGCTGCCATCTCTGGATAGGGCACAACCTGAATTCTAGGATTTGTTCCGCTTTTAAGGCTAGTCAATGCTTGATTGCATAGACATATTAATTCGATTACTTGTTCAAGCTGGCCAACTGGACTTGGTTGAATTGGATAGGGCCAAAGCAGACTGAAAGTAATTCCATAACTAGATTAGCTTTCATAACTAATATTTCTAATTTGAACTTAAGATTCCTTAAGTGAAATTCCTAGTTTAGATATCATATTGAAAGTGTCTAGGATGCCCAAACCTCTGCAATACTACCAACATGCTCTCAGTTTATCTAAAAATTTATTTGATGAAGATGTTTCTGAGCTAATTTACAGAACATGGATGATGGCTAATCCTTTGCGTAAAAGCTAGAAGTTAGCTGTTTAACTATTTCACAATCTTAAGTAATAAAAATTCGTTTGTATTAGTTCCATGCACAATAATAATGCGATTATATTGAGCTCATGTGGTTTATAACTATTTGAAGTATCTATTGAAGTTTGTATGTTCTCGCTCCATTCTTTTCACATTTGGTCCAAATGCAATGTATATTTAATTTGCTATGATTTTCTCAACTCTTGATTAACTATAACTGTCCCATCAATTTACTTAATGCATATATTATGCATGCATTGATCCTGCTTCACCAACAACCTTTCATCATCAAATGTGTAATGCATATAGAAATGATGAAGAACAGTAGAGGCATCTCTTATGTAGGGCTCTTTCGCAATCATCCATCTCTCTCTCTCTCCCCCTGTTCCTCCCAACACTAACCCCCCACCCTCTTCCCTTCCCCCCCCACCCCCAACCGCCATTCCCTCTTTGACAATTGTTTTTGTTATAATGGTTTATCTTATTCCCTGCTTAAGTAAGTGATTACACTACTGAGCGTCAAAATGTCTGGTCACGCCTGTAAGCCAAAGTAGGCCTAGGCCAGTTATCTTCATACTTTTTCCCCAAAGAGAGACAAAAGACAGAGAACTGGTCCTGATTATATAACATTTTAGATAGCTTTGGCTCTATAATCCCAACTGGTGAGATAAAAAGCATCCAAATAAGCCATCATTCTTTTGATGCTAAAATGTAATTCTAGAGGTTACTGAAGGAGAACAAATTATTTGTTTTCATCTTACTGAGATAGTTTCATAGATGCATCATATTACCTGCTATCTTCTATTTCATTGCAGAAAAGTTCTTGAGATTGGAGTACTGGCTTGGTCCTTCGCTACAGCCCTTGTTCCTGTTCTTGCTGGATACATGCCCGGACTGCTCTTGTCCAGAATTTTGGTATGTTGGTCTTATTTTGTTTTTTTCCCCCCACTTATTTGGATTACTCTTCTCACCATATGCAAGTCTTTTAATTGTCTAACTGAAAATATTCAGGTTTTCTCTCTCCCCCCTTTCTCTCGGATTCCATCATCATTTATTATAAAATCTCACTGAAGCTGTTACGTTTTTTGTCATGTGTAATCGTGCTACATGGAGCTTCTTTTGTTCAATGCTAATCATCTTTCCTCTATCTTTAAAAAATTTACTCTTTTTCCTTTCAAATCCAGGTTGGTATAGGGGAAGGAGTTTCCCCATCAGCTGCAACAGACCTTATTGCCAGGCACGTATGACATCCATACTCTAGGAGCATATTGATTTATGACCTATTAATGACCTCAAATAGCAAAGAGTAATCTTAGTGGCGTTTTTACCTATTATTTATGCTTCCATGACATGAAACATTTTGGCCGTGGTTTTACTACCATGACAATTTAGCTCACATTCCCCTCCCCTCCCCTCCTCCTGTATAGTTAGAAAGCTCATCATGGAAGGCTTGCCTGGAAACTTTTGAGAATAATGCACATCAAATCTGGAATTTAACAATTGATATTGTAACAAAATTTGTGTAAGTGTGTGATTGTTTTTATTAGGCTATTCTTAATTAGATTTCTTTAGATCTTAATTCTATTCAAAGCCTAATTACTTATTTGTATATGGTACATTTCTTTTGATCATAATTGTTTTTAAAATCTAATTATTCATTTCTATAATTCCAAAGTTCTTTTCCAGTTTAAATCTCTCGACAACAATCTCTTGCACCATAATCTATTACAATTTCAAAAATCATCCCAAAGTGTTTATATTTGATTGTATATGCATGAGGATGAATTGACATAGTTTCTTGAAACAAGATAGAATTCTGTGGTCTGGACGGATTCTGGTGTTATTGACAATTTGTGCTGCCAGGGCTGCACATTCTGCAATATACTTCTTCTCCTAAGAGTATCTCACTTTTCTTCTTTTGTTGGTCTTGTCCAACACATGCAGGTCGATACCTTTGGAAG
Source organism: Microcos paniculata (assembly GCA_030664755.1). NCBI lineage: Eukaryota > Viridiplantae > Streptophyta > Magnoliopsida > Malvales > Malvaceae > Microcos > Microcos paniculata. The sequence goes on along the minus strand of CP131459.1, from coordinate 34,496,317 downwards.
AGCGCTCCAGGGCTGTATCATTTGTCTTTGGTGGGTTGAGTGTAGGAAGTGTTACAGGGTATGTCTTGCTGGAGTCTTTTGTTAAGTAGGTATAGATATTAGTGTTTAATTAAGTATTTGATGTTTATTTTCGAGTATGCAGAAACTCTTAACTTGAGAATTTTTCAATGGCAACTTCCAGTCAATTAAGTATTACATTCTCATTGAGCTGAAAGTGCAAAAAGAGTCCCTAAGTTAAATTAAACCAAAAGTGAATAATGTTGTTGATTCCTTATTTTAGTGTGTTAAAAAGAACAAGAATCTACACTTAAGTTGATGAAAAGTCCTGATCTTCGTTGCATCCTTCTATGCCTATAATTTGGGATGTGTAGAATCCTTTGCTGCCAAAGAGCCCTCTTGTTGATTCTTAAGATTATATAAGGGATTTTCTTTTCAAGCTTCATTTTAACAGGAATCGAACAAGGATGTGCAAAATAATTAATTTTTGTATCAGCAAACCAAGGCTTGTAGATAGCAATCATACTAATTTTTCTCTTCTAATTGTAGTATCAACAAATTTGTTTATTAACTGTAGTCCAATTAGTTCAAAGGAGTGCTTAACTTCATTTTTTGTCATCTTTTATTTTGATGATTTTGCAGGCTTCTTTTGGCTCCTCCACTCATCCAAAATTTTGGTTGGGAATCTGTATTTTATATATTTGGCTTTCTAGGGTTCGGCTGGTATGTTATCATCTCTAAAATCACAAATTATTGCATTTTACTACCGAATGAAATCTGCCTATAGAAGTTCTTGGGCAATCTTATTTTGAGGTTTCTACTCTCTTTCTTTCTTTCTTTCTATTGAATATTTCTTAATATGATTGAACTGGACTTGACTCAAACTCATGTTGTCACCAAACTGTTTAAGGTATTTAGGATTTCATTTTCTTGGAGGAGGACAAGCTTCAGATGCTGTTCAACGTGTTGAATGTAAGCATCCAAACCCTATTTGTCTTTGTTATTGTTTATTTGAAAAGTATAGTGCTTATTTTGTCATATAAAAATGTTGAGCATTTTCCTGAGTAATTCTTAAGATAATGGTTGTTCTATTTTTCAATAACACAAATGAATAAGGTTCCTTCATGCATTGGTATCCAACAACTATGTTGGTTAGTAAACTGATAATTGATGCTTAGAAGATATCTAATCTAATTTCTACCATGAAATGCTCAGTTTTAGCTCCTTACATTGGTTAAGTGCCTGACCCTTGAGGAAAATATTACTCTTTCTGTCCTCCACCTTCTCCATAGGAGCCGTATCAGCATATATGCAACCTGCTTTTTACTGTAATTTTGTGAATGTGATCTTATGGACAAACATGATGCCACTTTCCACATCACCATCAATTTTATTGCTTTATTGTTAATAACATTGGTCAAACTGTATTGCTTCCAACCATTTCATCAAAACGCTTGCTGCTGATGAACTGGTTAGAATTAAGACCCTTTTCCATCACCATGAATGTTTGCACAAATCATAGGACTGGCATTTTACTTAAATTCTCAGAATATCTATCCATGCAGTTTAATAGGGAAGCCTTCCTACATAGCCTGAATAGCACAATCTCTGCTAGGAAAACCAGCTCATTATTGGGTAGGAGATTTTCTGTGCACTTTCACTGAAGAGGTTAATTTTGATGTTCTCTGATGGATGGAGACATAAGATAATGTTTTGAAAAATTTTCGCTGGCTACACTCTAGTCTGAGCAGCAAGGAAAGGATTCAGCTTCTTCATTATGAATGGATTTTATACCCTGCATTGCTAACTAAAGAAGTAGTGAAAATTTTACACCCCTTTTACAATTTCTTTCAGAGTAAGGAGAATAAATTGCTGATAGTTGTCTGAAGACTGCCACATAGTAAAATTTGATTTGTGCCTGACTTCTCAATAAAAGCTTCTTTAGTCTTTAGTCTTTAAGAAATTATCTTTACCTAGATATGCCTTCACAAAGATCTTCAACCTTATATAGACAGGCATCTTGCAATCTCTTTTCAACTTTGGCACTAGCACTGCCTTCTCCTCGACTGTTATGCTCTTATTAAAACTCCAAAGTCTCATAGTGGTTTTATCTCTAGAGAAGCAGAATATTAAAAGGCATGGATGGAAACTATAAAAGATGGATATGGTTTTGATTCTGAATAAAGAACTTTAACCATTATAATCTATGTAGTTAACTCAGTGGAGAGACCCAACTTGAATCCAAGGTCACACCAAAACTTGATGTAGGATAAAATTACTTACATATATGTCAAGGTTCTCTGATAGTTGAGCAGAATCATTTCGAACTTTTTGGATACTGAACTAACCAGTCCAAAGATGCTGAAGCCATAGTAGTGGCATAAAATTTATTCATGTAATGGTATAGTGATTGTACTTACTAAAGTATGTTACTACTTGTGTTGGTTCTTTTCAGCTGTTTCGATTTTGCATTGAGTTCCGCTTCAACATGTTACTGAATGACTTTTATTATATGACAGTATTGCGATCTGCTGAACATAACAAGTCAAGCAGTGATTCTCTTGAAGAATCTGCTGATCAGAAGAATTCACGGAATTATTCTCTAGGAGAGTTGCGTGCCTCACTGAAGGTATGATGTCAAATATTTGATCACTGTTTCTGACAATGAAACTTGTTATCTTCTAAGAGAAAAATAGAATTGTTTTTTGGTGGGTACCTTTATTTAGGTCATGCTTGATGCGTTGACTCATGTAAATATTTTTGTGGCTATGACTATTCAATCATCTATGGTTTGGTTCACTTCAACTGTATATTAGTACTTTTGTTGCCCTTTGTAAGTTGGTTTTGATTTGTGGAACAGATGCTGGTTAGCAGATCCAGCTTCTTAAGATCTTATCTTGATTTTTGTGCTTCATCATATAATTTATTGCATAAATCTTGCATGATAACAGGCAAAGTTCCGGTCAGTCAACCATTTTTGGTTTTAAGTTGAATTATGATTAGCATCTTTACTGGATTGCTTTTGTAGTTACGGTTTCCTGAACAGATTCTGATATGTGAATCTAGCTTTTTAACAGAGAGAGCCCTATTGTTGCATCCATCTTGACAATGACCAGCATGTTATGCTAAACTTTTATTATCAACTTGACATGTCACCTGACAATGAATGCTTCTTTCTCTTTTCATTATCTTATAAGAAAGATTAGGAAACTTGCCATTCATATAATACACAACAGTTAAGATAATTAGCTTTTATCTGGATGTAGGCATTATGGAAGTGTGATAAAGATTGAAACAATCGCATTAAAATTGACCTCATATGTTTCCCATACGACCATACTCGCTGTGACGATCTATTTCCTTGTCCACCTATAACTAATTCTTGCATTTTCTTTCTTGCTTACGCAGGCTGAAGAACATGTAGATTTTTAAGTGATTGTACTAAACTACATGCTGTAACTTGTGTAAGGCATTTTAGAAAAGATTTTAGATAATACGAAGGATAATCTTGTTAAGCATGAACAAATACTTTGCGTTTAGGTGGATCTCCATTGATCTCAAAAAATATTAAAAGTGGATCTTCTTTAACTGTCAATTCTTGGTCACATATTCTTGTACAATTATTATGATTTATATAGGTGGAATTAATTTGAAGTTCGTTTTATGATTATACAATATTTTGAACTTGATATTGAAGCATAAAAGACTTTTCTCTTATTACTCAAGCAGCTGAGGATAAGGCTTATAGAAAATTCTGTAAACAATCTAGTTCATGATCATTGGTATTATCTCGACGCTAAATTGTTTTCACATAAATTGTCATTAAAATAAAGTCATCTGTGATCAGTATGTGCCGTATCTTGCCTCAGGTAGTTGATTTTCCTATGGGCTACTAATATACTATCACATAGTGTTCTCTATTGATAAATACTGTCAATCCATTTAAATAGTAACAGTTTTCTAACTTTTTAAGTATATTGGCCTTGATTATTTTCCCTTGGTTTTCTTATTGGTTTTTGTCTGAACAGGATGTACCATGGAAAGAGTTTTTCCAAAGTCCAGCTGTATGGGCAATGATATATACTCATTTTTGTGGAAGTTGGGGTCATTATACTTGTCTATCTTGGCTTCCTACCTTTTTTAGGTATGCTCAAAACTGCTCAGTATTTTATGTTATTCAGTTGATAGCTTTATGTATTTTAGAGCTGCCAGGAATTGCAATCAGACAACTTTCTTTTAGGGGTTGGGGAGTAGAGAGGAGTTTAAAATGTGCTCTTCACCACTGAAATAGTTGTTTTTATATTGTCGACCTCTTTTGTATGAATATTCAACATGGAAAGCCAATATTCTTAGGGGATCTCGATTTGAAAATTCTACTTTTCAATGGGTAAAAGACCCCTTAAGGGAGAAGGAATTTTGCTTTGTGTCATGATCTCATAAGGGTTAACAGTGTGTTTCAAAGGAGGGTTTTTAATCCAGCCTTTCTTTGCATTTCTTTGAAAATTTTATCATTGTCTATTCATTGATTCTACTTCTGAAATATGTTCTCAGAATCAATTGTATGAACATTGCAATTATACTGCATTGTTTTTGTTGTTATATTATATCACACATGTAGAAGTTTGACTTATGTTTTGCATGCCATGCAGTGAGGAGTTGAACCTAAATTTGACAGAAGCTGCATGGGTAAGGTTAAATTTATCTGTATTTTGGATTCGGTTAGAGCATTCTGCTATGGTTTAATGAATAATAGAGCAATAACTTTAAAGTCAAGGTTTGACAATAGTATGTATGCTTCCATTGTTAGGTACATAAATAGTGGCAGAGTTTCAATTACAATAAGTGAGCAAAAATTTTTCAAAAAGAGAGGGGAAAAAGAAAAGTAAAGAACAAGAATTTACCTAATTTTTTTTGGTAGCTGATGATAAGAAACTGAGAAAGTGTGTGTGATTTCCACATCAGATGGACCAAATGTTATAGCTGTTGGATGTTCTGTCTCAGAATGTATATTGAATCATTTACATCTTACAAGCTGTAAGCTATGTAATCACAGGTTTCCATCCTTCCTCCCCTGGCTTCAGTTTTTGTAACAAGCATAGCTGCACAGTTTGCTGACTACTTAATTGCCAATGGAGTTGAGACCACTACGGTATGAAATATCAAAGAATGATCCCTTTCTATATGATTATTTTCAGTCTGAGTGCATTGAAAATAGCCCTATCTATTGAATATGTTGTTGCTTGTTTCAAGAAATAAGATGACATGTCCATAAAATCTGATAAAGGGTGTATTCTTAGATGATCATTGTCAACAAGATTGGAGGTGAATCTGTGTAAGCTCTGCTGTGATATTTTGTTGTTATTTGCAGTTTGGAGCTTTAATTTTTTGGGTTCTAACTAGATATATAACTTAAACAAGCCTAGAGGAAAATAAACTTCTCTGGATTTTAACCTTTCTGATGGCCTTAATTTTTGTTCATGCAGGTGAGGAAGATTTGCCAAACAATCGCCTTTTTGTCTCCTGCAGCCTGTATGATTCTATCTTCTCTAGATCTAGGACTGCAACCATGGGAAATTGTAGGGATCCTGTCTGGTGGACTTGCGCTCTCCAGCTTTGCCTTGTCAGGTAGTGACCAATCCAGCTAGTTACTTGTGGTCATGCTACCAACAATTATTGTGCATGACCCGCTCTTCTTCTGAGCTACTAAATGCAGTCGTTACTAACTTCACTACCTCTAACTGCAGGGCTTTATTGCACACATCAAGATATGTCACCTGAATATGCAAGTGTCCTTTTGGTACGTAAGTTTATAGATGCCAAATTGGTTAATCATGTGCTTGAAATTTATGTCAAAGAACATAATCATGTCAGTTCTCTTGCACTCTATATTATAATGTACATGAAATTTCATGTCATTATCAATAGATGGACTATTTGACTTAGTCTGATTTAGTGGCATTCTTCCTTAAAAGGGGATCAAACGTGTTTGTGCTTTGCATCAATACATTTAAGTCAGTGTTTTTGTTCTTAATCATGTTCTTAATGGAATAATGATTATGATTGCAAATATTGGAATTCCACCGCTTTGCAGTGATTTCACTCCTTTTGTGAATGATTTATGACAGAGTAAGACCTTTTTCCCTGAACTCTGCTAAAATTTTTTCCGGATAAACTGTCCTTCAAATATTGAGCCTGTCTATCATTTGAAATCCAGGATCATAAACTGACTAGTGGCTAGCACTTATTCTTGTTTGGCCAAGACTGGTGGCTGACACTTTAAATAATCTTAAATGATTGCAAATGCATCAAAAATGATACTCATATATTCCGGTTATGCAGTTGGAGCATTTTCCTGACCTTATATCTGCTGAATGTTGCACTCATACATAGACAGGCTTTTTTGGCTATCATAGGCAGTTACTTTAAAGCGTGCTTTTCCATGAATTAGGTTAAACTTTCTTTTCCTTGTAGGGTATTACCAATACTGTCGGAGCAGTACCTGGAATTGTAGGTGTTGCACTTACCGGATTTCTTCTTGATTCAACTCATTCATGGAGTGTAAGTTTAATTTGTTACTTGAAATGGTGGCTTTCTCCTCTCCCTTTACTATAAAAAATAAACTGGACTTCTGTATTATGCAGATGTCATTATTTGTGCCATCCATATTCTTCTACTTGACTGGTACCATTGTCTGGTTGGTGTTCGCCAGCAGTAAGCCTCAACGCTTTTCAGAGAGTGATTGACCTTGTTTCTGTGCTCTCTGTTGGTTTTCTTGAAGCATCTGAACTGAGAGACAGTATTGAAGGTATCTGGTGTCGCTTATTTGACCATATCCACTGTGCCTAAGTGGAAATTGACTATGTTCGCTAATTGTGGTTAGTAGTTATTCATAGACCTGCATAGAAATTATACATGTACAATTGAAATTGATTTTCTTGATATCATTTGTATATTCAAGTAGCAGGGTTTTGGCCCCAAATTGTATTGAACATATTGTAGTTCCAAAATTTTGCAGTTGTTAATTAGAGCTTGCAATCAATAATAATCCTAGAAAAGTTAACTACCTCCTAGCTGGATATCTTGCTCTCTCCCTCTCTTTTCCGCACAGAGACAGACATTCTACTCACGGATAAACTGTTAGGGCAATTCCTGTGGTGGTTTGTTCTCCCACAATTTGTTTTATGGCAAATGACTATTTTCTTATACCGGAGATTGAATTTGTGGTAGATACTTATATGCAACTTACTGCAAGCAGTTCGGACAACAGTTAGGGCTATGTCAATGCTTGTAGATCGGTCCAAGGATAAATTTTTAGAGGTCAATTTTTTGCAGCTACAGAGTGGTAAGGTTGTCTTCTTTCTCATGCGCCAGCTCATCACTTACACTGATCGTTACCATAGAAACTGAGATGAAGATATTATGGATGTTTATTAGAAAATATGTTGCATTATATTCTTCACTATGTAGAAAAATGAAATATTTTGCAAAGTTCTCTATTTCTTATTTGATCAATCACCATACGGAACCACTTTTAGTTCCCTCTACTGCTATACCTTGCAAGCAGGGACAATGATATCTGGAATGTGAGCGAACACAATGGATAATGGAGCAACCATTATTGGATTTGGGGAATTTACATGCAAAGGCTCCAGGGGAGGTATGATCCCAGATGAATTTACACTTAAAATGTTTCCGTTAAGTAGCATGGTTTGGCTGTGTAAGTTTCCATCTTTTGCTTTTAGATGGTATTCCTCTCTTCTGATTTCAGCATCAGTGCCTTGAGGCAGCTGTATAATTAATGATTTATGATAGGTGTGTTTATGGTGCAAAGTCCTTGACCTATGCTTGTGTTGTAGCGTCATTGTACCGTTGAACCCAAGTTTTGCCTGGACAGTAGTTCTATTATCAAGGTTGAGCAATAGTAGTGTGATGCCTTTCTGCAAAATAGGAAACTTTGGTCAGATTCTAAGAACAGGAAGATTGCCTGCTTGATAATTGCAGTACAGGATTAACTTACTGATTGCTTCGCACAGTGAGTATAAGCACGTATCTTTTTAGTCCCATCAAAGCTTGTATACAGAACATTGCTTCCCATTAATCGGTGCCAAAGAAGAGCACTGCAATTGAGAAAGCAGAGTATCATTCATATTAGGCTTAGATTACCTATATTCTGCATCAAGACAAATTTTATGAATATCTCAAGCTCAGTCTCAGCTTCTGATGTGAAATGGAAAGATAGTTGTTCTAGTTCAGTGAGACATAAATGTTGTTTCAGGGAATTTATTGTCACCGATTATTATGATAGCCATCTTTAGTGTTTTGCATTCCCTCTTTTTCTTGCACAAATAACTGATTATGTCCAACTTGTGTGGAAATAAACTGTTGCAGCAAGACACAGAAAGAAAGATCTTCCCATTATTTTTCTTTACGGTAAAGAAAATATACTGTAGTGATCAAATCAGGTATTTAAAAAATCAAAAACAAAAACAAAAAACAAACCTGTAGTAGTCTGGATTCGGTACAAAGGTGGCAGTGTTTAGCAAACCATAATTTCCACCAACCAATGACTGTCTGCAGTAAGTTTTTGAATCATATTTCGCAGCCATGCCAAGTTGATCTAAATACCTGCATTTATGTCCAAGTTAGTATCCCTTTGAAATCAATCACAGGAAATGGCCTAATTTTTCAATAGCAAGTTTTTGCTGGTTTACCAGAAACTGAATACAAATGCATTTGTAACAAGATTGCGACCGCTGTTGTAAGCCCCTCCGGCCTCACCCACCCAGGCAGCTGCTGAAGTTGCAGAACTCTTGATCATGTTGTGAAGGCCACTGAATGTTGCAGCCTCACCATCAAGAACGGATGGGTTAAGAATCTTTTCAACTAGATTTTGATCGGCGCCTATACAGAAGTATATGATTATCAAGTCTTTCGAGTCTTAAGTTCATCGAACATTCAAATACCGGATTGTACAAGATGTAATCATACCTGGTCCAAGATTGTATATGTGGTGAGTGACAACGTCTAAAGATTTGGTCGTCTTGTCTATGAATTCTTTGAACCAATTTGAGTCATAGAAACCCCCAGGTGCTATAATTAACGGCTTCAAAGCAACATCCTTGTACATCTCCTGCACTATACCCTTCAGAGCTGTTGTATCAGCAGCATACTGATTTGCTGTGACCCGAGTTCCAACCCCACTCCCGCACAACTCATTTCCTGACAAGCAAAACTAACAACCATAAGTTGTTCCACCTACCATGAAAACTTCCTTCCATCTACTCAATCAATTATTGAGAATTCCAAAACTCCTTACGCTTTCGATAGTTTCCGCATTAATAGTTATCAAGAAACAGAGGGTATCGTTACCTAGCTCCCAACCATGGATGGTATAGTTCTTTTGGACCGTGTATCGTATAAAAGATTCAGCATTGTTGTAGTTCCAAGCTCCTACAGCTGAACCATCAGGCTTTATAGACCGCCCGGTAAGAGCATTTAATCCAAAAATAACCTTAGCCCTGAACTTCAAAACATAAGTCAAGTTAGTGGTCGGAAATTCCGAGGAATTCAAGGGGAAATGGAAGATGCTGTTCATATTACCCTGCTTTTTGAAAGAAGGCATTAAGCTCATCCCATCGATTCATCGGTAAACATCCTTGACCAAAACCAAACAACTCAGAAGCATTTTTAACAAATGGAGTTCCGCAGGGTACATGATTGTCAGCAGTATCATATATCACCTTATCTTGCAATGTGCCGCCCAATCTAATCTTCAATGGTGAAAAAGCTGAGGAATATAGGGACTAATAATTAATTAAGGCAAAATATTAGGGTGATTATAAAAATCCACAGAATGACAAAGAAGTCAAGAATAGCTTACCTTTCACGGCATTCAAGAATATATTATTGCCAAGATCCTGCAAATGGAAAAGGAGGATGGAAAGCATATTAGCAAAGCACTTTTAGACTGGGAAATTGGCTTTCCAGGTTGAACAGAGATACCTTTAAGCATGAAAAGACCAGCAAGTCATAAAATGTCCAAAATCTTCTTAAAGTGAAATTCGAAAGTGTAATTTTTATTTTTTTTCTCCTTTTGAGCAGAAAATTCTCAGATTTTCTAAAAGACTGAAAATCATTTCCTTGGGGGAAGAATGATGAGAAAAGCTATTTCATTAAAACAAGAACAGTGTGGAGTAAATCATTTACAAACTTTTATAAACCAAAGAGAAAAGATTGCCAAAAAAATGTTTAATAAAAAAAACTCATGAAATATCAAACTGAAAGAGAAAACATGCCGGTTGAGATTGCTTAGAGAAAAGGAAAGTATTTAACAAAAACAAATGCAACTAAAAAAATTTACCAGATTGAGCAGACCAGCAAGACCCCAACTGCATGTCCCATAATCACATTTCTCAGGAGGCCACCAGTCCAAAGTAGCACAAATAAAATCATCATCTATTGCACCAATGGGAGCTTTCCCATCAATAAAAACAGTTCCTTGAATAGTTGCATCCCCTTCAGCAGCAGCATCAGCTTGAGAACTTACAAAACTCAAGTTGTAGCAGCTTAACAAACTAAAACACACCCAAAAACAGAACCCCATTTCCCTAATCTGAAAACCCATCTTTGGATTGAATAACAAATATTTTCAGATCTTGAAACCCTTTTGCTTTCCTCTATAAACAGCCAAGATAGCCATGAAGCTGTAGTTATGAAGCTCTAACAGGGTTTGCCATTTGGAGGCAAAAGTTAAAGGATAGTCCCAATAGTAAAATAGAAAATGTATCTAAAAAGTGAGATATAAATGCAAACAGAGGGGCATGTATCTGTAATTCTGTATTTATAATCTTTAATCTTTTATAGAAGTCGTGGGGAGTATCAAGTTAAGCTTGCCATCGTTGGCCACTTCCCTCTTCGTTAATTATCCTAGCAGGTTTAGAATAAAGTGTGAGAGGTTTGTTGCAAAAGTGGGACCATTTTGGGGGCTGTGTTTGGCCTTTGCTTTCCTTGAGGAGAACAGCCAGATCTTCTTTTTTTTACCCCCTTTTACCTATCAAAGGCAAGCACCAAGCCTTCAACTTCAGGGTGTGGGGCCCCAGCTTCTGTAAGAACCTCGGAACCCTCTCAAAGCCGCAAACTCCAATTTATAGACTACCATGATACTAAGCTTGGGTTTAATTATGGTCCTCGAGACCCCATAACACAATATTCCATTTGCTTAATTATATGGTTAGTGCTAATTGGATAGAGCATTAGTACTAGTATATTTTAATCTCTAAGATTATTGTATTGACATCGAGTAATGTGTATTAGAGGTAAATTTTACTTTAAAATTGTTGGCTCAATGGTAAGTACATGTATTTCTTCAATCATGTTGAAATTAAAATTAACAAAATCGAAAATTTATGACATAAAAATATATTATTAATGGCTACTATTACCCATGACCGCCAACCGCATGATGAGATTTATAGACTTAATTCCAATAATCAAGATTCAATTTCCAAACAATTTTGCAAATAAAAAATTTTACAATGTCAAGAGGGTCGTAGTATAGATTCTACTTCAATCTAATTTAAATTGAGCTACAAAGAAAAAAGATAAGCATAGATTATTGAATTATTATTGTTGTTGTTGTTTTATATGAAATTCAAGTCAATAATAGCATGGGATTTTGTCTATTTAATTTGGCGTGGAATCTATATGTAAATACACTAACTAATGATACGTGAATTGTGAAAAAATAATGATAATCTCAATCTTTAGATAATTAAAGGAAAGGAGCAAAGGATTTATGTTAATCTTGAAAATAATAATATAAGTATAATGGAAGCGAAGGTGCATCAAGTCAAATCAAACAAGTTGAAAGGGGAATGTAGGTAGTTTCAACTTGCAACATACACGTGAACAAACAGAGGTCACCATCTTGTGCACCACTTATTCAAGTGTTTTACCAAAGACCGATCATTAAATCATTCCAATCATTTTACCTTTTTTTTTTTATCTAATACCCAACCCTTTCACCATTGGATGATAAATTGACCACCAAAGCTTTGATTATACAAAAAGATAATAGAGGGACAAATCCAAATCTAAGCAAACCCTGGCATTTGGGACAAGTGTTGTGTAGTTTGATAAATGAACACAATCCCACATTGGTTTGTGAAAGAATTGAAGAGTAATTTATAAAGGCTTAGGTTCATTAAAGAATATCTTGTGACATATGGGCTTAATAAATTGAAATATGCAAGCCATATAATTTTGACTAATTTAATAGTCAAAGATGAGACATTTGGGGGCATTTGGGTCTTGGGCTTGTTAGAAAATGACTTAGAATTTTTCTAAGTTTTATTAATTTTTCTAACATACAAGAAAATCTTAAAAAACCATTTTACAGTTTTATTTTTAAAACACATGTCTGTTCAATTAAGGATTTGATTGAACAGTTATATTCAATAACCGATGCCTCTTCAATTATTATAAATAGAATGGATTACATGTTTTAATCAAATTAACAACTCTGCTTTCATTGAGTATTATTCTCAAGAGGCTTTGTTGTATCCTGATACAAATTACTTAAATAAGTCAAGCAATATTGTATTCAAGAAAGTCTTACGACTCAAAGCCTTCTCTTTCAATTTATGTTTCTTAAATTTTCTAACAACAAGTCAATAAATTAACTTGGAATCCATATGCAAATTGACATTAATATAATATATATATATATATATATATTAGTATAGTAGATAAAGATAATTGTAATCTTAATCTTATTAATATAATAATAATAATAATAACAAGGTTGAAGGAATATTTCTTTTGACAGACTCGTGAAGTAATCTTAATCTTCTTCACAAATTAATCTTTGTTTCAATAAAAAAAAAATTTAAAAATGATCTCACGGTCTCATTCTAGAAGTTATCAGACTCAATTTTTCTTTTCTCTTAACTAAAGTGGTATTTAGATGCACCATATATCTCCATGTAGGTCAGTGTTCGATTTGAACTCATGCCTTAAGGATAACTAGCCCTTGCAATTTGGCCATTAGGTAAAAAGGGGTTGATTCAAGACTCAAAACTGTACATTAAAAAAAAAAAAAACCTCATATGTTTGGTAAATTAGAGGACTTGCTGGGCGTTTACATTACAACGAATTTTGAGTGAAAACCAAGGGTGTGAGTATTATTTATCTTTCACAAAGTTGGTAATGTTGCTGTACGTTTTCAAACTAGTTAGTTTGAGATTTTCAGCATCTTTGTCTTGCTCTAAATCTTATCATGTTGCTTCCTTTTTCATGAGGATCTGGTGAAGCTCTCCACCCAACAGGAAACCACCAAGACCTAATCCATTCAATGTTAGTTAAGGAGAAGCCCTTAGTTTTTGGGTGGGTTAGATTTCAATTTGTTGCACATTAACCTACCACAAAAGCCTTCTAATCTGGAAAAAACATTTTCCTTTAAGCTGTCAAGTTTGTGTCATCCATTAACATCACCACCTCAACCTATACAATTAATATTGTCCACGTCCAATTCTTCAATGGCAGGAAATCCCCACAAATCATGATCACCTATTCTCCAAGAAAATGCTCATTGGCTTTTGACTAAAAGTAAACAACTTCCCAATGGATTGCCTGTTATGCAAGTACTATGCCTTCTGTATTTGTATATCTTGGCATGTAAGCGAATCTTTCCTGAAAGGAGATTTTTTCGTATTGGGAAGTCAATTTTCGTCATTGGGCTAAAAAACAGTTAACCGAAAAAAAAAAAATTATGCAGAGTCAAACCCCCACCAAATTTAGCTGATAAGAGACTTGGATTGTGTTGAACTTTGTATAACCAATTAGTCATCAAATTTAATTTTCTTTTACCATGAAATTGGAAGAGGAGTTTAGAACATTGAAATTTCATGTTGTAAATTATACAAAAATTAAAAGTCAGACCAAATTAATGTTTCGAGAGAAATTCAGAAATAAGAGTTGGGGTTTTTTTTTATTATTAAATAAAGAAGTATTGAAAATTTGGCAAAGTCTAAGTTTGGAATTCCAAATCAAGCAACAAATAATTAATGAGACAAATATATATACTAGCGGTATCTTCAAATTTCAAAATGATAGTAACATATTACCTGAAATTCTTCTTCTAGTTGCTAAATGACAAATAGGATTTAGGCCGATAATTATTATATTTTCTTTTCATGATGACTCCACTCAACCTATAGCTACTTTTACAAGAATCTCATTTTCCATTCTACTCGCATATATCAAGCACAAGAGAATTTTCCAAAGGAAAAAGTTCATTAAAGAGGGCAATTGCGAACTTGCAACGTTACAAGTTGTCCTGGTCACTGTCGAGGACACTTATTATGCCCGAAACTTTATCTGAAAACTCAAATCTCGCAATAAATTTCAAGGTTTCTTTACGTGAACTCCTCGATCTTTAATATTTTAGCAGGCACCAGCAAATTATAACAGTATAATTTCATTGGTGTAAGTCCTTGTGGGTCAGTCAATTTTCCATAAACTTTTTCTGAGTTTGCTTTTCCACTTAGGACCATTATGTGAGACAAAATGGGGTCTCAAGGGAAAATTAAGAATCTAATGGAATTTTTGTTTTTTGTTATAGATATAATGGGTTTTTGATCAGGTTGATTTTTCTTAATTGTCTATAGTGTTTAATGCCTTATATTTGTCTGTTCCCTTAACTTCTTCAATTGGAATTGAAGAATCTGACCATAATTTTTTTAACTTAATTAATTTTCACTTTTCATGATGATGCTAAACTGAAGACTTTAATGAGGACACCCTAATGTCTTTGTTTGAATGGATTAGGGGAATAGAAAAAGTGAAAAAAAAAAAAAAGAAGAAAGCAAAATCAATCAAGGGGTTTACCAAAAAAAAATCAATCAAGGGAAAATGATTTGAATATGTAGATTAATTATTAGGCTAAACTCTAAAGGGAGATGGATACTTGGATAGCAGAGCGGCGGAGGCTGTTGCTTGGTGGTTGGCAATTTTTGCTAGAAGATCCAACATCCAAGGCCCTCCCAAGAGCTTCAGAATCAGAAAAAAGCCCAAGCCAATGTGGACAAATCTCATTCCATAATGTGGGCTCTGCGGTCTTTCTTCTCCTTTTTCTTGAATCAAACAAACCGACACAAAAGACATTGTCAACTGACTTGCTTCAATGAAAAAAGTTAAATGTGTAAAGCTAAAATAGTGGAATAAAGTTTTGTTGATCTCAAACGCTAATGTCAGTGCACTGAAATGTCAAATCTTTACCGAGACATTTGTCGATTTTGTCAAATGTACAAGACGAAAAACATGCCCAATTGCAGTAAGAATCCACACCACAAGGATGTAAATTCTTGGACCCTATTCTACCTGGACCCACCTTTAGGTCGGTTCATTCTTGCCACTATGCCATCATTCACTCATTCCGCTCCGGAAAAAAGCCTCTTAAATCTTACCTATATTTTGAGTGAGAAAATGGAAACAAAGAAAGAAAGAGATTGAACAATATTTCAATCAAAAAATCTTTTCTGTTATTCTGTATAATTTCGTAGCATACACGAGCATTAGGTTTACTCTTTTGGGTTTTTGCATTAAATTTGACTTGGAAAAAGGAAAAGACATTTTTGTTTACTCGGCGTAATTTGGCTATAAGTTTGCATAATTAATCGCATTGCTCTTGAATGGGTAAAGACAAGCACATGGAGAAAATAGAATGATGAGGGAAATTATAAAAGGACCTATGGCTAAATGGTAAACATTCATTTTTGTGCTTTAACTTGTCATTTTTTGACAATTACACCTTATCTTCCTTTTTTTTTTAATCAATTTAACCAGTGAATTTAACCAATTAAGGATAATGTAGTTCTCAATGCTATCGTGATGTAATATGGAAAGTCCATGTGTTAGTGTTAGAGTGTGCCACTTCAGCTCCAATGGTACATTGTTTCCAATTAATTAAATTCAAGGGTTAAATTGACAAAAAAATAAGTTCATAAGTGTAATTGTTAAAAAATATAAGTTCAAGAATCAAAATGAGTATTAAGTCAATAAACAATGCTAACTGAAAGTCCATCAATCTTTATTAATCTGCTAAGAAATTTATGGAACACAGGCCTGAAGTTTCCAGCATCTAAAACATCTTTCTTTTTACCTAAAATTAACGAAATTCTTAAACTCCCTTTATAATACTAATAGAAGTTTATATCTAACTGTCTTAGCAGCGGCAACGTTTCACTTAGGCGGCCCGGAAACCGGTCCAAAGCGAGCACAATTATCCTTGAGCAATGGTGGAAAGAAAGGATTCAAGGGAAACATTTTAGGCCAGCAACTTTCATTGATCGTGCCGAAAGCCTTGCAGCACTGAGGGCCAATTTGGCCAAACTGGGCACTGAAAACAGACGTAAAAATTTCAAAGATGCATCCCTGTATGCTCATTAGAGCTGACCAGCATTGCTGAACATCGATCGGAGTCCTTGGTGGGAGCAGCCACGAAATATCTGATATGACCCCCAAAGGTGGGGGCAGCTGAGCTAGCCCTGGCCGGACCAAAATGGCAGTACATGTGACGAATAGCAGCAGCCGGTAAATAGATGTTTCAGCTTTCTTTGACATGGTTAGCAAGATGGGAACCATTTTTAAGTTTAAATTGACTGCTAAGGCCTTGATGGTGAATTTGGTGGCTCAAAGAAGGAAAGTGGGTGACAATTTATGAAAAGGGAAATCTGATAGAGGGTTACAAGTAGCAGTAATTCATATTAGAAACTGTTTCTTGCGTTTTATCAACGATGAAGTTACAAGTTTGGGAAATCAGTAAATCGATATTGATGACAGCCTACACCACTCTGCAATGAATGTCATTTGAATTCTAAATAGATTCAGTTTCTTCTTTTGTTTTCTTTAATTGTTACAGTTTATTGTAGTATATATAGTTAAAGAAGAATCATAATTTCTAGGGTCGATTTCTCCGCTGTTTCCTCACTCAAGTGTTCGATTTAAGGGCGACTAGTATTGATGAAATTAATATTTAATCAATGTTTTAGTCCATCTACATTCATAGTTGGTATCCAATTTTTTTTTTTGTTACAATTGGTATATTAAATTCTTAAGATGAATGATTACCGTGTTTTTATAACTTACAAGGCATAATGTAAAAAACTGACTTAAAATTCGAAATTTTCTAATTGAGTTAATGCTACCCTTATCTTTGTAATTATTTTTGTCAAATTAACTAGAATTTGAGTTGAAAAAGAACATCTTAATATGCATGGTGAGTCTGTAGTAGTTCCATGCGTGATTCATGAAAAAGAAAAGAACAAGTGAGAAGATCAGTACAGAAATTAGAAATTCAATACTCATCTCTTAATTTGTTCAAAGTTCTCAAAAGCAAAGATAACCATACTATATCAATATAGCTAGGTAGGCCTAATCTACCTTTATTTTTGCTAAGTAGTATAAAAGACAGCCCTAAAATCTCCACCAAACTAATTAAACATCTTGTTGCTGATCCTATTTATTAAACATATTATTAGATCGGCTATTTTTTAGATTTGGTGGGAAAGCAGGACTAATAGGGAACAATTCAGGCCAGCAGTTTTCTAGTAAGGGAAAGAATTGACTAGCAAGAAAAGGGGCCAATGTTGCCAAATGGTTAGATGCAGAGACCTGTAAATTTCCCAGGCACATCCTTGGATGTTTATTAAAGATGACCAGCATTGCATTACATCGCTTAGAGTTCCAGGTGGGAATAGGCCTGGAATTTGGGTAACAGTGGCATTGGCTGCACTAGGATAGCCCTATCTGCACAAAATCTGCAGTAGTGAATGTGGTCACTGTAATTAAGTAAAAAGGCTTCATCTTTCCAATTCATCTAATATTGTATCTGTGATAAGCCCTGAAGGAAAATAGCATTTAAGCTATCTAATTCAACTAGTGCAAGATCTAAGCCAAACTCAACACCACCTTCCTGTTCCCGACTCTCAGTTAAAGCAAAAAATCGATCAGATACAAGGTTAACAACCTCTGTCTTCATGGGTCTTCCCCACCCAAAATCTATCTTATAAGCACCCAGTTTCGGTGATGCGATAACTGAGACAACGTTTTCTCCAGATTTGAAAATCTCAACTGCTCTTGACAACCACGTCTCTGCCCCTTTTAGTGGTTCTTCGTTCACTTCCATTACTTGCCTTCCAATAGCCCTGGCAGCCACATAAATTCCATTTTCCCCCGTTAGCTCATTCCTCTTAGCTGCTGCAAAATTTAATGCAATGCAGTTTCCAAAGTATGTTGCGGGTAATTTTAGGCGTTCTCTAAAATCTGCTGCAAAGCAAAAATGGCAAAGCGCATCGCCATCAGCACCTGGTGAGAGACGATCTTGTAATTTGATCAAGCAAACCCACATGTAAGCACATGTTACCATAAATGTTGAAAACTTTAATGGCTCCGATATTATTCCATCCTCTTCCGTGTACATTTTTGTAATCGAATCCTTCAGTAACTCAACCTGAGATCTTTTGATGCTTAAAGTGACCCGGAGCTTGTCAACGGGAATCCAGGGAAAATCCTTCGATTGACTCCTGAGCTTGAAGAATATGGACGCCAACCCTGAAGGATCTTTGATCAAATCCCTGTTGAAATTGGGCAAGGAATTGTTAAGACTTGTCCAAGTCAAATCTCCTGCAGACCTATGGGCAGATGCCCATGACTTCATAAAATGAGAGAGCGTCCTTCCATCAGCTACACTGTGGCAAAAAGCAACACCTATGGAAATGCCTGCCATGGGAAATACAGTCATCTGAAAGGCAATGACGGGCTTCTCCATGCAATTATTTGGTGACATACTCCCAGGTGGCAATTCCGGAACAAGAGCTTGCAATTCTTCAACATGTCGTGCATGGTCGCCTATAAGATGGTTAAAATCCGCTGTGGATTCGTTGACTATCAACGAAACCGAATCACCCTCTGTGTAAAGAATATGAGGCAATATTTGAGGCGTTGCAGGCCGGAACAAAAGCTTGCCTGCAAGAGGAAAGAAATGTTGCAGGGTGAGTGAGAGAGATGTTTTGAGATTTGGGAGTGTGTTGTGCATGAAATACAAGGTGGGGTGAGGAAATTCATAGAAGAAAAGGCGTTGCATGGCAGAATAGCCAATCCATTTTATGTCCAAGAAGGTGAGAGGAAGAGAGGTTGCGGGAACGGAGCCCGGAGGAGGAGATAAATGGCCATCTTCAAGCACCTTCACTGTGTGTGGCATAGCCATTTAATTTCGTATGATAATTAGTTTCGTTGTCGATCTTCAAAAGAAAATTTTGATTTACTGAGTAAACGTTTTCGACATGTTTACACTTTTTCAAGTTCGATCGAAAGTCAAACTTGCCTTTATCCTCCGCCGAATATCTGGATGTATATCACACAGACCGTCACACAAAGACTGAAAATAATTTTCAATTACGGCGTGCGATCTTGTCCATATTTTATTAATAGACCTATTGTCGCAACGTTACCCGAGACGACGACGGATTTGGGACTTAAGAGAATTTTACGGAGTCGCCACTAACCATTTTTGTTTAGGTGCGGTTAGTCACCTATTAAGAATCTACCTAACTAAGCATTGGCCGTTAGATGGCGTACTTAAGCTGGGTAGGTCCCGGTCTACGAAACAGAGAACTGGAGTCGGGAGTACGGTTACGTGTAGGGAAGGATGAGCACCCCCACAACGCCCGTCAAGATGACGGTACCGATTAATTTAATGATATTTAGGCCTTAATTAAAAACATGTATTTTATAATTTTTCCTTTTCTTTTGATTGATTTTTTTATTTTGGTAATTTTATATTTTTATTATTTCTATTATTAGAGCAAATTTAAAATGAAAGCAGATTTCAAAATATTTTCTTTTCTTTTATTATTTAAAAAAAAATAAATTCTTTCATTCTTTATTTTTTATTTCATCATTTCATTTTTAAAACAAATTTTGTTTCATTTTTTATATTTTTTTTTTGAAAGCTGTTTTCTTTATCGGATACTTACTAATTTTAAAATGAGAACAACTTTTATCAAGAGTCTCTATGAATCTCGCCCAATTCTGGGTCCAATTCAAAAATAGTCACTTGTCTAGGAATCCGTACTAGGTGTGAATTTTCACTGTCCCAAATCGGATCCCGTGATAGTATCTTCATTTCTCCTACATAGCTTAAACCATATTTACAAATATTTACCATAAGATTATTTTACTGATTTCATTGACCTTGATTATTATTACAGTATCTTTGTTTTTTTTTTTTTTAAAAAAAATGATTATTATTTATTATTTTCTTAAAATTAATACCTCATAATTTATTTAGATGCCTAAATGCATGGGCTTGGCTAAATTAAATATGCATAAATCTAAATTAAAATGACTTAAATTAAAATGCATGAATTTAAATTAAAATGACATAAATTACATATGTATGGATCTAAATTAATATGAGACCAATATACTTAAATAAATTAGATATGCATGAACTAAATTAAAATAACCTAAATTAAACATGTATGAAGTTAAATTGAAATGGGTCTAAATTAAGCGTGTAAAAAAAGGAAAAAAGAAAAAAAATAAATTAAATTAATTTCAGAAAATACCAGAAAAATAGAAAGCAAATCACTGCGATCGGGTCGGGTCAGAGTCTGGATCGGCGCGCGGGTCAGCGGAGAGAGCAATCGGGTCGGCAGGCGGGTCGCGGGTCAATGCGCGGATCTTCAATGCGCGGGTCAGAATTCGGGTATTGTAGCGGTACTGTAGCAGACACTGTATCAGACACTGTAGCGGGTCGGGTCGGTTCGGGTACTGTAGCGACGCGCGGATCCTCTCCTGCTGAACGCGGGCTGGCGCGGGCCGAGGTCCGGGGAAGCGCGGGCTGGAGCGTTTAATGAGGGTAAAATGTCTATTTTGCCCTCCGTAGTATAAAAACCAAATTTTCAGCTCTTTTACAACCTTTTAGCCATTTTTGCTCTTCACTTTCTCTCTCTACCCGACCTTTTCTCTCTCTCTCTCTCTAAAAACACAAATTAACCCAGAAAATCACCCCAAATGGATCAAAACAGCCTTCAAACCCCGAAAATCATGAACTTTCGAAGAACACCAAGAACACCGAGAACAATTTTTCTCTACAAACACAATTAAACCCAGAAAATCTAACCCAAACGGATCAAAACCAACTTTTTCACATGAACTTTTGATGAACACCAAGAACACTGAAGAACACCAAGAACATTTTTCCGGATTTTGTCTCCTAAACCATGAAATTAAACACAATCTTCCTAAACAAACTCCTCTCAGATCACTGAACACAAAATCGTACTCCGATTTACCAAACTCCAACCTAAAAAACCTAGATCTAACTTTCAAATTCTGAGAAAAAAAAAAACCTTAGATTCCTAAAAACCTTTAAATCCGAGCCTTTTTTTATTTTTCTTTTCTTTTTGAAACAAAACCCCCAAGCTTCTGCTTTCAGAACCCTAGAAAATCTCAAAAAATCTTCCCTCCAGTCGTTTTTGTTCATGGTATTTATAGTGGCTGTTTTGACTCAACCTAAGGGTTGGAAACCAAATCTGGTCCTTTTGATCAGATGGTCAATATTTGCTGCTTTTATGCCCATTGCTGTTTTTATGCCTGATTTTGCTGCTTTTATGCCCATTACTGTTTTTATGCCTGATTTTGCTGTGAATGGGAGCTGCTCAGCACCTTTTCCGCTACTCTGTTTGCTCTTTTTTTTTTTCGGCCTTCTTTGACCTTTTTTATTAGTTTTTTTTATTTTTTTATTTGCTTGTTTCAGGTTTTGGGCCTGCGAAAAGAAATGAACTTGGGCCATCTGATGATGTGTAACAGGGATTTGGGCTTCAGTATGTAATCTTCAAAATTGTACCCAATTCCAATGCCAACTCCAATCTTTAAAGCCCACTCAGTTCCAAATAGCAAAACCCAAGAAAAAGAAAAATAGAAGACCAAAGTAAGATTAAAATTAAAATTAAAATCTAATATAAATAAAGAAACGAAATTAAATAATATATATATATATATATAAAATGAGGTGTCTACACCTATTATATAAATTCGCCCTCCAATTTTGACTAATTGAATAGATAGCTCATGAACTTTTAATTAGTCAACTTAACATTTAAATTATCAATTTTTGTCAATTCATTCAAAATAGTGATTGGATAACAGAATCGTTTGTCTCCTGCCCTGCCATCAAATTTTGTCTACATGCCTTTTTTTGTTGTGAGCCTCGCCCCACACTAACTGAAGAGATTTTCCTACTTCTCTTTGTTTTTTAATGTTAAGAAAAAAAAAGTGATTAAAACTACTTCTAATTCTATTTAATTGTTAATTTTTACTCAAATTATTTTAATTTTGATAATTAATTATAAAATATATATAATTAAATTTTCAAAAAATATGTTTTGAAAAGGTTAAGATTTGTATTTTTAAAACATTTACAACTTTATGATTTTATTATAAATAATGATCGAAATTAAAATTGATTTAACTAAAAAAATTATAGTTAAATAGGACCCAGGGAGTATTATTGAAAGATCGTGTCAGAGATCGATTATACCTCTAATCTCTCTCGCTCGATCAGAAAACTGAAGTAAAAAGGTCGAAGAAGGCTGGTTGATTGAAAGGAATTAAGGACGCTCAAGGTATGAAAGGTCAAAGATTCCTTTTCGTGCTAAGGCTTTCGAGATTTGGGGTTTTAGGATTTGTGGGTTTGGGGTTAATGGGGGTATTTGTTGACTGTTTAGTGTTAAAAACCAATAATTTATTGTTGTTAATGATGCTTTATGGGTTTAATCTAGAATTGTTAATAAAAAATTAAAGGTTTAGTGTTTCCAGATTATGATTTTGGTTTAATCGTATCGGGTTTAGGTGTTGATCCCATAAAAATAATGAGTGGTCCCTTATTTATGCCATTGAGTAATCATATGTTGTTTGCCAAGCTCCCTATGTCAAACAAATTAATGTTTCGAGAGAAATTTAGAAATAAGAGTACCTTTTCTTTTTATAAAGAAGTACTGAAATTATGGCAAAGTCTTACAATTCCAAATCAAGCAACAAATAATTGAATTAATGATATATATATATATATAGACACACACTAACAGTAGTAAATGAAAAACTGAACGGGATCGACCGGTTCAATCTGTTGAATCGAAAACCGACCACAAGGCCAGTCTGTTAAAGGGTTTAAAATTAGATTCTAATCGAATCGTTATTGAACCGAAAATCATTGAACCGGTTGGATCAGTTCAACCTAAAATTTAAAAATTTTAATTTTTAAAGCTATTTTAAATTAATTAACCCAACTTTAAAAGAAGTCCAAATTTTAATTTTCTTATTATGTTTGAACTTGAACTTTGAAATTTGAAGCTTAAATTTTTAACTTTTTTGTTTTAATATACTTTCATAATAAAAATATAATTTGTGATATAAAATAATTTATAATATTTATTTAGATTATGTGATGCACTAATATTTTTTATTTTTTCATATTTTTTATGAATTTTATGAATTTTTTATTATTTTTAGAAATTAATAAAATTAAATTATTTAAATAATTAAACCGATCGATTAAATCGATTAGACAGATTAAACAGTGACCAGATCGATCTATCAGCTCAACGACCGATCTGATTTTTTATCATTGACTAACAGTGTCTTCAAATTTCAAAATGACAGTAACATGTTACCTGAAATTCTACTTGTAGTTGCTAAATGACAATTAGGCCAATAATTATAGTATTTTATTTTCATGCTGGCTCAACCTAACCTATAGCTAGTTCTACAATGTTTTTTCTGCATGTTTATCCCTATATACATTTTGTCAAGTTCGATCGAAAGTCAAACTATGGATGATGATTGCCTCCATCCTCCTTCGCCGACCATCTGAATGTATCATATATATAGACAACAAAGTCACAAAGACAGAAAATCATTTTCAATCATGGCGTGCGGTCTTGTCCAAATTCGCCCTTGATTTTTGATTAATTGAATAGACAAGTCATGAGCTTTTATTTTAATCACCTTAACATCTAGACAAAAAAATATAGTACCCCGCGTAGCGGGGGGCTGTTTCTAGTTTAAATACATATATATACACACTCTGGCAGCATCTTCAAATTTCAAAATGGTAGTAACATGTTACCTGAAATTCTACTTGTAGTTGCTAAGTGACAATTAGGCTAATAGTTATATTTTATTTTCATGATGACTCAATTCAACCTATAGCTAGCCCTACCAGAATATCATTTTCCATTCTACTCGTATATATATCCAGGATAAAAATTTTCCAAAGGAAAAAGTTCTTAAAGAGGTCAATTGCGAACTGGCATCATTACAAGTTGTCCTGGTCACTGCAGTACGTTTGAATGGATTAGGGAAATCGAAAAATAGAGAAAAAAGAAAAGAAAAGAAGAATCAATCAAGGGAAAATGACTTGAATAAAGATTAATTAGGCTAAGGGAGCATTCGGTTGAAGGTAATTTAAAATTATCTTGAAAATTCTATTAAGGTAAGAATCCACACCACGAGGATGTAAATTCTTGGCCCCTATTCTACCTGGACCAACCTTTAGGTCGGTTCATTCTTGCCACCATGCTATCATTCACTCATTCCGCTCCGGGAAAAAGCCTCTTAAATCTTACCTATATTTTGAGTGAGAAAATGAAAACAAAGAAAGAAAGAGATTGAACAAGATTTCAGTCATAAACTGTTCTGTTATTCTGTATAATTTCGTAGCATACACGAGCATTAGGTTTACTCTTTTGGGTTTTTGCATTAAATTTGACTTAGAAAACTAAAAGGAAAAGACGTTTTTGTTTACTCGGCATAATTTGGCTATAAGTTTGCATAATTAATCGCATTGCTCTTGAATGGATAAAGACAAGCACATGGAGAAAATAGAATGATGGGGAACATTATGTAAGGACCATGGCTAAATGGTAAACATCCATTTTTGTGCTTTAACTTGTCATTTTTTGACAATTACACCTTATCTTCTTTTTTTATCAATTAAACCATTGAATTTAACAAATTCAGGATAATGTAGTCCTCAATGCTAACACGATATAATATGAAAAGTCCATTTGTTAGTGTTAGAGTGTGCCACTTCAGCCCCAATGGTACATTGTTCTCAATTAATTAAATTCAAGGGTTAATTTGACAAAAAGGTAAGTTCATGAGTGCAATTGTTAAAAAATATAAGTTCAAGAGTCAAAATAGGTATTAAATCAATAAACAATGCTGACTGAAAGTCCATCAATCTTTATTAATCTGCTAAGAAATTTATGGAACATAGGCCTGAAGTTTCCAGCATCTAAAACATCTTTCCTGTTAGCTAAAATCAGTGCCGTAGCCAGAAAATCTCTCAAGTGGTGTCGATAGATTAATATAATATTAATATTTAAGATGTAAATATATAAATTTAAATTATCACAACATAGTTTTTGCATGGTAACACTTACTAAAAAGATGTAAATATAAAATGAGAAGTGTAAATATATTTAATTTACAATTGTTCGTGACAAATTTTTATATTTTAAAACCGTTATATAATTGTTTCAGTATAATTGATCTTCTTATGGACTAGTTAATATTTTTTTACTTCTACTCTTTGTTATCTTCATTACTCTATAAATAAGTAAAAATAGATACTGAGAGAAATTTTAAATCTTAAACTATATTAAAGTACCCCTTGTTTGGTTGGAGGTGTTGGGAGGATGATGGAGGGGTTAGGAGGATTTCCACTTGTTTGGTTTGGAGAAAAGGAGGAGGAGACGGGGCTAGGAGGAGTGATAAAACTCCTCGTCACCCCATATACATCAAGCCCCCAAATCGGGGTCTTTTCAAGGGGTGACAAATTTATTTCCAAATCTGTCCTTTTCCTCTCCCAACCCACGTCGACTCTCTCGTCTCTCTCTCTCGCAGTCTCCTTGATTCTCTCATCCTTACTCCTTTGGATAACCTTCCCCTCTGGCAAGTTGGAATAGGGAAACGTGCATGATGAGTAGATTTTTAATTAAGCTAAAATTTGAACCGTCTTTAGATAATGCTTGCTGCTAGCTTTGTCGTCAACCAGTTCTGCCAACACTGGAAGACTTGTTTTAAGTAGATGAGCAAAGGTCAAAATTTTGTGCAGTTGTACATGAGGCAAGCTCCTGTTTAATAATTTTTTTTGGTACATTCCTTCTTAATAATTTTTGTAGCCTATGTAATACGCATGTTTAGTATTTTTATTATAAAAAAAAGAATATTTAAGAAAAATGATATTGGCAAAAAAAAAAGTAAGAAAAATGATAAAGAAATAACCCATATAATTTTTCGTATAACCCATTTGATATAAAAACGATAAAGCAAAATTTTATTCATGTAAGAAATAATATTTTGTGTAATTACTTTTGTTGAGTGAAAGTTAATATTATTTTTACACTTTGGTTTAGTAATAATATTAATAAGAAGAAGAAGAAAACGATAATAAAAAGATTATTTTATATATGACAAGGTTGAAGTAAAATATAAATGACTATTATTGCATTATAAAACAGTTTACATAATAGGGTCAATTTGATAAAGATATACATTAGACTTTTTCTTACTCCTCTTTCAATTAAACAGAAAAAAAAAAAAAAAAGGATTACTCCCCTCTCTCCTTCCCTAAAATCCTCTCCTCCCCTCCCTCCCTCCCTCCCTCCCTCCTTCCCTCACCCCTCTCCTCCCCTCCCCTCTCCTCCCTTCTCCCCTTTGAACCAAATAAACCCTTAAGTAGATTCAAGGATGGAGAGGTCCCTCCTTCCCTCACCCCTCTCCTCCCCTCCCCTCTCCTCCCTTCTCCCCCCTCCCCTCTCCTCCCTTCTCCCCTTTGAACCAAATAAACCCTTAAGTAGATTCAAGGATGGAGAGGTAATTTTAAGGGGTGTGAACCAAATAAACCCTTAAGTAGATTCAAGGATGGAGAGGTAATTTTAAGGGGTGTGGTAGGGGTGGTGTTGTAGGGGGCCATGTCATTTGGCATCCCCCATTGATTGCTTTTCTTTCTTTTTTTTCTTTTAACCTTACTTTTATTGGTTTTTTAACTTAAGAATTAACCATGGTTAATAAATTGTGTTTTGTTACAAGTAATAGTTAATTTCTTTTTGTCTCAAAGTCAAATAGAATCAGATGGTTTTATAGTATTTTTTTTGTGGGACTAATAATAAAAGTAAAAGTGAAAAGTTAAGTATAAAGTTCTTATTAATTTTAAGTTGGCTCTATGAAATTGGGTAATATATTTATAGACCCCCCAAATTTGTTTTTTTTAATGGGGTCAATTTCATATTTTTCTTAAATTTAGACATGTACTAAAATTTTTTAAATTTAGCCGGGATCATTTGACCACACAATCTATGACGTGGCTACGCCACTGCCTAAAATTAACAAAATTCTTAAACTCCCTCTATAATGCTAATAGAAGTTTAGTGCCATATCTAACAGTCTTAGCAGCGGTAACGTTTCACTTAGGCGGTCCGGGAACCGGTCCAAAGCGAGCACAATTATCCTTGAGCAATGGTGGAAAGAAAGGATTCAAGGGAAACATTTTAGGCCAACAACTTTCATTGATCGTGCCGACAGCCTTGCAGCACTGAGGGCCAATTTGGCCAAACTGGGCACTGAAAACAGAAGTAAAAATTTCAAAGATGCATCCCTGTATGCTCATTAGAGCTGACCAGCATTGCTGAACATCGATCGGAGTCCCTGGTGGGAGCAGCAATGAAATATTTGGTATGATCCCCAAAGGTGGGGGCAACTGACCCAGCCCTGGCTGGACCAAAATGGCAGTGCATGTGACGAATAGCAGTAGCCAGCAAATAGGTGTTTCAGCTTTCTTTGACATTGTTAGCAAGATGGGAGCCTTTTTTAAGTTTTAATTGACTGCTAAGGCCTTGATGGTGAATTTGGTGGTTCAAAGAAGGAAAGTGAGTGACAATTTATACAAGGGAAGTCTGATACAGGGTTACAAGTAGCAGTAATTCATATTAGAAACGAGTTTGCTACAT
The DNA here is from genome assembly GCA_030664755.1 of Microcos paniculata. NCBI lineage: Eukaryota > Viridiplantae > Streptophyta > Magnoliopsida > Malvales > Malvaceae > Microcos > Microcos paniculata. The sequence continues at coordinate 34,468,244 of CP131459.1, read as the reverse complement.
GATCCATCTAAATCTATCTCTCTAATAATCCTCATGACGTGATAGGTCCTATTTAAACTTTTTTTAAACTCTACCATTATATTTGTCAAGAAGAGGAAACTTATCTTATAAATATGGTAACTTTTTAATATGGGACTAAACTTTGATGATACTCATAAAAGCTTGACAAATCAGAAAAAATCATGTCATGTGGGTTATCAGAAGCGTTAAGTATTGGAGGGTCAAAAAACATTATTCTATTAGAAACTATTTCTTGCGTTTTATCAGCGATGAAGTTACAAGTTTGGGAAATTAATAAATCGATATTGATGACAGCCTACACCACTCTGCAATGAATGTCATTTGATTTTTTTTTTTGAAGAAATGTCATTTGAATTCTAATTAAATAGATTCAGTTTCTTCTTTTGTTTTGTTTAACTTGTTTCATCATACATACTATTAAAAGAGAAGGTAATAGAGGCCAAAGAGAGATGCCACATAGGATTTATTTTTTTATTTACAATTTTTCTCCTTTGGCCATAAGTGTAAATAGATAAAGTTAATAGTATTTATTTAATGATTTGTATTTTTTTTATATTTTTGTGGTCACCAATATAGATACATGTATCATCATTAATATTCTTTTATGATTGGTATTGTTTTTTGTGTTACATTGAATAAAAGAGGAATAAGATAGAAAATTAATGGGTTAAGAAACAAAAAGATTGTGATTTTTTCTAAAGGACTTTTGTTTTTTCCCAAAAATGAATTTAATTAAGAACAATAAACTGAAAATTTTTGCTTTTTCAAAAATAACTTTATACTTATTTTCATTAGACATAATCATATCATACATCATACATACATAAATACATACATACATACTATTAAAGGAGTGCATAATAGAGGCCAAAGAGAGTGTCCACCTAGGATTTGTAAATTTTTTTTCTAATTTTTTGTAATTAGCAATATATAAAAATATGTTATTATTAATATGCTTTTATGGTTAGCATTTTTTTATGTGTTACATTGAATAGAAGAGAGATCGAATCAAATTCAAAAGGGCACACTTTTCTCATAATATGCTTTTATGGTTAGTATTTTTTTTTTGGTTACATTGAATAGAAGAAAGATATATAGAATCAAATTTAAGAGGGCACACTTTTCTCAACAAATAAATAGGCTCTTTAATTTACATAAAGAAATCAACAGTCAAAAGTCTTTTTTGGAAAAGATGAGTGGGCATTACACTTCTGTTAATAATTTAAATAGCTGTTCATTCCTAAGAAATATCTTACTTTTTTTATCCTCTCATTCATTTAACTATTCTAATTCATTTTAATCTCTATTTTTCTTACCTTTTCTTTGCCTTTTGATATTTTCTTACTCTTTTTTTTTTGTTGTAGAATGGAGTTACATATTGCCATAGCCTTCATATTTGATAAGGAGATGTAAGTATTATTCTCAAGTTTTTTTTCTTAATCCATATGCCAATATTCTCTTAAATATTTCTGTTTGTGTCAATGTAATTGTTAAAATTTTTCAATGAATTTTACATTATGCTAAATATTTCATTGATATGTAACTAATGAAAATTTATTCGCTTCCTCCTCTGTATGTCCTTACTTTGTGCTTTTCTCATTCAATGTTTTTGTCAAGGGATTTAGAAGGTAAGTATTTCTTCACTCTTTCAATTGATTCGTCTGAAAATTTACAATTGTTTTTTTTATTTGTTGTTGATTTGTTTTTATTTTTCATATTATTGAGTTATTGTTGATGTTAGTATAATACTGTAAAAATTAAACAAATATATAACTTTTTAAAAAAAAACTCGCTGCGAAGCGCGGGTAGCCCTCCTAGTTATTGTTATGGAATAGTAAAAAGAAGAAGGGTTAAATATGCTCAGGTGTAGTGTGAGTAGAATAAAAAAGATTTGATACATTAGGTTTAAGTAAAGTGTATTGTCTAAGATATTTCCAATCAAGTGTAATGACTTTGGAGTAAACTACCGGTAATATCCTTCTCACACTTAATTAATTTTGTTTTTTCTTTTCTTTTTAATTTTGCTAGCAAAGGCTGCCACTTTCTTTTTGTACTTTTAATTTTAATCTTATGTACATAATATATATGTCTATTTTGTATATTAACATGAAAGATAATATGCTAGAAAATCTTATATATTTTAATATTCCATTATTAAAAGAAATATATTTATTTCATTTTTTCTTAGTATTATGAGTGATTTTTACATTAAAAGAAACATAAACCCTTCCAAATGTATTTCTAATTTGACATATACCTCTTTGACTTTAATTTTCACTTTTTGAACCATTTTACTTTTTTTATTCTATATTTAAATTTCAACTTTTTGTTCAAATAAATAATATTTTATGTGGCGCCAATATATATTTTATAAAAAATATTTTAGTTCTCATCTTGATTCTTATTTTTATCTTTAATTGGTCTTAGGATTTAGTTTTTTTTTTTAAATTAAGAAGCAAATTCAATACTTAATTAAATGCTCGTAATTGTATAAAAATAAGAAAAGAAGTTAAGTTACCAATTGTTTGGTCATAGAAACTAAAGTATGATTTGCTTATCAAGTACTATTATTAGATTTTTAACGTACAATATCATTTATAAAACTAAGAAAAAATAAAAAAATATGTATTTCTTTTAATATATATATAGAATATTAATTAAAAAATATATAAGATTTTCTTGAAAAATATCTTTAATGTTAATATATAAATTGGACATATATATCATATGTACATAACATTTTAAAATTATAAATACAAAAAAAATGTGGTGACATTTGCTAGCAAAATTAAAAAGAAAAGAAAAGAGAAATGTTAGCAGGAAGGGTATCGAATGTAATCCACTCTAAATCTATTACACTTTATTGGAAATTTTTGAGACAATACCCTTTATTCCACGTTTCTAATTCCAATACACCAAATTTTCTTTATTCCATTCTCAATACACCTGCCAATATTTAACCCGAAGAAGAATCATAATTTCGAAGGTCGATTTCTCGGCTCTTTCCTCACTCAGGCATTTGATATATATCCAAATTAAATTCCTAAGTTGAATAATAATTACTGTATTGTTAAAACTTATTAGGTATAATGCAAAAATTAACTTATGAATGCAAAATTTTCTAATTGGGTCAATGGTACCCTTATCTTTCTAATTTTTGTCAAATTAAGTGGAATTTGAGTTGAAAAAGGCACATGCTAGTGCTTTCCATAAGGGCAAACTCATTACCAGGGTATATCCATGGAATTCAATATCCATGGATATATCGATATACTTATCGATATATCCGATATTGATATCGATATTGCGATATATCTACGGGAATTTTTTTTCGTAGATATCCGTCGATATATAATATGTTGCTAGAGAACTGTAATATTTATTTTATGAGAAATCATTTGATGAAATTAGGAGCAAATATAAATTAAGACATTAATAAGAAAAATTGTAAAATTGATGGTTATAGAATAAGATTATTCTATGTCATAATATGAATTTTTGGACAAATAGGATATAAAAGTTTAATTAGATGAAATTCAAGAATTGTATAAGCCCTAAATGAAATGAGAATTAATATAGATAACTAAACAACCATAGAAAAATTAGGGAGGAAAATGACCATTTTAAGCTTATGGGAAAAATTTAAATGTTTTACTTTAAATTCTAAACCTTAATTTAAGCCCATAAATTTAGCTTCCTTGTGGTCATTATACTTTAATAACATGACAAAACCTTAAAGAAATTAAATTGGCTAAATTTTCTACATATTAAGTTCATAGGCCGAAAATCAATTTATGTAGGGATAAAATCGTCTAACTTTTTTGTTTTAAGTTTTTAGGCAAAATAGGAAATTTCTACAGGCACTGTTTATCGAAACGAACTTACTCATACCCTAACCACGCCATTTGAATCACTAGAGCTCAATTTAGGCACCAAGTAACCAAATTGGCAAACTAGTTAAATAACTAGTTCAAATTGTCATTTTTCTACTATAGCTAGTGTTGACACCTTGAGTAAACAATTGTATAGATGGTGAAACTTCTCCAAAAAAAGGAGGAGAAGAGGATTCAAGAGAGTGCACACCCTCCTCATACTAGTGAGTGAGACTTTACGTACCTAAATAAATGTTTTGCTGTTTAAATTGTTTTTAAATGCAATGGTTTGATTTCCTTGAATTTAAATTGATTTATGATGGTTATTTATGATCTTGACATGAATTGACATATCTTAAAGTTTTTGAAATCAAATGTTTAAATTGTGTAGTGAAAATTATGGAAATTGACATAGTTGAAATTGATTTCGATAATGGGCCAGTGGGCCAAACGGAATATGATTGAATTATATTGTCTTACATTAGATTGTGGTGGATGAGATGTTGGTCACTGTAGTGGCACCTCTCCTGATCCAAACTTGTGGAGACGGCATGAGTAGGCTTTCACTCCCACTTGGGGTGGATGGTATAGGGGATTTGCGCGCACTGAGATAGTGATTATGCGACCTCAGTGAGAGTACTGTGGAGATAGCCACGTACCACCTGTGGTGAAAGCCTACGCCAACGCCGAGCAGAGGGCTTTTGTTTCCTAAATAAAGAAATTAAAGAAAACTACCTTGGCGGGCTTGAATCTCATTTCGGCTGGGATGAGGTTTGACCAATGTGTTTTGGCTAGCCCTTTAAATTCCCAAATGTAAGTCACTAATCGGAATTTCATAAAACATCGAAGTTTAAACTTTATGCCAGAAAACCCACTTAAATTTCTCATAATTTACATAAAAATGATTTTATGATGAAATTGCCTGTTTCTGTGTTATATTTTATGGTCTTGTCTCACTCACTGGGTATAGAAAATATTCTCATCCCATTTTTCTTAAAAAATTTATTTTTCAGGATAATTAACCGCACGAAAAGGGTAGACCACTAAGTGTCAAGACTCAACTCTAGACCTTCCACAATAAGTCTGTATGACTTATGTGTGTTTACTACCAGATCCACTGGCATAATTTGACTACAACTAAATTATTATCTACCTACACTTTTCAACTTAAAAGACTGCTTTCATTTAAAATTTGGACCGCATAAGTATTTTTAAAATCTCATTTTTATTTTGCATAACAAGCTAAAATTGATTTACTAAATGGGTTCAAGATGCTATAAGCCTTGCGAGCTTCAAGTTGTGAATGAAGCGCGCCATTCACAATTCCTTGCGCGCGACGGTTGTCATATTCTTGACCTTGGAATCAGAGTGTGACAATTAAAGTAGTATCAGAGCCCGGTTTTTCGTTAAACAGTGTTTTAAATTCTTTTTCTAAAAAGTTCGTAAAGTACTAATCGAGAATTTTCGCAAGAGTACGAAATCAAGTAATATAGCTTAGAGTATTCCAAGGTCGATCCCACGAGGACTTGTGAATTGCTAAATCCTAATTCTAATAGAATTTAAATAAAGAAGAAAACTAATTTTAATAAAAGTAAAGAATAAAAGTAAGAAATTATAATTTAATCTAATTAATAAAAGAACAATAATAAAAAGATGAACAATATTAAAAGCGTTAGGGTTTAGGCTTCTCTTCTAGGTATTTAATTCAATTATGTATGAATTTAGTTAACAGGGTTAAAATAACAATCACTAATCTACTTAGGAGCCCTCTCAGATCATCCTAAGCTTTCCTAACTAAGTGATTACCACCTCTCAATGCATAAACTAATCAGCTAAGAACATTAAGATCCTAGGATTAATAATTAAATCAGGTTCACCCAAAACTAATTTAATTATGGTTATCACAATAAACTGAATTACTCTCGTATCCAATTAGATTGTGTCTATTTTCCTAGAGCACGAATTATATTTCACCTCTCAGTCCTTCATACAATTCCAAAAACCTATTATATGGTGATCAGGCATATAACGGAATTAAGTACAAAGAAAATAAATTTAACCCCAAGAAAACCAATTCATACAATAATTAAATTAAAATCCCTAGAAGATCTACCTAAATCCCCAACAAGAAATTTAACTATTAAAAGAAAATATAATAAAGAAAAATAAATGCATTAAAGAAGAAAATAAAGATAAGAAAATCTCCCAAAGAAAACAAAGTTTGCTCCCTTGAGCTCTTGCTCTCCAAAATCTTCCTCTCCCAAAAGTCTCCCCTAAATAATGTATTTATACTAGCTAACTAGGGTATTTACATAACTCAAGGAATAAGAATTCTAATGCTAGTTGGACTTTTAATTAAAATAAAACACATGAGTTCAAAGCCCAACTACTTGGTCCAATATTCGGCGTGTAAAAGCTTTGTAACCAGGCAAGAAATGGCACCGTTTCACTAACAATCTGGACCAGTATCATTGCCGAGGCGTAACTTCCAATCAGTATTGCATTAAAGGAAGCGGCGCCGCTTATTATATCATCTGGCGCCGTTGTTGCTCATGCTACAAATTGGATTTCATGTGACTATGTAATGTTTGAAGTTGAAGTTCACGTGACTCCCTCCTCATCCATGCTTATGTGGCAATCATTGTTTGGCTCTAAGTTTCTCTTTTTGACCAATTGACTTGCTTGGACAGCCAATATCTTGATTTTTCCCATGTTGCAAGCCTTCATCCAAATTCCTTCCAATATTCCTCATAAATTTGTTCAAATTCTCTAAGTTTGGCTTGGTTTCCTACAAAACAAACATTAAACCAAAGTGAAGGGAATAATAAAATATACCATAAATTTCACATAAATTGTAAAACTTAGGCTCTAAATTAATCCATAAAATAGGTATAAATTACTCCTATCAAGTACCAAGTGGATCCGGGTTCGGTCGAGTCGATTTCTAAGCTTGTAGGTAGCTTATACCCTATTATTAGTATAAAACCCTTAGTTACGCTTAGATATTGATACTCGAACCTCAACTAATTTTACGATCGAGCAGTCGCATAGTCACGTAGACTGTCTATAAATGTTTGAACGTTGTTCAAATATTTTCCAAACTTCCCATGGACCCTAAAGCGAGGATTGATAGTAACTTCCGATTTTCTTTGTTTTGTGACCTACATTAGAATTTTGTAACAAAGTTCAAAATGTCTCTTTGATAAGAGCTTAGGGAGTAATGTTCTCCTTCGTTACGAAGAAAGATCTATTGAGGATATATATGTATAGAGAAGTAAGTTAATTGGAGGAAAAGATTTAAAGACTAAAAGATAAGAGTGTGTAATTAAGGATATTTGTTGTAAAATGAATGAATGAGAATGGATGAAGTTGATATGAGCCAGTGATGATAGTATGAATAAATGCGATTATATGAGCAATGGACTATTGTAGAATTGATGTAAGAAGAAATTTAATGGTGTATACTTGGAAAGGATGAGCCACAAAGGCAATTGAATATTGTAAGATAGAGGGTTACTTATGGGAAACCAGGCTGGATAGGTCTAAAATTGGTATCGAAATGATAGAAAGTAATAATTATAGATCAAGTGAAATTCAGTGTAGTCGGGGTGTGACAAATACCATGAGTTGGCATGAATATTGCGACTTAATTCGATCTAGCAATTGAAGTCAATTTAATACTTTTGAGCCTCCAAGAAACTTAATATAGTATTAAATGATGTTGTTGGAAACTTTTTAATATCACTTAAAGTTTGTAATATTTGACGTTGTTGGACATAAATATTTCACAAATATGCTTGGTTATATTTTTCTTATTATATTTCATATATTTTCACCTAATTTAAATATTTATTAGTACATGAATCATATATCTAAATATACTTTAATTAAGATATTATGACTTTAAAATATGTAAATAAACATAGGATAAAATTTCATTTTAAAATTCTAACGTTTACTATAAATATCCGTGATTTTTTATTATTTTTATCACTTTTTTGTGATATATCCATCGATATATTTATAATTTTGAGGGTGCGAGGGTATATCTAAAAAGCATACTTTTTTCAAGATTTTACATATTGTAGGTTTTGGTCATTTTGAATGCTGCGATACTTTGTTCTTCTTTTTTCCAGATTTCACGTTTTTTTTCTTCTTTTTTTGCAACTTCTTTTGCTTTTTTTTTAAAATTTATTCCAATGTTTTTTTATTTTTCAATTTTTAAGGGAAAATCTCCTCTTACATAATTATTACAAGTGCATATATATGTCACATGTGAACCAAGAACCATATGTCATCTCACGAGGGGGTGACAGCCACGTCATCAACTCCTTTAGCACCGTTAAGTGTTTGGAGTACATTAATGTACAGAATATAATAATAAGAGGTATTACATTAATTTTTTTTATATAGAGATACCACATTAGAATTATTTTATTTTATAAAATACAAAGGCGAAATAAGACAGTAGCTAAGTTGTCCAATTCATCTAATATTGTATCTGTGATAAGCCCTGAAGGAAAACAGCATTGAAGCTGTCCAATTCATCCAGAGTAAGAGCTAAGCCAAACTCAACGCCACCTTCCTCTTCCCTACTCTCAGTTAAAGCAAAAGTTCGACGAGCTCCAAGGTTAACAACCTCGGTCTTCGTAGGTCTTCCCCACCCAAAATCTATCTTATAAACACCCAATTTCGGTGATGCGATAACTGAGACAACGTTGTCTCCAGATTTGAAAATCTCAGCTGCTGTTGACAACCACTTCTCTGCCCCGTTTAGTGGCTCTTTGTTCACTTCCATTATTTGTCTTCCAATAGCCCTGGCAGCAATAAAAATTCCATTTTCCCCAGTTAGGTCATTCCTCTTAGCTGCTGTAAAATTGAATGCAATACAGTTTCCAAAGTATGTTGCGGGTAATTTTAGGCGTTCTCTACAATCTGCTGGAAAGCCAAAATGGCAAAGCGCATCGCCATCAGCACGTGGTGAGAGACGATCTTGTAATTTGATCAAGCAAACCCACATGTAAGCACATGTTACCGCAAATGTTGAAAACTTTGATGGCTCCGATATTTTTCCATCCTCTTCCGTGTACTTGTTAGCAATCGAATCCTTCAGTAACTCAACCTGAGATCTTTTGATACCTAAAGTGACCCGAAGTTTGCCAAGGGGAATCAAGGGAAAAACCTTTGATTGACTCCTGAGCTTGAAGAATATGGACGTCAACCCTGAAGGATCTTTTATCAAATCCCTGTTGAAATTGGGCAAGGAATTGTTAAGACTAATACTAGTCAAATCCCGTGGAGACCTATGGGCGGATGCCCATGACTTCATAAAATGAGAAAGCGTCCTTCCATCAGCTGCGCTGTGGCAAAAAGCAACACCTATGGAAATGCCTGCCATGGGAAATACAGTGATCTGGAAGGCAATGAGGGCCTTCTCCGTGCAACCATTTGCTGACATACTCGCAGGTGGCAATTTCGGGACAAGAGCTTGCAATTCTTCAACATGTCGTGCATGGTCGCCTCTGAGATGGTTAAAATCCGCAGTGGATTCGTTGACTACCAACGAAACGGAATCACCTTCTGTGTAAAGAATATAAGGCAATATTTCAGGCGCTGTAGGCCGGAGCAAAAGCTTGCCTGCAAGAGGAAAGAAATGTTGTAGGGTGAGTGAGAGAGATGTTTTGAGATTTGGGAGAGTGTTGTGCATGAAATACGAGGTGGGGTGAGGGAATTCGTAGAACAAAAGGCGCTGCATTGCAGAAAACCCAAGCCATTTTATGTCAAAGAAGGTGAGAGGAAGAGAGGTTGTAGGAACTGAGCCCGGAGGAGGAGATACATGGCCATCTTCAAGCACCTTCAAAGTGTGTGGCATAGCCATTTAATTTCGTATGATGATTAATTTTGTTAACTATCTTTATAACAAAATTTTGATTTATATAAATGTTTTCGACATGTTTATCCCTACATACACCTTCAAATTCGAAAGTCAAACTTTGGACGATGCTTGCCTAATTCTCTTTCACCAACCGCATTTGAATGTAGCCAAGACAGAAAACAATTTTCAATCATAGAGTGCAGTACTTGTCCAAATTTTCTATTAATTTCTTCAATTCTTAAATCAACCTCGTAGGTAACACATGCATTATTCAATCTAATTTTCTTATTTAAACCAAGGCATCACTATTCATGTGTTATGTCCATTCAATACTATTATTAACTAAAACCCGTAACGACATGGTTGGAGTCAACTTCTATGTCTTACATCCTAACAACCATGATGAAGAAAACATTTTAAGGAAAATTAATCATAAATGACAGCCCCACCTAGCTTAATGACAAGGCTTAAGGGTTGTCACCTGGTTGGCGGATCCGGCTCCTCTCCTGTTGGACTTTTAACTGGAGGGTCCAGTTAACGGTTTGATAGCATGCCAACACATTAAAATGTTTATCAATGGCTTCAAAACAGCCACGTTATCAAATGTAGAATTCTATTCCAACAACGTTAACAGTTTTCTCTTTTTGTCAAAAGTGTTAACTTTTCAATCTCTGTTTCTCCTTTAAATTTTGATTTTTCATTGGTTCTTTTTCTCTTAGTCTCTTCTTTCTTCTCTGTTTCTCTTCATTCGTACTTATGTGTTTACTTAGATATATGTAAAATATAATATCAAGCAACTCAAACAAGAACATAAGACATTGAGTTTACATGAATTCTTCTAAAAATAAAAGAAGTATTAAGAATCTTCTTTTGAGAATGAAGGTAAATAATCTTCTTTGAGAACATAGGCAAAATCTTCAGTTGGAGTTTACATTCTCGTCTGCAAAATAGAAAGATCAAGAATAGTTTTGAGTTTCCATTCTCTCATCCCATCTCTAAAATTGAAAAATCACAGCCCAATAAACTTGTCATGATCTTTTCCGGATTACATCCATCAATCAAATCTACTTCTAGTCAAACCCAGCCTCAAATTCCAAAATAAATTCCAGATTTGAAGTTACAGTTCCCATTCAAGATATCTATCTTTTGAAGAAGATTTGAAACCATAAGAAACTTTCTGGGATGCGACTATTACTCTCAACTTTGTTTTTGGTTCAAGATACATTACCATTTGCAGAGAGTTGGAGGAGGGATTACTATTTGAAGAGAGTTGAAGGAGGGATTAAGACTTGAAATCTGGATATTTTTCAAAGACAAAAAAGAAAATAAAGAAAGAATACCGATGAAAGAGAGAGTACTTTGATGCTGGGCAATAGGGAGAACACTTTAACGGCGTCAAATAATAGTTAGTTCTTGCATTGGATGACGTGGCTGTTTTGAAGCCGTTGATAAACATTTTAATGTGTTGGCATGCTGTCAAACCGTTAACTGGACTCTCCAGTTGAAAGTCCAACAGGAGAGGAGCCGGATCCCTGGTTGGCAGGGGTTCAATTTAAACCCTTGGTTAGTTGGATAAATATAGTACGTAAATTCCACTTTAACTAGAGAAAAAGAAAATCATAGATGATAACCCTTGATTAGTTGGATAAATATAGTATGTAAATTCCACTTTAACTAGAGAAAAAAATCATAGATGATAATAAATTTACCTATAAGCAAAAGTGTCTGGAGTCATCTTCGAAAGTGTTATTTCGGTGCTGAATCGTATCGAAAGTCAGAGGGCACTTGTGAATTCAGGGAGCAGTTATTGAAGGCACTTGTGAATACATATTGATGGAAAACATGTTAGGGAGCGGTCCGAGCCTCAGGAGGAGCTTCAAGGCCTATCTCACCGTGACCCACATTCATGTTAAACCGAACTAAAAACGAACAAACTTGGATTATATATATTGGAATCATTAGCAAGCACAAGACTTCGATAAATGGCACTTGTGAATTCAGATTGATGGAAAACATGTTAGGGAGTAGTGGTCTAGGCCTTAGGCTCCTACTCCAAAGCCTCGCTCACCGTAACCCACATACATGTTGGAAACCACTTGAAATAAAAAACCCAAGCTATTTGTTAGTTTCATAGGTCCTTCACGTATATAAGTGACATACTCGGATCTAATCCAACTTTTTCGTACCAACGGAATGGTATAAAACGGCGTATTAGTTCAAATAATATGACGGTCCAGATGTGTCAGATTAAGAAGAGATAATAAACTTAGGATAAAACGGAGTTGAAAGATAATGTAATCTCAATTCATGGAAATTAGTAAATGTCAACAAGACCTTCTATTAAGTCCATAACAATTAGTTATAGGACCCATTGGTGCAAGAAATCAAAGGATTTAGCCAATGACCGAGAATCGAAGAGATTAGAGAAAGAGGAGAAAGTTTGGCCCGAGGCCCGAGTAGGCCCAATGTCGGGCTTGTCTATAAATAGGGGGAGGCCAAGCCTCTCCCCCTCATTTCTCTCTTCCGCTTCTTCTCTCATTCTCTCTTTTCTCTCTTTGGAGCTAAATGGAGGCATTTTGAATTTTTGTCCGATCCGGACAATCTGACTTTCTGATCAAGGGAAGTTTCTAATATGTTGTTCTACTCACCTCAAGTTCCCACATACTTAGTTTACACGTAAATCCATGCATCGATTTAGGAGAAATCTCGGCTCAAAAACTAGGTTTAAGTTTTTAGTTAAATTTTGATTTAGATTTGAGATTTAAGGATTTTGAGCCAATGATTTCAATTTTTCTTTCAATGAATCCGTCGTAAATGTTGCAAGGATTGCTTGTCTCAATTTGTAGGTCGATCGATGGTAAAACAGAGAGAAATGGCGCTAGAAAGGGGTGAAGAGACCCGAAATCGGGTCTTTGCCGCGTCTCCCATGCAGGAGTCACCTCGGATGGCCAAAATGGCCATCCCAACCCACTCCCGCACGGGATTTGGTCAATCCCACATGGAAGTCAACCGGGCCCAGAGGGGCATTTTCATAATTTTACCGAAAAGGTCCGTTTTTGACTTGAAACCTCCCCGAAGACTTTTCTAACCCCTGAATCACTTCCAAACCTTAGTTTTTAGCATATTAGAGCCCCAAAATCAATTGGGAAAGTTTGAATTAGAATTCTAACACATTTATTTTCGTATTAGGTTTTTTGGACGATCGAGTGCGGCGACGTTTCGAAGATCATTCATCATGGATTTCTTGGAGTATACAAACCTCTCAGTACTGTGAGTGGCTTAGATTTTATTACTTAGTCACTAGGGTTAAATGTTTTCAAAACATAAAATGATTTTCAAATGTTTTGGGATACGGGAAATCCATCACACATGTCTGATTTATGATATACCCACGTAGAGAGTGGGAGGATTTTTAAATATAATATAAAGGCTTATGTGTGTGTGTGTTTATATTATTTGTTTTACATCTATATGTATATATATATATATATATATATATATTGATGATGATGAGAGGCGAGATGGGCGATTGAGTGGATCTCAGTGCTCCGATGAGAGGGAGCGAGTGGACCGAGCAAGACATGCATACGACTAAGTAGCCGTGGATCGCCCATCGAAGGGCAGGGTGAGTGGAGACCTTGGGAGAGGCGCGTAGGAAATTCACTAGGGCTCAGTGTAGCTGTGCTCCACCCATAACGACTGGCACTACCGAGGGAACGGGCTAGACAAAAAAAATATGAAAATATTTTAGAAAGAAAAGAGATAGCCCTCGGTGTAGTAAGGCATACGACCGATGGGTCAAGCCTTCAGTGGTTTGATTGCTAGCCTATTTCAGATATTTATTTTTAAATTGAGTTTTATTAAAAAAATTGTTTTATAAAATTTATTTTGGATTATCCCTATTTCCCTAACCCCTACTGGAAATTTATTAAACCTCTGTCACTCACCTGTATCCAATGTTGTTGAATGTAGATCCACGTACGCGGACGTCAGATAAATCAGAGGCTCGTTAAAAGAGGTCGGTGGCATAAGAGTAATAGTTTTCACTATGTAAGTGTTCTCTTAGACTGATCCACTGGTATTGTATATTTTTATTTAAATCTTTTTATTAAATGATTTATTATTATTATATTATTATTATTAAAGTTTTAATAATCGTTTTGCAGCAATGATACTCAATTTATGCATTGCGGTGCTTCGGGTGCGTGGCTGCAGACACGTACTACGAGATAACGCGATGGTTGCCACGTGGCTGACCCTTCTGGTCGAGGCGTGACAATTTTTCACTTTAACATTCCACCACTTTGTGATGTGGGATGTCGAACTCATATGTGAACAATTCTAACAATATTCTCTCTGTTAACCTGTGAGTCACACTAGGTCCTCATGCGATGAACCCAACCTTGCCTAGCTCCCTGTGCGACAAACCCGACCCTCATTAATTGGGAGGCTGAAACTAGGTTCGAAGGGTCGTCAAACTACACTTGACCTAGGAAAGGTGACGGAACTAAGTCAACTGTGCACCTCATAGCATCAATCAAGTCTAACCAGACTCTTATACAGCTTGTTGGGAGTGGTCTAGGCCTTAGCTCCTATTCCAAAGCCTTCCTCACCGTGACCCACATACATGTTGAACACCATTAGAAACCAAAAACCCATGCTATGTCTTCCATGCATATAAACCAGTTTAACATCCTACCCCTTTGTGATGTAGGGTGTTCAACTCACATGTGAACAATTTTAACAAAACATGCATAAGAATTTAGTTAAATGACACCCTGCTTTTGCCTTAAACAGTGGCGCTTGTAAAATGCGAGATCACATTTTTAATTTTATTTCAAGCATACACGTGCACGTTAGCAGATCCACAAAAGAACCTATGAGCATTTCGTTTCTAATAATACAAGAAGCAATAACAAAGTTACAAATTTGGGAAGTTAAATCGATTGATGACAGGCTACACCACTCTGCAATGAATGCCAATTGAATTCTAGATAGAATTAGTTTCTACTTTTGTTTTCCTTAACTTTTTACGTATAATAAAAGAAGAATCATAATTTCTAGGGTCGATTTCTTGGCTGTTTCTTCATTCAAGCGTTTGTTTTAAGGGGGGATATGGGCTCCTCTCCTGTTGCCTGTTGGACTTTCAACCGGAGAGTCTAGTTAATGGCGCGATGGAATGCCAACGCATTAAAACATATATCAATGGCTTAAAAAGAGCCACATCATCGAATACAAAATTAACTAATATTAACGTCGTTAATGGCAATGAATAAAAAACCGGACCGGTTGTCGAACCGGTTGGACATCCGGTCACCGGTTCAACCGGTCCAACCGGTTCAACCGGTCCGATTAAATAAATAATTTAATTTTATTATTTTTTAAAAAAATATTCAAAAAAATTAAAAAAAATAGAAAAAAATTCAAAATATTCCTTAAAAAATAAGAAAAAATAAAAATATCAATTAAAAAAACTAAAAAAAAATTAAAATTTGGATTGAACCGGTTCAACCGGTTCGCCGGTTCAACCGGTTCAAAGGCGGTTTACAAAAAAAGCTATTTTATGACCCGGACCGAACCAGACTTGTGACCGGTTCCCGGTTCAACCGGTTGAACCGGCCGGTCCGGTCCGGTTTTTTATTCCATGGTTAATGGTTCTGCCATCATCTCTTACATCAATATTCTCACTTTATTTTCTCTTTCATCTCCGAAAAACTCTCCAGTATCTTGAACCGAGAACAAGGTTGACAGTAAAATGTCCTGTTCAAAACGTTTCATGTGGTTTGAGGGTTTTGTAGTGAGAACTGGGAGTTCAAATCTGGGTTTTGCATCCCAAAACATTTTATACGGTTTGAGGGCTTCGTTGGGTTGCTACAACTGATTGATGTTCTTATCGGGCCCTGAATTTTTGTTTTAGATATGGGATGAGCACGAAATTGGCAATATTGTTGACCTTTCGATTTTGCAGATGATGATGAGAGTGTAAATTTAAACTGCTAATTTCTTATTTGAACATGTAGATTTTATTCTTTATTGTAGAATAGGATTATTTATACTATTCTTCAAAAAGATTATTTACTCTTCTTATATTTTTAAAATAATTCATGCAATCTAAATTCAAACGTTCCTGTGAACTGGAATTCGGAAAAATGAGAAAAAGAACTCGTGAAAAGGTAATATTTGAAGAAGAGAAACAGAGAAGGATGGCTTAAGTCGTTGAAAAGTTAAAACCCCTCAACAAAAGAAGAAAACAATCGAGATGGGAATGGATTTCCATGTTTGATGAGGTGGCACTTCTTAAACCATTGACATATGTTTTAATCTGTTGGCACTTGGCACCCCATCCAACCGTAAACTGGATTCTCTGTTGAAACTTCAACAAGAGAGGCGCCGGACCCCTTTTAGGGGGACTAAAATTGATGAAATTAATATTTAATTAATGTTTAATCTAGCTACATTGATTGTTGGTATCCAAATTAATTAAATTCCTAAGTTGAATACAGTACTATATCGTTTTTTTTCTTTTAATTAACCCACCGACCTAACTCTAGAGTCGAGTTATTGGACGTTCTGTCAAATCTATTTTTTTTAATTCATAAGATTCGAATCCCAAATTTTATTTAAAAGACATCAAGTTTTTTTCACTTAATCCAATAAACATTGGTATAATTACCATAAGAGGTTATATCCGCACTAACGTTATGTAAAGTAATATTTGTATATAAATATATTTTTAAAAATTTAGGAGATGTTTGCAAATATATATTAACATATATAAAGATGAGTTTTTATTTGTTTGAATTATAATATTATATTTTAACCTCACTTCTCCCTAAATATGAATTAATAAAGAAACAAAATAGAAAAAAATAACTTTTGTATATAAATACAGTACACAAAAATGTACGTCAAAAAATTCCTATATTTTTCGCCCCCAAGAAGTCTTTTAATTGTCGTTTTTAGACTAAAAAAATCGTTAAATAGTTAACTAAAATCTTGTTTAAATAAAAATTAATTGAAGAGATATAAATCAAGAGTGAGAGAAAAAGAAATAAAAATTAGTTTAGAAAAAATAAACGAAGAGTGAGAAAAAAAGAGTGATGATGTGAATATACTAAGAAAGCTTATTTGGGGACAGTAATAATAAAAGAGTATAACTTACATTAGGATGATCTTAAAATGTGGCTTTTTAGGCATCCAATAGTATTTAGACACCTCATAGATTTTAAAAGACATACCACAATTATTTTATATCCCTCTACACCAAATCAATTTTTATTAATTCATAAAATTTTTTTTCTTTATTTAAACTAATTAAACCCTATAACAATAAATATAACATGAGTTGAAACTTACCCTAAAAAAATAAAAAAAATTTAATTAGGGGCTAAACTTTATTATAAGAGACCATTTTTTTAATTTTTAGAAAAATTATTTGGTGAGAGTGAATGTATATTTAAAATCCTAATATCTTTTAAAATCAATGAAGTGTCAATTAATTATTGGATGCCTAAAAAGTCATTTTTTAAGATCATCCTAATATAAGTTAAACTCATAATAAAATTAAGGAACTGAGCTAAAACTGTAACCGAAGTAACTAAAACATGAACAAACGTAAGTAGAACGGGAACATGAATCCTAATTCAAGGCAATACAGCAAAATGCGTGGGGAGAGAGAAAAAAATTAACAAAACGGCAGCCAAAGGATATTAAAATTTAACAAAACGACGCAGTTAATCAAGGCCTGCATTTCTTGCTTGGTCACATATGGGAAATTTACACGTTTAGTAGCTCGGAAAGTTTTAGAAGAATTCTCTTGGATTTTGGCTTCATTAATTTGGGTTTTATCCTATAAGATGGGAATTGTAGTATAAGAGCTTCTTAATATCACAATGGAAAAAATCCATACCATTTTTTCCTTCACTATAATTATTGAAAATGCTGTCCTACAACGTACAAAATAATATGTTTAGTGATTCAATGAAAATCACATAAAAACAGTCAACCATTTATATTTATCCTTCCAAATTTTGCATAGTAGACTTCATTTTTTAGCCTTTTTCAAGAAGATTAAGAAAATTGAAATAAAAAGAAAACAATCTAAACATATACCCCTGAACATAAACAATTATATATTTTCCATTAAGTTTTAATTCTACAATAGTTTTGAATGACACTTATTGTATTTATTTTTTCCCAATGGAGATATCCAAAGTAGCCAAAGCCCTTGAAACTCATCTACCTTCAAAGAAAAAAAAAAGGAAGTAGCCCAGCCTAGTCCTACGAATTTCTCAATGGCAAGTTGGCCTCAACAATCCAAAGTATAAGCTCCATGGCCAAGAAACCTGATTTATCCTGAAAGCACGTTTCATGTTTCAACTATTCATAAGTTCTAATCAATAAAGAAAAGATGCAAATTAAATCACACATCCAAAATTAACCATCAATTTGATTGACATGAATTAACCCAACAAATTATTGCCAAGCTATAAGGAAAGAGGTCATGTAATAATAGGTAATTGCTAGTGTATAATAATGTCACATTTAAGGACAACATCATTTGACTAATAATTCAATTTATATGTCTATACTACTGGCAAGATCCTTTTACCTTCTAATGCTAAAAGATGCAACACAGATATATATCATGAAGAACAACATAAGCAATTTGTGATTAGAGGAGAAAAAAATTAACGAATAGAGCACATGGCAAAGAAGGGTAAAGAGAAAGGTTCAAAATACAATCTGCCATCAAATGATCATAATAGTAACCCAATTTTATGAACTAAAATAAAGCAAACACTCTATATGCATAAAAAATTAAATTATGCATCTATGATCTGACTTTTAGAACAAACCAATTCATCTATTGCAATAAGCTTAGACAATTGAACTCTCATTGTTACATTACGCTCAGCACCTAAACTATTCAAATTAACTTAAATTTCTCAAACAAATAGTATCATCTAAAATGCGAGGAAAAATGAAATAGAAAACTAATGAAGTTGGGAGGCGTAGTACAGATTCAATGTTTTTCTGAAATTAGGACATCACAAATTATTTAAATAGATCATGAGTACTGATTTCATGGTCTCAAGTCATCTAAATCATCATAGAATCTTTACTATAAATAAACTAATATCACCCAAGGCAAGTAAATATGTTCTTTCATTCTCAGCAAAAGTTTGATATTTTACATGAATTCAAAGTACATAAGCATCCTTACTTCCAACCTTAAAAACCAAACACAAACAGAAATAAAGAAATTGATCAATTGAGATGACTTCAACACGTATACTGTATACCAAACCCAGGTCAATGAAACTATAAAGTAAGCTTTAACAAAGGAAAAGGGAAAAAACTTGATTAAAAGAAAGTAATTTGAATTGGGTTACGATCAAAGAAAATGAAGAGAGAAGACTTTGATGAGTGAAGAAGTAAAGTGAGAAGACTTACAGCAAATATCGAAAGACATTCAATCGCATCATACCCATACCATTATTCACAAAGACTTGATTCAAACCCAAAGAGAAAAACTCAAAAAAAAAAAAAGCCTATGAATATGACTATTCGAATCTAAGAATATGAGTGGCCGTTGTACGCCTCTAAGTCCAATGCCTATGTCTATCTCCAATATGACATTTTATTATCTATTCTCCACGCACCGTATGAAACCTCTCATCACATGGACTTTAATGGATTTTTTGAAATAGCCTGAAACATTTTTGAACTCTCTTGTTATGTTAGAAAAAAGGAAAGCAAAAGAATATTCCAGCCTTCTTATAGTCGGAAACATTTTGAAATTGACTTGCTTGAGGCTCTTAGCCTATCCTTTTTTTTCCTTTGTTATGTGGAAAGACAGAAAACAAATTAAACCTGGAAAGAATTAAGATCATCAATCATAATAAACCTTAATCATTGAAAATCATCAACCCATTGAAAACATCAAATTTATATATTCAATCCTTAGAATACATCTAATTGCAGAAGAACAAAATACTAAAAGAAGGGATAGGATGGAGAGCAGAGAGGAGCCGCCTGGAATTATGTAGAGATGACAGAAGAAGAAACATGTAAGAATAATTGTGAGATGAGGGTGAAAAAGAGTTATTGATTTGTTGTTTAATTGAAATTGGGCAACCTAAAAGCTTTTCAATTCAATTTAGTAATGAATTTAATGTTCTAAAGGAAGATTTATTAATTTTATTATTAGGAAAAGGAAAGGGTTTTTGAAAAGAGAATCGTGGAAGAGTTATATGAGAAATAGATATTTACTATCTATGTATATATATTTTATATATTTAAAAAATGAGATAGTGATGTGGATAGCTTGATAGAGTTCTTTTGGGGACAATATATTTAAAAAACTAGAAGAGAATCCCCTCGCGCTGTTTGGGTTACAAAAATAATATAATACAATACATGAAATTGAATTAATTTATTTTTTAACTGTACATAGCATAACAATTGTAAAAATAAACGTATTTTGCTTCGAGTTACAAAAATAAGTATAATATAATAAATAAAATTGGTAGATAATAACAAAAAACATAATATATATTATAATATTATTACTTAAGTAGATAATAACAAATAATAAATATAAGAAAAGAATAAAGCACACAAATGAATTTAGTTGATAATAAAATAAGAAATAAATATAAATCAAACTCTGACTTAATATGATTATATAGTCTTGTATTTTTCTTTTGCGAATTAATATGATTGGTAACATTAAAAAGTAAAAAGGAAGGAAAAACACCCGAAAAAGTAAAAATAAAATTATACGAAAAAAATTTTCACTAATTTGTTTTTCAATTTCATTATCTTAGTTTTTCAATTTAAAAGTAAAAATTAAAATAATTGGTTTTTCAATTTACAATGCCCTTTCATTTCCCTTTTTTAATCAATATAAATAATTTAAAAATTAATTATAAAATACATTGAATGAATTTAATGATTTCAAATGATAATAATGACCAATTTTTTTTTTTTTTAAATACACATTTAAAAAATCAAAAATTAAAAATCAACATGTAACACCCTCCTTATAGCTCCATTAGGCACAACTTTAATTTAATGGTATAGATAGATGAGAGGATGATGTGGATAGCTTGAGAAAGTTCTTTTGGAGACAGAAATAAAAGTAAACTGGCATGAACACCCGCGCTAACACTGCGGATTTTATAAAAATTTATACTTTATTTTAAAGTCGCCGAATAATATTGTAAAATTTTGCATTAGACTATTTGTAATTCAGAGAATATATATATATATATATATATATATATAATATACTTGCAATGAAATGACAATATTGTAAAATTTTGCATTAGACTATTTGTCATTTAGAACAAAATATATATAATATACTTGTATTGAAATAGAAGTTTTCTTTCAAAACATTGACTAAACTAAAACAATAATTATGAACACATATTACCTTCTTCTTCTTTTTTTGCCAAAAAAGATATTTACAATGAAAAAAGAATTAATTTTCTATAGAGAAATACTTAAATAAATTAAATGAAGAATAAAGAAAATTTCTCATTTAATAATAAAAATAAAAAAGTAAGATGATGAGTTAAATCTGATGTGAAAAGATAATATGTTAAAAAAATTAGGTCTTTTAATTATTTTTTCAATATTGAAGTTTGTGAGCCACATTAATTGTTAGATAAAATTATCAACTAATCCACATTAATTGCTAGGTAAAATTATGAATTAATCCATAATTAAAATTACCAATTGTCAATTGAGATGACAAAAAAGGTATTTCCATCTAACATTAACTTTCTTAGCATGAAATTACCATACAGCTAAACAAGTAAGTCACATTATATCAGATAAGAGGGATAATAAGAGGATTTGCTATGAGACAAAATTAAGATATAAGTATAGATAAATAAATAAATATAAATATATTTTATATATTTAAAAATTGAGATGCTAATGTGAATTAGCTTGAGAGAGTTCTTTTGGGACAGAAATAAAAATATGTATAGTTGTATAGATATATAGATTAATAGATATTATAACTTACCACTTACCAGCCATAATGCATTAACTGACTTGTAAATTCATAATTTGCTGATTGAGTCAATGGTACCCTTGCTTTTTTAATTTTTGTCAAACAAACCAGAATTTGAGTTGAAAGCATCCATGGCGAGTCTGTATTAGTTCCATGTGTGTTTCATGAACTAGAAAAGAAAAAGTGCGAAGAGAAAAGAAATTGGAAATTCAATACCCATCTATTAATCGTTCAAAGTTCTCAAAAGCAAATCATATATCTATATAGGTAGGCCTAATCTGCCTTTATTTTTGCTAAGATGTATAAAAGCCAGCCATAAATCTAAATCGAACCATTTAAACTTCTGGCTGCTGAGATTAGTGCAACTACTAGATCAGCTATTTTTGAGATTTGATGGAAAAGCAGGACTAATAGGGAACAATTTAAGCCGGCGGTTTTCCAGAAAGGAAAGAAATGGCTTGCAAAGTTCAGGGTCGATGTTGCCAAATTGGTAGCTGCAAAGAAACCTGTAAATTCCCGGGCACATCCTTGGATGTTCATTAAATGTGATCAGCATTTGCATTATATCGCTTGGACTTCCAGGTGGGAATAGGCCTGGAATATGGGCATTTGTAGTACTGGCTGCACTGGGCTAGCCCTCCCAGTCTGCGCAAAGTCTACAGTGAATGTGGTCACTCTAACTAAGGGGGGGAAAAAAGCTACAGCTTTCCAATTTATCTAATATTGTAGCTCTGATAAGCCCTGAAAGAAAATAGCATTGAAGCTATCCAATTCATCTAGAGCAAGAGCTAAGCCAAACTCAACGCCACCTTCCTCTTCCCTACTCTCAGTTAAAGCAAAAAATCGATGAGATCCAAGGTTAACGACCTCTGTCTTCATAGGTCTTCCCCACCCAAAATCTATCTTATAAACACCCAATTTCGGTGAGGCGACAACTGCGACAACGCTGTCTCCAGATTTGAAAATCTCATCTGCTCTTGACACCCACTTCTCTGCCCCCTTTAGCGGCTCTTTGTTTACTTCCATTACTTGTCTTCCAATAGCCCTGGCAGCCACAAAAATTCCATCTTCCCCTGTTAGCTCATTCCTCTTAGCTGTTGTAAATTTTAATCCAATACAGTTTCCAAAGTATGTTGCGGGTAATTTTAGGCGTTCTCTACAATCTGCTGAGAAGGTAAAATGGCAACGCGCATCGCCATCAGCACCTGATGAGAGACGATCTTGTAATTTGATCAAGCAAACCCACATGTAAGCACATGTTACCACAAATGTTGAAAAATTTAATGGCTCTGATATTATTCCATCCTCTTCCCTGTACTTTTTTGAAGTCAAATCCTTCAGTAACTCAATCTGAGATCTTTTTATCCTTAAAGTGACCCGGAGCTTGTCAACAGGAGTCCGGGGAAAAACCTTCAATTGACTCTTGAGGTTGAAGAATATGGACGCCAACTCTGAAGGATCTTTGATCAAATCCCTGTTGAAATTGGGCAAGGAATTGTTCAGACTAATGCAAGTCAAATCTCCTGGAGACCTATGGGCAGATGCCCATGACTTCATAAAATGAGAAAACGTCCTTCCATCAGCTGCGCTGTGGCAAAAAGCAACACCTATGGAAATGCCTGCCATGGGAAATACAGTGATCTGAAAGGCAATTAGGGGCTTCTCCATGCAACCATTTGGTGACATACTCCCAGGCGGCAATTCCGGGACGAGAGCTAGCAATTCTTCAACCCGTCGTGCATGGTCGCCTATGAGATAATTAAACTCTGCTGTGGATTCGTTAACTATCAACGAAACCGAATCACCCTCTTTGTAAAGAATATAAGGCAATATTCGAGGCGCTGTAGGCCGGAGCAAAAGCTTGCCTGCAAGAGGAAAGAAATGGTGCAGGGTGAGTGAGAGAGATGTTTTGAGATTTGGGAGTGTGTTGTGCAGGAAATACGAGGTGGGGTGAGGGAAGTCATAGAAAAAAAGGCGTTGCAAGGCTGAAAACCCAAGCCATTTTATGTCAAGGAAGGTAAGAGGAAGAGAGGTTGTGGGAACTGAGCCCGGAGGAGGAGATACACGGCCATCTTCAAGCAACTTCACAGTGTTTGGCATAGCTTTTCTGACGATCTTCAGAAGAAAATTGATTTACCGTGTAAATGTTTTCGACATGTTTATCCCTATATACACTTTTTCAAGTCCGATCGAAAGTCAAACTTTCGATGATGATTGTTTTTATCCTCCTTCACCGACCCTATCTGAATGTACCATATAAAGTCTCAAAGACAGAAAATAATTTTCAATCATGGCGTGCAGTGCTTGTCCAAATTTATTAATTTGGTCAATTCATAAATCAACCTCTTAGCTCACACATGCATGCATTATTCAATCTAATTTTCTAATTTAAACCAAGGCACCATGATTCGTCCGTTATGTCGATTCAATATTGACTTAAACCCGTAACGGCAGGTTGGACCGAGTCATCAACGTCCTATGTCTTTCATCCTAATAACCATGATGAAGAAAGCATTTTAAAGGAAAATTAATCATAAATGATAATAAATTTACCTATAAACAAAACTATGAACAATTGTATTGCTCACGAAAATCAGTATTGATTGTCCACGGCTCCATCCTATGAAAGAGATTGGTCAGCTCTCCTACAGCATCCACCCAAGCCTAATTCTAATTCTATTTCTTTTAATTTGTTTTCAATTACTTTGCGCGGGGAAGCAGTTGCTGCCGGTGGTTGTGCTGCTTGAACCAACACAGCAGGAAATCAGGAATAGCCATTTGCATCTTTTATCTACGTCAACAGGAAATCATGTTAACATGCCACCTGCGTTCTGGCAACAATTTTCAGAATTCAGCTTCCTTCTTCTAACTTAATTTGCTGAAAGAGAATCTTAAAAGACCTTTACACGAAAACTTTGTCTAAGCAGTCCGGAGTCATCTTCAAAAGTAGTATTCCGGTGCTAAATCCTACGGAAGTCATCCGAAATAAACTCGGATATATTTGAATCAGCTAGCACAAGGCTTCGATAGGCGGCACTTGCGAATTCAGATTGATGGAAAACATGCCTAGGAATTTAGTTAAATAACACACCTCTTTGCCTTCGACAGGGCACTTGTAACACCTGAGATCACATTTTTAATTTTATTTCAAGCATACACATGCACATCAACAAATCCACAAAAGAAACAATTACCGTACTTATGGAGCCTAGAATACGAAGAAAATTTCTTTGAACAGGCCTTTCCGTTTACCAGTGCTAAAAATGTTTCTCATTAATTGGTATAAAGATGGAAGAAAAAGCAAAGTACTGTATTTTCGGTTTCAATTTTGCCCTTGTAAGGATTAAGGAGTTGACCAAGAGCTTGTTTTTCGTTATTATATTAGCTCATTGGAATCCGATAATCACATTAGATCCCAAATCCGAAGTTGACTCATGTGAGACATCAAACTGGGAGGCTCTCCCAAATTTATTTTATTCATTCACAATACTTAAACTTGAGACCTTATTTAAAAGGCATCATATTCCTTTTATTCGACCCAATAAGTGTCATTATAATTACAATATTTTTATAACTTACTAGGCACATAATGCAAAAATTTACTTCTAAATTCTTAGTATTTTTCTAATTGAGTCAGTGGTACCCTTATCTTTCTAATTTTTGTCAAATTAACCAGAATTTGAGTTGAAAAAAGCACATGCTAGTATCCATGCATGGTCAGTAGTTCCATGCGTGTTTCACGAAAAAGAAAAGAAAAAGTGAGAAGAATAAAGAAATTCAATACCTATCTCTTAATTTAATTGTTCAAAGTTCTCGAAAGCAAAAATAAATCAAATATCTATATAGGTAGCCCTAACCAGCCTTTACTTTTGTTATGAACTATAAAAGACGCCATAAAATCTCCATATCAAACCAATTAAACATCATGTTGCTGAGATTAGTGCAACTTTATTATATCAGCTATTTTTTAGATTTGATGGAAAAGCAGGACTAATAGGGAACAAAACAAATCAAGCCAGCAAGGAAAGAATTGGCTAGCAACAAGCAGGGTCAATGTTGCCAACTTGCCATATTGGTAGCTGCAAAGAGACCTGTAAATTTCCCAAGCACATCCTTGGATGCTCATTATAGACGATCAGCATTGCATAATATCACTAGGAGTTCCAGGTGGCAATATGCCTGGAATTTGGCGTATGACTGGTATTTGCTGCTGTGGGCTAACCCTGTCTGCACAAAATCAGCAGTCGAATGTGGTCACTGTAATAAAGAAAAAATGCTACAGCTTTCCAATTCATCTAATGTTGTAGCTGTGATATCCCCTGAAGGAAAATGGCATTGAAGATATCCAATTTGTCTTGAGCAAGAGCTAAGCCAAACTCAACACCACCTTCATCTTCCCTACTCCCAGTTAAAGCAAAAAATTGAGAAGATCCAAGGTTAGCGACCTCTGTCTTCGAAGGTCTTCCCCACCCAAAATCTATCTTATAAACACCCAATTTCGGTGATGCGACAACCGAGACAACATTGCCAGATTTGAAAATCTCATCTGCTCTTGACAACCACGTCTCTGCCCCGTTCAGTTGCTCTTTGTTCACTTCCATTACTTGTCTTTTCCAATAGCCCTGGCAGCCATAAAAATTCCATTTTTTCCCGTCAACTCATCCCTCTTAATTAGCTGCTATAAAATTTAGTGCAATACAGTTCCCAAAGTATGCTGCGGGCAATTTTAGGCGTTCTCTACAATATGCTGAAAAGGTAAATAAAATGGCAAAGCGCATCGCCATCAGCACCTGGTGAGACACGATCTTGTAATTTTATCAAGCAAACCCACATGTAGGCACATGTTAACCACAAATGTTGAAAACTTTACTGGCTCCGATATTTTTCCATCCTCTTCCGTGTACTTTTTCGCAATCCAATCCTTCAGTAACTCAACCTGAGATCTTTTGATCCTTAAAGTCACCCGGAGAAAGGGAATCCAGGGAAAATCCTTCGATTGACTCTTGAGCTCGAAGAATATGGATGCCAACCCTGAAGGATTTTGGTCAATCCCTGTTGCAATTGGGCAAGGAATTGTTTAGACTAGCCCAAGTCAAATCTCCTGGAGACATATGGGCGGATGCCCATGACTTCATAAAATGGGAAAGCGTCCTTCCATCAGCTACGCTGTCGCAAAAAGCAACACCTATGGATATGCCTGCCATGGGAAACACAGTGATCTGGAAAGCAATGAGGGGCTTCTCCATGCAACCATTTGGTGACACGCTCCCAGGTGGCAATTTCGGGACAAGAGCTTGCAATTCTTCAACATGTCGTGCATGGTCGCCTATGAGATGGCTAAAATCCGCTGTGGATTGGTTGACTACCAACGAAACGGAATCACCTTCTGTGTAAAGAATATAAGGCAATATTTGAGGAGGAACAGGCCGGAACAAAAGCTTGCCTGCAAGAGGAAAGAAATGTTGCAGGGTGAGTGAGAGAGATGTTTTGAGATTTGGGAGTGTGTTGCGCATGAAATACGAGGTGGGGTGAGGGAATTTATAGAAAATAAGGCGTTGCATGGCAGGATACCCAAGCCATCTTATGTCTAAGAAGGTGAGAGAAAGAGAGGTTGTAGGAAATGAGCCCGCAGGTTGAGATACATGGCCATCTTCAAGCACCTTCATAGTTTGAGGCATGGCTATTTAATTTCTTATGATGATTAATTTTGTCGACGATCTTCAAAACAAAATCTTGATTTATAAATGTTTTCGACACGTTTACCCCCATTTTATACACTTTTTAAGTTCGAAAGTCATCCTTTGGTGTTTGGATTATGATTGCCTTTGTTCTTCGTCGTATCTGAATGTATCATATATATACAAGACAGAATATAATTTTCAATCATAGCCTGCAGTGCATGTCCAAAATTTTGGTGTAACTACCTAATCCGGGGCCAAGAGAAACCCACGTTAACGGATTAGATAACAACTTCGAAAAAACCTCACTATTGTCTTGTCTAGAAATCGTTACTGCAAGTTGAAAAAAAAAATGGAAAAGAAAAATTTTAACATAGAAAAATGCAGCAAAATTATGATTTAGACACAAGAACATTGGATTTTGAGAATTAGATTAAGAATTGATAAGAGAGAACAACCATAGGATAGAAGCATATGAGAACTGGAGGCATGGGAAAAAATAAAAATGGTGGAGAGAGCTGTCGACGGAAGTGAGAAACGGCATTAGAATGTCCAAACCAGGAAACAGCAGGGGAGGACGTGGGCTTTTCTTAGCCCTAGATTAGGGGATTGGAGATCAGCGGACCTCCCAGCCCACAGTCGCATTATTCAGTCTAATGTTCTAATTTAAACCGAGGTGTAATGATTCATGTGTTATGCCGATTCAATATAACTACTAACAATATTCTTGCAATGCAAATAATCAACTAGTGATTATATATATATATATATCACGGCTTTGATTGTCCATGAAAGATATGGGGTCAGCTCTCCTACAGCTTTCATCCAAGTCTAATTCTAATTCTTTTTGTTTTCAATTTGAGCAGAAGTCAAAGTTCCTTTTTTGTCCTCCAAAAAAACTTTATCTTTCTTTTATAAATTTTTCTTGGAGAGAAAACATAACTGAGTAGCCATTTGCATCTCTTATCCACATCAACAGGAAAGCATGAGCTAGCTATAGCCTGTTAACATGCCACCTGCATTCTGGTAACCATTTTCAGAATTCAGCTTTGTTTCAGAATGCCAAGGAATTTAGTTAAAAAACACTCTGTTTTTGCCTTTGGACAGGGGCATTTGTAAAACATGAGATCACATTTTTAAGTATATTTCAAGTTTCAAGCATACATCCACATCAGGAAATCCACAAGAGAACTTGTAAGTATTTCTTTTCTAAACGAAACTTTTGTCATTAAGAGTCGAAAACAGACCCCAAAACATCACAACGAGAACAACTGACCTTACTTATGGAGCCTAGAATACGAAAGAAAATTTCTTTGAACAGGGCCTTTCCGTTTATCATTGCTAAAAATGTTTTTCATTAATCGGTATAATTAAAGATAGAAGAAAACGCAAAGTAACATTTTCGGTTTCGATTTTGCTTTTGTAAGGATTACGGACTTGACCAAGAGCTTGTTTAGTTTACGTAATTAGGTGCTGCTACAGCAGACACATCGATCCGACGACAATAGTCCTTTAGCAATGGAGGCAAGGATGGCTTCAAAGGGAACAACTTTGGCCAGCAATTGTCTTTGATTGTTATGATGGCCTGACAACAAGCAGTGCCAATGCCAATGGCACTAATCTGACCAACGGGAAATGCCCTATAAATCTCCGAAAGACACCCTTTAATGTTATTAAGAGAAGACCAGCATTCTTTAACTTCATTTCCAGCTCCAGGCAGAAATGGTAATAACCCTGGGACGGACAGCTTGTTGACATTATTCATAGTTCCCGAACGTGTTGAAGCTGAACAAGAACTCCTAAGCAATGGGGGGAAAAATGGGTTGAACGGGAACATTTTAGGCCAACAATTATTGTTAATTTGAGTAATGGCCTGGCAACAAGCAGGGCCAATAACGCCTATTTGGCCACGGAAGAATGAAGTATAAATTTCCATGATACACCCTCGTATGGTGGCAAGAGATGACCAGCACTTTTGTATTTCTCCAGGCTGCCAAGGTACCAGGCCCGGGGTTGGCAAAAATGGAAATATCAATGGTGGCAGCAACAGCTGAGCCTTGCCTGTTGTTGCCAACGTGGCCATGAATACTAAACTTATTAAAAGCATAGAAAATGGCTTTCCTGATAACGCAGCCATACTGAATTTGACCATGAAATTCTGCCAAGTATCTTTTTAGTGTTGAAGAGATGCAGATGGTGATGGATCCCTGGAAGGAGAAAGCTGGGAATTTATAGTACTAGAGTTATTAAATTGAAACGTTTTCCTTGTAAACTTATAAACTGATGGGGCCGTTTTATGTCTTTAATTGTTACATTGACAGCATTTTTTTTTTAAATTTTTGGTTTCCCACCTGTTATTCAGAGTTTCGTTCTGATTAATCCGGGTTCGACCCGTATCGCGCACTTAAATATGGTGAATGAGTCTCCCAACGGAACAGCATTTAATTACAATAATATTGTTTTAATTTTCTTTTATAAACATTTTAATTTGATTTTTTAGGTATTCATTCTCTTTTTTGGTGTACTCATATTTACAAGGATTAATTGAGTTTGTAACCCAAAAAAGGTATTAATTGAGTATGGCTAAAAGGAGTGGAATCTCAATTATTTGAAACATAATTAATGGACTGAAGCTTTTTTTAATTTTTTTTACAACTTTAATAATATTTCAATCGTTTTACAATTTTTAGATGACGTTTTACTACTTTTTATCATGTCATTATAATTATATACCTCTTATGCCATTTTACAATATTTTATGTCATATTTTACATTTTTTATGCGATTCAAACTAACTTTTTGTGTAATTTAAAAAATTTTGGCTTAATACAAAAAATAGCCCTTGAACTTGTATAAAATTATCATTTTGGTCCTTCAACTTTTATTTTGAAATTTTTGATCCTTGGACTTTTATTTTGTGCACAAAATAGCCCTTGAACTTGTACAAAACTGTCGTTTTGGTCCTTCAACTTTTATTTTCGAATTTTTGACCCTCGAACTTTTATTTTGTGCATAATATAGCTCTTGGTGCTAACGTGGCCCAATAAGAAAATTTCACGTGTCAATACTTAATTAGGTCACGTCAGCATCAATACAAGAAAAATGGCCGACACCCACAAAAATTCCGGCAGAAAAAATTTTCTCAGGCATCTTATACCCACGGAAAATTCTTTTCCGTGAGTATAATAAGGTACGTGGGAAAATTTTTTCAGTGGGAAATAGTGTCTTTTTTGTAGAAATTTTTCGTGGAAATCGGTTATTTTTTTTGTAGTGCATTAAAGGTTACATTGTGCACAAAATAAAAGTTCGAGGGCCAAAATTTTCAAAATAAAAGTTAAAGGGCCAAAACAACAACTTTGCACAAGTTCAAGGGCCAAAAATTAAAAAAAAAAAGTTAAAGGGCCAAAACGATAACTTTGTACAAATTCGAGGGTTATTTTGTATATTAAGCCAAAAAAATTTTAAACCATTGTACAACGTTTTTCCTTTCACAATTTTGAGTTATCTTACAAATTTTTACTTATTTTTATACCATATATTAATATGGTTTTACGCCATTTCGCTATATTTTATGCTATTTTCTATTTTTTATGCGATTTTACTTACTGTTTGTGCAATTTTGCAACTTTTCAAGCTAGTAGTTGCACAATAAACTGCGCACTTGCCTACAGTACTCTAACCCAAAATGTGGCCTTGGAAATCCGATTAGCACCATTGATTTTTTTATGAAGATTAGTTTTAATTTTGGCATGGCCCCTCTCCTTTCTAAAAAATTGTATACTCAAATGATAACTTTGTACACCAATTGAGTTTGAAACACTGTTATTAACTTGGTTCTCTTTATTATTTTATGTAATTAGACATATAGGTATACAGAATTTGTTATTTTTTATTTTTTTCTTCTCTATAAATAACAATTTTCTTAACTTAACATAATATAAGTATATTAAGAAACTAAGGCAAATTTTGGGATTAGATAACATGAAAAAAGTATTGGCGAAAATGAGGAAGAAATTAACATTAACAATACTGAATGAAAGTTATTATTTAATAAAGCTTCCTAGCGTTTTCATAACTGAACAATAGACTTTAACCGTGGCTATAGGTACACGAGTAGCCAATCGAGCAAAGGCCGATCCCAAACAATTATCAGCTATCGCGGTGAAGGCTTGGCAGCAGTATGTGTTTAAATTTCTGAGGCCTCCGTTGGTGAACACGGTTTTAATCCGATCAGCACATTGCGTCACATCGTTATTAATATTTGCAAGGCACTTCCCTATTTTCCAACCTAGGGTGAAAGCCGCCGATTTCTCTGACGCCAAAGTTTCTGGGTCCATGTTTCCATGGTCCCCTGGTACGTAAAGTTGAGAATATTGTGGTGCCGGTCCCATTTGGGCTTCTCCTGGTCGGACCATCGTGGCCAAGCAAACTGCTAGCACTGCCGTTGCCATGATAATATTGCCATGACTCATCATGTGTTTCTCCATTTTGATGCTGTCATCCAGAGGGCGCTCTACCTAGTTTTTGCGGGCATCTTTTGAAGAACGAGAGAGGAAGATTTTGTAGTTGTTCGGAAAGTGATCAGAAACGTTTGGAAACGTACTTATGCTGTCGGTTTTAATAGGCGATTCTATATTGCCTTGCGGTTCTTTTTGTTCCTTGGAATTTAGAATCTTCACTTACAATTTATATGCATTGAATATTTTGAGTTACAACTTGCAACTTATGAGTGAGGCTTTGTTTACCGATGTTTGTTAGGTTGAGTGAAAGTGTCACAACGTCTATTGGGTTGAGTGGAAATTAAAGAATTTAATATTCCTTAAGTAAAATATCGGATTCTAATCTTATAAATGGAGAAAATAAACTTGAAAAACTTTACCATTTAGGATCCAATACTCCAATGTAACTTATACAAAATTAGTTGTATAACTTTAAAACGGATACGAATACCTCACTTTTTTTTTTTTGAAATTTTGATACTACCAACAATTCCATAACATTGTCAAAATTTATCATTACTTGTTGAATTTGGATATTTCATCTCGAATTGTAATAATGAAAATTTATCTCATTTTTTCTTAAAAATGTGTGATGTCATCAGAACGAAACTCAGTTAACATACTTTGATTTATTATATTAATTTTATTATATTAATGGGTGCTTTTATTTTATATATCAACCTTTGATGTTGGCATAAAGGTGAAACCCCAAATTTTTAGTTAACATACTTTGATTTATTATATTAATGGGTATTTTTATTTTATATATCAACCTTTGACGTTGCCATATAGGTGAAACTCCAATTTTTTGACACCCAAGTATAATCTTAAACAGACTCTAAGTCTAAGTCTAAATTCTCGCAAAAAATCAAGTGAACAAAATTTCATAAATTCCTATGTGGAAATAATATTAGTAGTCTCTTCCTTTTTGAAATAAAAAATGCTAGTCCTTTAGAAAATAATTTTATGTTAATTTTCCCAAAAAAATAAAAATAAACAATAAAAAGAAAATGCCTAAATACCTAAATCAGCCCTTAAACTATACCAAAATAGACAAATTGATACATAAACTTTTATTTGTGATAATTAACCTCTCAAACTATTATTTTAAAAAAAATAAACCCTCAAACTTTATTTTGGGACAAAATAACCTTAATTGTATAAAATCCTCAAGGGTTATATTATCATAAAATAATAAGTTTGTAGGATTAATTATCTTAAAATAATAATTTTTAGAGATTAGTTGTCCCAAAAATATTAATTTAAGTGATTAATTATCTTAAAATAATAATTTGAGATCAATTGTCTTAGATAAAAATTTAAGACCAATATATAAAAAAAGTGTAAGGACCAATACGAGTATTCAGCCGAAGATTATCTAATACATTGTGCGAAAATTTGGGAAAAGGTAGTGTTTTGCTCGGGTGTTGAATGTTGGGGATGTTATATAGAGTAAGATGAAGAATATGAATATGTGCGAGCCGTAGCACTCACTCAATCGAAGAAATGCTGAGAAGAAAACCCAGCAAAATCGAAGTCAAGCTCGAAGACAAACAAGAACTCGAAGATTCTCGCAAACCCTCTCCTCCCCCGCCCACTGCCACATCCTCCTCCACTACTACCGCTTCCTCCTCCCTCCTCCACCTCCTCGACCGCTCCCATCCCAGCTCCACCTCCAAGTCCCAGCGCATCGGTCTCTCCCCCTAATGGAAATCGAAGTAAAGCTTCGACTCCAAGATGCGGCCGCCCACCGCCACCTAACCACAATCCTTTCTCCTTTTCTCTCCAAAACTCTTCGCCAACAAAACCTCTTCTTTGACACCCCGACGAATACCCTTTCCTCTCAACTCTCCGTTCTTCGCCTCCGGTTCCTCAACAACGACGCTCGCTGCATCGTTTCCCTCAAATCGAAGCCTACTCTGGTAGATGGTGTCAGCCGCGTGGAAGAAGACGAGGAGGAACTGGAGCCGGGCGTCGCACGCGCTTGTGTGGAGGAGCCGTCCAGGCTGGGGAAGATCGAGTCTAGGATTTTGAAGAGGGTGAAGGATGAGTTTGGCGTTGGGGAAGAAATCGGTTTTGTCTGTTTAGGTGGGTTCGAGAATAAAAGAGAGATTTTTTATTGGAAAAACTTGAAGCTTGAAGTGGATGAGACTAAGTATGAATTCGGAGTTTGTTATGAGGTAGAATGTGAGAGTGAGGATCCTGACAGAGTTAAGAAATTGCTTGAGGAGTTCTTGAAGGAAAATGGGATTGGTTATGCTTACTCTAAGATGACAAAGTTTGCTGTTTTCAGGTCTGGAACGCTGCCTTAACAAAGTGAGCTTGAGGTTGGTTTCGATACTTGTTAATCGAATGTTGGTCTGCCGAAATCTTTAGAGGTTTATGTTTTGCTTTAGTCGGTTATCTTTTTTAAGTGGTTTTTGAAGTGATTCTTGTCCTTGTTGATGTTGGATGAAACTATAGCTGCTTGTTGCTGTGGGTTTTTTTGTGATGCTAATTTCTTTGTCTGTCGTATTTCTTGCTAAATTTTTGTTTGTTGCTTATCCTATATACATTATCAAATCATGTGAAAAAGAGGGGGCTAAAAACCGGAGTTTACCTTCGACTAGGAGAATTCTTGCATATTCTGCAATGTTTTGCCCTGGAACAACTGAGAGTGCCTTTATTCTTAATTTTCAAACAATAAGAAAAGGATGTCTAGCTGTGATTGGATTATACTGATTGATTTTTATGACTTGACCTAATCATCTTCCCTATCATACTCATTTTTGGAGATTGCTGCTTATTTACTTGCATTTTGATCTATTTGCCTCTCACAAACATATTCTATTTAAGTTGTTAGCTGATTGGTCGATCCTTTGTTCTTATAACTTAGTAGTATTACTCATTTTCTTTTCCAAATTTTATTGGCGTTTTTAGTGCTCCTGCCACATAAATATTGGTTTGAGCTGCTTGATTATCCCGTGGTTTTCTGATTTCATGTATTTACTTTGGGACTTTAGATTTGTGATGTCTTCTGACAATGTCTAACTGCAAATGTGGTGGTATAATATGATGACTGCATTCAGCATATGGTCACATCAGTTAACCAGATCATAAATGCACCTCGTTTTCTTCTTTTTCTAGTTTTAACAGTTCGATTAGCCATGCAAAGTTGTACATTGTAGTTTTAGCCTGTTAGGAGACAGAGACTCATCCATAATTGGGACACGTAGAGCCAGGTTAAGCTCATCTATGTTTATGCAGTAACCCCTATGCTTAGTAATATGTTTAAGCATCTCAGACCTCTGGCATAAGTGCTTCCAGAGCTTCAATTTGCTGTCAAGGATTCTCTCTCTTTTCTCCCTGCAAGTGCAACTCTCATTAATCTTGGTCTTCCTGAGCCATTTTTTTTTCCTTTTTTTGGCAGAAGGTCTTTCTCAGCCACTTGTTGAGTTTCTACTGAGCTTTACCTGTCTAGTTACCTATGTTTATGTCGCAGGGTATGAACAAATTGAGTGTGATTTTTAACAACTCTCTTCTATCAAAAAACACTGCAAGAGATGCCCAAGATAATTTATTTTTGCACAAGAGTTTTGTCTCAGTAACTTGTGTGATTTCTCTCTTTCCTTTATCCAATTGTATTTTTGATTTGTGGATGGGAGATGTTTTCTGGTCAAATTGGTGTTAAGTTAATTACTTGACTGTTCAGGATGAGAACTTGAGAAGGGAGCAATCTTGAGTGGTTTTATGTAAGCAGTCTAAAACAGTATACAGGGCTAGAAGACAGATATTAACAAGCTTTTCTGCTCAATGCTTTGTTAATTAAATGCATGTGTCTTGATTAAATTGCAAGTTTGTAGTAGCAAAAGCGTCGAATTGCAAATTTATTCTTATCTGCGAGGTGAACACTATTTCTTGCAGTTTTGATGTCCAGTGACTTGACTCAGTTGGTCTATTAATCTGCTATTTCCTTTTTGTAGGTTATCATCATGCACTATATTTATCAATTTTCTTCCACGGCAGAGAGACCAATCAGACCATGCGAGCATGGTAGATGCGCCAAGCGTATGGTCTGCCATCCTCCTCTTGAAGAGAAAAAATAATTTTACCCTCTCGTAGCAGGCTGAGACCATATATAATTAGCAATGGACATGATTATTATTCCATGTTAATACTCTTTCACTGAGTTTGAATAACTAGGATAACAAGTTTGCTCTCTACCTCTCTGGGTCTTTTCTATGAATTTCTGTTGTTCAGATGTTTCTCTTTACTACCATCTTGCCTACTCATCCATCACCTGCGCTTGATTCGTCTCAGTATTTACCAAGTTCTAACTTGCTACAGGCCGGAGGGGTCTCTGTTTGAATGCAAGATGTCTTAGAATTTCAAATCCCCTATGGATTGAACATTAAGACTGGGTATCATTGCCAAGAAAAATCTTCTACCTTATGAGCTAGCGCCTCGTCTCCTTACACATGTTGGTTTCTGCTGAACTGCACTTTATTATTCGGTACTTGCCTAACCTCGTTGACACCTTTTAAATTAGCGAGAAGCTAGGAGTTAACAAGTTTGACTCTTTCTTTGCTACACGAACCAAAATATACTGATGTTCTTTTGTACTGAGGCAGTGGAACTACTGTATCCCCTCATGTCAGACTTCGTATTTGGCCTCTAGCTTATAATAGGTACACTTACAGACTTAGGACGTCGAAAGTGCCAGAAAGTTTTCAGTCAAGCATAAGAGTGGAAAAGCCTCAAAATCTGGCTTTTGATCATACAAGATGAGCAAGTTCCATCAGGCTAGAACATTTAATTGCGGGCTTAATTGCTGATTTGATACGATTGATAAACTTAAGCTTCCAGTTAGTTATTCCATCAGACACTGCCGGCTTACTACAATACTACCCAAATCCAAAAGGTAATTAAACAAATCCCAGGTTTTATTTTATTTTATTTAAATTGAAAGATGGGAGTGATTCAAATTCTAGTCTTTAGCATAAGGAAGAATACATAAACAAACGAAAACCATTGAGCCAAAATACTAACAATCCAAGTATTACACTACCAGGTACTACTAAACAACTAGGAACAACCACTATTCCACAACAGAATAATATGTATCATAACCACCTGTAACACGAGTACACGACAAATGCCAGAAGTAAGGTTCATTCAGAAAGAAGGATGGCGAATCTTCTACTCTATGCAGACAAACAAGCTGAATTCTCCCTCCCTACTAATAGTTCCTTACTCGATGGGGATAAAAAAGAAAAAAAAAAGAAACAATGGAAAATCTAAGCCCTATGATAATTTTCACTTCCTCTTCTTAGAAGGTGGCTGAGGAACCTCATCATCCTCATCTTCTTCATCTTCATCTTCTTCATCCTCCCCCTCATCGCCGTCGTCTTCATCCCCATCCTCATCATCATCGTCATCATCTTCATCATCACTCGCTCCATCCCCATTGGCCTCGGGCTCATCCTCGGGATCCGCTTCATCACCTTCCTCAGCGGAGAAATCCTCATCACCTGCATCATCATCCGGGTCATCTGCGTTATCCTCATCTTCATCTTCATCATCATCCTCTGTATCACTGGCATCTTTGTTCTCGGGACCAGGATGTTTCATTTTGAGCAGTTCATCAAATGGAAACCTAAAAAAGAAGTCAAACCCACCAACCTTTTAGATTTCCCCTCTAGCAACCATTGTAAATTAAGATGAGAAAGGAAAGGAATTTCCTCACCTCTCATCCACTGCAGTTAAATTCAGTGATGCATTTGTATTGTTCATTACTGATCCTGTCTGCAATGATCTTAAATCATGTTAGAAAGGATCTTAAGCAAGATACATACAGCAAACAATAACAAAAGAAGTATGCTTAGACAACAAGCTTCTGTTTGCATTTAACAATGGAACAGACAAGTTCCCCTCTCCCATCCATGTCCACCGTATGATGAATGTTAACACTCTGAACATATTTTTTTATAAAGAGTTAGCGAAACAGAAAAGGAAAAACACTCTGAACGTAATTATGACCAGAGAAGTAACTGGAAAGCTGGAAGGAATAAAGGACTGCGGACATTGGATAACATGGGGAAGGGCACCTCCAGCTTAGTATAACACTAATTGAAAGTCAGGGCTTAGGCTTCTTTCAAATGACTAAAATAGTTATATTGATCCAAAAAAAAAAAAAAAGAAGAAAGAGATGTTGCTAATTGAGTCAGGAATTAAACCTGATGCCACAAATCAATAACCCTAAAAGAACTCCGTTAGTATCAATTTGTTGCCTTATAAGCTTAAAGGGCAAACCAGACCCATATTTCATGTCTAAATTCACAAGTGAAAACTTTGACCCAGGGCCCCCAAATATGCATTCCTGTATTAAATGATAAATAGAAAGCTACCTACCCATCCGATTCATAACATTTGTTCCCTAATGTTCTAAGACCAAATTTCTCTGATAATTGGTAGTACAGATTTGAAACTAAACACAAATGTCACTGTATTGGCATAAAGGGTAAAAGAAACAGCAAATGTCCCAAGCACTAAAAGGTACAGAGGAATGTCTGTTCAAAGTCACAAAACCAGTAAAAGTAGTGTAGAAAGATTCTGATATTCTACACTGAATCCAAATAAAAACCAAAAGCTGTAGGGCCTCTCAGGCAGCAAGTTATAGAATCTGTAGCCATCGGTATACATTAGAAAAGAAGGCAGCATCTGATTGCAGGCAACATTGCAAAAAACATTGTTTTCTAATTGCGAGAAGATGCTAATTTACATTAATTATCATACCCAAACATAATCTAAGCTTATTATTATGGGAAAAAAACCCAATTATTCCAACACCATTTCGGGTAAGCACAGGTTTAAGAGATCAAAAGGCTTGCTTGAACATAATTAACAGACAGAAATAAAGCTAAATGAAAAGGCTAAAACAAGAGGAAATAGTCCACAAACCCACGTCTTGAATCTTAGTATAGGGAAAACTTATCACTCTCAACAGTCAACGCACACAATTTCGGTCCCCAAAAGCAAACCTTGCCCTTAACAACAACAACAACCACCACCAATGTGCAAATTCATAATAAAAAATGTACAATTTTAAGACTTTAGCAGCTCACAGTAACCTCAACCAAGACAAGCGACAGTCAACCACCAAAATTCAACAAAAAGAAAAGGGCAAGAAGAACACAACACTAGCAGCAAAAACCTTCAGAACAAACCAAACAAACGTTTTTCAGACAAACCCGAAAAGCAAAGACAGCATATAAAGCAGAGAAAACAGCTTTCAAGCTACAAAAAAGAATAGACATTACAAAGAAGAGAGTAAATATACCAGCATGAGAAGACAAGCAAGAGACTTTCCAGCAAGAACCAAAGTCTCAGCCACCAAAGCTTCCATTACAGAGCAAACCCAGATGCTCTTTTCAACTGGGCTGAAACTACCCACCTCCATTGTTGCCTTCGCTGAAGAAAAAAAATTTACACTTTCTATGGAAAAAAAATAAAAAATAAAAAATAAAAATAAAAATCAGTCAACAAAAATGAAAAAGACTTTTGATAAAAGGAGTGTAGATAGAGAGAGAAAGAGAAAGACCTGAACAGAGTGGTTTCTGGGTCTGGGTCCGGTTAGGGTAAACCCTGAGGTCCGGATTAGGGTTTTTGGTTTGCCAGAACTGATATTACCAGGTTAATTTTTGTTTCTTCCAGTCACGATGAAAAGATGTTATTGGATAAAAGAGGTAAGGCGGTGTGGAACTAGTAATTCTCAATTTTGCATTTATTTCATTTGGGGTGGAATTGACTTTTTCTTGTGACTTTGTATTTAGTATAAGGTACATAGAGAAACCATTTAAAAGATTATTTTGACTGGACGCTTTGGATCCAGTGTCAGAATTATTTCTCACGTCAAAACATTTTTGGAAGAAAATCACGTGGTACTGGGACCACTATAACTTCGTTGAATTGTCCAATCAGGTTACTGATTTGCCTGAGGTTCGGGAATTTGATTGGTGGAGCCTACTGTATTTAGTGGGATTGGAAGTACAAAATTATGACTTTGTTTTTTTGGGACACTTGTTCGCTCTAATAGGGACAAAAAGGAAAGAAGCCCTCTTATTGGGCTAAAATGAGCCTAATGGACTCAACCTATCAAACCCAAGTTTGCTTTTATAAAAAGCCTCATCTGGCCCAAATGCTATTTCTTTTTTTTTTTTTCTCTTGGTCAGAAAATGCTTTTTCTAAGCTCTACCTCTTAGCCAATAGGCTAAGAGGCTTGAGACGTCACAAAGCAGGATTCAACCCCTGCCATCCCACCCTGACCTCGAGTCCTAGTACCTTTTATTATACCAAAAAAAAGAAAATGCTTTTTCTTCGCTTCCTACTTCTTCGATAGTGATTTGGCAATGATTGCTATGCTCGACTTGACAGAATCTTTCAAAGCCCTTGTATTATAAGAATACATTCAATTTAATTCTTATATTACAATTTAGATCAATTTAGGTACTGTTTGATAAAATTAAAATAATTAAGCACTGAAAATTAAGTGTTGAAAATTTATTCTGAAAATTTTAAATATTGAATTGATTATGTAAAAACTGTTTGATAAGCTATTATGTTTGAACAAATTTATTTTTAATCTATTTTAAAAGAAATGTGATTTTATGAAAAATAAATGCTTTGACAATTAATAAAAAGGAAAGAATAATGGTTAAAAGGAAAGAATACAACATTAAATATAATTAAATAAGATTTTCTTCCTTAAATGGAATTGTTGAAAAAAATAAGTAGCCTAAAAGTTACTTATTATTTTCAATGTTTTTTCATTGAAAATATTCCATTAAGTGATTTCTTAATTTTTATTATCAAACATATTGAAAAAATGAAAACATTGAAAATTTTCATTTTCAATAGTTTGAAAATTTTCAATGGTTAATCAAACAACTCCTTAATCCATATATATTGTTGAAAATCAAATAATCAAACTCTTAAATGTCACAATATCAAATTCCATTTTTAGAATTGATGACACATAATCATTTTCTATCTTTAGGTTTAGTAACATGGCAATAACATGGCCAATTAAGCTCTGAAATGACGTGCCTAGCATTAATGTGCTACTAACATGTTAGTTTATAGTCTGATTTGTCATCACCACATAAGTATTGTTTTGTCATTTTGTTGATTTATTAATATCACATAAGTGCCAAGTATATTAATCCATATCTTAACTGATCCACATCATTATCGTGTCAAGAATTCAAGCAATAGATTTTGATTCTATGACATTTAAAGATGCAATTGTTTGATTTTCAATAATAAAAGGATCAAATTAACATAAATTACTATTAGATATTAAATTGAACAATTTATATAGTACAGGGAGTTTGGGAGTACTTTTTCCTCCCCATTGACCAAGAGTTTCCTTTTGAGAATTCCATTGACCAAGAATTAGTGCCACTATTATAGTCACCCACCTTGGAAAAATATTTCTTGACTCATCTAGAGCTATTCTATCTATAGTCCGCTTAAAGTGTCTTTTTTTTATTTGTCTAACTTTAATACATATAACAAAAGTTTAGTCCTACATTTAATAAGTTATCTTATTTATAGGACAAGTTTTTCCTTTTTTCTAAAAATTATAGCGATATAGTTGTAGAATAAAAAATAAGTGCAACCAGTTGATGAAGAGCTATGTCATGAGGGCTATAACCGGGATAGTTTTAGACGAGTCATACAGCAAAACCCCTCACTTTGATTTGATCTAAAGTCTAACTAAATACTAATAATAGTATAAACCTTTAGAAAAGAAACAATTTTTGTTTAATTAATTAGGCAATTATTATATTAGCATAAGAAAATAATAAAAATGGCATTTCAAAGTAACATGTCTTTATTTAGGCAAAAAAAAAAAAGAGCATAAGATTGGCTCAAATTGCCTTGTTCATAAAGTCGATGACAAATAGGAGATCCCTTTTGAGATATTTAGATTCCATGTGTAACGTTATCTTATTTAGTCCAATTTTATATTAATTGATGTAGTTTGATTTTATATTAAATGTAATACTTATATTAGATGTAATTACAAAATAAAGTTTGAATCTAAG
Organism: Microcos paniculata; assembly: GCA_030664755.1. NCBI lineage: Eukaryota > Viridiplantae > Streptophyta > Magnoliopsida > Malvales > Malvaceae > Microcos > Microcos paniculata. The sequence continues at coordinate 34,426,180 of CP131459.1, read as the reverse complement.
ATCTCTATTCAAATCTTATTTTACACTTATTACTTGAGCTAATTCCAAATGGTAAATGAGAAATATTACGATTCAAATATAAGATCTCTACCCATATCCCACTTTACGCTTGCTACTTTAAATTAATTGCAAGTAGCAAATGAGAAGAAAATTGATAGGTAAATTGGCATTGAGTGCTAGAATTCAACCAAAAAAAAATACTTGTTCATTTATACATCTCCATATAAGTAATAATAAAAAGAAAACACCTATTATACATCTTTTTTTGGTATATAAAACATGGTTACAGGGAATACATGGTTGCTAGACCATAATTTTTAACTGGTCTAGATGACTAATTACATATTAATTATGCATGTTTTATCCCTTAATAAGATTCAAACCCAAAATTTTAGTTAAAGAGTATTAAATTTCTTCCATTCAACCTAACAGAAGTCGGCATAATCTTAACTGGTCTAGATGACTAACCACACATCATTAATTATGCCAACACTTATGATACTAATATATATATATATATATATATATACACACACACACACACACACATACACACATACACATATATGTATGTATGTATGTATGTATGTATGTATATATGTATGTATGTATATGGGTATAACTTATATCAGGATGATTATAAAAAGTGACTTTTTAAGCATCAAATAATATGCCGACTTTTCATCACTTTTAAAAAATATACCATAATTATCTTATTTCCTTTTACATCAAATCATTTCTTAATAATTTACAAATCACTTTTTCCTTTATTTAAACTATATCCTACAACAATAAATATAATATATGTTGAAACCTATCCAAAAAATAAAAAAAATAATTTGGGACTAAACTTTTATTATAAAATATCTATTTCTCCCTCTAAAAAAATTATTTGGTGGGGATAAATGTATATTTAAAATCTTGAAATCTTTTAAAATTTATGAGGTGTCACATAATTATTAGAGGCTTAAAAAGTTACTTTTAGGATGATCCTAATGTAAGTTAAATTTTATGTATATATATATATATATATGTAATAAAGATATATAATCTATAATGTATAATGTATAATCTATAACAATAATAATAATAATAATATATATATATAAGTACGTATGTTGTAAAACTTTTGAATGACCTAAAATAACATTTTCTTTCAATATATTTTAGAAATGCCATTAATATTATTGAGTCAAATTAAAATTCTTTATTTATCTTTTACTAAGTATTTTTTATATATTTATTAAATGATGATAGTAACTAATAATTTTATTTTCATTATAATTAACTTTTTACTATATTATATTGAAAAAAATAGTTTAATTGTCATCCAATTTTTTGTAGTTTAATTTAAAGTTTACTTTTATAATCTATAATATATATATATATATATATATAAGTATGGATGTTGTAAAACTTTTGAATCGTCTAAAATATCATTTTTTTTCTACATATTTCAAAAATGTCATTAATATTGTTGAGTCATATTAAAATTTTTTATTTATCTTTTATTAAATATTTTTATATATGTATTAAGTGATGATAGTAATTAACAATTTTACTTTCATCATAATTAACTTATTGCTATATTATATTGAAGAAAAAAATTTGATTATCATTTAATTTCATGTAATTTAATTTAAAACTTACTTTATAGTTTGATTATCATCTATTTTAATATAGTTTATTTTTCTAAATTTTTTATTATTTTATTATTTTGTTTAATTATCATCTATTTTAATATGGTTTATTTTTCTAAATTTTTATTATTTTATTATTTTTTATTATTTATAATATATTGTATCACATGCAGGGAACATGACAAGGTGACTAACTGACTGTCTATAATATCTATAAAAGTACGAATGACGTAAAACTTTTGAATCGCCTAAAATATTTTTTTTTCTAAATATTTTAGAATTACCATTGATATTGTTTATATGAATTGAAACTCTTTATTTATCTTTTACTAAATATTTTTTATATATTTATTAAATGATGTTAGGAATTGACTAATTTTATTTTCATCATAATTAAATTTTTAATATATTATATTGAAGATAAAATACCCATTTTTTAAAAATATTTCAGAATTACCGTTGATATTGTTTATTTAAATTGAAATTCTTTATCTATCTTTTACTAAATATTTTTTATATATTTATTAAATGATGTTAGTAATTAACTCAGTTTATTTTCATCATAATTAAATAATTAAATTGCTACTATATTATGTTGAAGAAAATAGTTTACTTATTATTCAATTTTATGTAGTTTAATTTAAAGTTTATTAATCTATAGTTTAATTATTATTCACTTTAATGTAGTTTATTTTTTAAACTTATTATTATTTTTTCATTTTTTGTTATTATTAATAATATATTGTATAACGTGCAACACATGTGACAGTGAATGACTAGTATATATAAAAGTACGAATATTGTAAAACTTTTGAACAATTTAAAATATCCTTTTATTTCTACATATTTCAAAAATACCATTGATATTGTTGAGTTAAATTAAAACTCTTCATTTATCTTTTACTAAGTATTTTTCCTATATTTATTAAATGATTATAGTAATAAATAATTTTATTTTCATCATAATTATCTTATTACTATATTATATTGAAAAAAATAGTTTAATTACTATCCAATTTTATATAGTTTATTTTAAAATTTATTTTATAATTTAATTATCATATATTTTAATATAATTTTTTTCTAATTATTTATTACTTTTATTATTATTTATAACATATTATATCATGCACAGCATAAATAGCTAATAAATATAAATACAGCCACCTCAACGAAAGTTCATAGAAGGGAAAAGATGTAAATAGGAAAATTTGATGGGGTTAATGTGAAAATATGGAAAATACGCAGTAAGCGATCATAGGAAATTGCTTTTCCTTTGTGGGGTGAGAAACCAAGAAATGGAGGCCGAGCCACTACCTTGTCAAAGTCGAGTTAATTCCTACGGATAATTGCTAAGGCAAAAGTGGCTTTGGCTTGGCTTCGGGCTTCGGCCTCATCGGTCAACACGGCACGGACGCCAAAGTGCAACAAACCCTCTCCCCATATCCTGCCTGCCACCCTCTTTCCCCGAAAAACCCTAAACGGTAAACGCCCCTTATATTCCAATTGGAAAAAAAATTAAATAAAATAGAAAGAACGATTATGAAATAGAATTATTTTGAAAAACAAAGTCAACCCAGATCATTAAAAGGGAAAAATAATTGTATTTAGTTTTTGTGTTCTTCTTTTTGGGGTTGGGTTTCTTGAGAGATGTCGTCGGAGATCGAGGTGGTGGAAGAGGTACAACCCTTGAAGCAATCTGGAGGTATTGTTGTAGCGAATGGAAATGGAAATGGAGGAGCGATTAATGGGGTTGTTGGTGTTGTTGCCGAAGATGATGAGAGCTTGAGGAACGATGTTTACACGGCTGCTGCTTATGGGGATTTGGAGAAGCTCCAAAGGTTGGTTGAGTCAGAGGGTTGCTCTGTTTCCGAGCCTGATGGTCTTGGTTACTATGCCCTCCAGTGGGCTGCTTTGAATAATAGAACCGCCGCTGCTCAGTACATCATCGAGGTTCTTTCTTTCATTTTATTATATTTTATTTTATTTTCTTTCTCTTCATTTGTGTTTCTTTCAATGGATTTGGTGAATTGGTTTTCTTGTTAGAGTTGGGAATTTTCTTGTTGCATTTGGAAGTTTGAGTTGATTGGATTTATTGAACTGGGTTTATTTGGTATCTAATTCATGGAATTTGTTTTCTTTGTAAGGCTTATTGAATTGGGTTTAAATGGGTTTACTGAACTGGATTTCTGAAATACTCAGCTCTTGTGCTTTGGAAATTATTTTCGTAGTTTTATGGATTTTATGGTTTAGTTGTGGTAAGTTTGTCTTGAAGTTTTCATCAGATTCAATTTGGTTTAACTGGAAATGTTTTGGGTTGTCTTGATTTACCAGCATGGTGGAGATATACATGCGGCAGATCACACTGGGCAGACCGCCTTGCACTGGAGTGCGGTCCGAGGTGCAATACAAGTTGCTGAGCTTCTGCTCCAAGAGGGTGCTCGGATTGATGCTGCTGACATCTATGGCTACCAGGTTAGTTTTTCATCATTGTGGAGCCTTATCTGATATTCTTTCATCAATGACCCTCTGGTTGAAGTTGGTTTAGGCATCAGGTTTAGGCATCAAGTGACTAAATATATGTTTAGTTAGGAACATATGATTTCCATGATGAGTAGATCATATTGATATTTTGAGGCTTAAAGAGATGTGTTTCTGGTATGCGTTTTAGTTGGGACTGTTCCTCTGGTGGAGATGATATTCATTCCCCTTTTCTCCTGCTTATTGAGGACCTTGAAATACAGCCTGAAAGTATGGCATTCCATGCTAGTGTTTGCTATTGACTCTGGCTTGATAACATACTACGAGTCTAAGATTTGTCTTATATTTCCCCTTCTCTTGTCCCTTTTTTTTCTTTTTCAAGATGAAAAATGAAATTTCTCGTTCTCGTATTATCTCAATTAGATGCATTATATGCAGTTGTTTTTTGCTGCTATCTCAATCATATGTTTCTTTTTGGGGCATTTATTGTCATGAACTCTAGAACATGAGGGTGGGTTACAAACACTATGCTTATGGTTTATGTTTTACAATTTATTGTAGCATAATTAATTGAATTAGTGTATGTCTATGCTTTTATTCCACCTCTAGATGAATGTAGACTTATTAAATGTAATTTGATGCAGACAACACATGTTGCTGCCCAATATGGTCAGACTGCTTTTCTCTATCACATTGTTTCAAAATGGAATGCTGACCCTGATGTTTCTGATAATGATGGGCGAAGCCCTTTGCACTGGTACATGAAGAGTTCTACATAAACCTTATTAGTATTCACTTGAATGTTCTAACATAAGGCACTGTGGTGGTCTTGAGTTCTTTTGAATCTGAGTATCTGCTTTTTTGTTTCTTATTGTGACAGCTGATTCTTTTTTTCTTGTATAGCATGGCTTTTTGATTGCTGTATCATTGTTTTGCTACTTCAAATTTCTATTTAAATGAATGATGAACATGTTTTGTGGTACTGAAACATTGTTGTTTGATGCATTTGCTGGTGACTAAGAATACCCATTATCTGTGATTATAAAATAGTTTTTCATGATTTTATGATGCCTAGTGATTCTAGTAATGAGCTCCTGCAAAGTTTTTCACTCCTGTCAATCTGCATTTACAATATTATGATCAGAATTAGCATGCTTGTGTAAATTTTATCGTAGCTGTTTCATGTTCAAAATGTCAACGAGTTAACTTTCCCGTTGTGAAATATATTTTTGAATTATTTCTTTAAAATAACAAATTTGCTTGCATAATTTGACTACTTTTTTTGTTTTTTCTGCAAATTGTGGTATTCTGTAATGAAGTTTACACATGTTGGTTTCTGTTGTTTTTATTCTAACTTCTTTTCTATACGGATGACACTAGGGCTGCTTATAAAGGTTTTGCTGATTGCATACGGCTTCTTTTATTCCTTGATGCATATAGAGGGCGTCAAGACAAAGAGGGTAATTTCCTGATTATCGGATTTAAAGTGTGATTTCTATGGTTTATCTGGTTAATCTAGTGTAAATAATTTATACATCTGAAAATTTTAATTGCATTTATAATGTTTCTCCATTAACCATGTTGTATCTTTACATCAGGTTGCACTCCTCTCCATTGGGCAGCTATTAGAGGTAATCTAGAAGCTTGCACAGTATTAGTACAGGCTGGGAAGAAAGAGGACTTAATGGTTGTTGAAAATACTGGCCTTACACCCGCACAGCTTGCTGCAGATAAAAATCACAGACAAGTTGCTTTTTTCCTTGTGGGTGCTATGACATTTTAACTTTAATAATAATTTTTATATGCAAATACTTGTTTATCTTATGTGATTCAAGCTTTTGCTTCGGGCTGAATGAAAGACATTTCTTGCTTCCTGTTCTAGACCACATAAAGAATGTTGGGCTAATTCTTATACAAAGGAGGAAAAAAATGTCATATGCATTACATAAGGGTCAAATCCTTTTTGTTAATCTTGATTTTCTGGGAACATCTTGAAGTAGCTTCACCTGTTGTATTCAGGTTTATGAAGCTGTGAATTCTCAAATTACTAGTATTTGTGATTGGACAGGCTAACCTTTTACCTTTACTTTTATAGTTGCAACAGGATTCACATCTGAAAAAAATTTTGACTTCACCACAAGATGCAATTATAATTGATTTTGTCTGGTCTTGTTAGTTGTCTCCTTAAAAGCTATAAAATTTCCGCTTAAGTGGCTTAATTTATTGCCTAGCTATTGTTCTCTTTTGATTGTTACAGTGATGTGCTAATGAATTCAGCTGAATGTGAATCCTTACCTATTTATGTTTTGTGTACACTTGATTCTGCAGGGAAATGCTAGAAGGTTGCTTGAAAAACGATGTGATGGGAACAGCCGTCTAGGACGACTTTCAAAATTAGGACTTGCACCTATTCTTTGGTGTACTATCTTGCTTCTGTTAGTGACCTATATTCAATCTGTCATAATGCGTGGGTCTCCTGATCTCTTCATGAAAGTTAATTGTGCCATACTATTAAAGAGAGTGCCTATCCTGGTCTCTTTACTTCCTATTTATTTGTGCCTTTGGACATTCCTTGCAGCATCAAATCTTCCGAAGTTGACGGCTGGGTTTGGCCTTCTGGCATGGTTGGGCGTCTTCCTAGCATCTGCTGGTTTGGTTCTGTTTTATAGGTGTAGCAGGTATGCTCTTTCATGTGCACTTGTTTTATCTCTTTTGTTCAAAGTCTGGTCATGTTGGCACTGATAATATGTTGGATACTTCCTAGCTGTCTGTCTATCAGTTCTTTGGCTCCATTTTTCTCCTTGTGGGAAATTCAAGAGTATAGCAGCTGTCAATGGAGACAGATTTTTGCAGATCATATGGCTGGAGTCAAGATGAGGGATTGTTTGTAATATTTGATTAATTCCTTCTTTAGTTTGCAGACTCAATTTTCAGGACAGATACCTGGTCTTTGGTACCTTTAAGGTTAGGAGCAATTCACCTGCAATTCCTTTTACTAAAATCCTGCAATTACCCAATCACTACAAAGAATTATGTACAGGTCCACCACTTATAAGTTTTGGCTTCATAATATTTTTGGTGGAACCTAAACTTAACTGTGATTGGTTAATTGTAGTATGACAATTGTAGGTGATATGCTCTCTTTAGTGCTTGGCTTTTCATGAAATTAAGCCCCAAGTATCTAACAATTGGATTCCTGATGTTTTCTCACATTCATTTATGTTGTAAGTGGGGGATTCTTTCGAAGGGCCATGGCATATTGAGATGTGAAAATTTTGCAAGAGCAGTGTCTACAAACTCTATAACATAATATATGTTACTAAAATTTAAGTCCATTTTTTCTTCTTTTTTTTTATTTTTTATTTTTTTGTTGCAGCTTTAGTCAGGTAGTTTTGTGTCAGAGAAGCTGGGCTGGGTCTATCCTTGCCTAGATGTGTTCTTGATTGGATCACTATTTCTATAGCATGTATTTGCTAGTAATCAGACTTATTTTGAAGGAGTATACTTATGTAATTGTTTCAATTTTAATGTCTTTGCAGGAAGGATCCTGGTTACATCAGGATGAATGTCCATGATCCACAAAATATGAAAGATGATGTGCGTTCAATTTTCCCTTGTAAAGCTAACTGGGTTTTGTTGGATTTGTTAATCTTTTTTCTCCTTAAATTTTAATGGTAGTCGGTCTTACATATTAAGTCGTGTTATACCTTTTAAATGATTGATGTAGTTTCTCACAGCACGTGTTTGTCCTGTATGTTTTACTAGGAACCCTTATTGAAGATTGAGATCAATAATCCTGCTTTGCTGGCTGGAAATTGGTCTCAGCTTTGTGCGACATGCAAGGTGAGCCCCTAATCTAACCTACATTGCATATATACTCCTTTGATGATTTCCATTTCATCTGATTGCTTTGCATATATACCATCAGATCGTCAGGCCTCTTCGTGCAAAACACTGCTCCACTTGTGATCGTTGTGTTGAACAATTTGACCATCATTGCCCTTGGGTATCAAATTGTGTTGGCAAGGTGATTTGCAGCTGATGAGAAAATCTTTTTCTCTGTTATTAGTGTTTTAGACTTAATAGCGTTCTCATTTGTTGGCTGTTTATATCCTGTCATTCAATTAGATAATCAAATTATTATTCTCTTATATGCTCTTTGAAAATATAAACTAAAGCTGATGTGTGGTTTATGGTTGGTATTTTTGCTTATAGATCAATTTATGATAAGACGTTTCCAATGTCAAAAGAGTATGACAGTTACATATTTTATCTTTACAAATAGTAATGGTATCTGTTGATTAATAACATTAATGTATCTTATGATGCAGAAAAACAAATGGGATTTTTTTCTTTTCCTTGTTTTAGAAGTTTCTGCGATGTTGGTTACTGGTGGAGTTGCTATTACAAGTATGTCTTATTGGTTCCTGATTCAAACTATTTTCTCAAGTTAGCTTGCCAATTTTCTTCCACCTTGAATGCCAAAATGTGTGCTTGTTATATACAGGAGTCGTGACAGATCCAATGGCTCCATCTTCATTTTTACAATGGATGAATCATGCTGGTACTCATCATATTGGTGCTATATCGTTTTTGATTGTGGATTTTTTCCTCTTCTTTGGTGTGGCAGTGTTAAGTGTTGTACAGGCTTCTCAGGTATGCAATGAGATCTATGATCTTCTGTTCTATCTCCTTTTCCCTCAAATTTGCTGTTTATGGTTGTGAGATGGGGCATAATAGAAGAAATGTCTGCTCTAACAATGCTCTTACTTTCAGGTTTAGTCTGATAGTCATTCAATTTTAGGTTTTGGGGTAAATTTGTCATTGCAGCCTAATTATTATACATGCAACCTTCAGCTGCTTCATCATATAACTAACTTAATCTAACTTGAACTGGTGTCATGCATCAAATGTCCTTGCCTGCGTTGTAATTCTGAGGATGGTTTAAGATGATCTCCACCCTTATCCATGCCAATCCTAATCGTTACATTTTGAGTTTCACAAACACCACATATCCTACCAGTGATGATATTAACAATCAAGGCATGTCTCACCTAAGGGTTAAATCATCTCAAGTCAACCATCTTCAATAGATATACCCTTGTGCATGTATGTTTTCCTTGCCACACCATTATTCTGGACTTAATCTTTTGTCATCTTTGCATGCTTGCATAGTTTGTATGCATATTTGTGTGGCTTCCTCACTCTGCCACAACCTACTCTCTTTGGGGCATAATTTTCATGGTTTTTCTATCTTATTTTAGTTGTGCTTACGGATTAGGTCCTTGAGAATGCTGCATATCTAACTCATTTGTAAGGAGCATGAATGATTTCTGAAAACTAGAAACCAAGCACTCATTTTGTTCTTTTCCTGCTACAGATATCTCGTAACATAACAACAAATGAAATGGCAAACATTATGCGCTATAGCTACCTTAGGGGCCCTGGTGGTCGATTTAGAAACCCATATGATCATGGATGCCGCAAGAACTGCTCAGATTTCTTGATCAATGGCTACAATGAAGACCTGCAGGCTAGTGAAGATTCGGCACATTCTGAGGGAATTGGGATGGTACAGATGCCAATGGATCCACACCTGCAAAATGGTGATTCGCATACTCATACAAATGGTAATGGCCATATTGCTATCAATGTCAATTCTAACAACACAAATGCACATCATGGCCATGCTCATTCCTCAAACTGCAGCCACGGCAACCATAGTAGGTCAAAAGCTGAGAATGTTCCTTTGGGTTTGGGTCTTGGTCTTGGACGAGGTAGTGCCCGTTCTGTCGTTACCTCATGATACTGAATGTCTAGTATAAGATGAAAACCGATCTGCATTGTATTATACATCCGATTTCAGCTTTTGTTGATCTAGTGGTTACCCCGTTTTGTTCCAAGGTTTTCTGTAGCGTTCATTCATCCGTTCTCACTCATTTCATAATATGATTTTAGCAGCTGTTGTTAGAATTCGGCTCTGCTTGAAAGTTGAAATGAATCCCTTTGGGTTTAATCTCACAATGTAAATAGTTGTTGTGTTGATAACAAGAATCAGAGCAACGATTATGGGATTAATTGAAATTCATAGATTTTGATTGCTTCTTTGGAACGGGAGACCATGGTTATTGTACTGATTAGGACACCCTTTCAAGCTTTCATCGGCCAAATGGTCACTGTCCATTGTTTTGACTGTTTTTTGGTTGTCCTTATGAGGTACTATTCGCCAAATTGGCCGGCAATTGGTAGGAAAAGGACATCGCCATCAAAATCAAATCATCCCATTTCATTATTATTTGTTATTTCTTGCAAGTATTTGTATTATTACGGATTCTCCATCTATCTACCGATTATTCTCAAATGTTAGCATGTAAAATGTAAGGTTGCTGGCTTTTTTGACCTCTTATCATCAACTTTTCCTTTTAGTGCTCCGAGTGCAAATAAGAAAACACGAATCTTATAGCCTAAATACGGAGAAAAATTGAACGGCAGATTAGCCCATGTTACAGACTTTGACTTGAAACAAAGGGAACTCGCCGTTGTCGTGTTAGGAGTTAGGAGGTGAGGTCACCCTTCAACGTTGGGTGCAATTACATCCCCTATTAGTTCTCACAAGAAAATAAATCATTGAATACAAGGAAGACCCCCCCAGTCTATACTTTTATATATATCAGGAGACTATTGACTAAAATAATCATGATTAATTAATATTTTGACAATTACTCGTAGAATTTAATAACTTATTCGTGTCATGCAAGTAAAGTTTCGAGTTAATTTGATATTTTTTCTACTTGTTCAAGAATGTAATGTTTTCCAATATTTTCAATGTATACTTCACGATGAAAAATAGTTGACATGCATGATTTATTCGAATAAAATATTAAAATACATGGTTGGGTTAATATTTTTCACTGGGGTTCTCTTAATATTTCATAAAACAATGAAAAATATAAAATAAAATAAAATACTAGTACTATAAAGTACTATATTTTTTTATGAAATAATAAAATACTAGTGGTAGAGTAGTATTATTTCTTTCTTTCTTGCTTTCTCCCGCCGACCGGGTCCAGCCGAATAAAGGAGAAAGGACGGGACAAAGTGGACCCAATGTTTTCCCTATCGCCCTTAAGTCTTATCTCATACATTCACCACCTGTCCCGATCCCATGCTCTTTCTCCACGTGGCTTTCATCGAACGGTTCTCACCTTCCCACACACTCCTCTGTTCTTCTTCTCCATTCTTCCCTGCCCCTGCTTTCTTTCTCTTTCAGTTTCAATCTTTCTCCTCCATTTTCTAAAAGTTAAATGATTGCTCCTTTCATTTTTCTCACTCCGTTTATGATTGGATAATGATGTTATCTCTCTTTTAAAGGTATTGTTGTTCTTTCTTCCTCTGTTTTGTCTTTGAATATGATCGTTTATTCCATTGTGTGATCATTATTTCAAGAATCTCATTTTCGTCCTCTCTTTGTTTGATTCCTCAGAAGAAAAAAAAAATATATATATATATATTAGTGAAAATGAGATTCCGGGTTCCTTTTACTTTATTTTATTTTCCAAAAACACCAGAATTCAATGCTCCATTAGCTCTTTCAAAGTAGAGAGGTTTTGTTGTTGATGGTAAGAGTAGAGAGGTAAACGTTACATGTAGTGTAAAAAGCTTAGTGATCATCGTTTCATATTTTATTATATATATAATATTTGCATTTAATAAAGTTTTATGCTTTAATGGGGTTTATGCGTTATCCATTAAGTGGGGTTTTGAATATTTCTTCTTCCTTTGTTTTTGTCTTCTTATAAGTTTGTATATTGGATTGTTTCGGGTACAAGTTAAGGATTAGATGCAGCTTAGTCATCTAACCTCTGGATGTTTTTGTTCCTGAAGTTCCGTTTCTTTGTGGGGTTAGTGGGTTTATTCTAATTAATGCTTCTGGGTGAAGTAGTATTCAATAAAACTATTGTGTTTGATTTTGGAGCTTTTTACTAACTCATGCTTTCAAATTTAAGTTTTTTTTTTTTCCCATTTTTCCCTCATGGTTAGAAAAGATGGAAGATTTTTATTTTGATTTTTGACGATTCCATGGCTCTAGACCAAATGAAATATTAGGAGCTAATTTGAGTTTTACGTCTTCATGATGCTAGGAGGAATACTCCTACCATTGATTTATACGAGTTACATTAGTGATAGAAAAATACATGGTGAACCTTTCTTAGCCATTGGTATGCAATTATAGTAGTACTCTTTAAAGTGCTAACTGTGTAATGTTGCTTTTGTTGTCCAGCTATGTTGGAGGGTGAAGTGGAGTGTAGACTTCAGACCATGTTTTATGGTTCTAGAATGGACAGCTAATTGGTTTTTCTGCATGCTTGATGATATTATAATCCATAATTTATTAGACTATTAATCAAATGGGGGGAGTGTGTTCAAGGAAGAGAGATCAACAGGTTGTTGAAGATGGAATTCTCAGGGGGGTGTCCGGAAGGTATGGAAAAAGTGGTAGTTCAAAATGGCTTGCAACATCTTTTTCACGGCCTCTGGTAGTTCACCAGCCTGGAGTGGCCATTTGCCCATCTCTCATGGAATTATGCATTGATAAAATATGCGAGGTATGTCTATTCATTGATGTGTTTCTTAAGAGGATATTTTCTTTGTTTTTCTGACATTATAGTTGTGACTGTCCCAGGATCCTGACCAGTATAGTTCATTTTCAATGCTGCCAAAGGATATAAGTCAACAAATTTTCAATAAGTTGGTTTTGTCCCATCTTCTATCTGATGTTTCTCTTCAAAAGTTTCGAGATTGTGCTCTTGAGGTGATATTTCCCCGAGTGATTTAAGGATGGTGTATGTACCTTCATATTTTCTTATATGTCTTCATGGATGATGTTTATCAGATTTGCATCTTGTGTTGACAGGATGTTTGGTTGGGTGAATATCCTGGAGTGCAGGATAGTTGGATGGATGTCATCTCTTCACAAGGGACATCATTACTTTCTGTTGATCTTTCTGGTTCCGATGTGACAGATACTGGGTTGGGTCTACTTAAAGAGTGCTTGAGTCTCCAAGCCTTAACTTTTAACAATTGTCAAAATATTTCAGAACTTGGGCTGAAGCATATTAGTGGTAATTTTCTATTACTTTCTCTTATACCTCAGTAATTATAAGGATGGATAATCGGTTATCATCTAATTATACTTACACTACTGCCAAAGTTTTCAACCTTACACTTTAAATCGATATTCAGGAGCAGTTATACCCTTGTTTAAAATTCACTCTAATGTGCAGTCAAATAAATGCAATCATTGTAACCATTTGCGTTTTCTGGCATTTTGCTCTAACCTACCTTGACAAATTACATTCCAAGAATTGGTATTCTTGTGAAAGTGAAGATGAAAGTTTCTTTGTTTTTAATTTCTAAGTATCTTATATATATAAACTGTCCATGGTTACAGACATTTTATTTCCTTATTGTGGTATAATCATATCTTATATAAGTGTGAATTTAATAGTTCTTTGGATCAGATAGTTGTTTGACACTGTTTCTGTTCTGTTCATGGGCATTTTGTCGCTCAATCTTTTAGGACTTAGGAACTTGACATCGTTGAGTTTCAAAAAGAGCGATGCAATAACTGCTGAAGGAATGCGTGCCTTTTCCAGCTTGGTTAACTTGGAAAAGTTGGACCTGGAGAGGTGTTCACATATTCACGGTGGATTTGTGCATATTAAAGGTTTGTTGTGGATGAGCGAATTTACCAAGGACAATGTGTTCTTATTAACTGTTAGAGCCCGTTTGGTTTGATGCAATTTAATCACTTTGCATGCAAAGTTAAGGGCTGTAAAACTTTACAACGTTTGGTGTCAATTTTAACGATGCAAAGTAAGTGGTCAATTGCAATCACTTTACCTTTGACCAAGAAAAGTATTTGCATAGGGGAGAGGTATGAAAGTGGATTACATTGCAACTGTGAAAGTTCAAAAACTTTTAAATTACTTTATTATTCTTTAGTTTTTTAAAAAGACATGAAATAAAAGGATAAATTTGAGATTTATATAAACATTGAAGGGAAATTATGTTTGAACCAAACATTGTAAAAAACTCTGCATGTAATTTAATTAAAACTTTCATGTGCTAAACCAAACACTGCGAACTCACTTTGCATGCAAAGTGATTACAGCCCTAAACTTTACATTCCTTGTAAAGTACCAAACGGGCTCTATTGTAAAGTTTCCCAGTTCAAAAATTGTGCAGTTTGTAGCTACTAGCATTTTCTGTACACTATTTCATGATTCCTTTAATTTCTGGAATAAATTAATCTTTTTTATTATTATTTTATTCTATGAAATTGCATAAAAGATATAGCATATTGGTCATGGACTCCCATGGACGACCTGGGAAAATGGAAATACACCCTTTTGATGCTTATTTATCACATTTTGGAAGGGACAGATGAGGTCGGTAGATATTTAAACCAGGATTCAATCTCTTTATTGCATTACATTATGACCATTATGTTTGCTCAGATAAACTACGGAACTTTGAGTTGGAGTTCCTACATTAGCCAGTTATTGTAACAACTTTCCCAGACCTTTCCTTTAATTCTTATTCTCAGAAGCATTATCATTTTTACCCATTGTGTTTGTCAGGGTTATCTAAACTCGAATCTCTAAATATCAGATGCTGTAAATGTATCACAGACTTGGACTTGAAGGCTATTTCAGGTAAGTTTGACATCACATATCTTTCTTTGGGGTAATTTAAGACTTTTCCTTTTATACAAGGTAGTGTGTTTTGTTTACCCCATAAACATTACAGTGGATCAAGCTGAATGAACTTTCATTGCATGGCTGTGGCATTATATCTGCAATTATTACATTCACAATTTAGCAGTAACTGCCAAATCCAGAAACCTTCAGGAAGGGCAATGTATTGCAGATTTTCTTTTTTGGGGTATGATTTCCATTTTTTCTTTTTATTTCAGGGCTTAATAATCTGAAGGTGTTGCAAATATCAAACAGTAACATTACAGATTTTGGTTTGTCTTATTTGAAAGGTATTTATCTACCTGCACTTTTGCATGTTAGTATACTTGCAGAACAAAAAGGATGGTACATCTCAATTCAGCACTTTCTAGTTTTGTTTTCCATTTTGCCACTTTAAGATTGAATCTTTTCTCTTTTATGTCATCATCTTTGAGGTCTTCTATTGATGCATCTTAATTTTCTTTGCTATTGTATCGTGTTACCTACTAATTACAATTAATAGTCTATGATCTCAATAAGGCTTATTGACCTGATGAATTTAGCAGCTCTAGTATATGTTCTTTATATTGGGCAAAAAATTTTGTTTCTTAAACTCCCATATGATGCCAGCTTTAGGCATATGATTTTTATTCCGCAATTCTTTAAACCATTTTTTGTTTTTGGTGCTCTGCTGGATGAACTGTGTATGGGCTGAATGCTTGGTACCATTTGACAATTTGTGTTTCTTAGTATCTTCTTATATAGTTTTGAGAGAATCTGTTATAACATTCAGTGCCTTGCTCCCTTATTGTCCATTCCAGGTTTGCACAAGCTAATTATGTTGAATCTGGAGGGGTGTAATGTTACTGCTGCATGCTTGGACTCCATCTCTGGTAAATTTTATGCTTGTATTCACCATTTCAGGAATGTCATTAGTAGTGTTTCAATAAGTGCTGTATTTGTTAATTACGAGCTGGTGTGTGTGTGTGTGTGTGTGTATATATATATATATATATATATATAGATATTGAAAATGGTTGTGCATTAAGATGCAATTATATGCTGTTTATGTGGGAATCAGTCGATGGATATAATGTCTTGCCATTCAGAGATAATGAAAATGAGGATAAACTCTCTTACCGTCACATGTGGTAGAAGATCAAACTTTAGATATTGCAATTAACAATGAATTCTTGAGAAGTTCATGGAGGTTGGGAGAAAAGGAAATACACGGAATGATTACTGAATATTTTGTATTTTTTTCCCTTAATGTTATGGAGTTATCTCTTTTTCCTCCCTATGAAGTAGGGATGTGGATTGGAAAAGGTTATTTCATTAGATACTAGAGGACCTATATCATTTTTAGTTCATTATGAAAATGGTTTATTATACGTGCAGCTCTTGTTGCTTTGGCATACTTAAATCTTAGTAGATGTTGTGGCCTAACTGATGATGGATGTGACAAGTTTTCTGGTAAGTTGTATTTGATATCTTTTAGCCCTTCCATTTTTTCAACCATGGAGCCTCTAAAAATTCCATGGCTGATATAGTTGGTAATATTTATAGTGTTTACCTCTTATTTGCAGGACTCAAGAATTTGAAGGTACTGAGTCTGGCATTTAGCAATATAACAGATGCATGTTTAACGCACCTAAAAGGTTCTCTCTTTCTCCCCCCCCACTTGCTACTACATTGAGGTCCATTGGTTTGACTTCAATTCTTGCTGGAATTGGAATGGACTATTTGAATTCTTTTCTTGTCCTGTACAACTTTTACATGGCTGTGCTTGTAAATGAATTTGACGAGCTTAGTTGACTTCTACCATCACTTTCTTAAAATATGGTAATTTTAGACCTTCTTACTCTTAGCATTCAAAGCTCATTTAGACAAAATTTTTGATCTAATTATGCAATCTTTGCTTTCAATGTTGACATATACTATGCTGTTGACAAAACCAGTATCATCTAATAATTGCGGCACAATGATTGTTTATAGGTGACCCTTACACTTAAAAAGATAGTTCTTCGAAGGTTTCACTAATAAAGTTTCAGAAGTCTGTAAATGCACTCTGATTTCTGGTTCATTTTTTTAATGTGATTGATTGATTATTAAATCAGATACTTTGTACCATATGTTTCTTGTAATTGTACAGTGAAATAGAAAGCGTGTGGTCCATAGAGTAGACAATTTCCATTCCAATCACATATCTTTTGATGCCTAACTTGTTTACTCATTCTTTTTTGCTTTTCAAACAATTATCACTGATAAAATGTGAATAAATGAGACCATTGATCCTTAGTTCATTTTTACATTTGATTCTTTTCCCTTGATTATTTGAAATGACGACAATTGTTTAATTTGTAATATTTTTCTTTGCAGGATTAACAAATTTGGAGAGCCTGAATTTAGATTCATGTAAAATAGGCGATGAAGGCCTTGCCAATTTGACAGGTTGTCATATTATGCTTCATTGCGCTGCTGGTTAAATGGTTATGTTGAGAGGATCTCCTTTCTTTTGAACATTTTCATGATCCTTTTCTTGTGATCTTCTCTTCAGGCCTTTCACTCCTCAAAAGCCTGGAGTTGTCTGATACTGAAGTTGGAAGCAGTGGGCTTCGGCACCTTTCTGGTCAGTAATCTGTCTCTTATCATCATGCATCTGCGTGATATGACTTGTTGGGATCTCTTGGTATTAGCTATCAACGTGACATGGTTTCTGTGATTCTGGAAACCTAACTGCCAGTTAGGTGCTCACTTCCCTATATGTCTATAACAATGTTAGCTGATTTTTCCAAGATGGAAACATCCTTTTTGTTGAGTTAACAAGTTATTTTAATTCAATTTCATTTATATACTTGGCACTTTTACGTGGATTTTGCTCCATTTTTGTTAACTTCTCTGTATGATGATGCTTCGAAGGAGAAAAGAAACCTTTGATACTCTCAAAAAAAAAAATTTTTTTTTGAAGTGCATTTTATGCCTCAAATATTGACATTGAATGCAAGCTGAATTTATATCGTTGAATACTATGTCTTAAAATTAAGAATATCATGTCAATTATGGATATTTGTTATAGCATTTGCTTTGTAAATGACCTGCAGAGGCAAAAAACAAAAACAAAAGCTTTAATATTAAGGTTGTGATGTTTTAAATAGACCGTGTGATTCTTTCCCTACTGGCGATGGCCTTTATTATATGTCCTTGGTTTCAAATTGTGTTCTCTGAAATATTTAGGGAAATTATAATGTCAAATGCATGACGCAGAGTTGGTTCTGTTTTTATCAGGATTGACTTGTCTGGAAACCTTGAATCTATCATTCACTTCAGTGACTGATAGTGGTCTAAAGAAGTTGTCTGGGTTGACTGCTCTTAAGTCCCTTAATCTGGATGCTCGCCAAGTTACAGATGCTGGGCTGTCAGCTCTTACAAGTTAGTATTTCACAAATTTCTATGCTCCATTATTGATTTTCTTACTGCATGGTGGCAAAGTTGGTGGTATTCTGATGTGCCTTGTTCAATTCAAATGGTTGTATTTTTTTGTTGAAGAAAATATCTCGTTGCCGGCTTGTGAAGAAATATGCACTTCCTTTTTCCCTTGATTCTTGTATTGCTAAGGGTGATTATTGAGAAATTTAGGATTTCTACCCTGCTTTCTCCTTGCCTTACTGGGTAGCCAGGTTTGGAGTCATAAAATTTGTGAGCTTTCAGCTATGAAATTGTTCTTATATGTAAAACATGTCCTCTTTAGATGGAGAAATCACTGGAAGTAAATAAATAATCCAACTGCGAAGGTTCTTGAACAGATCTGGCAGTTTTGATAATTTTTAATGTAATCTTCAATAACATTACTTGAAAGTAAATAAATAATAACTTTAAAGTCCTGAGGACCACATCATTGTTTTCTAGTATTCAGGTGACAAATTCACTGCATAATTTTCATCTGGGGGTGCTATTATAGCTTGCGATATAGGTATTCTGTATACTTCCATTAACCTTTAAGAATCCCATATCTTTTTTTTCTGTACCAAGCGCTGTCCATATGGACATAACTGGCGTTTCTAAGGTAAGTCAAAGTAGCTAGAAATTTTTGATCTGGCAATTTTTATTATGAGTCTCTTTCTCTCTCTACCCCCCATCCCCAAAACCACCAACCCCAACCCCCCCCCCCCCCCCCCCCACCACCACCACCACCACCACAACATGTAATGTTTCAAGGATGTATACAAATCTTCACATTTTATTGCCTTACCAATGCAGGTTTGACTGGGCTGATGCATCTGGATCTTTTCGGGGCTAGGGTTTCAGACACTGGAACAAATTATTTGCGATGTATGTCACAAAATATCATCAATGCCTAAGTAATTAATAATTTCAAAATGCGTGATGATTGTAGCTCTTTACCTTTGTTTTCCTAGATGTTTACATTCTTCTTTTTTGAGGAATTAAAGTTTAACTTGGTTCTCTTACTCTTTTTTTCTTTCGTTAAAAGACCTTACTCCTACTTTCTTTCATGCTGAACAGGCTTCAAGAATCTCCAATCCCTGGAAATATGTGGAGGGGGTTTAACTGATACTGGGGTGAAAAATATCAAGGATCTTACCTGTTTAACGCTATTGAACCTTTCACAAAATTGCAGCCTGACAAACAAATCCTTGGAATTCATTTCGGGTATGCTTTGCTTCTCATTGCTATTCTTTTTGTTTAGCCTTTTTTCTTCTTTCCCCTTCCGTTGGCCATGTTAGAGGTATTCTTAATAGAAAACACCTTGCCCTGCTTGTTAAAAAGCTTGTTAAAAAATGAAATAGGGTCTTATATAAGATAGCTAGCTGTACCGGTAATGTGAGACTATCTTTTTTGCCAATAGGCCAACTTGGGATTCTGTGGCCGGACATTGTGATATGCAGCATATTCGCTGCAGTCTAGTAACTGGGTCAAGTATGACTAGTTTGCCCAAGAAATATGTTTAAACATGCGTGCTGAATGGCAATAAGGAAATTGAGAGCATATTGGCTGTAGTAGATCCTGAAATATGAAAGTATTACTAGTCCGTAACTTCCATTTGCCTCGTTTCTGATGAACTCACTCAGATCTTCTAAACATGGATTTTCATTTTTCTGGTATAACTGCAGGATTGACAGCGTTGGTGTCATTAAATGTTTCAAATTCTCACATAACAAATGAAGGTTTGCCGTATCTGAGGCCTCTAAAGAATTTACGCTCGCTAACTCTGGAATCATGCAAGGTGACTGCCTCTGAAATTAAGAAGCTCCAGTCAACTGCTCTTCCCCATCTTGTCAGCTTTCGACCAGAATAATGCCGGAGCAACTGTAAATGTGCTGTAAATAGCTGCTATCATTTGGAGATAGCTCTCTCTACAAGTCAATAAGTATAATATTAGACCGTAAAGCCCTTGCTTTCTGCTGGGTTCAGGGTACTCGTGATAATCATCCGGATAGTCAATCCAAGGATGGTATTGTAACTGTAAATATGTTTGGCTGCTGAATTTGGTACTTCCTCGTTCTGAAAAATATTAGTAATAAACTGTACATAGAGCTTTTATGCCTATTTAAACCATTTTCTCCTTGCCTTCCAAGTTTTGATTCTGGAGATTTTAATATGAAAGGCAAAAAGAGGCAAAAGGCATACAATCCGAGCTATGTTAAAGTACCTGATAGAATTGAAGCAAAAGCTGAAAAGAAAAGCACAATGCTCAAATCATATATTATACAAGAAGCAAATATAGGATCACCAATCCATTAGAAAAACCAGTCTCCTAAAGTCTTAATAACCATACTTAGGCTAGAAATGAGAATGAGAAACTTGCAGCTACAAATAACAAATCAATCGAGTAAGGCAAACTATTGATTATTGCATCTAAATAATGAATACAGCGTGTATATTCTGCTTCATTGAGGGGGAAGATATAATGAAGGTGAAAGCAGAAACCAACAAAAAAAACAAATGGAAATCCCTGCTGCTGCTTCAAGTCGTCCCCAAACATGTGATGTATGGATAATAATTATGTGAACCTATTTTCTGGGAAAAAGAATAAAATTACACGCAACTTTCAGACCCATCTCTGCTTTCATCTGAAAGTACAAGGCTGAAGCTTGATCTAAAATAAAATGGCAAGCAAAACCTGCAGAACAGATGATCCAAGGTTATTCCTGTCAAATAATGCTTTGCAAAGTATTATCAGACAACATGGTAAGGAAGGTGAATATACACGTAATAAAAAGTCACGCACAGACGAGCGAAAGCTAATGGGTAATTGCAAATTTGAGGGCAACAACATGCAGCAAGCATATGAACCAAGAATAGAAGTTTACGACTTCATCAAGGAAGAGCTAAAACAGGAAGCAAGTAAAGATAACGCATTTCAGTGGAGATGTTTTAAGTGAAAATTTGAGATTGTAGACTTCAAATTAGAAGCTAAAACTAGAGCACTTTCGGAATCATATAAATTGCAACAAATTTCATCAACAGTATGTTGCTATATATAGACTTTAGAAATATCAGCTTACCTAACTTAATGCAGGATAATATATACCACATCCAAACAAATATCAAGAACTTAAGCATGCCTTTCGACCATCTTTTCCTGGAAATCCCACTCAAACAACATGAGACTCATGCATGCTCCAATGCATGATATATTTTTGAAACTCGTCGTCGAAGTAATGGTTCTAGTCGGTATGATGGAATCTTGCTCTGCCACTTTTTGGCTTCGTACATTTCATTCCATGCCTGTATTATCTCGTCAATCTTAAACCCTAAACCTGCAATGACAAATATATAAGTTATGGTTCTAAGGTATATGCAAACGTTAGTTGCTGATATGAAATTTTCAACTGTATGTTACCTTCCAGTGCATTGTTATTTGAACAGTGGTTCTTTACCATAACAGCTATATCTGTGGGAGAAGCTCCCGCATGCTCAAATTTCTCAACAGCCACCTCCAAACATTCTTGCCAGACAGGTAGCCCCAGTTTGAATTCCATGATTGAACGTTCGTAAAGTATGGTACCCCATAAAAGGTTTATCTGAGCACTCATGTTGACAGCCTGCTCTGCAGCTTCCTCCGCTGAGATATCTTTGAATAAACCTTCCAATACCATTTTCTGCAACTGTGGCTGTTCTTTCTTTGATTTAGAGAGCTCGTGGAGGCGTCTCCCTTCTAACTCCTCCCACATCTGCATGCCCCTGTCCATATTTTCTTCGGCGTTGTTATAAAGGTGCAGAACATCCTGAGAAGGCCATGTCTCCAGATCAACGTTGTTGCCAATTGCGTAATACCAAGAAAGTTTTGCCTGCTCAAACTGTTGTTGCCCAAGTGCTAGAAGAGCTTCATAGAAATCTGGTTTGATTCTCAGTGCTTCTTCATATCTCTTACCCGCTTTGCAATATTCCTCTTGTGCCCAATCATAGGTAGTTTTGATCTGCTCAAGTATGGATTCTCTTGAACCATCTTCTGGGAAGTATACCCTCTTCCTTGCCCTGGACATGTGAACATTTCCCCAGTTGAACAATGCTAATGCTGTCATCTCTTGGAACTTCTCAGCTGCCCTGTTGAAAAGGTCCTGGGCCTCTTCACTTGTAACAGTCTCCTCCATGGCTTCAGAATATTCCTTCACACCAAGTTCATGAAGACTCAAGTATGCATCTGAATCAAAGGCAACATAGTTCTTGAACAGTTTGGCAAACTCAATTATCCATTCATCAATGCAAGATGAGTCTTTTCCTGTTTCCATGTATTTTCTGACATCCCCATTTGCAACTGCCTTACCTTGTTTTATGTCAAGATAATGAAATTCCTCACGCTTGAATCTCTCAAAGAACGGATCCTGCTCGGGAGCGGCTTCTACAACATACAGCCTCACTGAACCCTGTGATTCTGCAGATCTTTCAGCCAACCTCAATTCTTCATCATTGGTGATTGTGACCAAATCACCTTCTTCATCTCTGTATTTGATAAGAACTGCTCTTGAGCTAGGAAATCGATCATGAATAACTTCCCTTAGTTGGAGAAGGTTGCAATTAAATGGCAACTGAGCCCATCTTATATCTTCATCAAAAATTAACTTCACAGTCTTCTTTGCTTCTTCCATTTTACTGCTAATTCTCTCCTCTACAACCAATTTATCCTCAGCCTTCTTTTCATCTATGTTTTCGTCTACCTTCTCCTCAATTTGGCCCTCAGCTTTGTTCTCTTCATTGCTCTTCTTCTTGTTCTTCTGCTCAATTTGGTCCACAGCTTTGTACGCTTCATTGCTCTTCTTCTTGTTCTTCTCCTCAATTTGGTCCACAGCTTTGTACTCTTCATTGCTCTTCTTCTTGTTCTTCTCCTCAATTTGGTCCACAGCTTTGTACACTTCATTGCTCTTCTTCTTGTTCTTCTCCTCAATTTGGTCCACAGCTTTGTACTCTTCATTGCTCTTCTTCTTGTTCTTCTCCTCCATTTTGTCCACAGCCTTGTCCTCTTCAACTTTATTGCTCTTCTTTTTGTTCTTCTTCTTGGTTTTCTCTTTGACAACTTTTGGAGAAGCACTTGGAGGTTCAACGTACTCTGGAGGCAATTCAATCACCGCATCACTCACCCGTAACCCTTTTTTTTCAAGGGCACTTCTTACCCTTTCTGAAATCTCCAATGCCATGATATTATTTGGCTCCATATTCAGAACCTTATTAACATCTCTAAAAGCTAATTCCAACCTATTCAAAGCCTCATAACACCTTGCTCTCTTGAGCAGTGCTTTACTAAACTTGGGAGATATCTCTAGTGCCAAGTTACACTCATGGATTGCCCTGGGGTACTCACTCAATCCCATCTGCATATAACATGCAGCCATATTACTTCTAAGATGGCATACATCTATGTGATTCTTTGGAAGCAATTTGAGGGCCTTCTCGTATTTCAACAGTGCTCCTTCATGGTCCCTCTTCTGAAACAGTTTGTTCCCTTCTTCCTTCAATTCTTGAGACATGGCAATGAAAACTGCCGTGTCCTCATCATATGCTTTGGAACTGTTGTCTCCAACTTTGCTTTGCTTCACATTATTACCATCCCCTGCCTGTCCTGTTTGCTTCTTGTCCTTTCCACTATGCTTCCCCATGGCAAATCCAACAATTTCTAGCTACAAAAAACCCAATCCAAAATACTACCACCAACTATATAACTTAGCTTAAAGTATCAACCCCGCAAATAAAATAAATGAAACACAGACAAGAACAAAAGATCACTACCCTTTTGAACTAACTTCTTAGACAAGTTAAAATTGCAATTCAAATTCCAATGAATGAAATAACATACATCCTCCGGCAAGACCAAAAGTAATTACCAAACAGCCTTAAAGCGTTAACTTTTCAGAAATTTTTACTATGAACAAAGATCCACCAAGCAAATCTATTACACCAGATGATACAACTTACAAGCACACCTAAACAGAGGCACCAAAAACCATCCAAATCCAGATATCTTTTCCAAACAAAACCTCAGATTTTGGGCGTCAATCTACCAAAACAACCCCAAGAACTTCAATTTCTCCCTCTAAGACCAAATGGTATCTTCCAACCTCTATAAATCACCAAAAAAATGAAAACAAAAATAGAAAAATATATAACCTTTACCCCCTCCAAACTGGGAGATGTCACTCCTTGGCAAAGAATTAAACAAGTCCCAATTCAGAGAGAAACAAAACAATCCACAAAATCTCAACTTCAGCGAAAAAGATAAGACTTCCACGTAAAACAAAAACAAAGAAGAAAACTTTAAGGCAGGAGACTTATCTGGGAAATGAGTTCTCAGGAATGAACTATGGAAAATTTTCTGGAAAAATTCAAAAAGAGAATGTTTTTATGAGAAAATGGGATAATATGTTGCAGAGAGGATATGGAAGAAAAGAAAACAGACTCAACGTTTTTCTCTTTTTCTCGCTTTTTTTTTTTATTTTAATATATGGGTGTTGCCTTTTGTATTATAATTTTGTAATAAAATGTCTTAAAGGTCTCAGTTCTCACAGCTTAACGTAAACGCCACAAAAAGCTCTGGCAAGAACAAAATTCTTTCTTTATGTATTTCTCATATGCAAAATGCTTCAATAGACTAATCTCATTTTGTTTTTTTTTTTTTTTTTATATTTTCATTAAGGAAAATATAGTGGGACCCATTTTCCGCGGGATTCCAAGTTTCCTGGGGACGTTTGATAAAAGGCCAAAGGCAGAGATCTGTTTGACTACTGGCACTTCCATTTGTCATTTTCGATGGAATTTTTTTCTTGTTCCAATCCCAATATATGTACAAAATCTAATCTTAATCAGTCAAAATTCGACATATTAAATACTTAAAACATTTTAATATGAAGCTCATTAAATTTGAAAGAGGCCATTTAGTGTATTGGACCTTTATCAAACCACGAACGTGAGAATTGCTTTCTTTAATCACTTGATATAATGATTAGTTTTGTTAATGAATGCATTCATGTATTATTTTAAGATTTGTTGACTTTTTATTTAAGGAAATTATTTTTATTTAATGCGATAACTTTTTTGAATTTTTAAAAAATAAAGCATTAATTATCTAGAACTTTCTTTATCTAACACCTTAAATGGTACATGAGATGCATCACTTAACATTTCCTTTTAACAATTTAGCCTTAGATTCATTCATCAATAATCACATCATCCGAATGCAAAACATGATTAGCGTTATAGTTATTGCAATTAGTAAAAGTTTTTTCATGATTAGCATCTTTTTAATATGAATATATCATCATTGATGAGTAATTAATATTGATATTAGATATATTTAAGATGATCAAATTCATGATAACACTAAAAGGATGTAGGAAGATGGTTAACCAACATTGAATTAAAAAGAAAATATTAGTGTCTATTAGGTCGAGTGGAAGAAATAATCTTTAAGCAAGTAATCATATTTAAGTTTTGTGAATGAAAAAAAATAAATTTGAGAGAATTTATAACTTCCATTTTGAGTTAAGACGTAACTCAACTTTAAATTAATTAGAATTCAATGTGGTTGTTCGATTGAGAGATTTAAAAAAATAGTAATAAAAGGAGACTAGAGCAATGGAGAAGGAAACTAGAGAAATAACCTGGCAGTAGCCTTTACTTAGCTTGAAAGGCAGGTTGGCGAAAAGTCATGTCCAAAAGACATTTCAAATTTCTTATAGGTTCATATAAAATTATCCATTCATATAGTTTTATTACTTTTGGTAAATTAAATGGTGATTTGGGACAACACAAATATGTGCATGAAGTTTAAATCTTAATCTTCAGCAAGCCTATATTTCTTTCTTTCTTTATATTATGCCTAACACATTAATACTGTTTCCTCCTACACCTATCTTTCTCTTTGTTTTTCTTACTCTATCATTAATTTATAGTGGTTCAAAAGAGAAAAAATGATAACTAATTAAAAATCTCGAGGGCCAAATCACATGGTGAGTTTTTCTAAAAAAAGAAAAAAAAAGAAAATAGAAGAGGGTTCAATGGAAATTTTAACCTGATTATTATTAATTTATTATTATGGGAAACGAATATTAAAAAAAAAGAGTAGAATATAGTATAGTATAGTATAATGTTGTCTGCCACATAACGAAAAGTAAACATTAACAAAATAAAAAAATTAATAATAAAAATAATAATTTGATAAATAAAATTTATAATTGATAAATATATAAAGATACAAATAATCTAAAATTCCTTCAATTAAAATTATCAATTATTTTTTATTTAAATATAAATATTGTCAAATTAAAAAAGAATATCATTATTTATTGGTATAATGAGAAATAAGTGAGAATAAAATAGAAATATTGAAGTCAAAAGGGTAGGACATGTAACATAACCTAATAGGAGAGTGGTATTTACATTCTCACACATATTACCACCTTTGTGGTAATCACATGTCCTCTAACACTATTGTCAGAGCAATCAAACGAGGACATATAACTTGATACGATGCATATTTTTACATAAAATATAATATGACCCGAACGAAACGCACATGGGAGTTTCCATGGCATTGCAAGGCAAAAATTTAGGGGAACTGAACTGACAAATTGCAAACTGTAAACGGCAAGACAGCTGTTCTTGGGAACTCCCTTCTCGGGTTTGGTCGGTTGGTGTTGTGTGAGCTTTAAGATTTGACATCTTCTTCCCTGTTTGCAACTTGTGAGAAAGATTCCTCTTTCCTCCACAACGTGATGTCAACTACTTTTCCAAGTCACCGCCAGCCAATGCCCTCCACCACTCCCTTTGAGGCTTTGACTGTCCCATATTGATCTGATGGCTTCTTTTTCATTCTCTCTTTTACTGAAAAAAGTTGATAACTTCCAATGAAATTGTTTAACCCACAAGTAGGCCAGTAGCCACCACCACGCCACGTTGCTTTTTTTTCCCCAACAAACATTCGCATTTCTTTTACCTTATCTTTTTCGTTGGAATGCAACAATTTTATTTTAATCTCCTTGTTCCACCTTTGCTTAACCTGTCAAGAAGGTTCAACAACAATGACCACAAACAACTTTAATAAGTTTCCTTTTGGTTGATTTGAATTGCCATAAACCCATCACAATATTTTTTGATGCACCCTCAATTTGGTGTTCTTAACAAGAAAAAGAAAGGTTCTTGCATAACTCTTTTGTTGGAAGCTGCAAAACCATTTTTTTTCCTTTTTCTTTTCGTGTCCATTTATGTTGATTTTATTTTTGCCAAAATACATTTACCGTTCCTTTTTATTTAACATCTTTTTCAAGGAAATTATATCTCATATACTACAAGTGTAATAAATTTTTTAACTTTCCAAACGATGTTAAATAATTGACAAATATCTTAACTAATTAATTGACCTTTGTTAACCATCTAACTTCGTTTATAGAATTAAAAGTATTCATCCACAATAGCTTAGATGTTCTTTACCAAGTTCTATCCTTTCTGGTAAAACTCTTTCTGCCTGTTACCTTACATCGGCAAAACCTTGGAATGTAAATCTTCCTTGGCTTTTTTTTTTTTTGCTCTTAAATTAGGTGGTATTTACATCTAATATTCACAACAAGATCAGGGATTCAAGTAGAACCTCCGCCATCTAGACACCAGCCCTACAACCTTTGGCCATCAAGCTAAAGTGGGGCCGATTTGGCATTGTTTTTGTTGAAGAAGAAACAATAAATGCACAAACTAACTCCTCCACAGTTGGAACTGTTTGAATTAATCTATTCAAAGGAGTAGTTATTATCTATAAATATATAAATAATTCACATTGTCGGAACCACAAAGATGAAAGGAGGAGCCAAAAAAGAACAAAAATCATACGTTGTAGTAATAGTATTAGCATGGGATAGGCCAAGCTTTTAATTATGTGACATCGATGGATACATAATAAAATCAATGAAAAGTTTCCCAATCATTGTCAATTTCGATTGTTCAAATAATCCTCGTTACTCCCAATAGTAATGCTAATAATAATGATTATTACAATGTCATTTGGTCGGTCAATTAAAGACAAAAATCCCCCCAATTCTTCTATTTGGCTTTTCTCCTGCGTCCACACACATTTGGATTTTCCGGTTCATTCCATTCATTTCATAAAATGTAAGTTAACCTTGTTCTTTCTTCAGTTCCTCACGTGTGCCATGCATTTTCCATTCCTTGCTTTGCTCCACAAAGTTGGATACCCTTTTTTTTTTCTCTCTTATAATTAAAGATGTCTTATTACAAAATTATGAAGCAACAATTTCGAATTTTCATTTTGAATATTTTATAATTTTAAATATTGACAGTGATGGGCTAACTTTATAAGA